>OY821776.1:22400000-23610000 GCA_963682175.1 Triglochin maritima | reverse complement strand
CCCCTCCCCAGGAGGGGGGGTTGGGGGTGGGAAAAGTTGTTGCTGATTGAGCACCCATCTATATCTTGATCAAGGATGAAAGACCTTTGTACCCATTTAAAGCTTCTTCCGGGGGCGGGGGAAAAGGAGACATACCACCCCGATCTGTGTGTGCGCGGAAAAAACGGCTTCCTTCCTGGCGAAGGATCAGGCCCTCTCCGTACGAGGAGTAACTAACTGAGCGAAGCGAACGAAGTGCGTGCGCGCGTCATCAAGAGAAGATCAGGTCTATGTGTGTATTCGCAGGTGTGCGAGTTTAGTCTTTGTTCTGTCTTTCTGTATCCTGACTTCTTAGTCTGTCTTTTTTCCGGCTCGGTCTCTTTCTTTTTTTTAGGGCAAGGAAGCTGCGGCTATTTAACGAGGTCTCCATGATGATCACCACACCCACGGTGTCCTTGACCAGCATCACGATCATGGAACATGTTGTGGAGGTTTGAGCTTGCGTCAGAGTCCGGATCTTCAGCTTCACGATGGCCTGGATCTTGCGCAGCAAGACGTTGGGTTAGCTCAGCAATTTGTCTTTGTAGACCCTCAATCAACTCAGCGTCTTCGTTGCTGCGACCATGGTGCGGGAGTCCCTCCTCTGGATTAGCCACGACCACCACGTCTAGCAGCCATCACGCTGATGAAGCAGCAACTAAAGGGAGGATTTCGGCTCTGGTACCAACTGACGCCGTGTAGAATTGTGATGGATTCTACAGGCGTATGACACCCACAACTACAAGAAAATTGAAGAGAAGAACACCAAGTTGAGATAGAACTATCTTTGTTTTTTTGTATATTAATTCAAACGAAAATTGCTTGGCTTCTTGACCTACAAGCCAGGTCTTATAGATTTTATTCCGTATAGAAATTAGGAAGTTAACCAACAAGGCAACTCCTTTGATTTACATCTAAATAAAACAAATAACAATAAAGTAAATAATTGACTACGAAAATACTTGTTGAAATGAAATAGAAATCAGGAAACCTTCCATAAACTTAATTGGAAATAAGTTGATTCACATGTGCTGCTGGAGGCAAGTTTCCTTGTTCGTTTTGCTGGCTGGTTGGAAGTTTCCTTCCTTGCTGATGTGTTTGTTAGCCAACGGCTCCTTACTGATTAGGTTGCTAATCACTGCCCCCATCATATTATATCCAGCAGCTCCTGCATCAGTCGCCCCTAGTTGGAAAGAACTCGTCCTCGAGTTTGCCTCAGCTTCCTCCTCGTTGCTGAAGTACAGACTCAGATGCTTTACATTAAACACACCAGCAGTCTTTAAATGCTTTGGTAGGAGTAATTTGTGGGCATTATCATTGATTTTCCAAAGTATCTCACAAGGTCCGACTTTTCACTCCTTTAGCTTGTTGTATTCTCCCACGGGAAAGCGGTCTCGTGTTAGAACAGCCCACATGAAATCACCTTCTTTAAAAAGTACTTGCCGGCGACAACGATATGCATAGCTCTTGTATTTGGTGTTGTTCTCATGGAGCGTTTGCTGCACTTGTTTGTGAATGTCTTGCAAGTGCTCAGTCATCTCATCAGCCTTTGGGTGTAAACGACCAACACGAGGAATGGGCGCTAAGTCTAGCACCCCAGAAGGGTTAAACCCATAAACAATTGCCAATGGACTCAGCCCAGTGGTTCTGTTTGCTGATCGGTTGTAAGAAAATTCTGCTCGAGGCAAGGAGAGGTCCCATTGCTTTGGTTTCGTGCTCGCCAAACAACGTAGGAAATTGCCCAAACTCCGGTTTACTACTTTGGTCTGGCCATCCGTCTGAGGGTGGTATGCACTGCTGAAATTTAGACGAGTTCCCAACTTCTCCCATAAGCTCTTCCAGAAGTTGCTGATGAACTTAGTGTAACGATCAGAGGTAATCGAGTGGGGAACTCCATGCAAACGCACCACTTCTTTGAAGTAGAGGTGGGCAATCCGGGCTGCATCCATCGTCTTTTTACATGCTACTGCATCAAAATGGAAGAAGAACCCTCTTTCAGTGGGGAAGTTGAAACACCAAACATATCCTTGTGTGCCAATGGGGGGCAGATCACTGACTCCACCAGGAGTGTGATAGGAACTATTCAAGGGAAGCCAGTGGTGGTACTTATAGATTCAGGAAGCACCAATACTTTCATGGATCAGAGAGTGGTGAAGAGGTTGGGATTGCCCTTACAAAAAGGTGGAACTCAGCAGTAATGGTTGTTTCTGTTGATAGGGTGCCTGGATTGGGATTGACTGAGGTGGTTACTCTTAAATTACATGGATTACACATCAGAATGGCATTTCATATGCTTTCATTAGGATCCTATGTCATAATTCTAGGAGCTGACTGGTTAAGCAGCTTAAACACTATCACTTGGAATCTTAAGAAGAAAACTATGCAGTTCAGTTGGGGAAAAAAGTAGTACAAGCTATAAGGTTTACAAACTCCACCCGTAGAATGCTTTGAGGGTTACGTTGACAAGGAGGCTAGGCAATCCACTCAACTGTATCTCATCAAGCTACAAGTTGTGTCTGAGGGTCCGAATGGGGAGAGTATCTCCTCAGAGCAACTACACCAAATACAGCCTCCTAACCTACAAGAAGTGCTACTTCAATTTACTGGAGTGTTTGTGGAACCCAAAGGGTTACCCCCCAGCAGAAGTTATGATCACCACATCCCTCTCTTGGATGAATCTAAGGAAGTTCAACTTGCTCCCTACAAACACTCACCTTAACAGAAGGGTATAATAGAGGAAACTATATAGGAAGGGTTAACAAGTGGAATTATAAGGCCCACCTCCAGTTCATTTGCCTCACTAGTATTGTTGGTAAAGAAACATGATGGAGGATGGAGAATGGATATTGATTATAGGGCTCTCAACCAAAACACACTGAAGGACAGATATCTCATTCCTTTGATTGATGAACTATTAGATGAGCTACATGGAGCAGCATACTTCACCAAATTGGATCTAAGGTCAGGTTATCATCAAATTAGAATGAGCAAGGCAGATATCCATTATTCCGCCCCCATATTGGTGTTTCCTGAAGCCAGAGGAGCTTCATTCCTTCCACCAGAGCATAGTGGAGCTCGAATCCATTGTTATCAACATTTGTGGGAGTCAAGTTGTTGACTCGTTCCAAATCCACCTTCGTCGACGGAATAGTAAAAGGAATTGATCGAAATCCTCCCGTTACACGAGTGGTAGGAATCACCCTATGTGGAGATTTAAGGGAAGGTGTACATGAAAATGTAAGTCCTCATAGGCAATGATGCACAAAACCTAATCCTGGGAGAATTAAATACAAACTAGTAAAAAAATGATGATGAAATAAAAAAGGAAAATACGGTGTCGGTGAAGACGTGGCAAATACGGGTCGAATCTCAAGGAGTTGTGAGTATTGTTATGACTACCATACTTGAGCGGGAAAGGAGAGGAAAATAAGTGATTATGCTAACTAACTACAATGAATTAACAATTAAACTAAACCCCATGAAGTAGAGGTGTGTAGGTATGTGTGGGTGAGAGAGTGGGGTCTTCATTACATGAGGTACAAGTGTTTAATGTAGATGAAATGAATTAGAAACTAGTGTGGAGTCTAATTAACATCAACTACATTTAGATGAATACATGACTAATATAGTTAGAAATGAAGGTAAGATGAACTATGAGTTCTCAAGCATGAACTAAGTACTTAGTGTGGACATTAGAACATCCATTAACCCCTTCATACAACTTAATCCACTCATGCCTTCTCTACTAATCAAGCATCCATACATAACAAGCAATTTCCATAAAACCATTACAAGCAACAAGATAAACTCTAAAGCTACCATGAGATAAGTACCTAGTGTGGCCATTATCCCATCTAATACAAGTTTTAGCAAGTTACATGTATAGATTTACAATAAGTACATGAAATGCACAAATAAAGGAACCCATCACAATCATGTAACCAACATATTCTTCACCCTAAATGGGGTGGATCTACTCTCTACTCATGAAGTTAACTAATGATGCTAAGATTTAAGGAAACAAAACATGCAAGACTAAAGGAAACAATATCTAACTAAAAGGTAATATTTTATTTACATGACTCACATTACAATTTGGCATCCTCTCCACCTTGAGTTTTGATTTAACACCTTGAGTTTTGATTTAAAGGCTTACTCAAAGTAGAGAGACTGACCACCAAGCAATGGGTGTTCTACAAAAGAGGGAGAGGAGTTCTATTTATAGACATGAAAAAGGAAACTGAGAACAATCCCCTGATGTGGGAATAATGAAACATTTCCAGAATAGACAAAAACACATAATACACACCCAGGGAAAAATTTGGTCGTGTTCTGGCTGATCTTTTGGGTCAAATGCGACCCAAATTCTGGCGTATGCTTAAGTTCTTCAATTCTTCACGTGGGGTGCAACCTTATTCGTCATTTGAGTCTGCACCCGGATCTAATTGTCAAAATACTCCTCATGATGGTGTGGAGTTTCTCTGTTTGCTATATGGTCCCTTCGGGCTTACATCCAGGTCATCCCCTCTAGCAGATGGGTCCTTGTGTATGACAGACATGTCCATTTGGCTTCACTTAAGTCCTTTCTTCTTACGTTTTAGTTTTTTTCTCTTCCCTTATCTTCTTTATTACCTAATACCTGAAAAATAAAAACAACCACCCGAGTAGCACAAAATTAGGGTAAAAAAAGATATATAGCATGAATGCAATGTATGATATGCTACTAATCAAATACCCCCACACTTACCTTTTGCTAGTCTTGAGCAAAACAAAGAAATAGAAAATGAAAGAATTGAAAACATAAGAAAAACTAGGAAATCCTAACTCATTTTCGTAGAAATCATGGTTGCACTAGGCACGTGCAACAAACCGTTAAACCTCCTTGTCGCCAAGGAGGAGGAGTGGTGTCTCCTGAGGGTTTTCAGCGGATATACCCCAAAAATCTGAACATTGATTTATTATTCAACCTAGCAACATGACTCGATGCAACTACTTTTGTCGATCATTGGACACAGTAATCCTACGGGCCGACTCTATATATGTATTAAATCCACACGCGTTGCCTAGGGAACCATTCATGCAAGTTAATTAAGGACTTAAGTAAAAGACATGAGCAACCTTAACATCCTTAAGTGATACAATGTGTAAAGTCCATTAAGGTTCTTATTTGTATTCCCTCTTTTTCCTTTTAGTTCTTCTTTTTTCATTTTATTTTTTTACTAGTTGGCGTTTAATTCTCCCAATGTTAGGTTTCATGCATCATTGCCTATGGCGACTTACATTATCACGTACACCTTCCTCTAAATCTCCACATAGGACGATCCCTACCAGTCGTGTAACGGGAGTTCGGTCGATGCATCCCAAGTCAGATGACTCGAAAGCACCAGGCACTAAGTCCCCTCGGACCAAATTTCCCGAGTGATAGCAGCCGTGCGAGAAGTGAGAACACCCTGCTCACTTATTTCTTATCTACACATGAACCAAAACCCCTACACTTAAGGTTTAACAACAGGAGTTTAAGGGTCCCTGACTACGACAAACTTCGTTATACTAACAGACACAAATTATTTCACTCACTAGATTAAGGGTGGACTTCTTTATTTATTTGAGTACTGAAACCCTATGATTACTCCCCCCTCGAGGGAAAACTGGGGTGCATCCTCATGACTAGATAATACCTAAAGCCAGTGTCCTAGATATCCTATTGCATTATTTCAAGTCAATTTTGGTAGCTTCCTTTTTACTTTGCCTCTCTATAGTTTTGCACATGTTAAACACAAACAAAACCCACAAAACATTTACTTTCACAAACACATGAAGATTTTGAAAGAAATGTGAAATTTAAAGCACCAAGCAAGCAAAAGAAGGCAAGTCACCCAAGGATCATGTTATAGCAAATATGTCGATATTAAATGTAGCACACTAACAAGACCCTAATAATGCAAACAAAAGAAAACAAAAAAGTAAGTGAAAAAGACTTGACTCCACAAACATACAAATGTAAAGTACCCTCCCACACTTCATGTATTGCCCTCAATGTATGCAAGCATGATACTACATGAATTTTGCATGAAAAAGTAAACCAAACTTTGAAGCACATGGAAATTTTCATGGTCATATTGATGGACACAAACCCGAATTCCCCTCAAAACCTATAAAATACATAGGAAGGGAAACAAATACGTGACACAAATGGGACCCAAATACACAAAGATTGGAACCGACAACAAGTTATGCTACTTCTTGGAGTCTTCTTTTTGTATTATTTTTGTAAAATATAACTCAGTACAAAAATGGGCTACCATCTTCATTTGTCAAGGGTCATGAAATGGGAACCTGCCATCTCTCAAGCCAAAAATGCACCTGCATGGGCTCACAACATAATAAATAGAAGGATTGTTGAGAGGTTTGTGAATCAAGGATGGTGGTTCATGCCTCTCAAAACCAGAGTCTATGAAAGGAAATGGAAACAAATATGTTTCCATTCTACGACAAAGTTGAGGGTCATCAATATATAACCTCCACTGACATTTGGGTGCACCAAGATCATTTCATCCACACAAAATGACAGCCTGAACTTATTACCTAGATGGCAGAGTCCAAAAATAGAATTGATTGACCACCTGACACCCTTATAAGCATTGTGGTCGTTTGATGCCTCGTGCGAATGAGAAGATAGGAGGCATGAATGAGAGGTGAATCTTTGTCTGGTTGTTTGAAGTGTACGGTATCAGGTGGTTGATTGTTAACTCACATTATGTCCACAACAGATACAAAGTGAAGAGCGGGTGGCCTAAAGTCCACAAAAATGGTATCTTGTGGCTCAAGAGACACATGATCGAAAGGATGTGGCTCAAAGCCCACATTTTCACAAGATAAGGCATCTTCTTGTGCCAACCCAGTTGAAACATCTTTACCACATTCAGGATCTCTATCGAACAGCTCTCTGAAATACTTAAAGATGCCTTCAACTTCATTGTCATCCATACCCTGGATAAGATTGACCTCTACAGGGTCATCAAAGGCGCCTGGTTCTTCCCGTTGGTTAAGATGTTGAAATTATCGCACTGACTACCATATGTCAAGCGCGTCAGACCATTATGACAATTGATCAAGGCATTGGAAGTCGCTAGAAATGGTCACCCTAAAATAATAAGAATTTGTCCAAGTGGGTTTCGCACAGGTTCTGTATCGAAAACAAAGAAATCAACAGGATAAATGAACTCACCCACTTTAATAAGAATATGTTCCACTACGCCCCTTGGTTTCTTCATTAGCCTATCAGTCAGTTGAAGAGGGATTTTTGTTTGTTTGAGGTCTCCAAGACCAAGGTGGACGTAGACAGAATACAGCAACATATTGACATATGAACCTAAGTCCAATAAAGCTCGATGTATTGACGCATCACCAATCACATAAGAAATAGTAAGACAACTGGGGTCCTTTTTTTTGACTTGCATGGAATGTGCCAACAATGAACTCACGTTTGCCGCAAGAAAATCTTTCTTGGGAACATGGTTTTTTTCTCATTTTGGTGCATAAATCCTTGAGAACCTTGGCATAAGGTGGCATCTGTTGAATCACCTCTACAACGAAATGTTCACCTCAACATGCCGAAAGATCTCAAACATCTTGTCGTGTTGATCCGAAGTTTTCTTCTTAAGGTGCTAAGAGAAAGGCATCTTCGGGGCATAAGAGTCTTGCAAAGGAACCTCAGACTCTGATTCCTTCGACACATGATGAGATAACAGAACCTTAGGGTTCGGCCCCATATTGAAATAAAACTAGAATGAACCTCAAGATCAAACTCCTTCGTGGAAGTATTCATTGGGGGAACCTCAGGATCCGGCTCCCTCATAGATGTGGGTGTCACCATTGGTCTGGTGACACCAAGAGATATTGATTGCAAGGAAGGCAACCTAATTTGGTTGCCCACCTCCTTACCAGACCTCAAAGTATGAATCACATTAACATGATGGGTCGATTCAGAGGTACCTTAAGGTACTAGTGGCCTTCCTTAAGATTGGGTAGCCCAAGGATTCACCTCGGGATGACTTGGTAACTTACCCTTCTCCCGGTCATTGAGCTAACGAGCCAACTAGCTAACTTGCACTTCCAAAGTTTTGAACGAACTTTGCATGCTCTCCATGAACGCTTGATGGGTTTGTTCAAGAGGGGGATCCTTTGGACAACCCGCCGGGCTAGTAGAGTTTGGTTAGAATAACCCGATGGTGAGGCCTGAGGAGGTTGGTGAGTATGCAGCTGAGACCTTTGATGTGGGGTTGGTAGGTCGCAGATGGGTGTGGAGGATGATAAAGTGGAGATTTAGATTGAGTGTTTGAACTCTGACTATGGCCCCCACTAGGCACCCAAGGGAAGTTAGGGTGGTTTCGCCATCTCGGGTTGTAGGAGTGACTATACGGGTCGTTACGTGGTCGCTGTTGATACATCGCATTTTTGTGCTCAGTATCGCTTGGAGTGTAAGCACATTCCAAGTCACTACATCCTGTAAGTCCACACCTACTACAAGCGGGAGTAGCGACCTGAGCTACAGGAGCTTCGTCCAACACTAAACTCTCAATCCTACACATGAGATCAGTCATTTTCACCTCAGATGCGATAGTTGACTCAACTTGGTGTAATCTAGCTCGACCAGATGAGCTAGCAGCTGGTAGCTCTCTCATGGTGTCCAACTCAAACGTACGTCCAACCATTAATTCAATAGTGTCCCATGCCTCCTCGATGGGTTTCATTTGGAAATCATCCGGGCACATCGACTCCAACAATGTGCGGGTGCTGTAGTTAAGGCCCTCATAAACAATCTGGCACAGCTACCATAGCTTAATTCCATGATGAGGGCTCTGCAGGAGAAGGTCTTTGAACCTCTCAAAGAAAGCATGAAATAATTCGGTCTCAGTCTGATACATTTGATGTATCTCGTGTCGTATCTGTTGAGTATTCGTTTGCAGGAAGAATCTCTTCAAAAAAACGGTCATGAAATCATACCAAGACAGAATCAAGTTCGCTAGGAGGTTGTACATCCATTTCTTCATGTTATCCTTCAATGCGAAAGAAATCATCCTCAACTGAATTGAATCCTTATCAAGTTGTTGAATCTTGAACATAGAGCATACCTCCTCGAATTTACGTATAAAGATATACGGATCCTCCTTATTAGCAGTGAAGGTAGGAAGCATGCTCACATATTGAGGTTTCAATTCATAGTTGTTCCCACGAGCAGGCGGGAGAACAATGGAAGAAGGTTGTGTGGCCCGAACAGGATGGATATGCTCTCATAGAGTCATTGGTTTATCCAGCCAAGCTAAAGGTGGTGGTGCACCCAGAACTCGAACCTGACTGAATCCCTCTTCCTCTAGAGTCGAAGGAGGAGGAGGTCTACATGGTGGTGGGAGAGGACCAAGGTAATCCGTATATAGAACCTGGTCTCCCCCACCTTCAAGAGATGACTCGGCCTCATGGTCCAAAGAAGCTCGTGGTGGAGATGGGTGATCACCTAAACCATCCATCTCAGAAGACAAAATGCACTCTCTTCAGTCGAGCGCTCTCACCAGAAGGAGTCCAACCTCGCATAAAACGCTCGACTCGACTCCAAAACTACACACAACATAAGATGTAATCAGAGGAGGAGACTATTCTAAGAATATAGAGGAGCAGAAGACCCAGATGAGAATGGAAGAATCCCTAGAGCTAGCATAGGTAGTGGGTGAGTGTAGAAACCTAATCTAGCAAACACGTCTCAAGTAGCCTTAGGTCACTATAGGTCCTTATAGCTAGACGACACCTAACTACGAGGTTACATGGCCTCAACACGCCTCACCTCCCTATGACGAAGAGCACAGAGCCCAGCAAGTGAGTCAAGATACAGAGATCTCATCTCTCCTACTATCGACAAAGTGGGCAACGCCGGTCAGGCTATGACGATCGTGACCGGATCACTCTCCTAATGCGCCTGAGTTCTAGTGGCGAATGTCTACTTGATTTTAGATTAAGGCTTCGCTTCAGTGTGGTTTGTGGGACTAAGGGAGGGGTGATGAAACCCCCACCTTATATTTAAGACTATAGGTGGTGCCCCTTAAAGATGTTTTGAAATCTTAGGGTAGCAAGCAACTCACCAAACAATCACTCACCTCACTCTTGTTACAATGCACCTTACTAACTAATGCATGCTCTAACCATGCATGAATGAGAGAACATGTGCACATACCTCATGCCAGCAATCGACAACAAGAATTTAAAGCAAATGAAAGACAATGTGCATGCAAGGTCTATAAATGATGCATGACCTAGATGGCAAATGATCTAATCTTTTGCTTTGAATTTTAAGGTCCAAGTCATCTTATCAATGGGTCATGCAAAATAATAAATAACTGACACTAAAGAAAAGCATGCATGGCATAAACAGTGGAAGGAAACAACAAGAAAATGGCAATGGAAGCTACTGTGGAAACATAAGTGAAAATCATCTCACCAAATCTGGCAATGGCGGATCCATATCCGTTACTAGCGGATTGTCTGGGGATTCGGGTCCCCAGGCTTCACCAGCATGTTCCTGAGCTCCAGTAGGTTTCTTGGGCCACTTCTCACCCCTTTCCAGTAACAAAAACAAAAATTGAAACCTAAAAACAAAGAAAACCCCCCCATAAAAATGGCGAACCCGACTACGAAGCGGCTTCCCGGCAATGGTGCCAAAAACATGATTGATCAATTATAATACCGTAAGTGCACAACCACGATGAAGCGATGGCAAGTATGAGTCAAGTCCATAGGGAGCACGTGCGAGTCTTAGTCTACAATACTCGAGTGGGGGATAAGAAGAGAGAGGAATGCGAGCTGAATTAAACTACGATGCGAGTAAAATCAAAACATGTGTAGAGAAAGAATGCGGAAATTAAAATATGTGTAGTGTGTCTTCAATTGTGCTCATCACAACATATAATATATGAAATCCATAAAACCAAATCCAACTTTGTCTCCACATGAAATAAGATAAAATATTATCATTAAAACATAAAAAATAATAATTGAAATGAGGCTAAATGAACTCATGCATAATGACAAAACCCCACTATGTCTCCACATGAAATAAGATTTAACACAATCATTAAAACATAGAAGACATTAATTTGGATGAGGCCAACATGAGCACATGCATGCACATGTTATGATTCCTTCTTCCACTCCATCCTTATCCTCTCCTCATCATTCCCCAAAAAATAGGCTCACTAATCTAAGCATGTGCTAAGCTTCACTCAAGAGCATTAGCACATCAAAGATAAAACTGAAAATCTCATTAGATGGTTATGAAACTCATGTGAGGTTCAAAGGTAGGATTAACACACACACCAATAGATCAGATAATCACAACACCTTCTTGTCCACTCCCCAATGGGGATGGACTACTCTCTAATCAACTCTAAACTAAAGAAAGCATAAAAACAACCCAAAACCATAATGCAAAATTCCAGAAACTAGATGAAGGAATACGAGCATAAAGGAAATGGAATCAAATGAAAGACATCAAAATAAAGAACAAGACTACACTATCTTAAAATGAAAGCTTACAAAGTTTCCTTTGTCTTCTCCTTTTACACTAATGAGAAGCAAATAAAACCTAAACTAATGGAGGAGCAAGAAGAAGAGGGAGAGGAGGGATTAAAATGAATATAGACTAATACATGGTTAGGATTAATCTGGAAATAATCGGACGGCTCTAAATCACATCTGATTGTCTTGGAATGCTCAGACCGGACAACCTGACCGACGGCTAAACTCTAAGATCCAACAAAGCAAGGTAGTCCGCCAGTAGTTGATAAAAATCCGTCAGTGGCGGATCCGAATGCTTTGATCGGGCTCAAATTTCTCCTGTTGTTACGTTGCCTTGTTTGTCACGTGGGGTGAAGCTCTGGTCCGCTGGTTCGAGCCTGTTTGTCTTTAATTGGTGAAATATTTATCTAATTCAAGACATGTGGCACAATATTTTGTTCTACACCATCAGGTCCCTCCGGGTTTTCACCTTGGTTCTTCCTGATTTGCGATCCAGTCCTTGTGTATTACAAACAGCTCCAGAAGTCCTCAATTCTGTCTATTCTTGTTCCAATCGGGTCCTTTTTGCTCCCTTTTATCTTCTTTATTACCTGACACCTGAAACACTACAACAAACACTCGAGTAGCACAATTTTGGAGTACAAGAAAGGATATATAGCATGAATGTGAGGTATGTTATGCTACTAATCAGGGGATACACAACCAAGTTAGATTTTCGAATGACCAGATTGGACCGACCCAATCTGAACTCACACATTCCAAAAAACCCATGACTGAAAATATAGCATTGTCGTATGTTAATATTGTTTTCGTCATTTACTTACGAAAAGAAAATACAAAAAAAGAGTTCTGCTTGTTTTGCTCTCCAAACCTTTAGTATAATGGTGCCATGTAAATTCTGACTATTTATGTTGTTGTGTCCCTTTAGATTTCATAGGATTTCATCAAATGGCAGGTTATATTGGTATTTTGCTAAATTTTGGCGAGATCATCCTAATTTAATGCTTATCATACAAATCACTTTTTTATTTGATATATTGAAGACAATGCATCATTTTGGTGTGGAGGGATGTTTTCATGGATGGTACATTAGGAATCTAGTCTATTTATCGAGTCATTTTGCATTCTTTTTTAAGTTTTATGTCTATGATAGTGTATTTCTTAATATTTCCCATGCTATATCACATATCATGCGAGTGACTAATCTGTTTTGCTTCTTGTTTACTTCTTCATTTGTTTTCAAAAAAGGTGTCTATTTTTTTGTTTTTAAAAGGTTTGTGAGTGTTGTGTTGTACTTACACATATGCAATATGCATTAGTGAGGCAAGTAAAAAGTAAATCACACAAGTTGAGCAAGGATTCACTATATAACCATATTTGAAGGTCCTTAGAGTAACCTAGTACTTGTGAGAACCTCCAAGTGATAAGGAGGTGTGTACACCAAAGTTTCAGACTTAATACTAGATTCCACATCGAACTTTATGGTAGTGTCTAATAGGGTAATCGGAGCTAGTAAGGTGGTGTCAATGGAATACCTTGTATTTCTGGGCTCCTATTATTTGTAGTTGTGTTAAGTTTAATTGGGGGATAATTGCACCCAAGTTAAATTCAATGTCAAGTTGGTATAGGAATTTCTAGTCTCCATTGTGGTTTGCATGTTCTTACTCCAAACCTTTAATTTACCATCTTAATTCCACATTCAGTTAGAGATTTTAGGGCAATCGATCCTAACAATCGGTATCAGAGTATTAGGTTGCTAATTTCATCTACTTAATCATAGTTTAGCATGACCTCCACCTCTAATCATTGTGAGGGTTTGTCTACAAGTAGACCGTCTTTATTTAATGGCTCAAATTATGACTATTGGAAGAAAAGAATGAGAATTTATTTACGATCTAATGATTAAAAGTATTGGACATTTTTCTTAACCTCATACACACCTCCTAATGATGAAGATTTTGTATCTCTAACGAGAGCCAAAATTACGAAATGGAGATGAATTCCCGCATCATGAATATATTATATTGTGGCTTAAATAAAGGAGAATACAATAGAGTAAGAGATTGTGATAGTGCATATGATATATGTCGTACACTACAAATGCATCATTAGAGTTCTAGTAGGATAAACTAGAATAAATTTGCTCATGCATAAATATGAATTTTTTTGTAAGCAATCTAGTGAAATCATAAGAGAGATGCACACTCGCTTCACCATGATTTTTATTCACTCTCTCAAAGCTCTTTGAAAAACTATCAGCGAGGGCGAAATGACTCAAAAAATTCTCCAGTCACTCACCGACAAATAGGAAGAGAAAATAATCGCTATCGAGAAAGCACAAAGATCTCACCAAATTGTGGGTTGAGGAGCCTATGCGTAGTCTCATGGTATATGAGATACAAATGAAAGACCGCTGGGAGAAGGAAGTCAATAAATCCTTAGTGCTACATGCCATCACCAATTCCAACAAATGAGATAGTGACTTCGAAGAGGAATTGGTCACTCTATAATTGAAGGAGCTCCTCAAGAAAGACAAACAAAGGAGAAAGAAAACAAGAAGAGCAAAAGAAAAGAAAAGAAAAGAAGAAGAAGGTTCTCAAAGCAACTTGGGATGATTCAACATCCTCTTCATCAAATGAAGGCATAATAGCCACAATGTGCTTCATGGCAATAGAAGATGAGGAAAGGGAGGTATCTTCTATCTCAAGTCATGATTCTATATAGTTATTTCAAATTGAATTCTATGAGCTACCTGAAAATTTTGAACAAATTTGTCAAAAGAACAAGCTTGCTAGAAAGAAAATCAATGAGCTACAATGTCAAATTGAATATTCATTCATGAACAGGGAAAATGATTTGCTTACTAGTCATCATAAATTTGCATTAGAGAACTCTCATTTGATTGATGAAATTGCAACGTAGTGATGCACAAGATCTCATTGCTAAAAATGCTCAATTACAAAAAGATCTTGAAAGAATTACTAAAGGGAAGAAAATGTTTGATATGCTAATTGGTAATCAAAGACAATCCTTGAACAAGCATGGTTTACGCTACTATATTAATAATAACAAACACCATGTTATCCATACTACTTTCAATGGAAAGCATTTTTTGTGAGTAAAAGTTCCTCAGGTATTTAGGAACTAAAAACCCAAATGATTTGGGTACCAAAAACTAATGTCAAATGACCCAAAGTTGTTTGGTTACCAAAATCTTCACGTATAGGTACTTAGAAGGAGAATGATCAGTAGCGATCGTCTCAAGTTAGAGAAGATCGATCCCAAAAATCAAAGAAAACATTTGAATCGAATACATAAAGTTGTTCTCGCTATTGAGAAGAGAATGGAACCAAAGCTAAATTGAGGATCAAGAGTTGGGTAACATTGTTTCAATCCTCTTAGTTTTAGTGAATTGGTTCTAATCTAGGGATATTGAATGCCTAATAATATCATGTTATACATCATTTCTTTAGCCTTAATCCGCATGGAAAACATCCACCAAACATTCATATAATCGTTCTTAAGATCAAACATATAAATTATTCAATAGTTAAGGCAATGCACTTAGACCTAAGCATGAAGTGTGAAGCCAATTAAGGAACAACATTCCATCAAACAGGTAGTGAGCATGTGCCCTATAGTGATCTAAAAATTTGAATCCTAATTATCACATTCAATACAAAAAACAACAACACACAATCACCATTAACATGTTCTACCATCATCCCCACCTCCTAAGAGGTGGTTTAATCACACATTAACATTAGAAAATGAATAAACAAAATAGATGAATGATTGACATCATTTCATGCTTATATTTGTATCTTATGTCCATTATCTTTCACCTAAACAATGCTATGTAAGGAGTTTTATGTTTGAATTTCAGAAATAAATTGGTTTGAAGAGAAGAGGCATAAAAGGACCTAAAAGTAGGAAAAATGACTGAGTTGAGAGACTCTAGGACTAAGATGCAAGATCGAAGGACCTGAATGTAAGATCGAAGGACCAATGAGCAAACAAGAATACTCCACACCATCATGGGGAGTATTTTGGCAATTCTATTCGGGTCGGAGCTCCAGTAAGCGAAGTAGATGCATTAAAGACAAACAAAGACATCCAGAAAAGCCCACATGAAACAACAGCCCAATCCAAACCTTGTAGACCACCAATTGGCAGTCCGGGTTTCTCCGGATCCGCTAAGATTTCGTTGGGTTGCGTATTAGAGTGTATTTAGTCTATTTCTGGTATATGTTTAGTCTGATACCGGGGGATTGTCCCGGATTACCTTTTTCTATGGCTATAAATAGAACTCTCTCTCCTCTCTTGTATCCTATCACTCTCTTGGTGGCCATCCTCTCTACTAGGAGTAAAAGCCTTGAAGCAAAAACCCCTGGTGGAGAGAGGCTACTTCTAATTGAGTGAGTAATAATAGATGTTTTCCTTTGGTTATGTTGTTTCTTTCTTAGTTTAATTTCCTTTCATATGTCTTGCATGCTTCTTTAGTTTTATGTCTTTTAGCTTCTTTAATATTTCTTGCTTGCTTAGTTTAATTTCCTTTCCGTAGAATGTCTCATTTTAATGTAGGTTGTAGTTTAAATATGAGTGAGTAGTTCCATCCCCATTTGCGAGGTGGAGAAATATGTGATATAATTATGTGATGTATTAGGTGTGTGTTATTTTAATCCTTTGAACCTTACATGATTCCATAACCATCTAATGGTATTTCACTCTTGTCTTTGATATGCTAATGCTCTTGAATGAAGCTTAGCATATGGTTAGATTAGTGGACATATTTTATGGGGAATGATAAGGTGAGGATATTGATGGAATTGATGAAGGAAACATTATTTGTAGTTGCACGTACTCTTGTTGCCTTTACCTTGGTTAATGTATTGTATAGTTTAATGATTGTTTAAATCTTAATTCATGTGGAGGGATAGTGAGGGTTGGTCTTTATACATGAGTTCATTTAGCTTCATTCCAATTATTGTCTTGTATGTTTTAATGATATTGTGTTATCTTAATTCATGTGGACGCAAAGTTGGATTTTGTTTTATGATTTTCATGCACTACATGTTGTGATGAGCTTAATTGAACACGCACACATACACATATATTTGTATTCATACTCTTTCTCTACCCCCTATGGGGTTTAGTTTTATTACGTATTTTTCATTCCTTTCGCATTGTAGTGTAGTTTAGATCATAACTCATTTCTCTCCTTTCTTTCCCATTCACCATCGAACAAACTAAAGTCGACACACATCCCTATGGATCGACCTGTATTTGCCACCGCTTCAATGCGGCCGTGCACTTGCGGTTAATTAAAACGTTCAATCAATGAATATACTAACCAAATGAAAAGTACAGCAATACAAGAGAAATTAAAAGCTTGAACATAAAAATCTACATTATAATCTACTCCTAACCTATTCTAACCTACTCTAATGGTTGGAAAAAAGGAAAAGAAAAGAGACAAGAGAGGGGCAGAGGTAGGATAGAGTCTACTCTCTCCTTATATAGGATTAGGGTATAAGGTCTTGTTGATGATCTCAATCCAACAGTTAAGATGATTGCCAACTTTTTCATCACTATTTTGAGAATATGTTTGATACACATATGGGAAATGTAGGTGCATATTTAGATTCCTTTCATTAATTTAGTCAATTTGAGTATCAGAACGACCTATTTTTGACTCCCATAGCTCGTTAAGGAATATTTACAAATTTAAGCAACATCCGTGACCGGATTTGAGTCTAGCACAAGTTAAATTCATGCACAATCAGTTGGTCCAATAAAAGATGGTAGGGAGAAGTCGGTTATGCATGTGGAATATACCCTCGAACTAAACGAACAAAATTTGGTAGATGTAAATAGTTCCTTAATAATAAAATCTTAGAGGCTAAGCCTCCCTTTTTCTTTGCAAAAAAAAGTATGTTTGTATCTCTTGAATGAAGGTTTAGTAGGTTTCAAAGGAAATAGAACCGTTTGGGAGAGTTAGTGAGATTTGGTCCAATAAAAGATGTGATTTGACTTAAACTCAGGTAAAAATCTACACATATTCGGTCAACCATTTTGGATACGGTCATTCGAAACAACAACGTTGACCATGTCAAAACAAATGGCTCGGTTGACCGAACAAATGCCGGATATTGTGAGTTTTCAAAGCTTGTATTATACGACAAAAAATAAGTCCATTGAGAATTCTCAACGAATCTTTGCAACGTATTTCCAATGAGAGCAAGCGACATTATTTGATCATTAGAAAACTCGAATGACCAAATGGACAATGGTCGACCGAAATGAAGAGTCCAGTAAATATTTGGAGTTTTACTAAGCCAAGGGTTTTGGATAACCAAAATGAGTTTGTTCGTTCGAACTGGTGATTCCAGTAAGAACTTCGGGTTTACTGGCCCAAGGTATTTTGCTGACCGAAAGGAGTTCAGTTATCCGAACGTAGAGTTTCAGCTGACCGAAGGGTTGGGAGTCGACCGATAATGTCGGATATGACTTTGGTGCATCAAGTGTACATTTGATCATAAGATTTAAGTAATATGAAAATCACATGTCTTCTACTTCTGCTTTGATTACAAATCTTGACTTGACCTTAAAGTTGATTAGCTCTTCAATTAAAGCACCTCAATGTTAGGGATATACAATATATATGGAACTTAGCAATATGTTCTATGTGATGTACTAATTGAAGTTGTGCATAATATTAGTGGTTAATCATTAATTAAGACTAATGAGGCCACGGAGCCAACAAATCATGCATTTCAATAAAAGCAAACTCAGTTTTAGCATGGTAAGATAACTTGTAAGGTATCTAAATAACATATTCACATTTCTCAATTTTTTTGTCATCAATTCAAGTATCATATTTGTAAATGTTTCATTTATTTTTAGATAAAAAAATTTAAGTTTAAATTAGCCATTTAACAAAATTAAAGGAAAGTAATATTACCGAAGATAAAAAGACGAGATATTCAATTTTGTGAGAAAATTATTAAAAAATTCATCTTTTGTTTTAAAATTAATTTATTTGTCTTATACGGGATGTATGTCTTAACCCAAAAATCGAATAGAAAATTCAAAACTCAAAACCCAAAACACGTAATAAGTCAAGCAACGTCCTAGGCTCTTCTATTTCACACATAACAGAAACTGGTTATCGACTCCTAAACCTCAATATGAGCACCTTCTTCTCAATCCAGAATGTGATCCATATATATGTACATCTATGTACATTGGACTTTGATTGACATTATTTCCTGCTTACATTTGCATCTTATATCCATTATCTTTCACCAAAACAATGCTACGTGACGAGTTTTATGTTTGAATTTCAGAAATAAAGAGGTTTGAAAAGAAGAAGCATAAAAGGACCCAAAAGCAGGAAAAAGAACTGAGTTGAAAGACTCGAGGACTAAGATGCAAGATCAAAGGACCCGAATGAAAGATCGAAGGACCAATCAGCAAACAAAAATACTCCACACCATCATGGGGAGTATTTTGGCAATTCTATTCGGGTCGGAGCTCCAACAAGTCAAGTAAATGCATCAAAGACAAACAATACCATCATGGAAAGCCCAGACGAAAGCCCAGGCCGATCCGAATCCTGTAGACCGCCAATTTGCGGTCTAGGACCGCTAATTGGTGGTCCGGGTTGCTCCGGATCCGTGGAGATTTTTGTGGGTTGTGTATTAGAGCGTATTTAGTCTATTTTTGGTATTTGTTTAGTCCCACACCGGGGGATTGTCCCGGATTACCTTTTTCTATAGCTATAAATAGAACTCTTCACCTTCTATTGTAATCACTGCATGCTTTGTGGTCATTCTCCCTAATTGAAGTGAAAGCCTTGAAGCAAGAAACTCAAGTGGGGAGATGCTACTAGTATTGTGAGCCTTAAATCAATAAAGTTTTCTTTGTTTTGTGCTTCTTTTATAGTTCTTGCATGTTTAGTTTAATTGTCTTTTATTAAATCTAGCTTAGTTAATATGTCTTCTTATCTTAGTGTAATAGTTAGTTTAATGTTTAGTGAGTAAAATCACTCCACCCCCTAAGGGGTCTCTCTCTTACTGATTCCAACATAATTATCAAGTTCTTAGTTCAGTTTTGTAGTTCATCGCTTGATGTTTGCTTGTGCATGTGTTACTTCCTAGTTTAGTGTAGCGTAGATTAGTATAATCAAACTCTCTTCCCTTTTTGTTGCCACTTGATTTTGTGCAAACGAGAGCCTGCTCACCTCCCTGTGGACGATCCGTATTTGCCACGTCTTCACTGACGCCGTGCACTTGCGGTATAATTAAAATGTTCAACCAGTTTTTGGCGTCGTTGCCGGATAGCTGCCAATCTAGACTCTGGTTTGGACGATTCGAGTGGATTTAATTTGTGTTTTGTAGTTTTCTTTGATTAAGGAAGCTCTAGAGCTCAAGGAAAGACATCTGGAGAAATTTTGAGGCAAACAGGCAGCTTCAGACCGCCAATCAGTGGCCTAAGACCGCCAACTGGCAGTCTGGTAAGCTTTGTTGCTCTTGTTATTTCTTTGTCTTGTTTTGTTATCTGATATAGTGATCTGGGACTGATTTGGCATGTGTTGACTTATAGTTTGCTCCCAGATCAATAATCAATCTCCCTTTAAGCAACTTGGACCTTAAAACCCAAAGCAAAAGATTAGGCATTCCTTCTTGTTTAGGTCATGCATCATGTATTCGACTTAGGCACGTAGATTGTCTTTTCTGTTAGCTTTACTTTCAGTTGCTGAGTGCTGTCGTGAGGTACACATTTCCTTCTCTCATTCATGCATTTCGTATGAACATGCATTAGTTAGTAGCATTGCAACAAGTGTGAGTTGAGTGTTTGTTTGGAGAGTTGATTGTTAGATTAGGACTCCAAAATGCTACTAAGGAGGGGTTGTCCCATATAAGATAAGGTGGGGGATTTCATCACCCTTTCCTTCACCCCAAAAATCACACTAATCAAGAGCCTAATTATAAAATCATGTAGACATTGGCCCTAAGGATTTCGGGCGTATTAGGAGAGTGATCCGGTCCGACCGTCATGAGCTGATCGGTGTTGCCCACTCTGTCGATAGTAGGAGAGACAATATCTCCGGATCTTGACTCACATGCTGGGCTTTGTGGTCCTCGTCGTAGGGAGGTGAAGCGTGTTGAGGCCGTGTGACTTCGCAGTTAGGCGTCGTCTAGCTGTATGGACCTATAGCGACCTTAGAACTGTTTGAGACTTGTTTGCTTGTGTGCTTCTACCTGTACCCACCCTCCGTAGCATAAGGACTTCTTTCCTTCTCTCCTGAGTCATTCTTCCTCTCCTGTGTCCTCTCGTTTTCTCCTCTACGCACATTCTTTGTTTTAAAAAAAAAAGTTTTGGTTTGTGTGTGTGAACCTTTGTGCATGCTTTCGTGGGCACGAGACGAGTGTGGTCATTTGACGAGGTGTGTTGTCATCCCGGCTTCGGTAGTCGATTTCTCGACGCCTTCCTCCTCTCGTGTCGCACACAGTCCGGGTTCAATGGCTGATAATTTCCGCGAGGAGGAGCAAATGTTGTTCCACCTGTTCTGCCTGTTCTTCCTGTTGTCACTCCCATACCTCTACTTGATTGATGCTACCCGAGCCATACCGCTCTACCTTCATGCATCGTATTGCCAGAGGAAAATGGGAACCACTTTAAGGTTAAACCTCAGTTTATTTCCGTGCTCCCTCACTTCACTGGGAAAGGTGACCCCTATATATTTCTCAGGGAATTTGAGGAGGTTTGTCTATGTTCAAGCTGCAACAACTTAGCACAGACTCCCTCCATCTTAGGCTTGTCCCTTTTGCACTGAAGGATGATGCCAAGAAGTGGTTGTACAACAACCATGAGAATGCCTTTAGGACTTGGGATGAGTTTCAATCTGCATTCCTCAAGAAGTATTTTCCAAATCATCGGACTCAAAAATTGAGGAACGAAATCAATTCGTTCTATTAACATGAGTCTGAATCATTCCATGCATACTTAGAGAGGTTCAAGGAGCTACTATCCTCGTGCCCTCACCATGGCATCGATTGTGGTGCCTGTGTCAGATTGTTTACTAGGGTCTTCACATCCCGTCTCAAACGCTCCTTGAGTCCATGTGTCAAGGAGAGTTCTTAGGAAAGGATGAAATGGAGGCATGGGCTTTCCTAGAAGACCTTGCTGAGAAAGCCATGCAATGGGAGAGTGTAAGGGAACCACCTGCATCATCTAGTATAGGAGCGAGGATCGCAAATGCAAACTCGACTAGATCGGGTGCCGCATTTGCCGTCGATACCACTACGCCCACCGAGGCACGCATGGCGGCCTTAATGCGCCGTATGGATTCGATTGAGCTCCAAAACCAGCATGATGTATCTCATGTGTCTTCATCTGGTTCAGTTCCATGTCATTTATGTGGTAGGATAGGTCATATAGGGTGTGAGTGTGCATCCATTCCTCCTGAGATGGAACATGTAAATGCCATCTATGATAGATCCAAGAATGACCCATATTCATCATCATATAACCCTGGATGGAGGAACCACCCTAATTTTTCATGGAACCATAACAATGCCCCAGTGGTCCTTCAAACTTTTCTCGACCACCTAACCGACCACTTTACCCTCCCATGCATTCACAGTCTCATCAGCGACCCCAAAGTCAGAACACCAACCCACCAGGTTTCCCAAATTCAAACAACTTGGAAACCCGGTTTAATTCGCCTGAGAACTTAACTCGTGGACTTGAGAACTCTATCAAAAACTTTATGTCGTCCAGGAGTCAAGTCCTCACTTTGAATCAGCAGACCATCAAATCTCTTGAGCTTCAGATGGGCCAGTTGGCTCAGTCTGTACATGAGAGAGAGAGAGAGACGGAGTCTGCCTAGCCAACCTTTAGCTAACCCCGTGCTCAACAGCACTCGAACATGAAAAATGCAAGTTTCAAGACCACAAGGGGGCAAGTGAACTACGTGGAAGAACCTATGGACCATGTTAATGTCATTGTGACCCTGAGAAATGGGAAGCAGGTCAACAACCACGTGTCCTTGCCAGAAAATCCATCTATGCAGCCCCCTTGAGGGAATGATGGTGAGAAAGATGCCGAGGGTGAGAGTAATACACCAACGCCTCCTTCTCCGGCTCCACCCAAGACATACCTACCAAAAGCTCCTTATCCTAGTAGGTTGTCTAAGAAACAAAGTGACAGTGTAGATAAAATACTAGAGATATTTAAGAAAGTGAATGTCAACATTCCTTTGTTAGACATGATTCAACAAATACCTCCATATGCAAAATTCCTGAAGGATCTTTGTACAACTATGAGGAAAATCAATGTCCCTAGCAAAGCCTTTTTGGCGGCTAATGTGAGTTCGATCATTTCGAACCCAACATACGTAAAATTGAAGGACCCAGGTAGTCCAACAATTCCATGTATCATTGGGGACTCTTGCATTAATAATGTCTTGCTAGATCTAGGTCGGAGGTTAACCTCTTACCAGCTTCTGTGTATCAACGATTAAGCCTAGGCGACCTCAAGCCTACGAAAACAACTTTGCAATTGGCTAATCGTTTGATCAAAGTCCCGTTGGGGGTCATCGAAGATGTCCTAATCAAGGTCGGTGATTTCATATTTCCTATTGACTTTGTAGTCCTTGAGACCGAACCAATTAAGACCACCCACTCTCAGATTCCATTGATTTTGGGTAGACCTTTTTTGGCAACGTCAAATGCCTTGATCAATTGTCGTACTGGACTCATGAAATTTTCGTTCGGGAACTTGACCGCAACATTTCATGTGTTCAATATGTCTACGCATCCGACATCTTACGAGGACCCCATGGAAGTCAATCTTATCCGGGACTTGGAAGAAGAAATAGAAGAAGAGTACCCCCGGATTAATGAAAATCTAAGTGCTTACTGTAGGATTTCATGTTTAATTGTACATATTTATTTTCGAAATTTTTATGCACAATAAGGATCAATTTACAATTTTCTATGATTTATTTCATGTTTGCATCAATTTGTTTCAATAACTAGTTTCAAAACTTTATTAAAACAAATATGGGCTCCGAAATTTATACCTAGAAGTTCTCTAAAACTTCTTGAAGATTCGGAGACGTTGGGGATGCTCCTCGCTGCGCCGGATGCCTCCGAGTATTCACCAAACGCTAAACAAGATCGGAGAGAGGGAAGCTAGTTTCTCAATCTCCGATAGGGTTTAGAATCTAATTACTAACCCCTCTTTAATTCTCTTGAGAAGATGATCTCTTAAGAACTAAAACTAAAGTTAAGAATTAAGGGATTTTCGTGGAGAATTATGGAGAGAGAATTTTTCATAAGAAAATAATGAATGAATTAAGGAGGTAATGAGATAAACTTGTATTTATAAGTTCTCTCCAAATTACCTATTCATGTGCAACCTCTTGCCCATGATTTCATGCAAAATTCCATCTAACCATCCATTATTTAATAATAAATAATATTAGGCACGAATTAAATCAATTATGGACCAATTCCATGCATGATCTAATTAATTCTTAAATTAATTCTGCATTAACCGTCTGGACCGGTCGACCGTTTGGAGGTTCGGTCGACCGCTCGAACCAGGTTTCGGTCGACCGTTCAAAAACTCGGTCGACCGTTCGTAACAAGAATTATTCCATCGCTATGTTCGGTCGACCGACCGGTTAAATTCGGTCGACCGTTCGAACAGATGAAAATTATCTGTTATCGGTCGAGACATAATCGGTCGACCGTGCCCGATCGTTCGACCGTTTACTGCTAACTGGTCGACCGTTGGAGCACTGTTCTGCAGACTTGTCAAATTTCGGTTTAACCCCTACAAAATTTGACATTTCGGGATTAGTAGTAAATTCACAACTTATGTAACATATTATCCTATGTAATGATCAATCATTACACCCCATAATATTTACATCACATATGAATTTAATTTAGATTCTAATTATGTTATTAATCACAACGTAATTTTGATTTTGCTTGTTCACCCCATGTGTCATATTTTCTACATGAAACCCGACACATCTTATGAACTTAAAATCCCCATTTCTTGTTTCCCAGTTTTGTGGTGTGACCTATGGGAGGATCTAAACTAAGTTGGCAGTGATATTAAGAGCTTAATATCACAAGCTATAAGCGGTATCTAGCTACACATTATAGCTCCCAATTAGTTAGATGTCTTAATTCCACTCGAACCAAAACCCTATCCATTTAGTGATGGAGTGCACCACTTGTGTCCGTCCCTTGCCTCATGATATTAAGAATACACACAAAGTAGTATTGTGTCATCTTTGTATTAGTATTCATTTCTTGATCTCTTTAAGCTAGTTATAAATATGTGACTTAGCTCAAATCACATTGTGCACATTATAACTTTGCTTTATCAAGGGGCCCACTAATATCATCACTCAATTAAGAGGGGCAATGATAATCTTTTGACTAACTATCTTCTCCAACGAAAGTTATACTTAACCAACTAATGCCTTTACACTACACTCATCGATAGCTCAAGACACTAGTCTAATTAAGAACTTCTTAAGCGATCGGATATAAGTCTCATATCAAAGGACCGAGGACACAGTAAAATATTAATGACACAGAAACACATTCCTATAATATTTTACTTGTTAGGTCAATTCGGTATACAAAAGTACTATTTTCCTCTTTTGTGTACCCCTGTTGTCACTCACTTGTAGAGCTACAATGATCTATGACCAACACGACAATCTTAACTCGGTAATTAATGTCCCATGTTAATTACCATGATTGCGAATATATTTTGTTTTATGTAAACCAATATCTTTTAGAGCTCTACGGTTAAGGACCAAGAGCCTCTTCCTCAACACTTCCAAAAGACGAATAGCATAAACAAGGAACAAAATGATTTCTCATTCAATTCATAATAATTGACATTTAAAAGTAAAACTTTTAGAACACATTCCCTTCACTTACATCATGGACGATTCCGATCATGAAGAGGACGGGGGAGAGTTGAGCAAATGATGTGCATGTTGTTCAGTACATGCGAGCTCCTCCTATCTTACATCTCGAGCTTGATATCACGCCTCGCCTTGAGGAACCACCCACAGTTGAGCTTAAAGAACTCCCTACGGAAGTGAAACACGTTTTTCTCGGTCCCAACAAGTCATTTCCGGTGATTATTTCATCGATGTTGACTGGTGATCAGGAAGAACGCCTGATTCAAATCCTAAAGGAGCACAAATCACCCATTGGGTGGTTCTTGAGGGACATCGAAGGGATAAGTCCCGACGTCGTGCAGCACCACATCTTTATGGAGGATGAGGCACGACCACGCACTACTACAAAAAAGGGAATATACGTCGGATGTACGGGGCTATAAACGTCGGATATAAGCACTCCCCGATCCGACGTCTATGTGTGCGTCGTCTATACATAGACGTCGGCTATCGTATAGCCAATGTCTATACCTAAAGAATATACGTCGGCTATACGTAGAAGCTGACGTCTATACGTTAGGGATAGACGTCGGTGAACTGACATGCGACGTCCATTCCTAATGAATATACGTCGGATTCCATATAAAGCCGACGTCTATTCCTTTCTTCAGAGGAATAGATGTCGGCTATTAACAACAGCCGTCGTCTATTCCTAAACCTGGACCAAAAAAATAAATAGCATCCGACGAAATTGTTTTTAGTTATCGTATTCATGTACATACAACTGCACCAAATTCGTTCACCTATAAATTTGTTCACAAATACTCACAATTTCATCCACATATACATACAAGAACAAACAAACAAGCATACATGCACAAACACAAACATACAACCATACATGCACAAACATACAAGCATACACAAGCATACATAATTGACATTCAACACACTTGCAATTAATTCATTCTAAAATTAAGGCGATTATATTAAGGCATAAAGTGTAGGTTTGTAATACAAGTCCACTTGTTAACTAAATTACAAAAAATACTATTGGCGGGAGAACCTCTTAGTTCGTCAACATGTTTCTGATGAAATAGCGAGCCCATCGGTCGCGAGTTTCATCGAGCTCCTGTTGCGAGAAGAGATCACTACTTTTTGGGAAAACCTATCAAAAAAATACAAGTGTGTTGAATATTAATAACTAAATATTGAAACTACACAACTATACAATGGAATAACGATCTACATTACCTCGGATAGGCATACGTCTTGAGTTGCCAATTCGAGGATTTCCTCTATGTATCTCATCACGTAGTAACCGCATTCCGTATTTCAAACCTGCTTCAGGTACTACAAACATAGGAATTCGCTAAATATTTGTTCCTAACTTAATTAACAAAAATGGGATAGAACGTACTCTCATTCCATGCCATGTTATTCCTGCTTTTGTGGTTGTTCTCCTACCACCTAAAGCTCTGTAAACCTTAATTGCCCTGAGTAGCACAAGTTAAAATATCATTCAATAATACTAATAAAAATCCACGAATTACTTTATTCACGACTAAACGAACTTACATATTTAGAAGTTTCTTTATTGAGTCACTTGGTTTATTCGACCCCAACGGATCAAACCAATATGCCGAATTAGTCGTGGGGCATACAACGACAAGCATCCAATGAGCCCTGTGTTATATATATAATTAGAAGCTTATTACAAAATAAAATTTTACTTTGAATTACAAAGTTTACCTCTCATGATAAGGGAGCAAATAATATCTTTTGTCTTCTTCTTTAAAGAATGTCCCAAGTTGACCCGATTTATCGTCATTCCCGTATATATATGTAGATGGACTGATAAATCCAAATACTTGATCCTCGGGAAAGATTTACCTTCTGGCGTCGTAAAGATGTATACAAGTATAAAAATTATAATTTATTACAGTTTTGATAAAATTGTTCAATACTTTTCATTGTATACAAAAAAACACTTACTTCACTTGCACGTCGATAATCATGACACACAACGAATCCATCGCCATGAACTGCATGATATCCTCTTGGGTGACGTACAAAGCGGGAGGCAACCCTTTATCCCCCTCCAACTCCCAGGTACTTAAGGATTGTGCTTCCCTACCTAGCATACATTGATACAACATTTTGCACCTACTTGGAAGCGAATTAATGTTGATCGGAGATTGGTTGTCAACATTTTGCACCTACCGAAAAGCCAACACTGACATATTATGACACTTATTGCACGGACAATACGCCATGTCGTTGTCTTTCATTTTCTTAGAATGTTTTTTGGCAACCTCTAAGAACATATTCACTCCGTTCTCATACTCATCACTCAATCTGCTTGAAACAATCCACTCTCGATCCATTTCAATCTAAACAGAGGCAAAAATGATAGTTATTATTGCAGAAAATAAATAAAATTTCAATTTAAAAGAATGTGTTCGTAGATGAGACGATTTGGAGACATTAAGATGAGAAAAGAATGACTCAGAGTAGAAGAGATGAAGTCCTTAATCTAGCGTGGAATAAGGAAGGTTAGAAATCTAACTAAGCAATCAAGGCCAAAACAAACCTAAATTCCACTATAGGTCCTTAGTAATAGACGACGCCTAACTTCGAGGTCCCACCGAGGACCACTAGTATGTAGGAAATCAAGAACCCAGAGGTCCCTAATATCTCAGGGAGACTAGATGGGCAACGACGTTCAGGCCGAAACGGTCTTAAACATCGAGGACCACTAATCTATAGGAAATCAAGAACCCGGAGGTTCCTAAAATCTCAGGGAGACTAGATGGGCAACGACATTCAGGCCATAACGGTCTTAAACGGTTTCCTCTCCTTAATGCGTCCGAAAATCCTAGGGGCCAACGTCTAATTGATTTTATTAAGGCTCTTTTATTAAGTGATTTCTGTGCCAAGGAAAGGGTGATGAAATCCCCCACCTCATCTCCTATAGGTGACTGCCCCCTAAGTGTTTTTCATACCTTAATCTAACAAACAACACACCAAACAAACACTCACCTCACTCTTGTTCCAATGCAAGTCCTACTAACTAATGCGTGCTTTCTAATGAATGAGTGAAAGATAGTACGTACCTTACGCCAGCAATCTACGACAGAAATCATAAATAATAGAAAAATACAATGCATGCAAATCCTATATGATGAATGACTTAGCAAATATTGTCTAATCTTTTTCTTTGGGTTATTAAAGGCCAAGTTGTTTAAGGGGTGCAATGAGTTATTATCATAATATAAAAAATTCAGAAAATTAAGGCAATAAACATTTAAAATATTAAAAGCAAGTATTAAAAATAATTACTTGAATTGACAGAAAAACATTTTAAACACAAACTATCATGTTATTAATAATAAATTGGAATAAAATTTTATTGAAATTTTTGCAGAACCTCCACTTAAAATTTGATATGTAAAATTCTTCAAATCCTGAAATCAACAAGAAAAATGTATATCTAGTTATCTACTCACATTCACATCATGTATTTCTCTACTCAATCCAAACCAAATTCTTAACATAATCCAAACCAAATCAATCCAATGAAAACAAAGTTTGGTTAAATCATCCAACCAACCCAACTCAATCAAAACCAAATCAATCCAATGAATGAGTCAAATCAAATGAATTAAACATTCACACAATCACACTCCATTCACCAATAAACTTTGTTGAAAATTCTTCACCACTATGTATGTTTTCATGGGATTTTTACTCTTTCTTAACATATCTAAACATATCTAAACATATCAAATATTTTTACAAGTTTAAGAATATTTCTAAACACCACAATCTAAACATATCTAAACATATCTAAATATATCCGAACACCATTACAACCTAATCAAACAATATGAGTTTTCTACAGGTGGTTAAGCATGAACCAGAGGAGGGAAAAGTTGTGATGCCGGAGGTCTTTGTGGTTCCCGAAGACGTCGCGGAGGTGGTGCGGTGACGGTTGTAAACGACACGAGATGAAGGCTAACTTAGAAAGAATATGTGGAGAAAGACGGAGGAAGACGAACTTAAAACAACCAAAAATGAACTTAAAACTTACAAGTGGAGAGAGACGGAGGAAGAAGGAGAAGAGGGCCGGAGAAGTGGAGGAGAGCTTGGGAGCTCGCTGCGGTGCCGGAGACGGTGCGGATTGGTCAGAGATCGGTCGCGGAGGAGAGTTCGGTCGCGGGACGGCTAGGGTTTGGGTGGGTTTCGTCTGAAATAAATAAAAGAAACCACGTCTGTCCGATTTCTTTAAGACCTATAGACGTCGGATGTTATATAACGCCGACGTCTATACCTCGACGTCTATATGGATGGAGTATAGACGTCAGTCTTACATTACGTACGACGTCTATAGGGAGACGTCTATACCCTTTAGACTTCGGATTCACAAGGTACTCAAACAACCAACGTCTATAGGTCAACGTCTATACCCTATAGACATCGGCTAAACGTGTTATTCCCAAACCCGACGTCTATAGTACTACATAGACGTCAGCCTCAATGAAGACCGATGTCCATTCTGTCCTCTCCCCACTAGACGTCGGTGGTTATAACGGCCGACGTCTATTGGGCGACGAGTAAAGCCTATTCTGCACTAGTGACGTCGCGACCCACAGAGGCGTTTAAATCCAGCCGTGACAGAAGAAGTTAAGAAAAAGATCATCAAGTGTTTAGATCATGGCATCATTTTCCCCATTTCGGACAGTACTTGGGTAAGTCCTGTCCAGGTTGTGCCCAAGAAGTCGGGTATCACTGTTGTCCATAATGACAACAAGGAGCTTGTACCCACATGACTTCTAACTGGGTGGCGAGTTTGTATTGACTATAGGAAGTTGAACGCGGTCACGCATAAGGACCACTTCCCTCTACCTTTCATCGACCAGATGTTGGAGAGACTCGCCGGGCACGCCTATTACTGTTTCCTTGATGGTTATTCGGGGTACAATCAAATCCCAGGCGACCCCGAAGACCAGGAGAAAACCACGTTCACTTGTCCTTTTGGGACGTTTGCTTATAGACGGATGCCTTTTGGACTATGCAATGCACAGGCAACATTCCAACGTTGCATGTTAAGTATCTTTTTCCGATATGGTCGAGAACTTCCTTGAGATCTTCATGGATGATTTCTCGGTTCATGGCACCTCCTTTGATGAGTGCCTGCACCACCTGAGCCTTGTTCTCAAAAGGTGTTTGGAAACGAACTTAGCCCTTAATTGAAGTGTCATTTCATGGTTACAAAAGGCATCGTCTTGTGTCATGTGGTATCTAGTGATGGTATCGAGGTGGATAGGGAAAAATTTGAGCTTATTTCTAAGCTTCCACCACCCACCTCGGTAAAAGAAATCCGTGACACACCGGTTTTTACCGACGATTTATTAAGCATTTTAGCAAAATAGCTTGCCCTTGACGAGCTTGCTTGCTAAAGGTACCTCTTTTGAGTTCACACCTGAGTTTCTGAAACGTGAGTTGACCTCTACTCCCATTATTAAAGCACCGGTGTCGACTCTACCTTTTGAGCTGATGTGTGATGCATCTGATTACGCGATAGGAGCGGTTTTGGGTCAGAAAGTCGACAAATTGCCTCATGTGATCTACTATGCAAGTCGTACTCTCAATGACGCCCAGCTCAACTACTCCGTTACTGAGAAAGAGTTCCTCGCGATCATATTTGCGTTGGAAAAATTTCGCCAGTACCTCATTAGGTCACATGTCCTCATCTACACTGATCACTCAGCTCTCCGCTACCTTTTGTCTAAAAAGGATGTGAAACCCCATCTTCTGCGTTGGATCTTGTTTTTACAAGAGTTCGACCTTGAAATACGGGACAATAAGGGATGCGAGAATGTCGTGGCTGATCACCTATCTCGCATCCCAATTGATCTTTCACCGGATCCACCGGTGAACGAGTTCTTCCCTAATGAGAACCTTATGGCAATAGCCTCACCCCCTTATTGGAATTAAATTTATACCGCAAGTGCGGGGCGTCAATGAAGACGTGGCAAGTACGGGTCGAACACAAGGAGGGAGAGATATTGTTATTTTTGTGATTTTCGATTAAGGAAAGAAAGAGAGAAAAATAAGGCTGGTATGAGATTTTTGGTTTTTAATTATCTAACGCGAGAACAACAAAAACAAATTAGAAATAAAGTAAAGATGGATGGGAGTCCAGTGGGTGGAGGTTTAGATATCGGGTTTAGATTAGAGAATTCTGAAACTTATAATAAATCACATTAGTTATAAAGCATTACATGATAAATGATTCAACATAAACTCAAGTAATCAAAATATACTAACACAAAATTAAAATAATAACTTTATTCTTCTTCTCATCACCCTAAATCCGTCACCCCCACCCTTTGGAGAGAGTTAGAAACTCATGGATGGAGGGAAGGAGAAGGGGTCCTAGAGAAACTACAAAAGAAAACTAAAAACAAGAAATAAAAGAAGAGGATTTTATTACTAAAGTATGGAACAAAAACTAAGGACCCTTTACAACATCGTTTCGGGTCTATTTATAGCCGATACAAGGGACCCAAGTATAAAATAGGAAAGTACACGCGTCAAGACACGACTGGACAAAATTCGGGGCCACGGATCGCAAGGGGTGCGGCGTTTCCGCCACACAATACATGTAAGATGCGGCGATTTCGCCACAATTTGTGCTCTGATTAAATCCGGATTTTTCCTGTGTGTTTATGGTATGATTTAATTGTCCTTTGCGCGTCTGGTTTGATTTCTTTCCTTTCTTTTGAGCTCCGAATTTATTTCTCCATATATTTGGAGATCCAAATTGATTTTTCTTTAGAACTTCTCCAAAATAATATTTTGGTCCTTTAATTTGCAGTCGGGTCCTCGGCTTTTTGCAATTAAGTCCCTAGCTACTTTTGTGCTTAAGTACTTGGCCTTTTTGTAATTAGGTCTTTCAATGCTTTTATGCTTGGATGAACTTCCATTTGACTCCCGATAATCTTGACTTGGTCTTTATGATAGAAATGAGTCTCTTGCACGCGTTTATGGTCGGGATATGGGTAATTTGCATTCAGGCCCCTGTATTCTATAAATAAGACTAAACACATACCTTAGTAGCATTTATTGATATAAAATTAATCTAAATGAAAGACATATGATGCAATGTATGCAATGCATCACCCCCTAGTTCGCTGACATTGTGAACTATTTAGCAACCGGGGAGGTGCCGGCTCATTGGAGACACAGTGAGACAGCGAAATTCAAGTCGTTAGTCAAGCACTTTTATTTGGATGATCCCTACTTATTTAAGTATATGCCGATCAAATCATAAGGAGGTGCATTCCTGACGGCAAGATTCAGAGCGTCTTGTCCTTTTTCCATAAGGAGGCATGTGGTGGGCACTTCGGTGCCAAGAAAACCGTTGTCAAAGTACTCCAATGCGGTTTTTACTGGCCCACGTTATTCCAAGACGCTTTTGCATTTTGCAAAGCATGCGATAGATGCCAACGTGTGGGCCGCATTGGCAGACGAGATATGATGCCACTCAATCCTATCTTAGTGGTCAACATCTCTGATGTTTGGGGAATTGACTTCATGGGTCCTTTCCCCGTGTCCCATGGTCACACTTACATCCTTGGGGGGTCGATTATGTGTCAAAGTGTATTGAAGCAATCCACACTCGCACTAACGATCGCAAGGTTGTGATCAAATTTCTTAAAGAACACATCTTTGCGAGGCTTGGGACACCTCGTTGTATCATAAGTGATGGGGGGACACACTTTGTGAACCGATCCCTTGAGGCAGTGCTGAGGAAATACTCCATCACGCACAAGTTGGACACACCTTATCATCCTCAAACCTGTGGCCAGGTCGAAATTTCCAACCGTCAACTCAAGCAAATTCTTGAGAAAATGGATAATGCTTCAAGGAATGATTGGTCGGTCAAGCTTAATGATGCATTGTGGGCTTTCCGCACTACATTTAAAACCGACCTTGGCATGTCCTCCTACCGGCTAGTTTATAGAAAATCTTGCCATCTTCTGGTAGAGCTTGAGAACCGGGCATTATGGGCAATCAAACATCTTAACATGAGTCTTGATGTTTCCGGTGCCAATCGCAAGTTAGACCTCAACGAGTTGGAGGAGTTGAGAAATGAAGCATATGAGAATGCCAAGATCTGCAAGTCCCACACTAAAAATATTCACGACCGCTTGGTGCGAATCAAAACCTTCGAGGTGGGACAAAAGGTCTTGTTGTATAATTCTCGTCTCCACTTGTTTCCGGGTAAACTTAGGAGTTGTTGGTCAGGGCCCTTTATTGTTTTAACTGTCTCCCCTCATGGGGCGGTTGAGATTCAAAATCCAAGGAATGGGGACATGTTCAAAGTTAATGGACAACGCCTCAAACCGTACTTGGAAGGGACCACGACAGAGGTCGAGGAGGAAGTCGTGTCTTTACACGAACTCTCCACGGATGTGGTCACTTGATGTGATCCATCCCTTCATTTGTTTGTACATATCATTGTTTTGTTGAAAAGAAAAAAATTAAAGAAAATGAAGAAAAGCAAAAAATTGGAAGGCCTTTTTGATATTTTCCCTTTCCTTTGTTAATAACGCGTGATTCCCTTGCCCTACGCATTTCTCCAGCAGAAGAAAACGTGTATTTCCCTTTTCTTTCGCCTCCACCCAAATTCCACCCCCAAATCGGACGAACAGACCGCTAATCAGCGGTTTTGCACCTCCAATCAACAGTTGGTTGTGCTCTGTTTTCATTTTCTCTTCGTCTGGGTGTGTGATTTTGGGTATTTAGTTGGTTGTGTTGGAGGGTTTCTATTTTGCTGTTCGGGTCGGCGTGAGGTGGTCTCCTTTCCTCTCGTGCCATGTTCATCTTCGCAGTCATGTGCTCCACTGTTAAAGTTCACCAAGGTAGGTTCAGGTATGGCCAGCCACCACTTAATTCCAGAACTCAATTTTGCCTCCTTGATTCGTGAATTCAGAGAAGCCTTCTACGATCGAATTGTAGCTAAAGGGTGGTACCATTTGTTGTATGAGGGCGACGAATCCATGTACGTAGAGCCTCTCGTACATGAGTTCTTCACTAAACTCGAGTGTGACCAGACCGGACCACTCGAGTTTAGTGTCACTCTCAGAGGGGTGAAGCACACCATGACACCCCAATTTATCTCCGACGCGACTGGGATCCCCTTAGTAAATGAGCTCGCGTCTACCCACGACATTAATTTTTACCGATCTATGCTTGGGCAAGGGCAACCGATATCATCGCATGGGGGAGTACCTAATGCGCACATTTACTCCAATGTGCACATTGTAGCCAGGTGGGTGTGTAGAAATGTGCATCGTGTATAGTCTGATGGATGGTTCACCTCACTGCATTTGTCGAACATTTTTCGACGTTTTGGTGAACGCAAAGCTGAAAGAAATACACTTTTTGCCTACTTTGGTTACCAAATTGTGTGGCATGTTGGACATCCCACAATTTGAGCGCATTCTGAGGCGCCAAGGCACCGACCTCGAGGTAGCGAAGATGACCCCGTCATTTCGCCATTGCCTTCCTGAGGCATGGGTGCCTAACTACATGGAGGAGGATGTTAGAGCCAGTTCCTCAAGCTCGTCTGTGAGCTCAGGAACACTCTTTAACACCGACATTTCTGAGATGGCGGTCGAGCAGCAAAACGTCATCTTAGCCAAACAACAACGGAAGATCTACAGGAAATTGTCGGCTCTTGAGAGAGGTGCCTCTTCGGGTACCTCTGGCCGCCGTCATTAGTCTGGTACACCCTATCCATGCATTGGCACCATTTTGGCATACATTGAGGACAACGCATGGATTAGGTGTGGGGGGTGTTTTCACGTTTGTACATAGTTTGTGTGTCTTTTTGTTTTTATTTTCGTTTTCTTTTGGTTGTACTGCTAGGGTCATGTTAGTGTGCCACATTTAACATTGATATATCTGCTTGCCATGATCCTTGGGTGACTTGTCTTTTTTTGGTTTCCTAGTGCTTCAAAATTTTCACATTTCTTTCAAAATCTTCATGTGTTTGCGAAAGAAAATGTTTTTGTAGGTTTTGCGTGTGTTTAGCGTGTGCAAAACAGTTGAGAGGCAAAGTAAAAAGAAAGCTCCCAAAATTGTCTTGAACATGATGCATTAGGATGTCTAGTTTACTGGCTTTAGGTCTTATCTAGTCGTTAGGATGCACCCCGGTTTTCCCTCAGGGGGCGTGTAATAATAGGGTTTCAACACTCAAACAATTAAAGAAGTCCACCCTGAACCTAGTGAGTCAAATAATTCGTGTCTGTTAGTATAAGGAAGTTTGTCGTAGTCAACGGCCCTAAATCTTTTTTTTGTGAAACTTAGGTGTAGGGGTTTTGGTTCCCATGTAGATAAATAAATAAGTGGTGTTCTCTCTTCTCGCACGGCTCCTATCACTCAGGAAAGTAGGTCTGAGGGGACTTTGTGCCTGGTGCTTTCGAGTCATTTGACTTGGGATGCACCGATCGAACTCCTGTTACACTGGTGGTAGTGATCGCCCCATGTGGAGATTTGGGAGAAGGTGTACGTGATAGTGTAAGTCCTCATAGGCAATGATGCATGAAACCTGACCCTGGGAGAATCAAACACCAACCAATAAAATGCTCCAAAGAAAAAAAAGAAAAAAAAAGACTCAAATAAGAACCTTAATGGACTTTACGCATTGTATCACATTCAGAAGTTAAAATTGCCAATGTCTTTCACTTAAGTCCTTAACTAACTTTCACGAATAATTCATTAGGCTAGGTGTGTGGACCAATTACATAGATAGAGTCGACCCGTAGTATTACCGCGTCCCATGATTGACAAAATTAGTCAACCAAGTCGTGTAGCTAGATTGAATAATGCATCTTTGTTCGGATTTTGTGGGTGTATCCGCCGAAACCCCTCAGGAGACAACACTCCTCCTCCTTGGCGACATGGAGGTTTAACAGCTTGTTGCACGTGCTAAATGCAATCATGATTCCTACGAAAGTGAGTTAGGATTTCTTGTTTTTCGTATGCTTTTCTCTTTCTTTATTTTGCTCGGGCTAGCAAAAGATAGGTGTGGGGGTATTTCATTGACATCATTTCATGCTTACATTTGCATCTTATATCTATTATCTTTCACCAAAACGATGCTAGTTTTATGTTTGAATTTCAAAAAATAAAGAGGTTTGAAGAGAAGCATAAAAGGACCCAAAAGCAGGAAAAAGGACTGAGTTGAAAGACTCGAGGACTAAGATGCAAGATCAAAGGACCTGAATGAAAGATCGAAGGACCAATGACCAAACAAAAAATACTCCACACCATCATGGGGAGTATTTTGGCAATTCTATTCGGGTCGGAGCTCCAACAAGTCAAGTAGATGCATCAAAGACAAACAATACCATCATGGAAAGCCCAAACGAAAGCCCAAGCCGATTCGGATCCTATAGACTGATGATTGGCGTCCGGGTTGCTCCGGATCCGTAGAGATTTTTGTGGATTGTGTATTAGAGCGTATTTAGTCTATTTTTGGTATTTGTTTAGTCCCATACCGAGGGATTGTCCCGGATTACCTTTTTCTATGGCTATAAATAAAACTCTTCACCTTCTATTGTAATCACTCCATGTTTTGTGGTCATTCTCCCTAATTGAAGTGAAAGCCTTGAAGCAAGAAACTCAAGTGGGGAGATGCTACTAGTATTGTGAGACTTAAATCAATAAAGTTTTCTTTGTTTTGTGCTTCTTTTATAGTTCTTGCATGTTTAGTTTAATTGTCTTTTATTGAATCTAGCTTAGTTAATATGTCTTCTTATCTTAGTGTAATAGTTAGTTTAATGTTTAGTGAGTAAAATCACTCCAACCCCTAAGGGGTCTCTCTCTTACTGATTCCAGCATACTTATCAAGTTCTTAGTTCAGTTTTGTAGTTCATTGCTTGTTGTTTTCTTGTGCATGTGTTACTTCCTAGTTTAGTGTAGCGTAGATTAGTATAATCAAACTCTCTTCCCTTTTTGTTGTCACTTGATTTTGTGCAAACGAGAGGCTACTCACCTCCTTGTGGACGACCCGTATTTGTCACGTCTTCACCGACGCCGTGCACTTGCGGTATAATTAAAACGTTCAACAGACTTGTCAATCGTGTCGTGTTTGAGTATTATCGTGTCAGACGGTTCTGTAATCGTGTCAATATTTTGCATTATCATGTTTAGCACATTTTGAATAAACTTCATCATGTTTAGATTGAAAATAGTTAAATGACATGATATATTGTGATTTTTTCTTCTTCCAAATAACCTATTAATTGACCATAACGAAGTAAAAAACAACTGATTACCTAACAAAAAATAACAATTATTTTATGTAAAAAACAACATATCGTGTAATTGTGCGGTGTTCATGTCAAATTGTGTTCATGTCAAATCAAGTATCAATTATTTTATGTTTACATATTTACAAATCATCGTAATAAAGTATTTGAACCAGTGTTCACGTAGGCGAACGTCTAGGCGGTAGGCGACCCGCCCGTCTCGGTGGTCGCCTGGGCGACCACCGCCTTTCGCCTAGCAAAGCTGGGCGAAACGCCTAGGCGGTCGCCGTTGGAGGCACTCCAACGGCTCTCTACTTTTTTGTTTTTTTCAAAATTTACAAGTTTGCCACTACCCCCGATTCCTATATAAACCCCTCCAAACCTCTTCATTTTTCACAAATCTCTCATTCTCTTCTTCTTCATAATTTTATTCTAATCATCAAGTTTCCTAATCATCAAGTTTTCACGATTAAGTCTCCAGTCTGGTGCTTAGTTTTGAAGTTGGAAAGTGAAGTCTCCGATCCGGTTCTTCATTCTTCAACCGCCACAATCAAGTGCACTCTTTCTAACTTCTCTTTAGAATTAAATTAATTAGTATTTTATTTTCATATTAGTCTAAATTTTTATATTAGTCTAGTTTTAAGATATGGCCAACGTACCTGGCACTAGTCTCCCTATGCATCACGAGAGTTACGATGACCTAAGACCTACCCATACAAATGACCCTGGTTGGAATACTGCCCATTACATTAGTGCTAATGATAAAAACTGCATTGTCTGTGAGTTATGTGGTAAGAAAAATAGAGGTGGTATAGCCCGTCACAAACAACAAACGTATCATGAAGTTAGTGACTCGTGCCTTAAATAGGAAATTGACTACACTAGAGGTATACTAGAGTCGTACAGACAAGATTGGGCAACATACGGGTGCACGTTGATGACAGATGGCTGGACTGATAGGTCCGGTAGGAATATAATCAATTTTCTAGTAAATTGTCCGACAGGTACCATGTTCATGAGGTCTGTAGATGCTTCCGGTCACTCTCACACCGCAGACTACCTGTACAAGCTGATGGACAAGGTAGTTGGCGAGATTGGCGAAGAACACGTTGTTCAGGTGCCGGTAGGATGTTGTAGCAAAAAAAAAGATTGTTTTGGACTCCCTATGCAGTGCATTGCATCGATCTCATCTTGGAGGATATTGGCAAGTTGTTTTTTATGACTATTGCTTTAGCTCGTAAGATCGTCAAACATTTCAACAGCTCTGTCATGTCGTTGAAGAGGATGTGAATTTCCATTGAAGGGAACCTGTTACGCCCTGCTGTCACGAGATTTGTCACCGCCTTTCTGACTTTGCAAAGGTTGTTCCTGAAGAAAGACAAACTCCGAGACTTTGTTGTTTCCCCGGAGTACAACGATCCTAATGCAAGTTGGATAAAGAACAAGAAAAAGAAGGAGATCTCTACTGCAGTTTGATGCATTGCATACATTGCATCATATGTCTTTCATTTAGATTACTTTTACATCAATAAATGCTACTAAGGTATGTGTTTAGTCTTATTTACAGATTACAGGGACCTGAATGCAATTTACCCACATCCCGAGCATAAACGCATGCAAAAGACTCATTTCTATCATAAAGACCAAGTTCAAGATTATCGGGTTACGAATGGAAATGCATCCCAAGCATCAAAGCATTCAAGTCCTAATTGCAAAAAGAACAAGGACTTAAGCACAAAAGTAGCCGGGGACTTAACTGCAAAAAGTCAAGGACCTAATTGCAAATCACGAGTAGCTTTTATTCTCTTGGAGAAAATATAGAAAAATCAATGTATATCTCCAAATATGTGAAGGAATTAATCCGGAGCTCAAAAGAATGGAAAGAATCAATCCAGACGCGTAAAGGAGGATCAAATCATACCATAAACATTCAACCAAAATCTGGACCAAATCAGAGCATGATGTGCGGCGATTCCGCCGCAGATCACACACACCATGCGGCGATTCCGCTGCCCCCTAGTCGATCCGTGTGCTCCAATTTCGTCCAGTTGTGTCTGGACACGTGTACTCTCCAATTCTATACTTAGGTCTCTTGTAACAACTATAGATAGACCCGAGAACGATGTTAGAAGGGTCCTTAGTCTTTGGTGGTAGTTTTTATTCTTAATCTTAGTTTTGTATTCTTCTTTTCATTAATAAAATTCTGTCTTTTATTTCTTACTTTTAGTTTTCTTTTGTAATGTCTCAAGGACCCCTTCTTCCTCCCTCTATGAGTTTCTAACTCTTTCCAAAGGGTGGAGGTGACGGATTAGGGTGAAGAGAAGATGAATGAATGTTATTATTTTAATTTCGTGTTAGTATATTTTGATTACTTGAGTTTATGTTAAAAATCATTTATCATGTAATGCTTTATAACTAATATGATTTATTATAACTTTCTAAATTCTCTAATCTAAACCTTAAATCTAAACCTCCACCCGACGGAATTCACATCTTTGTTCTTGTTTTAGTTTTAATTGTTCTTGTTCCTTGCTTTAGATAATTAAAATCCAAAAATCTCAAAACCCAATTATTTCTTCTCTCCTTCTTTCCCCCAATCGAAATCACAATAATAACAAATCTCTCCCTCCTTGTGTTCGACCCGTACTTGCCACGTCTCCATAGACGCCGTGCACTTGCGGTATAAATTTAATTCTCATCAAGTTTTTGGCGCCGTTGCCGGGGAGGCGACGCAGATTTTGTTTTTTTTGTTGATTTCGATTCTATTCTGTTTATCTTGTGCACGATCTAACTATTTGGATTTGTGTTTCAGGAGACAACAGAGCGCGCGGTGAAATCTGAGCGCAGTCTGAGCAACAAGGGCGGCGGAATCACCGCACATCAAGAGGAATCTGCGGCGGAATCGCCGCACAATTGAAGCATCTGGGCTTAAAATTTTTCTGGGGTTAGCACCATCTCTGGGTGGACGCGTGGAGCTACTGAAATTTCGAGAGCGGGCGGCGAACCCGACTGAGCATTGCGTAGGTAACCTTTGTTGCCTTTTTCCTCGTAATTTCTAGTTTCAGAAAACTTCCTTTTATTAGAATTGCACGTGTTAAGCTTAAATTCCATAATTGGCAATAATTCAACTCTGACCTAAAAATTGGCAAAACTAGAAGAACTTAGTGCATGCATCATATAATGTTTTGTTTGCATTATTCTTGCTAAATTCTTGCAAATTATTTTTATTGTTGAAGAGTGCTGGAGGCAAGGTACGTATCGCGTTTTAACGATTGCATTTAAGCATATAATTTAGTTTGCATACAATCTTGCAATTGCCCCCCCCCCCCCCACTAAAGACCATTGTTTGACTATCTTTGCTAGATCTAAGTTAAACTATCTTAAGGGCAACTCCATAGGCAAAGATACGGTGGGGATTTCATCACCCTTCCGTGGCCCACAAATCACAATCCTAAAGTGTCACCTAAGCCTTAAATTTAAAATCAATTAGACATTGGCCCCTAAGGACTCAGACTCATTTAAGGAGAAGAATTGGTTTGACTTGCTATGACCTGAAGCCGATTGAATTTAATTTGGTGTCTAGAAAGTGTTTTTGTGTTGACGTAAGTCTTCCAAGCGAAGTGGTTGTCTAATTGGCACCGACTCTGTCAGAAGCGCCCCCACTAGCTATACACGGCCTGGCCAAGTTGGTTTGATTAGTGAGGGAGGTGAATCAAGCGAATCAATTCGACTCATCCAGTTAGGAGTCGTCTAGATCTAGGCGACACTAGGTCTAGGATTGTTTGAACCGTGCTTTCTTAGGAATTTTCTGACCAACCCTCTTTCTATCTTTAGAGTTAGGTTTCCCTTCTCATCTGAGTCTTCTTTCTCTTTTCCCCTAAATTCTCTAGATTAGGATTCATTTCTCATCTTTCCCCATTCTATTGTTTGTTTCCCTTTTGGAAAAAAAACATAAAAACAAATATATTAAAAAAAACGAAAATATAAAAAAAAATTAATTAATTCTTGAAATTAAATTTGGAATTTAAATTCCGAATTTGAATTCAAAAATTGATTCAACCCGGTGCACTCAGATTTGGATTCGGGACTTGAGTAATCGACTCTCACGAGTTCATCTAGATTCCAGTCTGGAACTTAGCCCCAATCCACATGTGGCACCACCTCACCCGGATCCAATGGGTGAGAACGTAGTGGACCCGCCTGTTGCACAACCTATAACTCTGAGGGATCGATGCTATCCAGCGATGGCTGCTCAGCCATCGTGCATCGTTATGCCCACCATCTCGGGTCGCGACTTCGAACTTAAGGCACAATACATGAGTATGTTGCCTAAGTTCACCTCTAGGGAAGACTCATATCTCTTCCTTAGAGAATTTGAGGAAATCTGCTCTCTTATGCAATACCAGCATATCCCTGAAGAGGCAGTACGTCTGAAATTTGTGCCTCTTGCACTAAAGGACGACGCTAAGAAATGGCTATATAGTCTAGCCGAAAGATCCATTAGGAGTTGGGCTGAGTTTGTTCAAGTATTCCTGAAAAAATATTTTCCCAACCATAAGACTATGAGGATTAGGAATGAAATTGTTGCATTCGTTCAGTCTGAGAGCGAGCCGTTCTATTCCTACCTAGAAAGATTCAAAAGTGTTCTGACCCAATGCCCTCATCATGGAATTCCGAGATGGCAATTATGCCAAATTATTTATGAGGGATTGACACCCACATCTAGGGTTATGGTAGAATCCGTAAGCCAAGGGAACTTTATGTCGAAAAATGAAAATGATGCCTGGACTTTCCTTGAGGATTTAGCTGAAAACAGTATGCAATGGGACAATGCTAGAACACCGCTTAACCCGAGTATTGGATCTAGAATAGCAAGTCAACCCAAACCAGGTGTCTTAGCTGTAGATGCCAACATAGCGGCTGAAGCAAAACTAGCTACCCTTATGCGCAGAATAGAAAGTTTAGAGCTACAAACCCAAAACCGAGTGAATCAAGCCTCGACTATCCCGTGCTCTAGATGTGGTCAGACTGGTCATGTAAAGGAGGATTGTGCGGAATGGGACCAAGTTAATGCCATGAATAACCATGCTAGAAATGACCCATACGCATCAACCTATAACTCGGGTTGGCGTAATAATTCCAATTTCTCATCAAACCAACATAGTCAACATCCTAGACAACAACCAAACCCGTATAACCAAAATAATACATCATCTGGGTTTAGTAACAATAACGATCATGAGGTTAGGTTGACAAGCTTGGAAAATTTGATGAAAACCTTTATACAAACAACCAACCAGACCTTCCAAAGGCTAGAGACACAAGTGAGCCAACTAGCACAAATAGTCGGTGAAAGAGAAAAAGGGTCGGTTTCCAAGTCAACCTGAAGTGAACCCTAGATCTAATAATAATTCATATCAATCCTATCAAGCACCTTCAGGAAATAACAACCCTAGACCGGTTCAAATGGTTAATGAGGAAGGACCGTTCCAACAAATAAATGCAGTAGTATCATTACGGTCCGGAAGACAAGTTGATAACAATGTGGTAAATCCTAGAGTGTCCAATCAATCTAGCCATCAAGCACCCACATATGACCTGACCATTGAACCTGACGTCCAACCTGAAACGCCCAACCCACCTACTCAACCTGAACCCATAGCTCAACCTGAACCTGAGCGAGTCTATGTTCCTAAAGCTCCATTCCCTAATAGACTCAAAAAGAACTCAAGTGCACAAATAGAGAAAATCTTGGAAGTATTTAAGCAAGTTAAGGTGAACATTCCACTCTTAGATATGATTCAACAAATACCTGCTTATGCTAAATTCTTAAAAGATCTGTGCACTAAAAAGCGAAAAACGAACGTACCAAAGAAGGCATTCTTAACTGCAAACATAAGCTTTATCCTGTCAAACTCGTCTCCTATAATATATAAGGATCCTGGATGTCCCACAATTTCATGTAATAGGAGATACTTTTATCAACAAAGCCCTTCTAGACCTTGGTGCTAGTGTTAACCTACTCCCGTACTCTGTCTATGAGCAAATGAACCTTGGTCCACTAAAACCCTCTAAGACAACCCTTCAATTTGCTGATTGTTCTAATAAGAAACCAAGAGGTATAGTCGAGGATGTTTTGATCAAGGTTGGTGACTTCATTTACCCAGTGGATTTTGTCGTACTAGATACTGCACCTGTTGTAAATCCTAATCGACAAATCCCTGTAATTCTAGGCAGACCCTTTTTAGCCACTTCGGAAGCATTGATAAACTGTCGAAATGGGCTCATGCAATTATCTTTTGGGAACTTAAAAGCTGAATTTAATATCTTTCATATTGATAGTGAGCCAGAAATAACATGCAATCAAAGTGATGTTGTGATGAAATCGCGTATCTATAATATTTCTGAATCATCACAAAATCAAAAAGGAAGTAAGAAAAAGGGGAGGAATTCATCTACACACCCACCGTCACTCGAGCAAATAAGAGAACCAATTTATGTGAGGGGTGTGGAACCTGTAACCCAGGATACTCATTGCAACATGAGGAACAATTCAACTGGATACATGCACCAATATGGTGTCATTCAATCCAGTTCTGACTATGGTTGACTTTGAGCAAATTCCATCCGTCCACCGCAGTTCATCAAGGTAATAAATGCATTTGCTTTATAATTGCATACATTGAGGACAATGCATGATTTAGGTGTGGGGGGTGTTTATGTATATAATTATCTATAGATCTGTCTTTTATTTAAAATAAAAAAAAAGAAAAAAAAATCAATGTTTCATGACATAGCTTAAGATTGAACTGTCAAAACCCGTGTACAAATTGCATTGAGTTTTTGTTCCTTATTATATAGTTCTGCTTGTAGAAATTATGACATAAATCTAAGTTCCAAAGAAATAACTCATTGCCCATTAAGACATGTATGCACTTAAATTGGATGAATCAAATCTTTGAAGTGGTTGATAAAAAGCAGAGGTTGAGGAAAATATACCGGGAAGTGTGGACTTCTAATAGCAATTAAGCCTTGAGGAAAATAAAAATAAAAATAAAGGAATAAAGTGAAGAAAACACATTTTACAAAATGATTACAAAAGCCCAAGCCTTTGAGTCACTGGTCCGTAGGGGTATCTTGAAACCCGGTAACTTGAGTCTACCAGCTCGGGATTATCGACCAAACTCGCTACACGAATGCAAAAGGGTAAAAGTGTCAAAAAGCAAATGTGTTGAATCACGGAAGAAAAGAAAAGAAAAGAAAAAAATAATAATACTCAAGGCCCAAAGCTAAAAGAATGATTCATGCCATGGTTGATCCGAATGATACTTCACCACCAGAGGAGGCGTGCAAAATAATTCAAGTGATAAACATGTGTAGAAGGGTTAGTGTTATGTCCCTAACCCTTGTTTAGGGTTAAGCTTGGTTTAGTGGAGGTTTAAGGGTGGTTTGCATGGGGAAGGTAAATGGCAGGAGTTGCATGGGAAGATGAAGGGGTGTGCACTGTAGCAAGGAGAGGGGTTTTAAGGGTTTCTTCTTCTCTTTTCCTTCCTTCTTCATTTCCTCCTCTCCACCCATTCCTTCCTCTTCCTTTGTGGTGCTCGAGCAGTGGAGGTGCACGTGAGGCGAGCGTGCTGGGCGTGGCGTGGTGCGAGGAGGTGCGCGTGAGGTCGCGGTATCGAGGAGTCGTTGGAGCTCCGGTGAAGTCTGGCGTTCTTCGTCGATCTTCAAAGAGAGGTATGCCAAGTTCTTGCATTAGAGGCCTATTGTGATCACCCACGTTGGGGTGATGTTTTGGTGGGTCGCGGGAGGTCGGAGACCTCGCCGGCGACGAGTTTGGGCGTCAAAACCTCGGCTGGCGCGAGGTTGAAGACGTCTGTCGGTCGACCGGGTCCCTTGGACGGTCGACCGATCGCAGTATTTTTAGTCTGCCTGTCGTGTTTCGGTCGACCGTGACCTTGTGTTCGGTCGACCGTAACTTTAGTGTACCGGTAGGATATTCGTTTTCGGTCGACCGTTTATTGACATAGAAAATATTAGGTTGACCCTGTAAGTGTTCGGTCGACCGAGACCCCTGAGTCGGTCGACCGATAGTTTCGTGTTGAGCGTTGACCAGAGTCCAGATTTTGACCTCGTTTGGTCGACCGGTTTTAGACCTTCGGTAGACCGTTGGGATTTATGTGCTGCGCAAATTGTTCGACCGTGACAGACGCTTCGGTCGACCGATTCCCTTGTGGAAACGGTCGACCGAGTTGTCACTTTCGGTCGACCGATTCCCTTGTGGAAGCGGTCGACCGTTTGTCACTTCGGTTGACCGAGTTCCCTTGAGGAAAACGGTCGACCGTGTCTCTTTCGGTCGACCGTTTTGCACAGGACAGGATTCCTGGTTCCACTTAGGATGCCAACTCTGTCCACGGAAACCCGTGTCCTCGCCTTGTGCGTGAGCCGGGAGGTGACGGTGGGCGCGTTATGCGTGCCTGCCCAGGGACCACCGTGTGGAAGAGTGTGGGTGTCCGGAACGCGTCACTTCCATGTATGGATCGTGACTTTATCTGGTGGATCGTTTGACTCGCGTTAGAGTAGCGGCCTGAGAGATTACGGATCACATTGCTTCAGCAACACGCAACTGCCGACGGGTGCAGTGACTACCGGCCGATGGCTACGGAGGCACAGAGACTATCGACCAGGATTGGCGACGGAGGTCCAGAGAGGTACCGGCCTATTGACGGCGACGGAGGTCGCGACCCTGCTCAGTTGGAGCCGGAGTTGGTGTTGCACGTGGAGCTCGTTGACCCTGCGGACTTCGGTTCGGATCTGTCGATTGTCTGGCCACGTGTGGCGGATATGTTCGACTGGCCTTGTTGGCAGTTATTGCACGTGCCGTGCGGCCTATGTGGCGGCGGTAGGGCCCCTGTGCGGTCTGTGTGGCGGCAGGGAGGATCGCGCGTGGCCTGTGTGGTTGCGGCGATGGACTGCCGATGATGTGTTCCGGCAGGTAGCTCGATTGGGCACCTATCGAGTGATATCCTGTGCGGTCTGTGTGGCGCCGGTTGATGGACCGACCTGAGCGACGGCTCCGTTGGTGTGGTGGTGGTGGACCACGATGTATTCAGATCTGATTTCTACCTTGCGCGGAAGTGTGAACGTATCCTCACCGATCCCTTGGCTCGTGTAGTCGCGTGTGGGGATGTGTTGCGTATTGTCCGTTAGACCGTATGTGCCTACGGTAGGTCTCTACGGAGACCCGATGTTTGGACCGTGCGGCCTGTGTGGCGGCGGTGAGGTTGGACCGTGTGGCCTGTGTGGTGCCGGTGTTGCGGACCGTGAGGCCTGTGTGGCAGCGGTGGCGATTGTAGACCGCGGGGCCTGTGTGGCAGCGGGAACAATCGCGGGACGGATGTCCGGTTTGGCCCTTGGTGGCGTGTTGTTTTACTGCTTTGTATTTCATGCCATGCTATACTAGTATGTTAGGGCATATAGGTGAGCTTGTCATACGGGGTTTCCTTATGGAAACTCAGGCATTGTTGTTATGTTAATTTTCAGGACCGCGTTAGGTTCCGGCGGGTGGTGACCGAGGGAGATTGCACTTTTTTTTGGGACTGGATCCTGTCGTCTGCCTACTTTTAGGTTGTCGTGATTATATGTACATTGTGTTTCGGGTTGTAATGTAATCACTCTTTTGACAAACTCGTATTGTATTCTGGTGCACCAGACTTATTTATGTATTTCTTTCAGTAATGTCCCCACTCTTGATGGTTTGTCCACGTGTTTCTTATGATTTAAAAAGTTTAAATTTTCCGCTGTTCGGGGATGTTACAGTTAGTGGTGTGAATGTTGGCGGAATAAAGACCAAGTCATATTTTTAATGAGTTAGATTCATATAATGAGCATACAAGAATTCTAGGTGAGATGTATAAGGTTAAGGTGGAGATATTAAGAGCTATTAATGGAATGTTGATTTAAGACTTTGTGGGTGTGTCAACTGAAAACCCTCACGAGACAAAACTCGTCCTCTAAGGAAACTTGGAGGTTTAAAGGCTTGTTGCACATGCTAAGTGCAACCGTGATTCCTACGAAAGTGAGTTAGGATTTCCCTGTTTTTATTTTTCGTATCTTCTGTTTTGCTAGGGACTAGCAAAATCTAGGTGTGGGGGTATTTGATGCATTGCATACATTGCATCATATGTCTTTCATTTAGATTACTTTTACATCAATAAATGCTACTAAGGTATGTGTTTTGTCTTATTTACAGATTACAGGAACCTGAATGCAATTTACCCACATCCCGAGCATAAACGCATGCAAAAGACTCATTTCTATCATAAAGACCAAGTTCAAGATTATCGGGTTACGAATGGAAATGCATCCCAAGCATCAAAGCATTCAAGTCCTAATTGCAAAAAGAACAAGGACTTAAACACAAAAGTAGCCGGGGACTTAACTGCAAAAAGTCAAGGACCTAATTGCAAATCACGAGTAGCTTTTATTCTCTTGGAGAAAATATAGAAAAATCAATGTATATCTCCAAATATGTGAAGGAATTAATCCGGAGCTCAAAAGAATGGATAGAATCAATCCAGACGCGTAAAGGAGGATCAAATCATACCATAAACATTCAACCAAAATCTGGACCAAATCAAAGCATGATGTGCGGCGATTCCGCCGCAGATCACACACACCATGCGGCGATTCCGCCGCCCCCTAGTCGATCCGTGTGCTCCAATTTCATCCAATTGTGTCTGGACACGTGTACTCTCCAATTCTATACTTAGGTCTCTTGTAACAACTATAAATAGACCCGAGAACGATGTTAGAAGGGTCCTTAGTCTTTGGTGGTAGTTTTTATTCTTAATCTTAGTTTTGTATTCTTCTTTTCATTAATAAAATTCTGTCTTTTATTTCTTACTTTTAGTTTTCTTTTGTAATGTCTCAAGGACCCCTTCTTCCTCCCTCTATGAGTTTCTAACTCTTTCCAAAGGGTGGAGGTGACGGATTAGGGTGAAGAGAAGATGAATGAATGTTATTATTTTAATTTCGTGTTAGTATATTTTGATTACTTGAGTTTATGTTAAATCATTTATCATGTAATGCTTTATAACTAATATGATTTATTATAACTTTCTAAATTCTCTAATCTAAACCTTAAATCTAAACCTCCACCCGACGGAATTCACATCTTTGTTCTTGTTTTAGTTTTAATTGTTCTTGTTCCTTGCTTTAGATAATTAAAATCCAAAAATCTCAAAACCCAATTATTTCTTCTCTCCTTCTTTCCCCCAATCGAAATCACAATAATAACAAATCTCTCCCTCCTTGTGTTCGACCCGTACTTGCCACGTCTTCATAGACGCCGTGCACTTGCGGTATAAATTTAATTCTCATCACAGTTGTCGAAACCATTCTACAAAGTGGCTTCTGGACCAACGTCGTGAAGGCACTGAAGGCCTCATAACCTATAGTCCAGGTTCTTAGACTTGTTGACGGCGATAAGAAACCACCGATGGGATATCTGTGTGACGCAATGGAGAAAGCCAAAGAACAAATCATGAGGAACTTTGACGGAAACCCGAGGTTGTACAAGCAAGTCATCGATCTCATCGACACTATGTGGGGTCTAAGGAAGATGATGTCCCTACCGCTACACTCAGCTGGTTTTTTACTCAACCCTGGTACCTTCTTCTCCGTCCCACCTCAGGATCGAAATGTAGCTTTCAATGAGAATATGCATGGATTTCATGGATGTCGTAGAGCGGCTCGTCCCCACTCCTGCAGAACAAGACAAGATTTGTGGTCTACTTGATCGTTACAAGAACTCCTTCGGAATATTCTTGAGGGATATGGTCGTCAGACAAAGGACGGAAAGAAGACCTATAGATTGGTGGCAATCTTAAGGCGCAGACATGGGAGAGACCGCATTACAGAGATTGGCCCTGAGGGTGTTGGGATTGACATGCTCGGCATCAGGTTGTGAGCGGAATTGGAGTGTCTTCGAGCAGTTGCACTCAACGAGAAGGAACAGGTTGTCTGTGAAGAAGATGAATGACTTGGTGTATGTGAACAACAACCAAAAGTTAAGGCAAAGATTTCAGCAAAGGATGGAGAAGCCCGGATTTTATGACCCCATCAGTGTGGATTACGATCTCTTCGACGAGCATCCATGGTTGGTAGAAACTGAAGATCCGATCTTCGCTGGAGAGGAGCTTACATGGGCCGATGCCGAGGAAGCAGCTTTAGGACATTCTTCTTCACGGAGATGCTTTGCTCGATCCATGTCCACTGCATCTGACGCGCGGTGTTCCACTGCATCTGACGTGCCATTATTAGGTGGTGGCATGGATGATGTCATCGTTCACATTAGTTCTAAAGATCAAGATGCATCGAGTTCTCAACCACCGATGGACATCGACGAGCAATATGTCCAATCCGACGATGAAGAAACTGAAGAAGATGATGTCTACGTCAACAATCCGAACGAGAACCACTCCGACGAATCTGATAGTGGTGCAGGATATGATATGGTTCCCAGTTGGACATTAGATCAATGTGTCCAATGGAATTAGTTAGTTAACTTGTAATTCTAATTTCTCTCTTATCTGCTATTGTATGAACTTTGAGTTACCTTTGTAATCGTACTACTAAGCAATAAATTGTATACCTAAGTGTTTAGGTGGGTAGAGGGGATGCCTAGTGAGGCCTTGGTCGAGGAACTGTGTATTTTCGAAACCTAAACATGTATGGTATTTTTAGATAATATTTGTGCATTTTTTCCTATTTTTCCCGTTTTTTCCTGATTTTTTATCTATTTTATAAATTTAAATTGAATTAAAAAAAAGACCGCCCAGAGTTGGGCGGTCGCACCAACGCCTAGGTGATCGCCCAGGCGGTCGGACGCCCCCGGTCACCTAGGCGTCCCGTGAACATTGATTTCAACCACAACATTTCATATAATATTGTAACTAAATCGTGTCACGGTATCGTGTCCCACAGAAATCGATAACCTAATCCACGTTGAACACAATTTATACTAAACATGGGATTTGCTTTTAGGAAATAGAAGTAAAAAAAAACAATCATAATACTTCAGTTCACGAGGTCAAATTCAGTCTGCCGGTTAGTAGGAACACGCTTTACGTACATGTCAAAGAAATCATCATTTAATGTCATCAATAGATCAGCATTTTTTGTAAAGACAAGTAGCTGAGCATTCTATCGTGATAAGAGTGAAAATTGAGAAGCTTAACTGAAGTGCAAACTTTGGAAATCATAGAACATAGCAAAATTTTAAGTATTTCTTCAAGGCAATAACCAAAAGACATTTTACAAGTCCAGTTCCCAAATTCGTTACATGCTTTTTGGAAACTAATCTCACGCTGATAAAAGTTTCCCTGACAAGTGAACTATGACATTATGAAAGATCAAAACCATCTGTATGCGCCGGTAACCAGCCGACGTGAGCAAATAAACTTGTCATGAAGGAATCTCCAATGACTACAAAGACGTGAAGCTGAGATCATTTTATTTAGTGTGCACAAGAAATTTAGTCCCTCATCACCAATAGACGAACATAAAACAATTGGGGGTAAATAAGGACCACCAATTCCCTCCTTGATGAAAACAATACTAGTGTTCTGAAGCACCATTCTATTTGCTAATACCAGAGTTGTCATGGTCCCAGCGAGGCGTATCCCATTGCCCAGGTCTACAACCATCAGGTTCCCCACAGATTCGTTTCTGAAGGTGTTCCAGGCTTGCTACCCGTAGCATTGATGTGGTCCTACCCATCTTGCTACCTCCAACAGCTCCATTCATGTCGTCACATTGCGAGGACTCAGGAGTGATGTCAAGAAGGCTTTGCAGGAACATATGTGGATCTTCTTGTACAGGGCAAGCAACGTCAGAGCTTGCATCAGGTGCACTTCCGGAGTAAGGCATGCTCATGGCCGACATGTCAGACATGTTTGGGAACAGGGGACTTGCACCTGTTACTCTTTTTACAGTATCTTCTGCCATTTTCACCTAATCAAAAAATAATGATAAGCAAAGATGAAGCTCGTAAGAAAGCAAAACATCAACTAAGACCTACCAGGCATCACATAACAAAAGTGATTGGTGGTATTTTTTAAAATTTACATATGCAACTAAAAAGAATAAAATTCTATTCGAAAATTCGGACAGGAAACACAAGAACCCTCCAAAGTCATATCTGACTAAGTGAATTCCATAAAATCACTAATACTATTAAAAGGGGTTAGAGAGAGTGTAGAAATAACGGTCCATTCTTGAGGGTGCCCATAAGAATATCATAGTTGAAGCCTACAATACAACTGCAAGGCAAGGATTTGTTACCTTGAACTAGAAGGTTGTTCATGTTGATGATCTTAAAAAGTTTGTTCACAAAGAAATGTTTAGGAAAAATTAAGAAATGTGAGTTGTACGAAACGAAAATATGAACCTACAATAGTCCTTTATGGTCTGGGAACATAACTGAAATGAAAAGGGTTCTAATACACTTTAAGATCATGTAAAAACCTTAAGTACACTATACCCAAGCATAAACATGTTAATGTGATTAGAGTCTTGTCTTAAAACACATAAATCAAGTCAATTAACCTCAATTTCAACCAATCCACCAAGTCCCAAAGTCAAATTTGCCTGGATACCCTTCTTATTGACTATTTTTTCTCTATTTTCTTTTTGAAAATTTGTTTACCCATATAATTAAGACCACCTCAGTTGGTTCATCCAGTTGGACGAAGACTGTCAGATGGGCAGGTTAGTCACGACTCGCAAACCCAGTTTCACGGTTGAACTTGGAAGCCAGCCAGCTCAGCTGATTGAAACACATCAGTTTTGGGGTTGAACCAGTTTAAAGTAAATTATCTAAACATGTGATGCTACGTCATCAATGTACCACCTGATCGACCGATTTAAATGAAATATGAATATCAAACTTGGATTTTCTCTTCAAGCCTGACATCAAGAAGAAAGTTCCTAGACCTTTGCTCTCATTGTTTCTACATCAGCCTTCAAAACCCTGCTATCTATTGCAGCTTCATTGAATTTCTGGTTGATCTCTGCAAGGCGCTTCAACAATGACGAGTTCTCAACTCTTAGCTGCGAGACCTGAAAAATACAACAGCATTTTATTCAAAAAGAACAAATATGTCGAACGATAACAAAAACGATTTACTATGGCAAACCTGTGCCTCGAGTTCACTAAGATGAGCCTGCTTTCTTCTTCTAGATCGTCTCGCTGATTCTCGATTTGAGAGCATCCTGAGGGCAACATATTATAAATCTCATGTTGCATATCTAACTCTTATTTAGAACAACAATCTTTATGTCCACCTTAGATTTTTCGTGCACATATAAATCTCTCCCAATGTTTTAAAGACGCATATGTGACCCTGTGCGGCTGGGTGCCCCAGGGTCGCATATGCAACTGTGAGGTCGCATAAGCGCCGGCACAACTATATTTTTATTTTGAAAAAAAAATATCCAAAACAAATTCAAAAAAATCATAAAAAATGGGAAATAGTTGTAACCCACAGCACCTTCCTTCTTCTTCCTCGTCTTCCTTCTTCAACCTCATCTTCCCCTCTCCTCTTTTTTTTTTGCAAAGCTCCTCCCACATCCCCACCTAGCCCGCCGCCCCCTCCACCATGCCTTATGTGACCGCATGTGCGGCCTATGTGGCCACACAGTGGCCGCACAAGTTCTCCAAACCGTATTGTGTCGCCACATACCGAGTATGCGGACGCACATTAAAACAATGATCTCTCCAAATAATAAAACAAATGATCACTTCTTTCAAATAAATATATGCAACTTGGAGTGAACAACCTTATAAGATGTTTGACGCAAAAGTTGGAAGGGCAAAAGCCATGAGACAATTGACTAGCCAGAGTAAGATATCAAAAAAACAAATTTTAAAAAGGTAGGATATCAAAGAGTTTTAAGTACAGAGAAAGACACTTTAAGTTTTGAACACATGAAAAAACTCTTATAGAGTAACATAATCATCTCCAGGGCGCATAAAAAACAATGGTACAACAACAACCAAGCTTTGAATCATAAACTAATTCAGATAGACCAGAAATGGAACTTATAATTATTCATGGTTAAAAAAACACTAGAAAGTGATGTGATGGTTCAAGCTTCCAAGTTGTTGTGCCTCAAAAGAAAATCAAATCTTAATGAAAACCCTTGGTAATATACTTCCATAAGGACAACGAGAAGTTTCCAACATAAAAAGATCATTACTTGTAACCTAAAAAGTTCACTAGGACAACTGACAATTAATTTTCAAGTGATTGGATTGTGGATAACTTGAACAAAGTATTGGAGAGAATCTAATATATCAAATTGACTTGGAAACCTTGATAATTGTCTAATCAACTCAACCATGCCCAATAGCAACGACGTGAAAAGATTTGACATCGGAAAGTGGTTGTTCTTTAAATTTCCATTGAATGAACCCAACCATAGGCTAAAATAACAAGAACCAAATTAAAACCTTCAATTTTATAGCTTCAACTTGTTTTATGCATTTCTCAAGAAGTATCTAACTTTTATCTCATTGTAGTGAATGTTATGACTTCCGATTCAATGTGAATAACCACAAATCAACATTCAGAGATGGTGAAACTCAATCATAAGGTAAGACACACATGTTGCACTTGGGCACACATTATCAGCAAAAAGAACCATGTGCAATTAGGTTTATGATTCCACTATATAACTCACCTTTTATGTCTACTTAAGGCAATCAATTACTCTAGCAAATAAGTAAACAAGGTTAACCAAAAGAGTACTCTAGTAAGTCATAATAAACATGTTATCACTATAGTGTAAGAGTTCAACACTCGGAAACTAAAAGGATAAAACAGTTGGTAGAGGATTAGCTACAACCTAAAACATTTGATTTTGACGTCACACATGTAGATCTAAATTCGACAAAATTGGTTGACAAGTTGGTCGTTAAACATTTGTCCTCTTGATAAAGTATCATAACTTAGAAAGAATATGCCCCCCAAAGACCTTCCTTTCAATTTTGATATCCCCTCATATAATTTTTAATTAATATAAGGGTTATATTAGGGGTGTCATTGGATGTTCGAAACCCGAGAATCTATCAACGTCCGTATTCGTTTTATCGGAGAATCCGTCATCCGTAAATCAGTATTCGTATCCGAAACTTGATATCCGGGAACTCGCAAAGCGAATATGGATATTGATACATCCGATCCAAATAACATCCGATCTGAGATTGAATATTTGTATTATAAGATCTGTATCCGTATATGTAATTGTATTCGTTTAATATCATACATAACATATATATGTATATATTTGATAAAAAATTATAATTTGTATGTAATTGTTAATTAATTGTAACTTAACGAGTTAATGTTATCAATTTATCTTTCATGTGTAATATGAAAAATTGTGTTCTTTTTATACAATTTCCCAACAAGTATATAACATCTCTTATTCCCATCGCCTGTACCGCCTCCGCCTGTACCGCATTTGCCTCCTCCCATCGCTCCTTATGGTCTCCGCCCCCTCCGGTCGCCGTCGCCGTCGCACCTGCCTCCTCATTGACAGTAACCGCCTCCACCTCCTCTATGCCGCCTTTGCTTGTTGTCGCCTCCTCCCGTCGCACCTTGTCATCTCCACCCCCTCCTCGTCGTCACCGACGCACCTGCCTCCTTCTTGACGGTAACCGCCTCCGCTTCTCCAGTGCCGCTGTTTTAGTTTAGTTTCTTTTTTTGTGTGTGGATTATGCGTGCCCGATCTAAATGGAAATTTGTTGTTGCCCTTGTTTTCTCACCTTAATTCCACATGATTTTCATGTTCAGTTACAGTTTTGTTTAAATCAACTAAAAATTGGATCTTTTTACTATGATTATGAATCTTATCAAGTTTAAGGTGTTTGTAAGATTTGGGTAAGCCACAGGATCTGCTTTCTACGAACCCTAAAAATTGTTTTAGTGGGGTTAGCCAATCTCATCCTTACTTTAGGGATATAACCTGGAGATTCAGCATTCATAGTTTTGGGTAAAATTTGAAAAATTATTGTGGGTAAACAACAAAATCAGCTCTTCATATGGCATCAGTATGTTGGGGGTTTTTTACCTCAGGTTGCACTTTCTTGAGGCAAAAAATTTGGGTTTGATTTTGTGATCCTGAGTTTGGGGCATACCCTTCAATTAGGTCATTTGGTCAGATAAATTGAAGCTTCAAGATTTCTATTTTGAGTTTTATTTGAAAAACTATTTTGGGTAGTCAATAAAATCATCTCTTGATGTGTCGCTAGTGTGTCTATTTCTAACCCTGAATTGCACTTTTTTGATGCAAAAAATTTACTCTTTCAATTCTTGTGGTTACTGTTTTAGACCTGACCTCTTGGTAGTTTTGTGTTAATAATTACTTATACTAGAGAACTTGTTGCGAAATTTTAGTGTTGGACATCACATTCTTTCTTTCTTTTTTGTAGCATGGAAGATGATTTGTCAGTTGTAGATGGTGCTTCTACTCCAGTTGCTCGCACTACAACAAGTCTTGTTTCAAGTTCTACAAGTGCAAAATATGGGGATATATATGAATTTGTTATGATTTTGTAGGCTCCAAGTCAAAATATTACAAGTTCTTTCAATTGTTTGTAGATGTTATTTGCTAACATTTGTGTTAATTCTAATGTTTATAATTTATGCTTGTATTACTTGGTAACTTGTATGTATTGTTGGCAGAGTAAAAGATGAACTTTTGAATTATGGAATTGAATCAAATTTATGATTTTGATTATTACCTTAAAACAGGAATTCGGATCGGATTTTCGAATCCGGATGTTTCATTTGGATGTTTTCATCCGGATGTTATTGTTCGGATACGGATAATATCCGTACTCGATCCGGATCCGACGGATATTGATTTGGATATAGTTAAAAGATCTGGTCGGATACGGATACAGATTCGGATGTTAAAAAATTCCCGGACACCCTAGGTTATATACTAGACTTAAGAGTGTATACTAGATGAACCATCTCAAACCTATTTAACGCCATAGGCAACGGATAATCGCTAGATATTGTCACAATATATTACCAATGGCACTTTGAGTGGTAAATTTCCATTTGCACATCTGTATTGCTCTATTCAATCTCAGTTGAACAACTTGGTCAAAGGGTATATTTTTAGACAATGATTTGTCCTATAAGAGTAAGTTCTAAAACAAAAGGTGATTCTTTGTTCATTAACATAGTTCTTTATCATATATAAATTCAGAGCTCCACCATCCTGTGCAAAAAAAGATATCATGTAAAAGGGTCTATTGTTAAGTCAAAGTAATGCTGGACAGAGCTACACCTTTTTAGACACCTTAGCATAAATGAGAAAAACAACTAGTTATGGTTTCACTACAGAAATACATATTATCTCGAAGATCAGTTCATGATGATGCCCTTCTGACAGCAGTATGGTTAAACTCAAACTCTTATTAGTTCGACATGAAATATAAGTAGTTAAAAGAGAACAAAGACAATGGACACCACCAACCTAAATATATAACATAATTCAATCAGTTAAATTATTGTTATATTTTATTGTTGATTAACAACTGGACATGAAACCATGGAAAAGTAACTAACAAAACAATACGACCCCAAAAAAATATAAAACAGATGACATGGGTAAAAGAAGCTTCATGTAGAAGTTAATGTTGTATATTTTATGCACTAGCAGTCTAGCACATGTTCGAACTATTAGAATGACTTATCATAAATGTTGATGTCATTACCTCCTAACACGTTTTGCATCAGCAGGGTCCATATTTTCTGTAGTTTCTGCTTCTCCTTCTAAATCATCCTCATCAGATTGCTCTCTTGATGATCCACTGGCTCCAGGTTTGCTTGACTCCCCAATATTCTGTTTATTAGGCAACACAGCCTTTCCCGCGGACCCAGTAACCTTATCATGCATCTTGACACTAGATCCAGACCCTGATATGACTAACAGATAGATTAGTGATTGAGATACATACCAAATTTCAAAAATGCAGATAAAACTGAATCTTAAAAAATGCATTTGAAATGAATCTCAATCTGTTACCAACAGGCTGAGTTCCCAAGAGATAGTATACCTACAAACTAAGTCCACTGATTCATACTCAATATGGTGAGGTACAAATGAAATATGTATTTTCCTCAGGAAAGTAGAAAATGATTTTAGCATGCAGGAGATGGTGAAATTTGCCCCGGCCATAGTAACGAGTATCTTTTCCATCTAACTATTTTTCTGACATGTAGATAAATATGCCACGGAAAGAAAATGATCAAATAAGAATGACACTTGGGAATGAAAAGGAGACTATTGACCGAAAGCTAGAACAATATGATAAAACATGGAACCACACATTCTGTATACCTAGTAGATAACAAGTTATGGGCATGTATAACTAAACAAAAGCTTTACCTAAAATATGAAATCATGAAAGAAGTGACAGGAAGTCATACAGTCAACTCGAGTGAGGTGGGTATGAATTGGTGCAAGATAAAGCCGGAAAACAAGGATCTTTAGGGGAAATATATTCCAATGCTTTAACCAACACAATCACCACATATAGTCATTAAACGCTTGTAATATGAAAGGATAGTGTAATATTGTTGCTTTGTGCTCCTGTTAAGAAGCAAATAAATCACTTATTAGATACACAAAAACTTGATATTTGCAGGATATTGGTTCAAAATTTTAGCTTAAATATTTTTCAGGATATTAATAAGTGTCACAGTTTTAGGCATAATGTTGTGGTGGAGGTCAGTCGACAAAAAAGTAGAACTTATCAATAAACTACATCACCAATGGGTGATAGTATTATGAAAAACATGAATCAGAGAATCAAAGACCAAAGTGTGCCCACTACCCCTTGAAGGTGCATGGGCTCCCGACAGTGAATTATCAGAATCTTGTGATTTGGTTTCCGTAGAAGGTGAAGAATCTTGAGCTTTTATACCAACTGTCTGAAAGCATGGAAAAAAGAATTTTAGAAAGCAATATCTAGTCATCATACTACATGGTTTCATAACTGATAAAATCATTAGCTACAAATTGACTCGTGCAGCTAATCCCAACTGAATAACCTGAAAAAGTCATGATTTAACATTGCATATATAACATTTCATGGTTTAAACCAACATCTACATCACACAATGTTATTTTGATGTTCCCATCATACTTGTCAGTAAACCCCTTAGTAGATTTATCTCAGAAAAAAAGTATACATAATATGCAGATTGCAGACATATAATATGACAAGTCCCTCAAATGGGTTTCCTTACAATTATGAAATCTAATCAATTCATATAAATTTGCAAAACCAAAACAAAATAAAAAATTAAAATTCAAAAACCTCCTAACACGTACCAATCTAGAAAGGTCCATATAGAAAGAAATAGAGCATAAAATAACATTATAAGAAACACACTAACAAAAATTCACAAATTCTTACAACAAAACAAAAAAATCCAAAAAAGCTGAAAACAGAAGATCACTACGAAATGGAACAGGAAAGGGCACTTCACTGAAAATCCGGAAGAAAAAATCGAAAATCAAAACCTATTTTTTACCGGAGCACCAATACCTCCAGCAACAAAACCCAAATAAAAATCCATCTTTTCCACAAACGCAACGAAACCTCCACCTTTCCACCAAACAGTCACAATAAAGAAATAAAAAAACCAATCTAAATATCTGAATTTCTTTTGAAAAAAAAATATCCTAAATTTCACCAGAACACCAATGCCTCCAGAAACAAAATTCCAAGCTAAAAAAAGAAGGAAATTCCATCCTTCCTACAAATACCTCAAAAGACTCCACCTTCACACCAAAAATCACACTCAAAAGCCAAAACAAAAACTAAAACGGAACCAAAAATCACAACAAAAATCCCGAGCACTAACCCTGTAAGAGAGAGAGGTGGCCGCAGCAGCGCAGGCGAGATCTAGCTGCTTCTTGAGGAACTCGGGGTCCTGCGTATTAGGGTTAGGGTTCATCTTCACCTCCACCACCTCGTCGGGGACTGACCGGGCCTCGTCCAGGAACCGCTCGAAGGCCCACTCCGACTCGCTCCTTACCATCCCCGCCTTCTGCTCGCTCCACAAGCTCTTCTCCATTGAGATTCTCTCACTAGGTTTCGTCGCCGGTTTGGGATTAGAAGCGGAGACAAGACGGGATTCTGGTGACGGGTGTTTGTAGCTTGTTCGGATTGTGGTGTTTTTAGGGAAGGGGCTTGGAGTTTTTAGTATTTGTCACCTTTCCTCTCTCAGAAGCCTCTCGAATTTGACGTTGTTTGCAGAATATATTTCATCGCTCATAATCCGGACGATCTGGTCATAAGTTATATTTCTTTTCTCTCTCTTTCAAATCAGTTTTCTTTTTTTTCCACATCAGTTTTCTTTTTTTCCACCCACTTTCTTTTTTTTCTTACATTATTCATCTCTTAACCACAACCCACCAATCTATCTCTCATCCGCATCATTTCAAGGTTCATCTTGGAAAATTTAAAAAAAAATTAAAAAATCAAAACAATTATAAACACTCTACACTTGAGCACACTTGAGTAGGTCTGTAATGCATGAAATGTTTTGACCAAATTTGATTGTGATTAAGATTATGTTAAATCATCAAAATTAACATGATTGAAGCCTAAAACCCAACAATCTCATCATTTTTTTGATGATGACAAACTTATATTTTAATACTTGAAATTTAAATTGAAATTGTATTTACCTCTTTCTATATGTAAATTATGCATGTATATGATGCTCCCTCTATAATTGTGCATAGTATGAATCACTTTAGGCCCAATTTCAATTTATCTCCTCTTTTGATATTAATAAAATTGAACATATGAAGTATGAGATGTAAAAGATGGCATGTTTCTCCTTCTTATAAACTATCCCCCCCCCCCCTAATCAAATAATGATACGCACTACTTTGATTCTTTTGAACTACCTTGGCTATCACCTCAACCGCGGAGCCCAACTCCTCATTGTTGCTTGTGACACTTTTATAGAGTCTCCTCCTTGCAGTTTCTTACAGAAGTTGTTGTCCTTTTCCTATGTGTTGGTAACTATTTGGCTTCGTTTATCGTCCCCATCCATAGGCAAACTACCCGACGATGGGCTTCCGATCGTACCAAATGAACCAGTGCTAGTATTGGTTGGGTAAAATATCATATCACCCAATGGTACTGACCTGCAACAAATTTCACACTCTCCTTTTTGAACAAGAGCAATCTATCTCACAAACATTTCGCATCATGTAAAGCTTCATTCATAAGATGTATTAATCAACATAAGGATTGACCAAAGCAAATAAAATAAAGGCATATGTAACAAACATAATTATTACTACATAGTAGTCAACCCAACCATCCTCATTTATGTGTAAGTTCCTTTGTCGTCTCAACCTGTTCCAGTTTTTGAGTTCAAATACCTCCCACCTTGATACTTTGTCCTTAGTATGTCCCAATGATTCTTCACTTGCTTGTCATTATAGTTCTCACTTATCGTTTTATTAGAAAGCTTCGTCAACTCAACAAAGGAAAACTTATTTCCAGTAGTACTTGGTCGACCGTACCTCTTCACTAGTTCCACAACTGTTTCTACAATCTTCAGTAGGATAAGAAGGGGGTACGACAACATCCAATTCAAAATATTTCATCTCTTTTTTTAGAACGCCAAACACTCGTTCGATCATATTGCGTAGGGAGTGTAATTAAGTGGTTAAAGGGTTTTTTCTTTCCATTTAGTCCTTGTTTTATAATTTCGATTGCGATGACATGAAAACGAGTGTTGCTATGTGGTGCAACGAAATCCTTTGGATGTCCCGCAGTGCCAAGTATTGAAAGTGAGTTTTGGCTTGATAGCATGACATTCCTAGGGCACATTGTGTTAAAGGACATGACCTTGGTGAACCCAACGAAGATTGAGGAGGTGATGTAGTGGTGGACATCCACATCAGTGTTAGAGGTCAGAAGCTTTGTGATTGAACGTTTTAATTAAACCGCAAGTGCACGGCGTCGGTGAAGACGTGGCGAATACGGGTTGTCCACAGGGAGGTGAGCAACCTCTTGTTTATCAGAAATCAAGTGGCAACTAAGGGGAAAGAGGGTTTGATTATACTAACATACGCTACACTAAACTAGGAAGTACGAAATGCGAAGAAAGCAACTAAGGATTGGAAAACAAGAAGAGAAAACCCTAAAGGGTGGAGTGTGTGCACATATGAAGTGAAATAAGTGATGAATAACAATGTAAGCATGTATGTGTGTTGTGTGTGTGTTTTCATGCATAGGAACTGTCAAAAGATGTGGCAAAACATATCAATCCATTCACACAACGTATCAACAGTTATTACTTGATTATCATAACATAATGCTCAGCATGAGAAGTGTCTAAAGATATGGCAAGACTCATCAAAAACCATAAACTCATGTGAAGAACAAAGCTAAGCATGGGATGTGTCTAAATGTTATGGAAAAACCAATCAAAACAAAGTTTCTTCAATCAATCAAGCAAACATCCACAAATACAAACACTTAACGAACATGTAGCATATTCAACGGGAAATTTCAGTCAATAAACATGAAGAAAACTAAGTATGGAAAGTGTCTAAATCTTATGGAAAAACTCATCAAAATTCCCCAACATGTAGATGATTAAAATACCCCCAATAAACATACAAACATGCAAGTTTACACAATCCAAAATTTATCAAACATCCAAACTTCACAACATATATATACATCATCTCCACCCCCCAAAGGGGGATGAATCTACTCACTACACATTACTATAACAATTAAACTAAAGAAGAAAAGAAACATTCTAACTACTTTAGCCTAGAATCAAAGAAATAAAACTAAGCTAAGCATGCATAAAGAAAAAACATAAGAACAAAAGAATGGAAAATTGATTTTATTAGATGACTCACATTGAAGGTAGCATTCTTCTCCACCTTGAGATTTTGCTCCAATGCTTACTCCAAGTAGAGAGAATGCCACCAAACAATGGGTAAATACAATAGAAGGTGAAGAGTTCTGTTTATAGCCATAGAAAAAGGTAATCCGGGACAATCCCCCGGTATGGGACTAAACAAATACTAGAAATAGAATAAACACCCTCTAATACATGTGCCCGTGAAGTCTTAGCGGATTCAGAGAGATCCAGACCGCCAATTGGCGGTCCATAAGTTCTGGATCCGGCTGGAATTCTTTGTGGGCTTTTCTGGATTTCTTTGTCGGTCTTTGATGCATATACTTTGTTTCTTGGAGCTCCGACCCGAATCTAATTACCAAAATACTCCCCATGATGGTGTGGAGTTTTCTGTTTTGCTCTTTGATCCTTTTGTCTTACGTTCAGGTCCTTCTCCCTTGCATCTTAGTCCCCAGTTCTCACAATTCAGTCATTTTTCCCTGCTTTTGGGTCCTTTTATGCTCATCTCTTCAAACCTATTTATTTCTGAAATTCAAACATAAAACTCGCCACGTAGAATTGTTTAGGTGAAAGATAATGGATATAAGATACAAATATAAGCATGAAATGATGCCAATCAAATACCCCCACACCTAACTTTTGCTAGTCCCGAGCAAAACAAAGAAAGAGAAAAGCATACGAAAAACAAGAAATCCTAACTCATTTTCGTAGGAATCACGGTTGCACTTAGCACGTGCAACAAGCCGTTAAACCTCATTGTCGCCAAGGAGGAGGAGTGTTATCTCCTGAGGGTTTTCAGCGGATATACCCACAAAATCCGAACAAGATGCATTAATCAATCTAGTTACACGACTCGTTGGACTTATTTTGTCGATCATGGGACGCGGTAATACTACGGGTCGAATCTATATGGGTAATCAGTCCACACACCTAGCCTAATGAACCATTCGTGAAAGTTAGATAAGGACTTAAGTGAAAGATATGGGCAACCTTAACTTCTGAATGTGATACAATGTGTAAAGTCCATTTTGGTTCTTATTTGACTTTTTTTCTTTTTCTTTGGAGCAGTTTATTGGTTGGTGTTTGATTCTCCCAGGGTCAGGTTTCGTGCATCATTGCCTATGAGGACTTACACTATCACGCACACCTTCCCCCAAATCTCCACATAGGGCGATCCCTACCACCCATGTAACGGGAGTTCGGTCGGTGCATCCCAAGTCAGATGACTCGAATGCACCATGCACAAAGCCCCCTCAGACCTACTTTTCCGAGTGATAGGAGTCGTGCGAGAAGAGAGAACACCACTTATTTATTTATCTACATGGGAACCAAAACCCTACTTACAGTTTCACAAAAAGAGTTTAAGGGCCCTTGACTACGACAAACTTCCTTATACTAACAGACACAAATTATTTGACTCACTAGGTTCAGGGTGAACTTCTTTAAATGTTTGAATGCTGAAACCCTATGATTACACCCCCCCTCCCCGAGGGAAAATCGGGGTGCATCCTAACGACTCGATAAGACCTAAAACCAGTAAACTAGATATCCTAATGCATCAAGTTCGAGACAATTTTGGGAGCTTTCTTTTTACTTTGCCTCTCAACGGTTTTGCACATGCTAAACACACACAAAACCCACAAAACATTTTCTTTCGCAAACACATGAAGATTTTGAAAGAAATGTGAAAATTTTAAAGCACTAGGCAAGCAAAAGAAGACAAGTCACCCAAGGATCATGGCAAGCAGGTATATCGATATTAGATACAGCACACTAACATGATCCTATCAATACATACAAAAGAAAGCAAAAATTAAAGGAAAAACGACTCGACGATGTACACACGTAAAACACCCCCACACCTACCGCATGCATTGTCCTCAATGAATGTGAGCATGAAACTACATGGATTTATGCATGAAAAGGGGAAGATCTCACCAACATTAAGCGCCACAAGAAGTTCGTGGTATAGTGATGGACACAAACTCGAATTCTCTCAAAACCTATGAGATACTGAAGAATGGAGACAAATACGTGAAGAAATGGGGCCCAAGTACACAAGGGTTGGGGCCCACAACAATCAATGCTTGCTCATGGAGTCTTTTATTGCTCCCTTTTTTTCTTTTTCTTTGTTTTTTTTTGTTTTTTTACAAGATATATACATCAACAAAGATATTCTCATAATCATTTGGTCAAGGAACATCAAATGAGAACATCGAGTTATGAGAACCAGAGACTTGCCGAGATGGGCAAACTTCACTGGTACTCTGAGGTACCAGTGGTCATCCAACAAGGACGTCCCACCATCATTTATATCATCAAGCATAAGCTCGGTCGTTGCCTACCAGAGCTGAACACATGAAACTCGACACTCATGTTACCGAATGAGAGCTTCATGAGACCATTTCTACAAATAATTAAGGCGTTGGAGGTTGCCAGAAATGGTCTACCCAAAATCAAAGGTATTTGAGAGTGGGTGTTTGCAACAGGATTGGTATCGAGGACGACAAAATCGACTGGAAATATAAAATCTCCAACTTTGATAAGCACATCATCGATAATCTCTTTTGGAATACGAATGGATCTATCCGCCAATTGGAAGGTGATCTTAGTTGGTTTCAATTCTCCCAACTATCCATGCAATAGGATGGGATGACGACATGCAATCCACTCTAATTGTTAAAATTAAAGTTAATTATATATCTCAATTTCACTCTATTTTTTAGGGTTTAGGGTTTTGGGTTTATGTCTGAGATCTTTAGGGCCAATGTCTACTTGATTTTAGAAATGAGGCTCTTGATTAGTGTGGTTTGTGGGGCGAAGGAAAAGGGTGATGAAATCCCCCACCTTATCTTTTATGGGACAAAGAGTTTGATTATACTAACCTACGCTACACTAAACTAGGAAGTACAAAATGCGAAAGAAAGCAACTAAGGATTGGAAAACAAGAAGAGAAAACCCTAAGGGGTGGAGTGTGTGCACATATGAAGTGAAATAAGTGATGAATAACACATGTAAGCATGTATGTGTGTTGTGTGTGTGTTTTCATGCATAGGAACTGTCAAAAGATGTGGCAAAACCTATCAATCCATTCACACAACGTATCAACAGTTATTACTTGATTATCATAACATAATGCTCAGCATGAGAAGTGTCTAAAGATATGGCAAGACTCATCAAAAACCAAAAACTCGTGTGAAGAACAAAGCTAAGCATGGGAGGTGTCTAAATGTTATGGAAAAACCGATCAAAACAAAGTTTCTTCAATCAATCAAGCAAACATCCACAAATACAAACACTTAACTAACATGTAGCATATTCAACGGGAAATTTCAGTCAATAAACATGAAGAAAACTAAGTATGGAAAGTGTCTAAATCTTATGGAAAAACTCATCAAAATTCCCCAACATGTAGATGATTAAAATACCCCCAATAAACATACAAACATGCAAGTTTACACAATCCAAAATTTATCAAACATCCAAACTTCACAACATATATATACATCATCTCCACCCCCAAAGGGGGATGGATCTACTCACTACACATTACTATAACAATTAAACTAAAGAAGAAAAGAAACATTCTAACTACTTTAGCCTAGAATCAAAGAAATAAAACTAAGCTAAGCATGCATAAAGAAAAAACATAAGAACAAAAGAATGGAAAATTGATTTTATTAGATGACTCACATTGAAGGTAGCATTCTTCTCCACCTTGAGATTTTGCTCCAATGCTTACTCCAAGTAGAGAGAATGCCACCAAACAATGGGTAAATACAATAGAAGGTGAAGAGTTCTATTTATAGCCATAGAAAAAGGTAATCCGGGACAATCCCCCGGTATGGGACTAAACAAATACTAGAAATAGAATAAACACCCTCTAATACATGTGCCCGTGAAGTCTTAGCGGATTCAGAGAGATCCAGACCGCCAATTGGCGGTCCATAAGTTCTGGATCCGTCTGGAATTCGTTGTGGGCTTTTCTGGATTTCTTTGTCGGTCTTCGATACATATACTTTGTTTCTTGGAGCTCCGACCCGAATCTAATTACCAAAATACTCCCCATGATGGTGTGGAGTTTTCTGTTTTGCTCTTTGATCCTTTTGTCTTACGTTCAGGTCCTTCTCCCTTGCATCTTAGTCCCCAGTTCTCACAATTCAGTCATTTTTCCCTGCTTTTGGGTCCTTTTATGCTCATCTCTTCAAACCTATTTATTTCTGAAATTCAAACATAAAATTCGCCATGTAGAATTGTTTAGGTGAAAGATAATGGATATAAGATACAAATATAAGCATGAAATGATTCCAATCACTTTGTGGGATTGATAAATTATTACCGACGCTTGGAGTTAGAAGTGGGTGAGTTTAGTGGCTAGGCTGTGAGTGGAGACTGTTGGAGGACCCGGTTTAGAGGAGGTCGTTTGCAGCAGCTAACATCGGAACTATGCTTTTTGCCAATTTACGGGAGGAACCGGAAATGGTGGAGTGTAGTGTTCGTGCGCAGGTTGATGACCAAAAGAGAGCCACTTTGATGCAGTCGATTTAGACCGAGGGGTCAAATTTCAGGATTGCTCATCATGTTCAATACACGATCCATCCGGGGAGCACGAGTATATGGATCTCTAGAGGCATGACTGGTGGCGAGGCATGATGAAGGATATCGCAGACTGAGTGTCATGGTGTTTAGTCTGTCAGAAGGTGAAGATCGAGCATCAGAGGCATGTAGGCGTGTTGCAGAGGATTCGGATTCCATAGTGGAAGTGAGAGTATGTGGCCATGGATTTCGTTACGGGGCTACCGAAGACGAGACGTTTCCACAATGTGATCTGGGTGAATGTGGACCGACTGACCAAGTTGACACTTTTTGGCGTTATAGATGACATCATCGTTGAGCAGTTGTCACAACTATACGTGGACGAGATAGTCAGATTGCATGGAGTGGCAATATCCATTATCTGGGGTCGATACATAGGGCGCTGGGGACGAAGCTGAAGTTCAGTATGACTTTCCACACTCAGATGGATGGTCAGTCAGAGAGGACCATACAGATGCTCGATGACATGTTGAGAGCGGGTACCTTGAACTAGGCAGACAGGCGGGATGAGCACCTACCATTAATCGAGATCATGTTCAACAACAGTTTCCATGTTAGTATAGCGATAACATCCTTTGATGTGTTGTTTGGACGACCGTGTAGATCGCTCTCATGATGGGGGGGAGGTGGGTGAGAGACAGCAAGCCGGAGCAGAGATCGTCTTGCAATGTGCAAAGAAGATGGATGTGATCAGACAAAGATTGACCACAACACAGAATAGACAGAACAGTTATGCAGACCAGCATAAACGAGAGTTGACTTTTGCATTGGGAGACCACACGTTCTTAAGGATTTCCCCTGCTAAAAGAGTGATGTTGTTTGGTTACAGAGGAAAGCTGAGTCCAAGCTATGTGGGGTTGTCTGAGGCTTTAGACAAAGTTGGTATTGTGGCTTATCAGATCGCGTTGTCGATCCTTCGTACGTGTTAAAGGTGGATATGCCCAGAGTGGAACTTTATTTATCATTGGAAAATCGGCCAGTGGGAATAGTTGATCAGATGGAGCACTTGTCGAGTAAGAAGGCCATCCTGATGGTTATTGTAACATCCTCAAAACAGCGGAAAATTTTAAAATTTCTAAACACTCAATCAACAGAGGATATTACGCAAATACGGGAACACAGGTGCACCAACATATATATAATATATATCTGAACATCAGAGTTTACAAAAGTTGTGATTACATCAAAAGTATAAACAAAGGAAGTAGTAATCACACGACCTCAACCGAGAGAAAGCTGGATCCGGTAGCAGCGCTCCTCTCCTCGGTCACCACCCCCTAACGCCTATCACGACCTGAAAGTAAACATGCAACAATGCCTGAGTTTCCAGAAGGAAACCCCGTATGCCAAGCCTCTAAATGCATAAATAAAATCATCCTAGCATGCAGTTCTACTCAACAAGAAAAGCATCTCAACACGCCCAACACCAGGGCACACTACTGGTACGGGGCTCCAGGTCTAATCTCAACCAACCGCCGCACCCACCACAGTCACGGGGCTCCAAGTATAATCTCAACCAACCGCCGTGACACACTCGTCGCCAAACTGGGCTCCAGGTCTAATCTCAACCAACCACAACTACCACGACACGACCAAGAGCTCCAGGTCTAATTTCAACCAACCCAAACGTATAAGGGCTCCAGGTCTAATCTCAACCAACCCCTACACGCGGTCCCTGCTCAGGCTCCAGGTCTAATTTCAACCAACCTGAACGCACTACGGAGCTCTAGGTCTAATCTCAACCAACTCCGTACAGACTAGCTGGGCTCCAGGTCTAATTTCAACCAACCGCAGCTCTCACACGGTTACGGGGCTCCGGGTCTATTTTCAACCAACCACCGCAACCCTCGTGCACCTCTCACACTTGCCGGAAGAACATCGGCACCACGACTCGCCCCACACGGGCAACCACGACCATAGCACCTCCATAGTGCAAAACAGGACACAAACGGTCGACCGAACCAAAAGTCCCGGTCGACTGAATCAAGCAAATACAGGGCAATCCACTTCGACCGGCACTCCATCGGTCGACCGATTCCCAACACCACACTCGTTCGGTCGAACCCAAATCAAGGGACGGTCGACCGTTTAGATGGTCAACTCCCGGTTCAACGAACAAAACGACCAATCGGTCGACCGACAAAGGGGTCCCGGTCGACCGAAAGTCACCAGGGAACAAATCCCACAACACCACAACGAATTCGGTCGAACGCCGAGCACATCTCGGTCGACCGAATCTGTCCAGGGAATAATCCCTCACTCGCGCCATGAATTCAGTCGAACGCCGAGCACATCTCGGTCGATCGAATTCCTCCAGAGCGTTCCCCACGCTCAGCGCACAAGTTCGGTCGACCGAACCCTCATTCGGTCGAACCGACCACTATTCTCACTTAAGTCACGGTCGGACAAAAATCAACGAGCGGTCGACCGTTTAGATGGTCTACGCCCCCAACCGACTTAAGACAGTGCACACGGTCGACCGGCAAAGGGGACTCGGTCGACCGAAACTCACCAGACTTGCCTCAAATGCACAATCGGTCGACCGCCCCACAGGCATCGTTCGACCGATTTGAGGCAGAGCCCGAATTCTCTTCACGAACGGTCGACCGTTTGCACCAACCGGTCGACCGATCAGGCAGTGAAATCTGCTGCACATTTACTCGCGACGAGCCAATCGGCCAACCGTCGACTTCCAAATACTCACGGTAATTAAGTGAGCGAGCTTGACAAACCTAAAGGTCTGAAGAGACCCTTGAAGAACCACGACGACGCCTCCACGAGCGTGCCTCCCCAAATCACGATCCGTCGACGACTCTCGCGTCCAAACGACGATCAAACACCTCCTCAACGATCCTCACTCGCAACTCCACCTCCGGCAACCTCCACCAAACTCTACCACCACGACGACAGACACGTGAGGTCGAGAGAGCGAAATTAAACAAAGGGACGGGTTGGTAAAACAAATAACTCACCTCCAACCGCCAACCACTCGCCGATCCTCCCTACGCCGGAGAACCTTCTTCTTCCTCGTCGGAGTGCACTGAGAGAGGGAGAGAATGTGAGAGAGAGACGTGAGCAACTGAGAGAGAGAGGGAGAGGGAAAACCATAAATATCTCTCACCTTTCAATCCCAGCCATCCAATCCATACCTCTCCATCTCCACCACTCATCTCATCCCAACCATCTCAACCCCTCATCCAACCATCTTCAATCCCAGCCATCCATTCCATCTTCCCTTAATCACCACCTAAAACACGATTAAGGCACAATTAGGATAGGATTAGGATCAGAATCCCACAGTTATGGTGCAGTGACACGACCACACTCCAAAAGAGGCTACGTGTGAGATCGAGACGAATGTGCGGGACAAGTACCCAGAGTTTTTGGATGTGTAACGTGTTTCTATTTCGCAGACGAAATTCTTTTTTCGGGGGGTGATTGTTAACTCTCTCATCTCCCCTCCCTCATCCCTAACCCAAACCCATCACCCTCTGTCCCCATTTCTCTATCTCCATCTCCTCTTCTCCTGCAGCTCCGGTGCTGGTGGCAGCGAGGAGCTCCAGCGACCGCGCGTAGGCATGGAGGGGAAGCGTCCCCTTCTCCGGTCTTCTTCCCACGAGGTACGCCATCCATCCCTTTAGCTTGGGCTCGAGTTCGGAGGGGTGTCGGAGAGTGCCGGAGGCTGCGAGTTTGTGGTCGTGAGGAGGTTGTGGGGTCGGTGGGGTTAAGATCGCAAATTTTGGTCGGAGTTAAGGCCACAGATGAGATCGGAATGGAGGTAGCGAGCCTTGGCCGGAAAGGACGTCGTTGCAGTGGTTGATGGCCGGCCGACGGTGGGTTGCCGGCGGCGGCTATGGTTTGGCTGGAGTTTGGTTGGGTTGGGTTATTTGCATGAGCCCCTCTGGTTTATTGTTTTAGTTAAATGAATTAGTTGGGTATTTTGTATTATATGGATGGAAGTTATTGGTATTTGGATGGTTAATTAATAGTTGGATGATTTTGGAATAAACCCTGGATTTAGTGTATTTGATGAGTTAATAATTAATTGGCATCAATTGTAGAGTAAACCCGAAAGTTATTTGTATTTGATCAATTAGTAAATTATTGGTTAATTGCTGGGAACCTAGGTTTACTTGTATTTGGTCAAATGAATTAACAATTGGATTAATTGCTAGAAAAACCTTAGATTTAGTTGTATTTGTATAAATAATGGATAATTGGTTTAATTGCTTAATAAACCTTGGACTTTCTATAATTGTGGAGAATGTATCAATCTAGGGAAAATTGCTCTCTTTTCCTTGGATTTCCTTTATATTAGTAGAAAATTCTATTTAATTGGGAAATTTAATATTTTCCCTTTGAACTTATGAGAATTATGTTTTGTTACAGTAATTTTGGTAAAATTACATTTATACCCCTGCACCTTCGATTGTGGGTTTAAAGCTATAATTTCTTTGTGCTGCTTATATGATTTTAAAGTCTTGTTATGTTTATTGCTCTACAATTTGTAGATGTTTTAGTAGAGTTATGATATATTTTTGTTGGGGTCGTGTGACTCATAAGTTTAGGGTAAATTGTGTTTACCCTTGCCTTGTGACGTTGTGAGGGGTTCGTGGAATCAGTCGTTTACCCACGTTGTTACGAGTGGCCGTTGGAGCATTGCTTACGGACTCGGGCGTGTGGTCGTGTATTGGGGATGGCACGTGAGACACGTATGACTAGATGTTAGGGTGTTTCCCTTGTTGGGGCGGTCCGAGATGGTTTAGCAGCGTTGTTACAAGTGATCGCTGGAGCTAGAAACATAACCTATAAAAATCCTTGTTATTTGCCCATTTCATTGCCTTTTAATTTATTTTGGTTACATACTATAGATCATCATAGTCATTTCAATCAAAGTGGTAGCTTCCACATCCTAACATCTAAGAACCAAGTTTCTTCTTAAAAATGTGTTTTTTAGCACGACCTACATATGTAAGTTAATACGTACCCCCAACATTTACATCCTACTCCTCACCTATATAAGTGTATGAGAATTCAGTCAAGAAATTGTGTGAAATAGCTCAACTGAAGGCAAAAATGGAGCTATATCAAGACTTGAGCACCAGATCAAGTTAAAAGAACACTCAGGTTCCAAGGCGATACGACACAATGTTGCTAATTGTAGAACTTGCATGTCACTTGGATGTTAGAAGTACGTGGCCTTTCTAGGCATCAGTGAGGAGTGATGCCACATTTTAGAATAAACAAAATGAGGAGTGATAATTGTAACCGCAAGTACGTATCCGAGTCTGGACCCATACCCAAATATCTGGTGGTTTGTCGTAGCCCCTGGAAATAATGGATGTGACCGGTCTGACATTCTTGGAATATGAGAAAGGAAGTTTTTTTTTTGGGAGGGGGATGAAATTTGAAAAACACAAATACCATAAAAAAGAAATTTTGGTTAAGTAATAAATAGATTTATATTTTTATAAGTATATAATATATATATTGGTTAAATAATAAATAGATTTAGGTGGGTTGACATGTTAGGCGGGGCGGGTTGAGCGACACCGCAAATGTCCGATTTATTAAGTGAGTTTGCGTGTGTTGGTTTGTGATTTGCGGGTTGTACCCACCTGATTTACAACCCTAATCACAAATGGTTCTTTCAAATGTTTACACTAAAGTTGTTATGGTATCAAAAATTCTTATTCCCATAGCCGTGATAGAATTTTCCCATGAGCAAAAATGAGGTTATAATTAGGGCCATTACATGTCACCCCCAAATCCAATTGAGCATTTCACGTTCTCAACGTGCCACAACATAGCTACAGACCTACAATCATACATCACATAATTTAAAAGTAAAATTAAACACTAATTCTTAATGATTAGTTTGGTTAAATTAAGTTCTGATACCTTTTTAATCACTCGTCAAGTTAAAAGCTTGATCCACAGTATAACTAAACGGACGTTGGTTGTACACTAAACAATCAAACATGGGGTAAAAGGTATTCTGGAAAGAATACTCAATATTCGAGACATGAGATTGTAGGATCGTGTGGGTTATGGGTTCACTAATCACTTTTAATCTAATCACCTACTTGTTTAAGCAATCGATATGCGCAGCGGGAATTAAAAACAAAACAAGTAAGTGTAGGAAAATGCAAACCACAAGAAGACGTGTCGTTTTTATAGAGGTTCGGCACCCCATCCGGGTCCTAGTCCTCTCTTGCAAGCTCCGCTCGGATCACCGAGCTCCGCCTACGACTTCACTATCCGCTCCCCGTTCCGGGCCGGGAGACAACGCCTTACAACCGTCAAACTCGCGAACAACCCTCGCCGAGCTTGGAATCTTCCTCTCACAATCCGAGAGGGACACTTCGGGCTTTCACCGAAGTCCTTGCTTCCTTTTACAACAATTGTAACCTTGAGTGGAACAACACTCTCTAAACAATGAGCACACTTGAGTAGGATGAAGAAATGATCACTAAGTGTGGAATGTTTGTAGCTTTGAGTGTTTGGAATTCTCTCTAAAGTTTTGGGACAAGTTTGTAGTGGGAGAGTTGTGTTAAAATGTGTTTTACAACTCTATTTATAAGCATTAGAGAGAATAGATCCGTTAGGACAAGATTTGGTTTGATATTGTGCAAAGAACACAAAGCAGAAAATCGGGCTGCAAATCTGTCCAGAAACGGTCGACCGAAAAGGTGCAACGGTCGACCGAACGCTTGGGTTCGATAGGAATACGGTCGACCGAAATATGAATAGATCGACCGAACACTTAAGTCTATTAAGAACACGGTCGACCGAACATGGTTACCGGTCGACCGAATAAGCGTTTCGGTAGAGGGAAAATTGGATCGGTCGAACGAAATCGTATCGACCGATAGCAGGGAATTTTTGACAAGGTTAAACGGTCGACCGAACTTGGCACATGGTTCGACCGTTTGGTTAAGTATATGGAGGTGTATATAGTTTTAATACGAATACGACCGTTGGGCATATACGACAAGAATAACGGTCGGAACAGTAAGTTCAAACGGTCGACCGAAATATATGGTGCGGTCGACCGAAACTAGACAGGGAAAACACAGATTGGATTACTTGATCATCTGGTCGACCGAACGGCATGTTGCGGTCGACCGAATGTGGGCAGACAGTTAGGGTTCAGGTTTAGTGTTTTCCGATCTAAGTTTGGGTGATCTATTGAAGTCCAAATAATGTGAAATTTCGTGTGTGACTTCTGTAGGGAACCTAGTGTGTGATTAAGTTGATTTTAGCTCAAGTATGCTCAATTACACTTTGTTCCTAAGACTCAAAAGAAATCAAGATTACATGTCTTCGATTTAGCTTTAATTACATGTCTTGACTTCATTTCCTTCTTTCTTGAGTCTTGATCACCTGTAGAGGTTAGCACAATACAATATATATGCAATCCATAGTGTGTGCTACTCTAATTAAGATTCGGTTGATTAAATCATCAAAACATAAGATTAAGGCCAAAAAGCCAACAATCTCCCCCTTTTTGATGATGGCAACCGATATCTTAATACTTGAAAATTGTATATGTAAACTATGCATATAGATGCTCCCCCTATGGATGTGCATAGTTTTTGTTCCATTTTTATCAAGTTTTTCAAGTTACCCCCTTAATTATCTCTCCCCCTTTGACATCCATCAAAAACATTGATAATTATGTAAGTCAAAAGGATGTCATCGTAATGAAGTTGCTCCCCCTAAATTTTGCACTTCATTACTCTAATAAAAGATATAACATTTAAGCTCCCCCTATCAATAAGGCTAAATTGAAACAATGAGTATGATGAATTTTAAGTTCAATTAAGTTTCTTCTTAAGCCTTATTCTAACATCCATTTAAAATTGACATTTAAAATCAATGGATGTGATATATGATTTGCAATGAATAGGGTATATGATTTGCAATGAATTAAACTATATGATATGTCAATTAAGCATATCAAGCTAGATTAGAGCTAATTTAACATGAATTGTATAGATAAGAATTTATACCAATGTTGAATTCGAATTTAGCTCCAATCTCATTTGGTGATGCAACCGGATTTGAATTTGACTCTTGAGCTCACCCGGTCACCACCAATCTCCTCCTCAAGCTCCTACAAGAGTAGATTTAGGTACCCAAACAACTTTGGGTCCTTGAATGTTAGCTTTGGGAACCCAAACCATTTTGGTTTTGGGAGCCCACACACTTGAGGAACTGTGATTTACAACTAAGTGCTTTCCATTTAGAGTAGTGTGAGATACATGGTTTTTCAATTTTGCATTGTATCCTAACCCATGTTTTTGCAAAGATTGTCTTTGACTACCTAATAGCATGTTAAGCATCTTAGTTCCATGTGTGAATTTTTCTAGATCTTTTCTTAATTGCACATTGCAAGCTTGAAGATCTAATTGTTCACAATCTATAGGTGTTCCTTTTAATTTATCAAAATTTGATGCATAATTTTCTAGTTTAGCAACCACCTCATTCTTCTCATTTATGCATGTATCAATTTGGCTTTGGAGATCTTTGATTAACTTTCTAGCATTCTTGTTTTTATCACATATGATCTCATATTGTTTAACTAAATCATGGAATGCATTTTGAAGTTCATCATAAGAATAAGTTTCTTCTTTAGAACATGAACTATCACTACCATATGATTTAGATGAGCAAGAATGTGATCTACTAGAGTAAGAGTTAGAGGATACCTCACTTCCTTCATCTTGAATTGCCATGTAGCACATATGTGCATATTCCTTTGTTGATGAAGGTGTGGTTGATTTGGATGACGATGAAGACGATGAATCGTCCCAAGTAGCCTTGTGAGCTTCCAACCTCTTCTCTTTTCTCTTACTTTTCGCCTTTTCTTTTCTCCTCTCCCTTCTCTCCTTTTTCTTCTCCCCTTCTCTCCTCTCATTTTCACTCTCCTCCCTCTCTTTTTCTTTTTCTCTTTTCTCACTTCTTCTACCTCTTCTTTCATTCTTTTCTTCTTTGTCCTTCTTGAGGTATTTGAAGAAGTCTTTTGCTAGGACTTCAATGTCCTCATCTTCTACACTCCTCATTGGTTCATCTAAATTTGCATGTAATGCCAAGGTGGATTTCTTCTTGGTGGCTTCCTTCTCCTTCCGATGGTTGATTTGAAGTTCATAAGCCATCAAGTTTCCAATGAGCTCCTCCATCTTTAATTTTGAAAGATCATGCGCCTCTTCAATTGCGACGACTTTATCTTCCCAATCGATGCTAAGTGACCGGAGGAACTTCCTTGTCATCTCTCCTTCATTGATTTTTCTTCCAAGAACCAAAAGAGAGTTAGTGATATCGGTGAAGCGAGTGTTCATTTCGCTTATGTTTTCACCGATTTGCATAGAAAAAATCTCATATTTATGCATGAGGAGACTAATGCGGGTTTCCTTAGTTTTACTATCCCCCTCATGATGCATTTGTAGTCTATGCCATATCTCATGTGCACTAACACACCCTCTAATCCTATTATATTCACCCTCATTTAGCCCACAATATAGAATGTTCATGATTTTTGAGTTCATCACAATTTCTTTCATTTTGGGCCTAGTGAGTGAATCTAACTCATCTTCATTTGGTGGTGTGTATGGATTTTGGAGAAACATCCAATACTTAAGGTCATTAGAAATTAGGAAAATCTTCATCCTATTCTTCCAATAATCATAATTTGACCCATTAAGCAAAGGAGGTCTAGTGGTGCATAATCCCTCTACATGATTAGATGTGCTAGCCATGCTAAAAATACGATTAAGTATAGAATTTAGCTAACAAGGCTCTGATACCAAATGTAGGATCGTGTGGGTTATGGGTTCACTAATCACTTTTAATCTAATCACCTACTTGTTTAAGCAATCGATATGCGCAGCGGGAATTGAAAACAAAACAAGTAAGTGTAGGAAAATGCAAACCACAAGAAGATGTGTCGTTTTTATAGAGGTTCGACACCCCACCCGGGTCCTAGTCCTCTCTTGCAAGCTCCGCTCGGATCACTGAGCTCCGCCTACGACTTCACTATCCGCTCCCCGTTCCGGGCCGGGAGACAACGCCTTACAATCGTCAAACTCGCGAACAACCCTCGCCGAGCTTGAAATCTTCCTCTCACAATCCGAGAGGGACACTTCGGGCTTTCACCGAAGTCCTTGCTTCCTTTTACAACAATTGTAACCTTGAGTGGAACAACACTCTCTAAACAATGAGCACACTTGAGTAGGATGAAGAAATGATCACTAAGTGTGGAAGGTTTGTAGCTTTGAGTGTTTGGAATTCTCTCTAAAGTTTTGGGACAAGTTTGTAGTGGGAGAGTTGTGTTAAAATGTGTTTTACAACTCTATTTATAAGCATTAGAGAGAATAGATCCGTTGGGACAAGATTTGGTTGGATATTGTGCAAAGAACACAAAGCAGATAATCGGGCTGCAAATCTGTCCAGAAACGGTCGACCGAAAAGGTGCAACGGTCCACCGAACACTTGGGTTCGATAGGAATACGGTCGACCGAAATATGAATAGATCGACCGAACACTTAAGTCTATTAAGAACACGGTCGACCGAACATGGTTACCGGTCGACCGAATAAGCGTTTCGGTAGAGGGAAAATTGGATCGGTCGAACGAAATCGTATCGACCGATAGCAGGGAATTTTTGACAAGGTTAAACGGTCGACCGAACTTGGCACATGGTTCGACCGTTTGGTTAAGTATATGGAGTTGTATATAGTTTTAATACGAATACGACCGTTGGGCATATACGACAAGAATAACGGTCGGAACAGTAAGTTCAAACGGTCGACCGAAATATATGGTGCGGTCGACCGAAACTAGACAGGGAAAACACAGATTGGATTACTTGATCATCTGGTCGACCGAACGGCATGTTGCGGTCGACCGAATGTGGGCAGACAGTTAGGGTTCAGGTTTAGTGTTTTCCGATCTAAGTTTGGGTGATCTATTGAAGTCCAAATAATGTGAAATTTCGTGTGTGACTTCTGTAGGGAACCTAGTGTGTGATTAAGTTGATTTTAGCTCAAGTATGCTCAATTACACTTTGTTCCTAAGACTCAAAAGAAATCAAGATTACATGTCTTCGATTTAGCTTTAATTACATGTCTTGACTTCATTTCCTTCTTTCTTGAGTCTTGATCACCTGTAGAGGTTAGCACAATACAATATATATGCAATCCATAGTGTGTGCTACTCTAATTAAGATTCGGTTGATTAAATCATCAAAACATAAGATTAAGGCCAAAAAGCCAACAGAGATGACATGCAAATAGACACTCAATATGTTATGACAAAATGCAATAAAATTCTTTTAATCAGCCCAAGGACAGATATTCAACTCTAAAATATAAATAGTTAAGAATTCAAAATATCATTCCTCCAAGGATACTCGTGAAATTATTGCCCGTCAAAAAAATTCCCAACGTGCGTGTTGGGTCGTTACTTGTAAGAGAGAGGGCTAGTACGGTAATCGTGGTTTACCAAAAGACCATCAATTGGGTCCCACAAAAGGCCCACGAAGCCCAAATATGCAGTCCAAACAGGGAGAAAAATGGATAAGAATAATTTTTAAAATGATAAAGTAAGACCAGATAACCACTTTCAAATGATAATCATTAAAAGTTTGTTCAAGTCGATTAGATAGGTGACGTGTTCTTTCATACCGTAAGTGCGCGGTGTCGGTGAAGACATGACAAATACGGGTCGATCCACAGGGAGGTGTGTCAACTTTGGTTCGTTCGAAAGCAAGTGGGAAAAAAGGGACAAGATATTGATTACACTAAACTAAACTACGTTAAACTAGCACGAAACAAACAAAGAAGATGAAAACACGAGACGAAATAAAACTAAACTAAGTGACTAATAAAAGCAAGTTGAAAATCAGGAATGAAAACTCCTAAGGGGTGGAATGTGTGCACATATGAAGTGAAATAAGTGATGAATGATACATGTAAGCATGTATGTATGTGTGTCATGTGTGTCTTCATGCATAGGAAGTGTCTAAAGATTTGACAAAACCTATCAATCAATTTACACAACGTATCGGCAATTACTACTTGATTAACATAAAACTCTCAGCATGAGAAGTGTCTAAAGATATGACAAGACTCATCAAAAACCATGAACTCATGTGAAAAACAAAGCTAAACATGGGAGGTGTCTAAATCTTATGGCACAACCCGTCGAAACAAACTTTCCTCAATCAATCAAGCAAGCAAACACAAATACAAACACATAACTAACATATAGCATATTCAACAGGAAATTTCAGTTAATAAACATGAGGAAACTATGCATCAAAAATTCCTGATGAACATATAAACATGCAAGTCCACACAATCAAAAATTCATTAAACATCCAAACTTCACAACATATATGTACATCATCTCCACCCCCAAAGGGGATGAAACTACTCACTACTCGTTAAGAAAAGAAGAAGAAACAAAATTAAAAAAACATGCAAAAATTAAAAGGGAAGACAAAAACAAACAAACAAAATTTATTTTATTTACCTGACTCACATTAAATGTATCATTTTTCTCCACTTGAGTTTTGCTCCGAGACTTACTCTAAGTAGAGAGAATGTCACCAAGCAATGAGTGGATACAAAGGAGGAGGAATAGTTCTATTTATTGTAATCTCGATGAATTTCATTTATTAAATTATTATTATCAACTTGTAGTTAATAAATTAATTGTTTTTGAATGTTTGTCCAACAATGATTTTGAAAAAAAACAAGAAAGGAAAAACATTAATAGTTAAGTTTATTAATAATTAAAATTAATATATAAAAGTTAAATGATAATATATATTTATTTGTAAAGAGAGAGAAATGAGTTGGAGGTAAGAGAAAAAATGATTTGACACTAATAAGTTTTTATTAAATGTTGTGATTGAGAAGAAAAGAAAGAATATAATTACGGTTAAATGCTCTGACGTAGAACAAATGACGTGGCAGACGACGTTATGTTTCTTGCATTCTTATATTTGAGTAGCTTTTCATTTGTCTTGTTAATGTACCTAAACAACACGTCGAGTTTGGGGTGCCTCCGCTTCCTATATCACACCAAATCCACTTCAGCTCGCAATCCACGAGGATTTAGAGAAGCGAGAGCTCCACCTATTTTAGTCAGCAAGAACAACAACATGCTTTGTTCTCTATTTGAATGGATTTAAGGATAAGATTCTCAAAGGGTTTTTCTCGATTTGGGGAGGAGAATGGGTTGGGGATAAGGTTCTCGAAGGATTTTTTTCGATTTGGGGGAGGAGCTGAGGTTTAGATGTATACTGTCGGATTTGGTGGTACATGACATTCTTTTACGTTAGATTAATGCTAGTACAAGAGATTTTGGGTGAGAGGATATTATCAATGATTTTATGTGCTTCGCATCATTTCGAGTTTTATTCGTTATTAATTTGGAGTGATAACTAATAATCCATGGGTTGTTACAAAAAAAAATTCTTGTCTACTACTCTTCAATTTAACAATTGTTTATTGGTACTCTGAGCTCGTCAGTTATATGTTTATTGAGACTTTAACAGTTATTTTGCTTGTGCCCACTTTTGTCACTAGTGTAGAAAATCACATATACGACGGATATACAGGGGTATATACGTCGGATTTCGACGGTCTAAGTACCTGACATATATTTCCCCGTCGTCTATTCCTTGTTATATAGACGTCGGCTATATACGACCGACGTCTATATAGTGTATAGACGTCGGCTATATACGACCGACGTCTATATAGTGTATAAACGTCGGCTATATACGACCGACGTCTATTATACATTTAATTAAACCTCAAAAAAATTCATTACATCCCATATCGGGCATTCTGTACTCACATTAAACCCCAAGTGCCAATCTTTTGACAAATAACCACGAATATCAAGCCCAACATGCCCATGTGCTCCAAGTTGTTCGCGTTCAGCAGTAAGGGAGTGGTGAAATACATCAACACACCAACAAAAATAAATTCTCCGATGTGGGACTAAACTATTACGCCATATAGACGTCTGATATATAGATTGACCGACGTCTATACACACAACACAATCTATAGACGTCGGTCATGTTATACATCCGACGTCTATACATTGAAATAACAATAATTAATAAAATAATATGCCTTATAGACGCCGGCTACCATATTCAACCGACGTCTATACATGGGTAAATAGTAAAAAAAACGTTGAATCCATTTTAAGCCCAAGTTGTCCAATTGCCGCAAGTGCCAATCTTTTGACCATTATAAATATATATATCTCACTTGCATTTTGTAGTGGTACCAATCTCCCATTTAGAAGTGAAGGAGTGGTGGAGTACTTCAACTCCACCAATAAAAAAAATTCTCCAATGTGGGACTAAACTTAAAAACACTTGTGATCATACACACACATGTGATAGTTACATTGATGTAACTATTTTTAAATCTACATTATTCTTATACAAAATAAATTCCAAAAATTACGTTAATTCTTTTTATACAAAATAAATCCCAAAAAATTACGTTAATTCTTCCACGAAATAAATCCCAAAAAATTGTGTTAATTCTTATACAAACTAAATTCACATAAATTCTTATACGAAATAAATCCAAAAATATAAACAAAAAATATTTTCTTCTTTCAGGAGGTATAGACGTTGGTTATACCAAAAAAACGACGTTTATACAAACCTATAAACGTCGGATGTCCAAACATTCGACATCTATACCTATAGACATTGGATGTTTTTATATCCGACGTCTATTCGGTGACGTCTATTGTGCATTCTGCACTAGTGTGCGCTTCCAACCACTTCTGATTTTGGCTTCCAAGTTGCTATTTTTTGCAGATAGAGATAAATAGTATCAATGGCTACTCCTTGCACGCCGCTGTAGGAAATCCAGGGGCAGATCCACGCCTAGGGCAGGTGGGGCAGCTGGCCCACCTAGATTTGAGGGAAAAAATCACAATTTTTTTTTGCATCCCATTATCCCATTCCTCCACCTCCCAGCCAACTCCTCCTACTTCCTAATCCTAAATCTTGTCTTCGATCTCCTCCTCAGCTCCCTTCTCCGTGTGGCCCCCAAATCCTCCCGTCGACCCCAATTTCTTCTCTGGTGAGTCTAATTGACTCCTACGGAGGTTTATATGTTCATTTTGGGGGGTGTTTTTGTGTAAAATTCGATCTTGAGAGTTTTTGACTTGGGGGTTTGGTGGATTTGGGGTTGTTGGGGGTTTGGTGGTCGTTTGGGGGTTAGGGGATATGATCTGAAAATGCAATTTTTGGAGTTGGGTTGTTGTTACTTTGGGATGTATGTGTTGATTGGTTTATGCATTTAGTTGGTGATTGGTGGATTTGGGGTAGCTTATATTTGAGTAGCTTTTCATTTGTCTTGTTAATGTACCTAAACAACACGTCGAGTTTGGGGTGCCCTCCGCTTCCTATATCACACCAAATCCACTTCAGCTCGCAATCCACGAGGATTTAGAGAAGCGAGAGCTCCACCTATTTTAGTCAGCAAGAACAACAACATGCTTTGTTCTCTATTTGAATGGATTTAAGGATAAGATTCTCAAAGGGTTTTTCTCGATTTGGGGAGGAGAATGGGTTGGGGATAAGGTTCTCGAAGGATTTTTTTCGATTTGGGGGAGGAGCTGAGGTTTAGATGTATACTGTCGGATTTGGTGGTACATGACATTCTTTTACGTTAGATTAATGCTAGTACAAGAGATTTTGGGTGAGAGGATATTATCAATGATTTTATGTGCTTCGCATCATTTCGAGTTTTATTCGTTATTAATTTGGAGTGATAACTAATAATCCATGGGTTGTTACAAAAAAAAATTCTTGTCTACTACTCTTCAATTTAACAATTGTTTATTGGTACTCTGAGCTCGTCAGTTATATGTTTATTGAGACTTTAACAGTTATTTTGCTTGTGCCCACTTTTGTCACTAGTGTAGAAAATCACATATACGACGGATATACAGGGGTATAGACGTCGGATTTCGACGGTCTAAGTACCTGACATATATTTCCCCGTCGTCTATTCCTTGTTATATAGACGTCGGCTATATACGACCGACGTCTATATAGTGTATAGACGTCGGCTATATACGACCGACGTCTATTATACATTTAATTAAACCTCAAAAAAATTCATTACATCCCATATCGGGCATTCTGTACTCACATTAAACCCCAAGTGCCAATCTTTTGACAAATAACCACGAATATCAAGCCCAACATGCCCATGTGCTCCAAGTTGTTCACGTTCAGCAGTAAGGGAGTGGTGAAATACATCAACACACCAACAAAAATAAATTCTCCGATGTGGGACTAAACTATTACGCCATATAGACGTCTGATATATAGATTGACCGACGTCTATACACACAACACAATCTATAGACGTCGGTCATGTTATACATCTGACGTCTATACATTGAAATAACAATAATTAATAAAATAATATGCCTTATAGACGCCGGCTACCATATTCAACCGACGTCTATACATGGGTAAATAGTAAAAAAAACGTTGAATCCATTTTAAGCCCAAGTTGTCCAATTGCCCCAAGTGCCAATCTTTTGACCATTATAAATACATATATCTCACTTGCATTTTGTAGTGGTACCAATCTCCCATTTAGAAGTAAAGGAGTGGTGGAGTACTTCAACTCCACCAATAAAAAAAATTCTCCAATGTGGGACTAAACTTAAAAACACTTGTGATCATACACACACATGTGATAGTTACATTGATGTAACTATTTTTAAATCTACATTATTCTTATACAAAATAAATTCCAAAAATTACGTTAATTCTTTTTATACAAAATAAATTCCAAAAAATTACGTTAATTCTTCCACGAAATAAATCCCAAAAAATTGTGTTAATTCTTATACAAACTAAATTCACATAAATTCTTATACGAAATAAATCCAAAAATATAAACAAAAAATATTTTCTTCTTTCAGGAGGTATAGACGTTGGTTATACCAAAAAAACGACGTTTATACAAACCTATAAACGTCGGATGTCCAAACATTCGACATCTATACCTATAGACGTTGGATGTTTTTATATCCGACGTCTATTCGGTGACGTCTATTGTGCATTCTGCACTAGTGTGCGCTTCCAACCACTTCTGATTTTGGCTTCCAAGTTGCTATTTTTTGCAGATAGAGATAAATAGTCTCAATGGCTACTCCCTGCACGCCGCTGTAGGAAATCCAGGGGCAGATCCACGCCTAGGGCAGGTGGGGCAGCTGCCCCACCTAGATTTGAGGGAAAAAATCACAATTTTTTTTTGCATCCCATTATCCCATTCCTCCACCTCCCAGCCAACTCCTCCTACTTCCTAATCCTAAATCTTGTCTTCGATCTCCTCCTCAGCTCCCTTCTCCGTGTGGCCCCCAAATCCTCCCGTCGACCCCAATTTCTTTTCTGGTGAGTCTAATTGACTCCTACGGAGGTTTATATGTTCATTTTGGGGGGTGTTTTTGTGTAAAATTCGATCTTGAGAGTTTTTGACTTGGGGTTTTGGTGGATTTGGGGTTGTTGGGGGTTTGGTGGTCGTTTGGGGGTTAGGGGATATGATCTGAAAATGCGATTTTTGGAGTTGGGTTGTTGTTACTTTGGGATGTATGTGTTGATTGGTTTATGCATTTAGTTGGTGATAGGTGGATTTGCTGTAAAAATGTGATTTTTAGAGTTGGATTGTTGTTATTTTGGATTGCATGTGTCGATTGGTTTGTGGGATTTAGTTCCTTATTAGTGAATTTGCTTTAGAAATGTGATTTTTATACTTACGTTGTTGTTATTTAATTTTAGTTAGTATTGATTGGTTCATGATTCAAGTTGTTGATTAGTAGATTACTATAAAAATGTGATTTTTAGAGTTGGGTTGTTGTTATTTTGGTCTGGTAAGTGTTGATCGGTTCATGATTTTAGTTAGTTGACTTTTAGTGTTGGGATGTTGTTATATATTTTGGCAAGTGGTGATTGGTTTGTAAATTTAGATGTTGATTAGTGTTTTTGCTTTAGAAATGTGATTTTTAGACCTGGGTTGTTATTTTAGTTTGGTTAGTGTTGATTGGTTCATGATTTTAATTGTTGTTGGTGCTTTTTGTTTTGAAAATGTGAGTTCTAGACTTGGGTTGTGATTAATTTAGTTTGACAATTGTTGATTGGTTTGTGATTGCTAGGTAGTGGATTGCTCTAAAAATGTGACTTTTACGCTCGTGTCAAGGTTAGGTAAGTCTGATGAGTATTAATTAGTTCATGATTTGAGTTGTTAGTGGATTTGCTCGAAAAATATGATTTTTAGACTTAGGTTGAGGTTGTTTTAGGTGCATAAATGTGGTTCATGAATTTAGCTACTACTTATTGGTTTGCGGGTTACCTCCAAAATTGTGATTTTTTTTAAACATGGGTTGTGGTATTTTAGATTCATAAATATTGATATGTTCTTCTTCTTAGACTTGTAGTGGTAGTATCATTCTTAGAATTAAGTGGTGGTATTTTAGATTGTTAATTGCTGATTGGTTAATTGTTTATGATTGGTTATTACTGATTCATGCTTTCGAGACATGAAGTCTAGAAGAATGATTTTGTAATGACTTTTGTTTGTGTTTTTTATGTTAAATTATTTCGTTAATCAGTTGTTTAACTGATGTGTCATGTTTATGGTTGTAATTTTTTTTTATGTTTGAATTTTAATGTATTGAGGTTTAGAAAAATGTTAAAATAAGAAGGATGTTTTCAAAAAAAATTATTTTTAAATTAATTAATTTATTTAAACTTTAAAGTATCATCTTAAAATTGCGGGTCTTCAAAAACAATTGACCGATGTGAGAAAATTCTGCCCCACGAGGAAATCAATGATACGTGGAAGGCCAAAGTTAAGGTCACCCAAAGTTTTGCCCAAGTTAAAGGTAATATCTACCAAAAGTTAATGATGATTTACGAAAAGGTACTCTTGTATTTCAATTTGTTTATTTGCATTTTATATAGGTTAAATAGAGTAAAATTAAGAAAAGGAGAAGCCAAACCAAAATTGTTCAGAGATTATCTTCTTTAGTAGACACTTCAGCTCTTACTCCACCTATGCATACTTAGTTTTTTTCTTTCGTGAATTTTTTGCCTATTTTCACATTTCATACGGGAGAAGATATTTAATAAAGATTTTCAGTGCTGAAAGTTAGTTATAGCAATTGTTGGTCCATGACATTCTTTTATGGATTGTACTATATGTCTTATTTTTATTAACTCGTCGTGTATTTGTTCTTCTATGCACATCACAAACCATAAGTAAAAAAAAGAGAATCTCTCAATGAGTTTGGTACCATCTTTTCTAATCCATTATGCTCTCCTTGAGCATTGTCCACAACTTTTAAGCATTCACACTGCTGCAAGTGAATATATCTTCTGTGGTAATGTTCAAATTTCATTGCCTCGAGGACTTTCCAGTTTGTCAATGACTAATTTTTAAGACCAGATCCACACAATTGTCTTTCAATGTATTATGTTTGTTAGGAATGATGACCCTCTAATCACAAACAAAATATTCTAATTGTAACGCCCCCGATCTCGCGGGTACGCCCACTGGGACAGATTATATGTGTCGCAATCAGAGACCTCCGTGACGACCAAAGGAGTTACAAAAGAAAGACCAAACAAATGACTCGACAATACGTAGAGAGATCATACATCGATGGACTAACATAAAACATAGCTGAAACGGGAGAGATTATCCATATATGGTAATAAGGTCAAATACATTTCATCGAGTTCAAAAGGAAAATACATCATAAATAATGGGGAAGCGAAAGACACACTGAAGAATCTGGTCGACGTGCCCCTCGTGTACAGAATCTCTGACTACTCGTCCAGTCTGCCCTATAGGAATCTAAGTTCCTGCAAACACCGCATCAACATATGCGTGAGTTTTCTATAAAGAAAACCCAGTACGCCCCTGGCCCAATCAAAGTTATTTGGAAGAATGCATGCATTCTATCTAAGACAAAAGCATCAGAAATAGAAAGAGAAAAACACATAATGCATTAGCAGGCTACAACTCCACCAGTCGTGCCAAATGGGTAATACCCACGGAAATCCCTACAAGGGAACCAGAATACCAACCTTGCTGGTCAGAAACAGAACAAATAAGCATCAATGCAATAGAAGGCTACAACTCCATAAGCCGTGCCGGTCGGGCGCACCTGAACCTGAACCCATTCCTCGAAAGGAACCAGAACACCAGCCTCGTTGGTCAAAGGTGGTTACTCGACAGTGACCCACCCGTCGGCACAAAGCGGTGCGCCAGTTAAGTGTCCCAATTCGCGAACTTGGGAACACTTAGCCTGAGACAGAATGACAGCGCGCCTGCCTAGGACTTATCTTACGCCTGACCTCCCAACGTGAAGGTCTTATGCGAATGCCCCCTAGAGCTAGAGGACCCACTCGTGGCCCGTCGGCCCAGAAAACAGAACGTGCCCAGAATTAATAATCAGATTAAATGCAATGCAAGCTACTTATGCATCTAAAATCTAATGCAACTACAATGTACGGAACAAGCTCAAGGACGAGTATCCGGATACCCTCCTAGCAGCCCCGAACCAACTCAGAAATCAGACATAGCAATCAGGAACAAACAAATCTCACAACAACAAACAAACATTACTGAATCGGTAAATCGATATAACAACTAATTTAGTCATCTACGGGTCATGATAAGGACGTTATGAGGTCTGAAATCTTGAGGGTCGAACACAAGCACAAAATAACACATCACATTAGTAACACATAGACATGAAGAAAGCAATAGATTGATGCATTACATAAAGAAATATCATAAACAACTCCACAACCATAGATAACATGTATAACCAACTTCAGAGCATATATGCGATAGTAATCAACATCTCAGGACATGATCAGACCTTACATGAGCATGAAATAACATATATATCAGTCATGCAACATGGTGGAATATGCTCCATATATCAGCATGCTAAACATATCTACAAAGATTACATATGCGTACATTCTAATTCACAGGTTGCATTAAAATATAACGTGGTTAGCATATCACATGAATGCATCCAATTCCGTTCTTAAGTGCATGCATGGCATCAATATCAGAGACATAAACGAATTCAGATCATGAAAGCATTATATATGCTTCTGGAACAGAATCGATTCGAATAACAAATCCGAACAATTAATACACATCACCCAGCCGATTGCAACGATTAAGCTACAGAAAATCCACGACTCACATCCATGCAAGATGAGCCCTGACCCGTCTAACCCACATGCTCAGGGCACCCCTCCCAAGCCGGTCTGAGGTGGGAGAAAGTCGGAGGAGGTCGGTCCAGCCAACCGGTCTATCAACTGAGCGAGAGTCGCGTGAGTGCACCAACTACAAGGTCATCGCACCTTAGTGTCCCCAGCTCAGACCAAGCGAGCCAGCCCCAATCTCTCGCCCCTAACCTCCCTAGGGTTCATATCCACCCTCTACTGACCCTAGCCACTAACTATAGGAGCTGCACCAGCCACCCACCCCAAGGTTGGCGTCAAAAGAGTTGAAGAAAGACCCTAGTCCATCGGATCATGTGTGCACCAGCCACACCTCAATAGATCCGGAATACCATTAGACTCGACCCAGGGCTCTTCACCTCCGGTCGGACCCCACTGAAGCTCGCCGGAGCTCCGGTGCACTTGGCTGTCCCCCAGCCATCTCCAACTAGCGCAGCTCCAAGCTAGCACTAGTGGAGAACTCGGTTGATGGTGCAACCGATTGCACCAACCACCAACATGGTGCTGGCCATCCCTCCAGCCAACACCCCCTCCCATAAACTCTTTAAGGGGTCAGGAGCATACCTGAGTTGCTGGAGAAGATTGCCGGAAGAACAACCACAACCCACCTTCTACACGCCACACATTCTGCTGCCCTCCTCTTGCAACCTCGTCGGATTCTACTGCTTTGTCGGAGCTGCTGGGCACCAGGACGTTGGAGAAGATGAGGGAGGTCTCGAGGGTTTCATGGGGAAAAGGAAAGAGATGGGGACGGCTAGGGTTGAGGAGTGGTTTTTGTTTCAAGCCACCAAGAGAAAAGGCAACAAATGAATGCCAATAATTCTCTATCAAGACTTGCCAAAACCCATGCAATTCAAAAGTGTGCAAATAAAATCAGATCTCTTCCTACATGACTAGGATGCCACGTCACCCCCAGCACACTTAGCTCTACACGTGACACCCCAAGGCAAGAGTCGAATTTCACATGCAACCATCATCCGATCGACCCGATAGAGTAAATCGATTGCAAACTTGCCCAATGAGTCGCACCCGCCTACGAGTCACATTTGCTCACCCAAAAAGGAAACTTCTCCCAAAAGGAAACTTTTCCTCAAAGAAGAAACTTTCCTAGAAGACCGGTTTTTCCCTGAGAGAAAACATTACCAAAAATCAAAATAAGCATACAAAACCTAAAGCACACAATCAAATAATGCACCAACAAGCATGAAGATGAAGAATGACCTTATTCATTTAATAGGAGAGTGGGTCTTACACTAATGGTCATATGTGAAGTTTAAAACTGAAGGTGCACGACCGCGTTGAAGCGGTGGCACCTACGGGCCGATCCACAGGGAGCTAGAGTGGGTTGTTGTCTACCATACTCGAGTCGGAAAGAAAATGAAGAGTGAGTGTGATGAATTACTTGTTATGCTACACTAATCGACAAAGAAAAACAAATTTAACTAACCTCATAGGAGGTGGAGAATGCGTGCCAAAGTATAGATGTGTGACGCGTATGTGAACAATTACGCTCTCATGACATGAATAATATGAAAATCTATCATGACCATAATCCTAAGTGTGTTTTCACATGGAATAAGATTTATTATCATCATTAAGACATACAAAACACTACTCAAGATAAGGCCAAAGATAACCACGTGCTTACATGTCAATTTTATCTATTTAATGACATGAAGAACATAAAAATCCATGACCACAACCCCAATATGTCTCCACATGAATTAACATTTACACCATCATTAAAATATATAAGAAACAAAGTCACATGCTTCCACATGTCATCCTTATCCATTTATCCACTTTGATCTTATCCTCACCTCATCATTCCCCTTTAGGTAGGCCCACTAACCAAAGTATATGCTAAGCATCCATTTAGTCCATTAAACATCAAAGGCATTACTAGACACTCATCAAAATGGCTACAAAAATCATATAAATCTCAAAGATTAAAATGAAAACACACACAAAAACTACTACATTGACACTTAACATCATTTTGTACCTCCGATGGGATGGACTACTCATTAATCATATCCATAACAAAGAAAAACAACAACATAGAGACCATAAAATCAAAACTTGATTAAAGAAGGAAAGATTTCAATGACTTTTTCCCCACCTCTTCGCTACATTACTAACTCAATAAACAAAACAAACTCTAAAGGGAGAGGGGAAAGAAGAAGAGAAATGAAAGGGTTACTGTAACATCCCTGAACAACAGAAAATTTAAACCTTTTAAACTCAAGGAACCACAAGGATAAAACCATCAAGAATGGGGACATTACTCAAAGAAATACCCAAATATATATGGTTCACCATATTACATAAGAGTTTGTCAAAAGAGTGATTACATCATAACACAAAATACATAATACATGTAATCATGACAACCTAAAATAGGCAGACAACAGGATCCAGTCCCAAAGAGCAATCTCCCTCGGTTACCACCCGTCGGAACCTAACGCGGTCCTGAAAATAATCATAACAACAATGCCTGAGTTTCCATAAGGAAACCCCGTATGACAAGCTCACCTATATGCCCTATCATACTAGTATAGCATGGCATGAAATACAAAGCAGTAAATTGTTGGATTTCATGTTTAATTGTGCATATATATTTTCGAAATTTTTATGCATAATAAAGATTAATTACAATTTTCTACGATTTATTTCATGCATGCATCGGTTTGTTTCAATAACTAGTTTTAAAACTTTATTAAAACAAACACAAGGGACTCCGAAATTCATACCTAGAAGTTCTCTAAAACTTTTTGATGATCCAGAGATGTTGAGGAAGACGTTCGTCGCTTCCTGTTGCGCCGGATGCCTCCGAGTGTTCACCGAAACCCTAAACAAGGTTGGAGAGAAAGGTGCTAGCCAATCAATCTCCAAACTAGCTTAGAATCTAGCTACAAACTCATTCCTTAGTCTCTGAGATTTTTCCTTCCAAAGACTTAGAAATTTAAGAGAATTTTCGTGGCTTTTTGTGGTGAATTAAGAGAGAAAAATTAGCAAAACTTCTAACTTAATTATGGAGAATAAGAACCTATTTATAGGCTCCAATCTTACTCTCAATCATGGCTATTCTTAAGCCATGTTTTCTTGACATTTTCTCTCACAAACTAATTCCATAATGCATTACATGCATCCACAAAATGTTTGACCAAGTTTGGAGCTAATCCAACCATTGATCAAATTAATCTCTTAATTATCAAAGGCAGAAAATCGATCGGGGTTCGGTTTACCGAGACATACTCAGTTAACCGAATATGTCACGTTCGTATTACCGTGCACTAGACGGATTACCGATTCTTAAGGAGAAAAATTCTCCTTAATCGATCGGACGAATTCGCGTCTAAAACCGAGTGCCATTCGGTTAACCGAAAATATCGGAACTGGACATTGTTCGGTCGACCGTTTCTGGTTTGGTATACCGAACCGGAGTTCCAGGCACTTTGGTCAAGTTCGGTCAATCAACTATGACCATCCGTTCCACGTTCGGTTGACCGATCCATAGATCCTTCGGTCGACCGAACCATAACGGAATACCGAACTTTTACCCGATTTTGCCTTTTTCTAATTTTGGATTTATTTCCAACAAAATTTGAAGTTTAGGGAGTTTTAGTAAATTCACAACTTATGCAATATATTATCCTATGCAACAATAAATTATTGCACCCCATAATTTATGCATCTTATATGAATTTATCATGATTCTAATTATGTTATATATCACAACATAATTGATTTTACTTGTTCACCACAGGTGTCATATTTTCTATAAGAAACCCGACACATCATATGAACCAAAAATCAAGCTTCTTGTTTCCTGTTTTTGCGGTGTGACCTATGGGGGGATCTAAGACTAAGTTGACAGTGATATTAAGAGCTTAATATCACAAGCTATAAACGGTATCTAGCTACACATTATAGCTCACAATTAGTTAGATATCTTAATTCCACTCGAACCAAAACCCGATCCATTTAGTGATGGAGTGCATCACTTGTGTCCGTCCCTTGCCTCATGATATTAAGACTACACACAAAGTAGTTTTGTGTCATCTTTGTATTAGTATTCATTTCTTGATCTCTTTAAGCTAGTTATAAATATGTGACTTAACTCAAATCACATTGTGCACATTATAACTTTGCTTTATCAAGGGGCCCACTAATAATCGTCACTCAATTAGGAGGGGCAATGATAATCTTTTCACTATCTTCTCCAACAAAATTCATACCTAACCAACTAATGCCTTTACACTACACTCATCGATAGCTCAAGACAATAGTCTAATTAAGCAATTCTTAAGTCATCGGATATATGTCTCATATCAAAGGACGAAAGACACAGTAAAATATTAATGACACAGAAACACATTTCTATAATATTCTACTTATTAGGTCTATTCAGTATACAAAAGTAATATTTTCCTCTTTTGCGTACCCGTGTTGTCACTCACTTGTAGAGCTACAATGATCTATGACCAACACGACAATCTTAACTCGGTAATAAATGTCCCATGATTATTACCATGATTGCGAATATCTTTTGTTTTATGTAAACCAATATCTTTTAGAGCTCTACGGTTAAGGACCAAGAGTCTCTTCCTTAACACTTCTAAAAGACGAATAACATAAACAAGGAACAAAATGATTTCTCATTCAATTCATAATAATTGACATTAAAAAGTAAAACTTTTACAACACATTCCCTTCAATCTCCCACTTGTTATTAAAGTTTTCTTTCACATACATACTCAATGTATAAAACAATAATAACTAGGGTAAACCCCATTACATATCAATCATCAAGCCAATCTACATGGTTCCTCAATCCCATGGACTCGAAATACATTTCGCCCTTGGCTTGGGATAAGGGTTTTGTGAATGGATCAGCTGTGTTGCTATTGGTGTCCACCCATAAAAGATTTATTTTGCCTTCGTCTATGAGGTCACGTGTCACGAAGTACTTACGATCCATGTACTTCACTTTGTGGTGTGATTTGGGATCCTTGATTTGCGAGATAGATGCACTATTATCGCAAAATAGCTCTACTGGTCCCTCGTTTGAGGGAACTACTCCAAGCTCTTCAAGGAACTTCTTAACCACACTCCTTCCTTGCTAGCTTCAGCGACAACCATTACTTCGGAAGCAGTGGTTGAGTCGGCCGTAGTGCTTTGCTTCCAACTACGCCAACTCACAGCTCCACCATTCAGAAGGAAGACGTATCCTGATTGCGACCTTCTATCGTCTGGATCACTCATGAAACTCCCATCCGAGTAACCCTTGGCTATCAACTCCATTTGTCCTCCATAAACAAGAATCTTATCCTTAGTCCGGTTAAGGTACTTCAGGATATTCTTGACCGTAGTCCAATGCTCAGGACCTGCGTTGGATTGGTGACGACTTGTCACGCTTAGAGCATACGAGACATCGGGTCTTGTGCAAGTCATCGCGTACATGATCGAACCAATTGCCGAAGCATAAGGGACATCCTTCATGTACTCTAAGTCCTTACGTGATTGTGCACGTTGAGACTTCTTGAGTTGCACACCCATACTCATTGGCACACTGCCCTTTTTGGAGTTGTTCATCTTGAACCTTTCCAAGACCTTGTCAATGTATGTACGTTGACTTAGGCCAATGAGTCTACGGGATCTATCTCTACATATCTTGATTCCCAAGATGTATTGAGCCTCACCCATATCTTTCATTCAAAATGCAGATTTCAATGAACTTCTCGTTTGCTCAAGCAAAGGAATATGATTGCTCATGAGCAATATGTCATTGACATATAAGATTAGGAATACTACATGGCTCCCACTAACCTTCTTGTATATACAAGGTTCTTCCTTACTTTGAATGAAGTGAAGCTTTTTCACTTCCTCGTCAAAGCGTTTGTTCCAATTCCCTGATGCTTGCTTCAATCCATAAATGGATCTTTGAAGCGTGCATACCTTCTCGCTATTCTTTGGATCTTCAAAACCTTGAGGTTGTACCATGTACACATCCTCTTCCAAGTTCCCATTAAGGAACACCGTTTTGACATCCATTTGCCATATTTCATAATCATGAAATGCGGCAATAGCGAGCATAATCCGAATAGACTTGAACATAGCAACCAGTGAAAAAGTTTCATCATAGTCAATTCCTTGAACTTGAGTGAAACCCTTCGCTACAAGCCTTGCTTTGTAGGTTGTCAAGTTCCCATCCATGTCCATCTTCCTCTTAAAAACCCATTTATTTTGAATGGCCTTTTCCCATGAGGAAGGTCAACCAAGTTCCACACTTGATTATCATACATGGATTCTATTTCGGATTCCATGGCCTTTAGCCATAGTTTGGAGTCTTCCCTCTCCATTGCTTCTTGGAAGGTCAAGGGATCATTGGTATCAAGTACCATGATTTCATGAAGTCCCAAATCCATATCGGGTTTCTTCCTTTCCCTCGTTGACCTTCTAAGTTCTTTTGGTTCTATGTGTACTTCTCAAACTTCTTCCACAATTTCTTGAGGAGTGGGTTCACGTTCAACTCTTGAACGTACACTTGGTGGGGAAGATTGAGTTTCTCTCACAATTTCTTGCGACGTTCTCTCACTCATGCTCCCACTAACCAAAGGAATCTCGGTTGAGCCTTCATGATCTTGAATGTCATCATTCATGTCATGATCTTGTAGAGTATCCTTAGTTTCCTCAAGCACAACCCTACTCCCACTACTTTTTACTCTTTCCAGAAATTCTTTTTCCAGAAATGTGGCATCCCTCTCTACAATCACTCGATTGGAGGTGATATGCCAAAAGTAGCATCCTCTTGTCTCACGAGGATAACCAATAAAGAAGCACTTATCCGCTTTTGGTTGAAGTTTGGTCGACATCAATTTCTTGACGTAAGCCTCACAACCCCAAATCTTGAGAAAATTTAGCTTGGGTGTTTTACCACTCCATAGCTCATAAGGTGTTTTCTCCACAGATTTGGATGGAACATTATTTAGTGTGTAAGCCGCAGTTTGTAGTGCATAATTCCAAAAGTAAAGAGGTAATTCCGCATGACTCATCATTGACTGAACCATGTCGAGCAATGTCCTATTCATCCTTTCAGATACCCATTCCACTAAGGTGTACCGGGAGGGGTGAGTTGAGGTAAAATACAAAACTCCTTTAGGTATGAGTCAAATTCGGCACTTAAGTACTCACCTCCACGATCCGTTTGTAGAGACTTGATTTTCTGGTCGAGTTGGTTCGCTACTTCATTCTTGAATTCTTTGAACTTGTCAAAGGATTCACTTTTGTTTCTCATTAGATAAACATAGCCATAACGACTATAATCATCCGTGAACGTAATGAAGTACCTGAAACCATCTCGTGCACTAGTACTCATTGGACCACATTCATCGGAATGTATCAAATCCAACAAGCCACTAGCCCTTGGACCTTTCTTCTTGAAAGGTCTTTTGGTCATTTTTCCCATTAAACATGGTTGGCACGTCTCCAATGATTTAAAATCAAGTAGACCAGGAAGGTTAGCTTCTTGCAATTTCTTGATGTGCTTTTCATTTATGTGACCAAGACGATAGTGCCACAAGAGAGTATCATTCTTGTGAGTGGTCTTAAGTCTTTTGTTATTGATATTAAAGATTTGTTTATTATTCAATTCAAGCAAATAGAGACCATTCCTTATGAATGCATTTGCATAGAAAATACCATTCTTCGATATAGACAAGCAAGAATTTGAAATATTTATATTAAAATTATCCATATCTAAACATGATACAGAAATAATTTTCTTGCTAATCGAAGGCACATAATAAACATTCTTTAGACATAAATTTAAACCACTACGTAATTGAAGCACCACAGAACCTTGTACTATTTCCAATCTTCAATATCATCTCGTTCTCCACTAGTTCCTTCCTATCCTTCAATAGCTGCACATCAAAATTATGTGAGCACAAGATCTGGTAACCATTACCAAATCAAGGACAGAGGTGATTAAATTTATCTCAATAACAAACATACCTACGGCGTTTCTCGGGCGCCTACGTTCAATCATCCATTTTCAAGGTCTTCCTTGTACTTGGGGCAATTAGGTCGGATGTGTCCCTTTTCACCGCAGTGAAAGCACTCCGTGTTGGGAGTCGGAGATTTGTAAGATTTCCCCCTTGAGGCACTCCCATGAGCACCTCCTACTCCGTTGCTCTTGATTGACGTATCTTTGGTAAATTTGCCTTTACCTTTGTTGATCTTTTTGCTTCTCTCATGGACGGCTAGGACGTGATTGTCCCGACCTTTGCCCATGTCAACTTCTGCCATTTTGAGAGCGTTGTGAAGCTCCTCAAGACTCACACTTTTTTCACGCACGTGATAGTGCATCACAGAGTCCTTAAAGGATGAGGCTAGAGAGCCAAGAATCAGATCTTCGGCAATGTCCTCGGGCATTGGAGAAGAGGGCTTTGACACTTTCTCAAGGTATCCTTGCATCGTGAGAAAATGCATGGATACCGATGTTCCCTCCGCCATGTGGCACCTTGTGAGTGAGATGGTGGTCTTATAGTGCTCCTTTCGGGCACTATCCATGAACATCTTTGTTAAAGCTTCCATGGTCTTCTTGGGTTTTGAATCCAAGTATTTCGCTTGAAGCGAGTCACCCATGGATGCCAACATTAGACCGTGAACTTGGTTCTCTTGGTCTTCCCACTTGGCTATCGCCTCTTTCTCATTACCGGTTGCCTTCTCATTCAATTTTGGGATTTCACCATCCAAAATATGAGATAGTTTTTCAAACCTCAACACGATAATAAGATTGAGTTGCTATTTCATGAAGTTTGAGCCATCATTTTGCAAAGGATTCTTTTCGATCATAGATCGCACAATTGGTTGGATATTAGACATTTCTACAAAATAAATTATAGAGGATTTTTATGTCAATTTTATGTTTTAAAATACATACATATATATCGAATATAAATGTAAATACTGCAAATAAAATTTTGCCCGTAAATGCAGTAATCCAAGATCCTATCAATTGTAATATACACTAGCTAAGAGCTATCAAATATATCACTATGTCAAGGTAAGAAAAACTCTTTCTAATCACAACCTTTTTGAATTTTAGCAATATTAGCATCTTCAAACTCTTGTGATTCTTGTCGTTTTAATTATGAGGGAATATGACCTATCCCCATAAGAAAAAGTTTTTCCCAAAACCGAGCGAGGGCTCTAGGTAATGTTAAGAAAACTTATTTTCATTTGATACGAGATACATTTATCCATTGTATTCACAACTAAACATACTTGGGGTTCACTAGGGTGAAACACACGTCATATATTTAATCGTGGCACAACAATAGACAACCATTATATCTCCCACTATTCCCAAAGATGGAGGGAGCTATCTCCCGCTAAGGGCGAGTAGAGTATCCCTCGATCAATGACTGCTAGTGGATGAAATAAGAAGGAAAATTACTCTTAATTTTGTTGGACAATTTCATTTATTAACATGTGATTCATAATTTTAGTTATCATGCATATTATCATTCATACACATCCTAACATTCAATCACATTCATCACATGCATAGCAGAAATTAAAAACAGAAATTAAACCATTCACACAATCCACATCGTGTGAGTTTATATGCTCCCTTCGATCCTTGATCCTCGATCCCTGATCCTCGATCGATGCGCTACAGCGGCGACTTCCTCTTGCACCGGAGATGTAGATTTTACAGAAAATAAACATGCTCCTCACATTCGATAAAAACCGACTAGTGCAAGTCCTATGTAAAACCTCTCAAATGCAATGCAATTATCTAAAGATAAAAAGAGAGAATTTGGCTTTTACATATAAATAAGCCCCTGTATAATAATAATTACATACATTCATAGTTTCCGATTTGGAACATATAAACTCACAATTCCTGCAAAGACAACTCGAGCATCCATGCACGCAATATCGCTATAAACTATACAATCTAGTTTATCAATCATCTAGAATCCCAAACAATTCTTTGAAAAACATTTTAAAATCCATTAAAAACATTTTTCATTCATCCATAGTTCAAAAATAATTTTGAACCGCTGTCCATCCAATTTCCAAAAAGGAAAGACGAACCACAGTTTTTCGGTTTTGTTGATTCTCTTACAAAACAATCGTTTACTCTTAAAAAGAAATTATTGCAAGTTAGACTTATGTCTAAATCATAATTATAATAATTACATGACATGTTTTAAACCACTTAAAACATTCAAAACGAATTATTACAAAGAATTATTCGAAGAAAACGTTTAAAGACCGAAAAAACCGGAAAATCGAATCGTTCGAACCCTAGATGGTAAACTAAATTTGTTTATAGTTTCAAATCATTAGAAAATTGAACCCTAAGCTCTGATACCACTGTAGGATTTCTAGTTTAATTGTACATATTTATTTTCGAAATTTTTATGCACAATAAGGATCAATTACAATTTTTCTATGATTTGTTTTATGTATGCATCAATTTGTTTCAATAACTAGTTTTAAAACTTTACTAAAACAAACATGGGCTCCGAATTTCATACCTAGAAGTTCTCTAAAACTTCTTGATGATCCGGAGACGTTGAGGATGCTTGTTGTTGCGCCGAAAGCCTCCGAGTATTCACCAAACTCTAAACAAGATTGGAGAGAGAAGAGCTAGCCTCTCAATCTCCAATAATGTTTAGAATCCAATTACTAACCCCTCTTTAGTTCCCTTGAGAAGAAGATCTCTGAAAACTAAAACTAAACTTAAGAATTAAGGAAATTTCGTGGATTATTATGGAGAGAGAAGTTTGCACAAGAAGATAATGAATTAATTAATGAGGTAATGAGATAAACTTGTATTTATAAGTTCTTTCCAAATTACCTATTCATGTGCAACATCTTGCCCATGATTTCATGCAAACATCCATCTAACCATCCATTATTTGCTAACAAATAATCTCAGCCACGAATTAAATCAATTATGGACCAATTCCATGCATGATCTAATTAATTCTTAAATTTATTCTGCATAAAACCGTTTGGACCGGTCGACCGTTTGGAGGTTCGGTCGACCGTTCGAACCACGTTTTGGTCGACCGTTCAACATTCGGTCGACCGTTCGCAACAATAAAATATTTCATCGCAATGTTCGGTCGACCGACCGATAGATTCGGTCGACCGTTCGGAACAGACGAAAATTCCCTGTTATTGGTCGAGACGCGTCCGGTCGACCGTGCACCGATCGGTCGACCGTTTACTGTTAACCGGTCGATCGTTTTTGCACAGTACTGCAGACTTGTCAAATTTTGGTTTAACCCCTACAAAATTTGACATTTCGGGATTTGTAGTAAATTCACAACTTGTGTAACATATTATCCTATGTAATGATTAATCATTACACCCCATAATATTTACATCACATATGAATTTAATTTAGATTCTAATTATGTTATTAATCACAACATAACTTTGATTTTGCTTGTTCACCCCATGTGTCATATTTTCTAGATGAAACCCGACACATCTTATGAACTCAAAATCCCCATTTCTTGTTTTCTAGTTTTGTGGTGTGACCTATGGGAGGATCTAAACTAAGTTGGCAGTGATATTAAGAGCTTAATACCACAAGTTATAAGTGGTATCTAGCTACACCTTATAGCTCCCAATTAGTTAGATGTCTTAATTCCACTCGAACCAAAACCCGATCCATTTAGTGATGGAGTGCACCACTTGTGTTCGTCCCTTGCCTCACGATATTAAGAATACACACAAAGTAGTATTTTGTCATCTTTGTATTAGTATTCATTTCTTGATCTCTTTAAGCTAGTTATAAACATGCGACTTAACTCAAATCACATTGTGCACATTATAACTTTGCTTTATCAAGGGGCCCACTAATATCATTACTCAATTAAGAGGGGCAATGATAATCTTTTGACTAACTATCTTCTCCAACAAAAGTCATACTTAACCAACCAATGCCTTTACACTACACTTATCGATAGCTTAAGACACTAGTCTAATCAAGCATTTCTTAAGTGATCGGATATAAGTCTCATATCAAAGGACCAAGGACACAGTAAAATATTAATGACACAGAAACACATTTCTATAATATTTTACTTATTAGGTCCATTCAGTATACAAAAGTAATATTTTCCTCTTTTCTGTACCCGTGTTGTCACTAACATGTAGAGGTACTATGATCTATGACCAACACGACAATCTTAACTCGGTAATCAATGTCCCATGTTAATTACCATGATTGCGAATATCTTTTGTTTTATGTAAACCAATATCTTTTAGAGCTCTACGGTTAAGGACCAAGAGCCTCTTCCTTAACACTTCTAAAAGACGAATAACATAAATAATGAACAAAATGATTTCTCATTCAATTCATAATAATTGATATTAAAAAGTAAAACTTTTAGAACACTTAAGTTCCGGTCGACCGACCACAAGGAACCGGTCGACCGAAAACAACCAGGCAATCAAAATACACTACATTCGGTCGACCGTTGGTCGACAGCAACCTTGCGCCACTTATGTTCCTTTTACTAACATGCACTAATTCCTTATACTAACATGCACTAATTCCTTATACTAACATGCACTAATACCTTCAAAAGAAGGAGACTCACTAGGTTTAGAGTTGACTTCTTTATTTGTTCGAAAACTGAAATCATTACTCTCCCCCGAGAGAAAACCAAGGTGCATCCTTACAACTAGAGATAAGACCTAAAATTGGTGTATTAGAAATCCTAATGGATCATGTTCAAGTCAATTATGCGAGTTTCCTTTCTATTTTGTCTCCCAACAATTTTGCAAATGCTAAACACACGCAAAACCCACAAACATTTTCTTTTGCAAACACAAAGATTTTGAAAGATACCACACGCCCGACCCTATAAGCACACCCCAGGCCCGATAAGCATAGCCCAGACCTGGCACGGTTAAGCGCAGACCCCAGCCCTGGCACAATAAGCATACTCAAGGCCCGACATGGCCCGGCACACTGTCTTATTGGGCCATGCACGATAAACATACCCCAGGCTTAGCATGGACAGACACGGTTGAGCACGGGCCCCAGGGTCGGCACAATAAGCGTATACATGCCCAACCAAGTACCTAGATCTATGTTAGAGTGAGCACGATAATTCATTCTTAGCAAATACAAACACTATAAGTTCAAATAAAAATAACAAAATTTTTACATTATAATAACAAAAAAATCTACAAAGTAACCGCATTAGTTTCTATTCTACAGTTTTAAAAAATTATTTCGCACGTGCAAAGCACGTGCCAATCCACTAGTATATTAATAAAATCAATCATGGCCATGTATCACATTATTTCTTGACTTCCCATGTTTGGTGCATGAACTTTCTTTCGGAATGCAGGTGCATCGTGCATGAACCTCGGACCACTTGAGACAATCATGGAGCCCACATCTCCGTGCAAATAGGTCACAAATATCCTCCATCAATACTTTTTTAGTACCTTAAGAGCAACATTCTGAACACATATCTTCAAAAAGTTTAAAATAAATAAAAGAAGACAAGCCTTGTGCGTAACATCTTCGTTCTTATCTCTTGTATAGAATTCCTTGACCTCCCACCACGTGACATCATCGAACATATTCGAGCCCATCTTGAACTTGTATGGGCATCATTATATCAACATATTGGTGCTTATCTTGAACTTGAATGACATCAATATTTTGAATTTTGTTGCAAGAAGATCAACTCTCTATTATTATTATTATAAAAATGCGGACCAACCGTTGTATTGAAACTTGCGTAGTATTACTTATAGATATTTTTGAGAAATTGTAGGTCTTTAATTTTTACACGCAGCAGAAAGCAAGTATAAGCACGCAAACTCAAACATACATTTTAGCTGAGTTCAACTGGCAAGTAAATAAACATAAGTTTGTCTCTTCTCTAACCCTAACCCCAACCCATCTCTCCCTCAATACTCTTGCCTTCCTCGCACCAGCTCCTGCGACGGCGACCACGGCGACGAGCTCCGGCGAAGGCGGTTGGAGGTGTAGGCAGGCTGAGCGATTCAGGCAACGGCGTTGCCGCGCACGGCTGGTCCGTGCGTGGCCTTGGGGACGCGCCCCGGCGGCTACGGGTTGGGGTGGGGGTGTTGTTGTGTGGGTTAATTGCTTTGGAGGCCCGTGGACTTGTTCAAATTATACGTGAAAGGTTGAGTTGGGTTTATTGCAGAAAAAATGCGATAATTTAATGGTATTTGTTTTATTATTAGAATAGTTAGGTTAATTGCAGAATAAACCTGGAATTGATGAGTATTTATTGAATAAATTAATTATTGGCTTAATGGCATTAGAAATCCTGCAATTTAATTGTAATTGGTTGATAGATTAATAATTGGATATATTTGAATAAATAATAAATAATTGGTTTAATTGGTTCATACACCTTGGAGTTTCTATAATTGTGAAAAATATTTTAATTTAGGTAAAATTAGCCTCATTTCCATGGAATTCTTATATAATTGTAGAAAATTCTATAAATTGAGAAATCTATTGTTTTTTCCCCTGAACTGATGAGAATTATTTTTGGGTACCCAAATTTTAGTAAAATTACACTTATACCATGTACTTTTGAATTTGGATCTAAAACTATAATTTCATTACGCTGCTTTTATGATTTTATAGTCTCATTTATTCTTATTTGCTCTATATCTTGTTGGGGTAGCTAACCTGCGCTTTTGGGGGTAAATTGCATGTACCCCATTGTTTGTGAGACTATGAGAGTGTGAGAGGTTCGGGGAACCAATCGATCACCCACGTTATTACGAGTGGTTGTTGGAGCGTTGCTCACGGACTCAGGTGTGTGGTCGAGTAGTGGAGATGACATGTGAGACACGTATGACTAGAGGTTAGAGTTTCTCCTAGTGGTTGTCGCGGTTCGGGAAGGGTCCACCCACGTTGTGACGAGTGACCGTTTGAGAACGTTGCTCATGGGCTCGGGAGTGTGGTCGGCTCTCGAACTAGTCAGCTGACCAACGTTGTGACGTGTGAACATTTGGAAGCGTTGCTCACGGGCTCGGGCACGTGGTTGGAGTATGGCGTTTCCTTGTGGGCCAGATGTGCAGTGTTGAACGTTTTATTTTAAACCGCAAGTGCACGGCCGCGATGAAGCGGTGGCAAGTACGGGTCGTCCTCAGGGAGGTGAGTAGCCTCTTGCTTATACGAAATCAAGTGGCGAAAAAATGGAGAAGAGAGTTGGTTACGCTACTCTACACTAAACTATGCTAAGAAGTATGAAATGCGAAACAAAGAAATAAACGATCAAATAAAAACTAAGCTAAGAACAAAACAAGAATGCTGGAATTTCAGGAAGGGAAAAACCCCTAAGGGGTGGAGTGAGTGCACACATTCAAAGAGGTGGGTGTAGAATACATTCTTTAAGCACATGAAGGTGGTGTTTATCAAGCATAGGAAGTGTCTAAATGTTATGGCAAAACCTATCAATCCATTCACCAACTTAGTTGATTAACATTTACATATGCAAGGTGTTTATTTCAGAACCTAAACAAGCATGAGAGGTGTCTAATCATTTTGGCAAAACTCATCAAGTTATAAATTCTATCCTAAACAAGCAAGCATACATTCATGTTTAATCAACACATTGAAATTAAAGCATTCATCTCATTCTCTAATGCATGTATGTACATCTACTCCACCCCCCAAAGAGGATGGAACTACTCACTAAACATTACACTAATGATTAAACTATGGAAAGAAAGCATATTAAAATTAAGCTAGAATTAAAAGACGATTAAACTAAAACATGCACAACAATAAAAGAAGCATAAAACAAACAATGAAAGAAACACAAAACTTTATTGATAAAAATGACTCACATTAAAAGTAGCATCCTCCTACTTTAGTGTGTGCTTCAAGGCCTCACTTCTAGTAGGAAGAATAGCCACTTAAAATATGGAGTGATTACAAAAGGAGGTGAAGAGTTCTATTTATAGCCATGGAAAAAGCTAATCCGGGACAATCCCCCGATGTGGGACTAAACAGATACCACAAATAGCCTAAACATCCTCTAATACATGTGCGGGAGAAATTTGAGCGCATTTGGGCCAAAAGTGACCGCCAATTAGCGGTCTTGGACCGCTAATTAGCGGTCTACAGTGTCCGGATAGCTCTGGAATTTCTTGTGGGCTTTTCTGGAAGGCTTTGTTGGTATTTGATGCATCTATTTTGCATGTTGGAGCTCCGACCCGAATAGAATTGCCAAAATACTCCCCATGATGGTGAGGAGTATTCTATTTTGCTCTTAGGTCCTTCGGTCTTGCATTCAGGTCCTTCTTCCTTGCATCTTGGTCCACAGATCTCACAATTCAGTCCTTTTTTCCTACTTTTGGGTCCTTTTATGCTTCATCTCTTCAAACCTATTTATTCCTGAAAACTAAACATAAAACTCGTAACATAGCATTATTTAGGTGAAAGATAATGGATATAAGATACAAATATTGCAGTTTTGTCGAGGGTTCACGCTTGAGCTGACTGGGCACGTGGTCGCCTCGGGACGTGTGACAGTTCTGCCGTGAGAGCGGGTTGAGTCTTGCCTTGTGGATTGGATGCGCGGTGAGGTCGAGGTGTACGCTCGGCTTCGTTGGGCGCGTGATCTCCTTGGGACACGAGGCCAGTGTGAGCTGTCAGGGACGGTATGCCTTGTTTGGTGTCGGGTTGGGGTGGTGTACTGAGTCTTGATTCTAGACTCAAGCGTATCTGTTCGTGTGCAGGTGGGACACGGTAGGTGGCTCGAGGCGACTTGGGGTTGGGACGCGTGGACTGGATTTGTCAAGCTCAGTTGTCATGTATTTTTCTACTTCCCTGAGTAGTTATGTAGTAGGATTCAGAGCTCTTGTATTTACCTTCCGCATTGTACTTTGACTTTGACTTAATTAAGGCATCGAGTTGGTTATTTCAGTTAACATCTCTTTTTTTCCGCTTCATTTCGTGTTGTGATTATTACTGTGTCCCGAATGCAGATTATGTGTGTTACAATAAGACCTTTTCTGCTGTGTGTAACATGTGGGCCCATTGACTGGTTTAATAAACGGGTTGTGATCCTTGGTATTAGATAATGCATGCGAAAATGACACGATGATGACTCCAATCACCAAGGTGTTGCCCACCACCACCAAAACAAGTTGCGGTGAACACCAAGTCACCGATGAAGAAGACAACAAAGCGAGAATGACACGACAATGACTCCAACCAAGAACAAGAACAAACTTATAACAACTAAGATTGACAAAGAAACAACTACCCACTAACTTACACAAATATATTACAAACAACAAACAAACCAACCAACCAAGGTAAAAAAACTAATCGAGAAACTACAAACCAAGAAGAACTAAGACAAGAAGAGCAAAAACTACAACTAATTAAACAACTACAAAACAAGATTAACTAAAACAACAATAAACAAGAGCTAGAGAGGCCGGCCTCCGAAAGTCTACGTGGAGAGGCGGGAGTGGAGGTCAAAGGCGGTTGAGAGTAGAAGCGGCGATGGAAAGGGAAAATGAAACTATGATAGTACCACCGCCGAAGGTGACCGAGGAGCGCCTTGTGAATGAAGTTAGTTGGGGGGACGAGCACCAAGGAGACAACTTGGGGTGAACAAAACGATAATTCCCGATAAGTGTGGTTGATGCGGCACATAAGGGTGAAATCCAAGTAGGCACACAAACGACTGAGTTACCAGGAGGTGACCGGTAATGGAGTGGATGACGATGAGGGTTGGGGAAAGTGGTGGGTGGCTGGGGATGGAAGGCTAGCAAATGGGGGTCAATGTAGTCAAAAAAGAGAGGGAAAGTGGTGGGTAGCTGAGGGAGGAGTGGGAGGAAAAAACATGAGAGGAGAGAGAAGGAGTGGCGACAAGCATGGAAAACCTAAGTTTCTCTAGGGTTTCCGACCTCTTTCACCACCAAAACTCTTGTTTTTTGCATAAAAATGGATCCCAAGACTAGTTATACTCCTTTGCAACTAGAAGATGGAGATTGTGGTGTAAAGAAGGATCTCCATCCACCACCATTGGAAGGTTCACCCTCGAACTTGGGTGGTGAAGTTCACGCACCACCTCTAGGGAGTGTCCTTACTCCCCCAAGGAAGTAGAGTGAATTGTTCAAGGCTGGCCCAAGGGCATCCACGACCCTAGAGTTCATCCCGCCGGCTATGAAGGGATGGGAGAAGATGGCTATCTGCTCCAATCAAGAAGTGGTCGATGCTTTGAAGAGGTGGGATAAGGTACCAGTTGGTTACTTTATTCTTTTAAACCACACTTGCCGACATTAGAGAAGCACCTCCACAAGATGTGGGTATTAGTTGGCGACATGGAGGTCATCAAGAGGATCCAAGGTTTCCTACTTTTTCGGTTCACCCTTGGAGAAGATAAGAAGTGTGTGCTAGAAGGGGGACCATGGTTCATCCGTGGCTCTCCACTTGTTGTTCAAGAATGGGCACCAGATGTGATATTGAAATGGGCTAGTATCACTACAGTTCCCATATGGATTCAACTACCGGAGCTCAACCTCCGATTTTGGTCACAAAGAACATTGAGCAACATTGTAAGTGTCCTTGGGAGACCGCTATACATGGATGAGAAAACCATTTCGGGGAGAAGGTCGGCCTACGCAAGGGTGTGCGTGGAAGTGGCCCATGATTTCACCTACCCAAATTGGGTGGACGTCCAAGTGGAAGAAGCCGGCACACATAGATTAAATGTGGAGTATGAATGGAGGCCCAGTTATTGCAAGGAATGTATGGAATTTGGTAACGATGTGGAGAAATGCCCAAGGAGACAAGTGGCCATAAACAAGCATGGTGAGGCACCGAAGGAGAAGGTCGAGAGATGGATAGTTGTAAATCTAAGAACGGTCGGAAATGGGCATGAAAAGGAGAGGAGCATGGATAAGTCGAGCAAAGGCATAGATAGGCCGAGTCATGAGGACAGTAAGACACCATGCAACATTGGCTTCTCAGAGATGGAAGTGGCTGCTCGGAGAGGAGAGGAGAAAGGAGAGGGTGGAAGGGATGATGAAATGGAAGGAAGAGGGGATGACGTGGATGATGGTGAAAATGAGGAGGTGACACGTGGGGGGACATGTGGGAGGGAAAAGATGGAGGGAAATAGAAACGATGAGGCACATATTTACTCCTCCCAAACTTGGGAAGGAACCAATGAGGAAATGCCATGTGGCACGAGAGAAATTATCTTTGAAGACCAAATGGGAGTCCTCCTCAAGTCCATAATGGATTCTAACAAGGGTGCAAAAGGGAGTGAGCCTATTGGTGGACAAGAAGAGCAAAGAGAAATGGAAGAGGAAAGTGCTTGCCCTATTTTGAGACAAGCCAATGGGAAGGAACTTGAGTGCTCTAGATTTAAATGTGCAAATGAGAAGAGGACAAGTATACATGGTAAGGACAAAATGGAGGACCCCATGACTCCACTTTGGTGACACATAATAGAGGATCCTTCTAATGAAGTGGGAAGGAGACGTGACATCGAAGAGGCAATTTTGCATGGGAAGGGAGCATGTGCTACACTTGAAGGAGAGGTGTTCTTTGTAGGAGAGGCAACACATGGAGAAAATACAAGTGGCAAGATGGAAAAATCGCAACAAGAGCAAGAGGGAATTCTTGAAGGGAATTCCAAGGAAAAGGGAGACAAGATAAGTGTACTAGCCTCTTTGGTTCATTAGGAGGCGGGGTGGGAATCACCTTCGAGAGTGGTACGGGGAAAGGAACACATAAAAAAGATGGCACAACCAAGTGGGGGAAGATTTGAAATACTCGGCAATAGGAAGGATCCCGGTGTGGAGGGTGAAGAAGAGAGGGAGGATGAAGGGTGCGTGGAAGCATGCATGAAGAAAGCATGCTCTCCACCACCCACGCTTTGGCGATCTGGGAGAAAAGATAGCAACAAAAGTACTCGCGTGGAGGTCAAGGGGTTTCACCTCGCACCTTTGAACCCATGAATGTGTTAATTTGGAATGTGCATAGAGCAAATGGATCCGGCCATGCACTCACGATTAGGGGTCGAATAAAGGAGATCAACCCAGATGTGGTGTGTCTTGTAGAGCACAAGGTCAAGCCAAAAAAATTGAACGATTCAAGCGAGCGATTTCGACTCATGCATGGGTGAATAACATTATTGTGGATTCCGGGCGGATCTTGGTGCTATGGAATGACCAAATAATTGATATGAGAGTCACTTTTGAGACAACACAATTGCCTAAAGAAAGATGGAACCTAGTTTGATATCACAACTATCTATGGTGAAAATGGGCATGCGGATAGGAGAGCAATGTGGAATGATCTACTTGAAGTGGCACCATACGTGTCGAGGCCGTGGATTGGGGGGGGGGGGGAGACTTCATTGGATGGCAAGTGTGGAGGACCTGCTGGAAATGAGGTCGTAATGAAGGAATTTAATGATTGTGTTGATGCACTTCAACTTCTCGAGTTGCCATTAACGGGAGGTGAGTTCAGTTGGTCGAACTCATCCGATGGAATTGCCTGTATTGAGAGGAGGATTGATCGGATTTTAATAAACAATGCGTTACTTGAGTTGTGCCCGGAATCCTTCTACATTGTTGGTGAAAAGGACTTGAGTGATCATGCAATGCTCATCACGAAGACAGAAGGAAACGAAAGTCGGAAAAAGAAGATATTTAGATTTAAGAATCATTGGGCGAAGCATGAGGAGTTTTGTGGGGTAGTAGAAAGCGCTTGGGCTACGTATGTGAGGGGCAATTGCATGTTTCGTGTGGTTGCTAAGTTGAATGAAGTCAAAAAGGTGCTTAAGAGTTGGAGCAGGACTACCTTTGGAATGTTACCCACAAGGTGGGAGAGGCCCGCAACGCCCTTAAGGAGGTGAGGAGGCAAAGGATAAACCTCCCACATGATAATGATCTCGCCCTTGCTGAAGGGGAAACAAAGGGGGAATTGCTCGTGCTCTTGCTTGGGAGGAGTCCCTTATCTGACAAAAATCAAGGGTTAAGTGGTTAAAAGATGGGGACCAGAACACTCGGTTTTTCCATGCACAACTTAGAGTGAGGAGAGCCACCAACCAAGTGAGAAGAGTGCTAGCATCGTGGAGGATGAGGAAGAGATCTGGGATGCATTCTGGCATTTTTATGCTAACTTGTTTGCTAATGATTTTCAGGTGCAACCCCTTAGCCCCTCCATTGTCTTACAACAACTTCTACCTACGGACGGGGGAGAGTTAATACGAAAGTTTGACATGAAAGAACTAGAAGATGTGGTGTGTAACGCAAATGTGGACAAGGCGCCGGGACCCGATAGTTTCAATGCAAAAATTTTCAAGGCCGCATGAGACATAATAAAGAGGGACGTGTTCAAGGCCGTGAGTTTTTGTTTGGAAAGCGGGAAGTTGCTGGCCCAATGGATCTTCACATCGATCACAATCATCCTGAAGAAGAAGGAACCATCTTTGGTGGAGGATTATAGACCCATAGCGCTATGCAACATGACATATAAATTCACATCCAAAGTTCTTGCAAATCGCTGGAAGGGGTTTGTTGAACGTTTTATTTTAAACCGCAAGTGCACGGCCGCGATGAAGCGGTGGCAAGTACGGGTCGTCCTCAGGGAGGTGAGCAGCCTCTTGCTTGTACGAAATCAAGTGGCAAAAAAATAGGGGGAAGAAAGTTGTTTATGCTAATCTAGACTACGCTACACTACGCTAAGAAGTATGAAATGTTGAAGAAGCAAACAAACGATGAAATAAGAACTAAGCTAAGAACAAAACAAGAATGCTGGAATTTCAGGAATGGAAAACCCCTAAGGGGTGGAGTGAGTGCACACAAGCAAAGAGGTGGGTGTAGAATACATTCTTTAAGCACATGAAGGTGGTGTTTATCAAGCATAGGAAGTGTCTAAATGTTATGGCAAAACCTATCAATCTATTCACCAACTTAGTTGATTAACATTTACATATGCAAGGTGTTTATTTCAGAACCTAAACAAGCATGAGAGGTGTCTAATCATTTTGGCAAAACTCATCAAGTTGTAAATTCTATCCTAAACAAGCAAGCATACATTCATGTTTAATCAACACATTGAAATTAAAGCATTCATCTCATTCTCTAATGCATGTATGTACATCTACTCCACCCCCCAAAGGGGATGGAACTACTCACTAAACATTACACTAATTATTAAACTATGGAAAGAGAGCATATTAAAACTAAGCTAGAATTAAAAGACGATTAAACTAAAACATGCACAAACAATAAAAGAAGCATAAAACAAACAATGAAAGAAACATAAAACTTTATTGATAAAATGACTCACATTAAAAGTAGCATCCTCCTACTTTAGTGTGTGCTTCAAGGCCTCACTTCTAGTAGGAAGAATAGCCACTTAAATTATGGAGTGATTACAAAAGGAGGTGAAGAGTTCTATTTATAGCCATGGAAAAAGCTAATCCGGGACAATCTCCCGATGTGGGACTAAACCAATACCAAAAATAGCCTAAACAAACATTAATACACGTCCAGGAGAAAACTTGGTGGATTTGGGCCCAAAGTGACCGCCAATTGGCGGTCTTGGACTGCTAATTGGCGGTCCAAATTTTCCGGATCGAGTTGAATCTTGTTCTGGGATTTGCTTGGTGTATTTGGTGGTCTTGGATGCATCTACTTTGTTTATTGGAGCTCCGACCCGAATCCAATTGCTAAAATACTCCCCATGATGGTGTGGAGTATTCTGTTTTGCTCTTAGGTCCTTCTGTCTTGCGTTCAGGTCCTTCTCCCTTGCATCTTGGTCCCCAGATCTCACAATCCAGTCCTTTTTCCCAGCTTTTGGGTCCTTTTATGTTTCATCTCTTCAAACCTATTTATTCCTGAAAACTAAACATAAAACTCGTGACATAGCATTGTTTAGGTGAAAGATAATGGATATAAGATACAAATATGAGCATGAAATGATGTCAATCAAATACCCCACACCTAACTTTTGCTAGTCCCGAGCAAAACAAAGAAAGAGAAAAGCATGCGAAAAAAACAAGAAATCCTAACTCACTTTCGTAGGAATCACGGTTGCACTTAGCACGTGCAACAAGCCGTTAAACCTCCTTGTCGCCAAGGAGGAGGAGTGTTGTCTCCTGAGGGTTTTCAGCGGATACACCCACAAAATCCGAACAAGATGCATTAATCAATCTAGCTACACGACTCGTTGGACTCATTTTGTCGATCATGGGATGCGGTAATACTACGGGTCGACTCTATATATGTAATTAGTCCACACACCTAGCCTAATGAGTTATTCGTGAGAGTTAACTAAGGAATTAAGTGAAAGACATGGGCAACCTTAACTTCTAAATGTGATACAATGTGTAAAGTCCATTTTGGTTCTTATTTGACTCCTTTTTTTCTTTTTCTTTTTCTTTTTTTTTTCTTTTTTTTTCTTTTTCTTTGGAGCATTTTATTGGTTGGTGTTTGATTCTCTTAGGATCAGGTTTCGTGCATCATTGCCCATGAGGACTTACACTATCACGTACACCTTCCCCCAAATCTCCACATAGGGCGATCCCTACCACCCGTGTAACGGGAGTTCGGTCGGTGCATCCCAAGTCAGATGACTCGAAAGCACCAGGCACAAAGTCCCCTCAGACCTACTTTCCCGAGTGATAGGAGCCGTGCGAGAAGAGAGAACACCACTTATTTATCTACATGGGAACCAAAACCCCTACACTTAAGTTTCACAAAAAGAGATTAAGGGCCCTTGACTACGACAAACTTCCTTATACTAACAGACACGAATTATTTGACTCACTAGGTTCAGGGTGGACTTCTTTAAATTTTTGAGTACTGAAACCCTATGATTACACGCCCCCCGAGGGAAAACCGGGGTGCATCCTAACGACTCGATAAGACCTAAAGCCAGTAAACTAGAAATCCTAATGCATCAAGTTCAAGACAATTTTGGGAGCTTTCTTTTTACTTTGCCTCTCAACGGTTTTGCACATGCTAAACACACGCAAAACCCACAAAAACATTTTCTTTCGCAAACACATGAAGATTTTGAAAGAAATGTGAAAATTTTAAAGCACTCGGCAAGCAAAAGGAGACAAGTCACCCAAGGATCATGGCAAGCAGATATATCAATGTTAAATGCGGCACACTAACATGACCCTAACAATGCACACAAAAGAAAACAAAAAATCAAAAGAAAAGACTCGACTATGTACACACGTAAAACACCCCCCCACACCTACTTCATGCATTGTCCTCAATGAATGTGAACAAGATACTACATGTAGATATGCATGAAAAAGGAAAGATCTCACCAACATGAAGTACAAAGGGACGTTCAGGGTCATGTTGATGAACACAAACCCAAATTCCTTCAAAACCTGTGAGAAGCTGAAGAAGGGAGATAAATACGTGAAGAGATTGGGCCCAAGTACACAAGGGTTGGGGCCCACAACAATCGATGCTCACTGAAGGAGTCTTTTATTACACACTTTTTTTCTTTTTCTTTTTTTGTTGTTTTTTTTTGTTGTTTTTTTTCTTTTTTTTAAAGATATATACATCAACCAAGATATTCTCATAATCATTTGGTCAAGGAACATCAAATGAGAACATCAAGTCAGGAGGACCAGAGACTTGCCGAGATGGGCAAACTCCACTGGTACTCTGAGGTGTCATGAGGGGTGAAAGGTCAAAGCTGAAAGGCTCGAACCCCTCATGATATTGGTTGGGTGTGGGAAACAAAGAATGAAGTTGTGTTGCCTCACTAGGGTTTAATTGCTCATCGAAGAAAACCCTCCAACCAATAGGCGGGTGCATCGGAATGAGTTCCTCAGGCTCATTCGATGGATGCAACAGACTTGCATCACTAAGAATGGGGCTTCTCCCCAAGTCATCCCACAAGGACCTCCCACCATCATTTAGATCATCAAGCATAAGCTCGGTCATAGGTGGGTCCTTGTTGGAGTCAATATGAAGCTCCAATGGCTCAATGGCCATGGGACATGAGGTAGAGACACCTTCTGGTATAGGCATATGATGAGGTGTCTCACTCTCACTAGTACTCTCAACTGAATCATGTAACGAACACTCCCTTTGGACATTCATGTTTGAGGCCAGCTCACTCTGTTGCATTGCAAAGACAGGCAATGAGTCTTCGCTGAGCCTACAAACATTCTCAACGGGTTGCATTGGTGTTAGAGGTGTTCGTTGATTTTGTGGAGCTTTCTCCAATTGGCGGATGAGATTGAGATTTAAAGGTTCATCCATGGGTTCTTGTTGCTTACCAGAGTTGAACACATGAAACTCGGCACTCATATTACCGAATGAGAGCTTCATGAGACCATTTCTACAATTAATCAAGGCATTGGAGGTTGCCAGAAATGGTCTACCCAAAATCAAAGGTATTTGAGAGTGGGTGTTCGCAACAGGATTGGTATCGAGGACAACAAAATCGACTGGAAATATAAAATCTCCAACTTTGATAAGCACGTCCTCGATAATCCCCATGGGAATACGAATGGATCTATCCGCTAATTGGAGGGTGATCTTAGTTGGTTTCAATTCTCCCAAGTTCAATTGTTGATAAACAGAGAATGGGAGGAGGTTGACCGCTGATCCTAAATCAAGCAAAACATTGCTCAGTCTAGTGTCCCCTATCGTACACTGAATAGTAGGACACCCAGGGTCCTTGTATTTTGTGTAGGTGGGATTGGACAAAAGTGAGCTGATATTTGCAGCCAAGAATGCTTTCTTAGGAACATTGGTCTTCCTCTTGGTTGTGCAGATATCCTTCAACACTTTGGCATATTGAGGTATTTGTTGGATGACATCCAACAAGGGGATGTTAACCTTCACTTGCTTAAATACCTCTAATATCTTGTCCATGTTGTCACTCTGCTTTTTGTTTAACCTACTTGGATAGGGAGCTTTTGGCAGGTAGGTTTTCTGCTGTGCCTGAGAAGAAAGCTTTGGTGTATTACCCTCACCCTCAGCTTCTTCTTCACCACCATTCCCACTGAGGGGCTGCATAGATGGTGGTGGGTGTGGCAAGGAAATGTGATTGTCAACCTGTTTTCCATTCCTTAAGGTCACAATGGAATTGACATGGTGAACAGGTTCCTCCACATGGTTCACTTGCCTCCCCCGAGGTACCACATTCTCATTTTGCATTTGTTGTTGTTGGTACATGCGGGGGTTAGCCTCAGGCTGGCTAGGAAAAGACCCTCTCTCTCTTTCATGTACAGACTGAGCCAATTGGCCCATCTGAAGCTCTAGAGATTTGATGGTCTGCTGATTTGAAGTGAGAACTTGACTGGTGGTTGACATAAAATTTTTCATTGAGTTTTCAAGTCCACGAGTCAAGGTCTCAAGCGAATTGAATCGGGTTTCCATATTATTGGAATTTGGGAAACCCGATTGATTGGTGGTTTGCGCTTGGGGTGGCTGATAGGAATGCGCATGCATGGGAGGTTGGTGTGATTGGTAAGGTGGTCTCGAGGAGTTTGGAGGACCACCCGGGGCATTAGTTTGGTTCCATGAAAAATTGGGGTGGTTCCTCCATCCAGGATTATAAGATGATGAGTATGGGTCATTCCTAGCTCTGTCATAGATGGCGTTGACACGCTCCATCTCAGGAGGAATGGACTCACACTCGCTCTCTACATGACCTATCCTACCACATGAATGACAAGGAACTGGACCAGATGTGGACATGTGAGGTGCACCTTGTTGGTTTTGGAGCTCAATCGAATCCATACGGCGCATTAAGGCCGCCATGCGTGCCTCGGTGGCCGTAGTGGTATCGATAGCAAATGCGGTACCCGATCTAGTCGAGTTTGCATTCGCGATCCTCGCTCCTATACTAGATGATGCAGGTGGTTCCCTCACACTCTCCCACTGCATGGTTTTCTCAGCGAGGTCTTCTAGGAAGGCCCATGCCTCCCTTTCATCCTTTCCCAAGAACTCTCCTTGACACATGGACTCAAGGAGCGTTCTGGACGAGATGTGAAGACCCTCATACACAATCTGACAAAGACACCACAACTCAATGCCATGGTGAGGGCACGAGGATAGTAGCTCTTTGAACCTCTCAAGATATGCATGAAATGGTTCGGTCTCATGTTGATAGAACGAATTGATTTCGTTCCTCAATTTTTGAGTCCGATGATTAGGAAAGTACTTCTTGAGGAATGCAGATTGAAACTCATCCCAAGTCCTAAAGGAATTCGCCTGGTTGCTGTACAACCACTTCTTGGGATCATCCTTCAGCGCAAAGGGGACGAGCCTAAGATGGATGGAGTCTGTGCTAAGTTGTTGCAGCTTGAACATAGCACAGACCTCCTCAAATTCCCTGAGAAAGATATAGGGGTCACCTTTCCCAGTGAAATGAGGGAGCATGGAAATGAATTGAGGCTTAACCTCAAAATGGTTCCCATTAGCCTCTGGTAATACGATGCATGAGGGTAGAGCTGTACGGCTCGGGTAGCATCGATCACGTAGAGGTATGGGAACGACAACTGGAAGCACTGGTCGAACAGGTTGGTCCAGCAACTGCTCCTCCTCACGGAAATTAGCAGCCATTGAACCCGGACTGCGTGCGACACGAGAGGAGGGAGGTGTCGAGAAATCGATGACCGAAGCCGGATTGACAACGCTCCTCGTCAAACGACCACTCTCGTCTCGTGTCCACGAAAGCATGCACAAAGGTGCACACACACACAAAACAAAACTTTTTTTTAACAAAGAATGTGCGTAGAGGAGAAGACGGGGGAACACAGGAGAGAAAGAATGGCTCAGGAGAGAAGGGAAGAAGTCCTTATGCTACGGCGGATGGGTACAGGTAGAAGCACACAAGCAAACAAGGCTCAAGCAATCCTAAGGTCGCTATAGGTCCTTACAGCTAGACGACGCCTAACTGCGAGGTCACACGGCCTCAACACGCCTCACCTCCCTACAACGAGGACCACAAAGCCCAGCAAGTGAGGCAAGATCCGGGGATCTCGTCTCTCCTACTATCGACAAAGTGGGCAACGCCGATCAGGTCATGACGGTCGGGACCGGATCACTCTCCTAATGCGTCCGAATTCCTTAAGGCCAATGTCTACTTGATTTTAAAATTAGGCTCTTGATTAGTGTGGTTTTTGGGGCGAAGGAAAGGGTGATGAAATCCCCCACCTTATCTTTTATGGGACAGCCCCTCCTTAGTAGCGTTTTGGAGTCCTAATCTAGCAATCAACTCTCCAAACAAAACGCTCAACTCACACTTGTTTCAATGCACTTCCTACTAACTAATGCATGTTCATACGAAATGCATGAATGAGAGTAGAAGGTGCGTACCTCACGCCAGCTCTCAGCAACAGAAAATAAAGCTAAGATAAAAGACAATCTAAATGCCTAAGTCACATACATGATGCATGGCCTAAACAAAAAGAATGCCTAATCTTTTGCTTTGAGTTTTAGGGTCCAAGTTGCTTAAAGGAGGTTGATTATGGATCTGGGAACAAACTATAAGTCAAAACATGCCAAATTAAATCCCAGATCACTACATCAATTATGAAAATAGACCAAAGAAATAAGCGAGCGAACAGAGCTTACCAGACCGCCAATTGGCGGTCTCAGGCGCTGATTGGCGGTCTGAAGTGCTCAGCTTGACTCCAAACTTCTCTAGGCGTTCCTCCTGATGACTCCAAGTCTCCTGAAACAAAGCAAAACTACAAAACACAAATTAAATCCACTCGAATCGTCCAAACAAGAGTCTGGACTGGCACCTCCCCGGCAACGGCGCCAAAAACTTGTTGAACGTTTTATTTTAAACCGCAAGTGCACGGCCGCGATGAAGCGGTGGCAAGTACGGGTCGTCCTCAGGGAGGTGAGCAGCCTCTTGCTTGTACGAAATCAAGTGGCAAAAAATAGGGGGAAGAAAGTTGTTTATGCTAATCTAGACTACGCTACACTACGCTAAGAAGTATGAAATGTTGAAGAAGCAAACAAACGATGAAATAAGAACTAAGCTAAGAACAAAACAAGAATGCTGGAATTTCAGGAATGGAAAACCCCTAAGGGGTGGAGTGAGTGCACACAAGCAAAGAGGTGGGTGTAGAATACATTCTTTAAGCACATGAAGGTGGTGTTTATCAAGCATAGGAAGTGTCTAAATGTTATGACAAAACCTATCAATCTATTCACCAACTTAGTTGATTAACATTTACATATGCAAGGTGTTTATTTCAGAACCTAAACAAGCATGAGAGGTGTCTAATCATTTTGGCAAAACTCATCAAGTTGTAAATTCTATCCTAAACAAGCAAGCATACATTCATGTTTAATCAACACATTGAAATTAAAGCATTCATCTCATTCTCTAATGCATGTATGTACATCTACTCCACCCCCCAAAGGGGATGGAACTACTCACTAAACATTACACTAATTATTAAACTATGGAAAGAGAGCATATTAAAACTAAGCTAGAATTAAAAGACGATTAAACTAAAACATGCACAAACAATAAAAGAAGCATAAAACAAACAATGAAAGAAACATAAAACTTTATTGATAAAATGACTCACATTAAAAGTAGCATCCTCCTACTTTAGTGTGTGCTTCAAGGCCTCACTTCTAGTAGGAAGAATAGCCACTTAAATTATGGAGTGATTACAAAAGGAGGTGAAGAGTTCTATTTATAGCCATGGAAAAAGCTAATCCGGGACAATCTCCCGATGTGGGACTAAACCAATACCAAAAATAGCCTAAACAAACATTAATACACGTCCAGGAGAAAACTTGGTGGATTTGGGCCCAAAGTGACCGCCAATTGGCGGTCTTGGACCGCTAATTGGCGGTCCAAATTTTCCGGATCGAGTTGAATCGTGTTCTGGGATTTGCTTGGTGTATTTGGTGGTCTTGGATGCATCTACTTTGTTTATTGGAGCTCCGACCCGAATCCAATTGCTAAAATACTCCCCATGATGGTGTGGAGTATTCTGTTTTGCTCTTAGGTCCTTCTGTCTTGCGTTCAGGTCCTTCTCCCTTGCATCTTGGTCCCCAGATCTCACAATCCAGTCCTTTTTCCCAGTTTTTGGGTCCTTTTATGTTTCATCTCTTCAAACCTATTTATTCCTGAAAACTAAACATAAAACTCGTGACATAGCATTGTTTAGGTGAAAGATAATGGATATAAGATACAAATATGAGCATGAAATGATGTCAATCAGGGTTGCTACCACGACTCATTGGGGAAATCAAAGTGCTTTCGTTCAAAGAAGGAGATTTGGTGACAATATTCTTCTTGCACATGAACTTTGCCACAATCTTCATCTTGACAATGGGACGAGACGTATGTGCATAAAGCTCGACATCCGGAAAGCGTATGACTCCATCTCATGGGATTTTTCTAGATGAAGTGATGAAGAGATTTGGATTTCCGGATAAGTGGAGAAGGCTCATCATGAATTGTGTGAAGGCATCTTTCGTGGTGACGGTAATTGGAGCCGATTCCACACCCTTCGTGACAAGAAATAGGTTGAGACAAGGTGACCCATTGGCCCCCCTACTTGTTTGTCATGTATATGGAAGTCTTGAGTGAGATGGTGAAGAAGGCGGTCATTGAAGGAAATATTGAACCACTGACTTGTGGAGACGTTCCCGTGTCGCATTTGCTTTTTGCTGATGATGTCTTATTTTTCGCAAGGGCCATAAAAGAGAATGCTCGAGCCATTAGAGCCATCCTTGAGGAGTTCACGGCTTGCTTGGGGCTGAGATTTAATGTGTCAAAGAGCCAAATTTTTATGGGAGGTGAAGTTCCACATGAAGCATGGATTGAAGCACACCTTGGTATAGAGCGCAAAGATTTCCTGGTGATCTACCTTGGGCTGCCTTTATTCTCTGGGAGGATGGGGAGAGAGCATTGCACGACACTTGTGAATAAGGTAAAGGCGCGACTTAGCATTTGGCAGTAGAATTTTTTATCCATAGTCGGGCGGTTGGAACTTGTAAGAAGCATCCTCGTATCCCTTAACATATATTGGATGTCCGCTTTCCTAATCCCACAAAAAGTTTCGCAAGAGATGGAGAGCCTTACGTGCCACTTCATATGGGGAGGGAAGAAGAAGTGGGTTGTGGTAGCTTGGAGAGATGTATTCACGCGTAAGGATGAAGGAGGCCTTGGCCTAAAACGGCTAACAGATTGAATGATATGGGCCTACTTTGGTTGTTTTAGCTTGTGGCGGCGGAAGGAAATTCTCTATGGGTTAAGTGTGTGAGCCGGAAATACCTAAAGAACTGTTCTATTTGGCTTGCAAGACCACCCTCCACCTCCTCATGGGCATGGAGAGGGCTCCTTCGAGTCCTTGACATTGCTGGACTACATATCCAATATGCGATGGGTAGTCGGGAAGAGATATGCTTTTTCCAATACCCATGGTGTGGAGAACCATTTCCATGTGAAAGTTGGGGGGAACTTCTACACTATGAATTGGGAGTGCCTTGGGACACTAGAGTTTTTGTACTTCATAAGAAGGGGGAGTGGAACCTCCCTCCCCCACGCTCGACTATGATGTAGGAAGTTCATTTGAAGACAAAGAAGACTCGAATCCATGGAGGAATGGACCAGCCAAAGTGAATAGATGGGAAGGACGCTACACTTGGAAACAAAGAAGTGTGGACATGGGTGAGAGAACCGGGAAGGAAGGTGAATTTGGCTAGCGTGGTATGGCATAAACATGCTATTTCCAAGCATGCACTCACGGCTTGGAGAGTATTAAGGGGGCGCCTCCTCACCAAGTGGCTCATGAATCAACGAGGAGCCAAGCATGACCCGAATGTAGCCTTTGTGATGGGGGAGGATGTAGGATTTCATGTTTAATTATACATATATATTTTTCGAATTTTCATGTATAATAAGGATCAATTTTCAATTTTCTAGAATTTATTGCATGCATCGGTTTGTTTTAACAAACTAGTTTCAAAAACTCTATTAAAACAAACATGAAGGAGCTCCAAAATTCATACCTAGAAGTTCTCTAAAACTTCTCGAAGATTCGGAGACGGTTGGGATGCTCCTCGCTGCGCCGGATGCCTCCGAGTATTCACCAAACTCTAAACAAGATCGGAGAGAGGGAAGCTAGTCTCTCAATCTCCGATAGGGTTTAGAATCCAATTACTAACCCCTCTTTAATTCTCTTGAGAAGATGATCTCTTAAGAACTAAAACTAAGCTTAATTGGGTAATAGTGGGCCCCTTGATAAAGCAAGAAATAATGAATGAATTAATTGGGTAATGAAATAAGCTTGTATTTATAAGCTCTCTCCAAATTACCTATTCATGTGCAACCCCTTGCCCATGATCTCATGCAAAATTCCATCTAACCATCCATTATTTAATAATAAATAATATTAGCCACGAATTAAATCAATTATGGACCAATTCCATGCATGATCTAATTAATTCTTAAATTAATTCTGCACAAAACCGTCTGGACCGGTCGACCGTTTCAAGGTTCGGTCGACCGCTCGAACCTAGTTTCGGTCGACCGTTGGACATTCGGTCGACCGCTCTCAACATAAAAATATTTCATCACAATGTTCGGTCGACCGACCGATAGATTCGGTCGACCGTTCCGAACAGACGAAAATTCCCTGTTATCGGTCGAGACATGTCCGGTCGACCGTGCACGTTCGGTAGACCGTTTACTGTTGTTCGGTCGACCGGTTGTACACTGTTTTGCAGACTTGTCAAATTTCGGTTTAACCCCTACAAAATTTGACATTTCGGGATTAGTAAGTAAATTCACAACTTATGTAACATATTATCCTATGTAATGATCAATCATTACACCCCATAATATTTACATCACATATGAATTTAATTTAGATTCTAATTATGTTATTAATCACAACATAATTTTGATTTTGCTTGTTCACCACATGTGTCATATTTTCTACATGAAACCCGACACATCTTATGAACTCAAAATCCCCATTTCTTGTTTCCCAGTTTTGTGGTGTGACCTATGGGAGGATCTAAACTAAGTTGGCAGTGATATTAAGAGTTTAATATCACAAGCTATAAGCGGTATCTAGCTACACATTATAGCTCCCAATTAGTTAGATGTCTTAATTCCACTTGAACCAAAACCCGATCCATTTAGTGATGGAGTGCACCACTTGTGTCCGTCCCTTTCCTCATGATATTAAGAATACACACAAAGTAGTATTGTGTCATCTTTGTCTTAGTATTCATTTCTTGATCTCTTTAAGCTAGTTATAAATATGTGACTTAACTCAAATCACATTGTGCACATTATAACTTTGCTTTATCAAGGGGCCCACTAATATCATTACTCAATTAAGAGGGGCAATGATAATCTTTTGACTAACTATCTTCTCCAACAAAAGTTGTACTTAACCAACTAATGCCTTTACACTACACTTATCGATAGTTCAAGACACTAATCTAATTAAGTATTCCTTAAGCGATCGGATATAAGTCTCATATCAAAGGACCAAAGACACAGTAAAATATTAATGACACAGAAACACATTCCTATAATATTTTACTTGTTAGGTCAATTCGGTATACAAAAGTACTATTTTCCTCTTTTGTGTACCCGTGTTGTCACTCACTTGTAGAGCTACAATGATCTATGACCAACACGACAATCTTAACTCGGTAATTAATGTCCCATGTTAATTACCATGATTGCGAATATCTTTTGTTTTATGTAAACCAATATCTTTTAGAGCTCTACGGTTAAGGACCAAGAGTCTCTTCCTTAACTCTTCTAAAAGACGAATAACATAAACAAGGAACAAAATGATTTGTCATTCAATTCATAATAATTGACATTTAAAAGTAAAACTTTTAGAACACATTCCCTTCAATCTCCCACTTGTTATCAAAGTTTTCTTTCTCATACATTCTCAATGTATAAAACATTAATAACTAGGGTAACCTTCTTAAATCACCTATAAAACCAATCCACATGGATCCTCAGATCCATGGACTCGAAATATATTTCGTCTCTTAGCTTGGTATGAAGGTTTGTTGAATGGATCAGTTGTGTCACTGTTGTGTCCACCCATTTATTTATTTTGTCTTTCGTTGGTGGTTGAGTTAGCCGTAGTTATATTACTCCTAACTACACTAGCTCATACCTCCACCTTCGATAATGATGACGCATCATCACTCCAACCTCTTATTGTCTAGAATTCCTATAAGAATTGCATCAAAACAACCCTCGGCTATTTTCTTCTTTGTCTTCCATAAACACGAACCTTATCTTTAGTCCGGTTAAGGTACTTCAGAATATTCTTGACCGCAATCCTATGATTAGGATTCGCGTTGGATTGGTGACCTCTTGTCACATTTAAAGCATACGAGATATTGAGTCTTGTGCAAGCCATCGTGTACATGGTCCTTCCTTTTGCCGAAGCATAAGGGATACCTTCATGTACCCCAAGTCTTTGTGTGATTGAGCACATTGAGACTTCTTGAGTTGCACACCTATACTCATACTTATTGGCATATTGTCTATATCGGAATTGTTCACCCCGAACATTTCCAAAGACCTTGTCAATGTATGCACGTTGACTGAAGCCAATGAGTCTACGGGATGTATCTCAATGTATCTTGATTCTCAAGATGTGTTGAGCCTCATCCTTTTCTTTTCATTGAATACACTGATTTCAACGAAATTTCTCATTTGCTAATGCAAAGGTATATGATTGCTCATGAGCAATATGTCATCAACATATAAGATCAGAAGTACTACATGGCTCCCACTAATCTCCTTGTATATACAAGGTACTCCTTTACTTTGAATGAAGTGAATCTTCTACACCTCTTCATCAAAGCGTATGTTCCAACTCCTCGATGCTTGCTTCAATCCATAAATGGATTCTCGAAACTTGCATTTCTTCTCGCTATTATTTGGATCATCAAAACCTTGAGGTTGTACCATGTACATATCCTCCTCCAAGTTCCTGTTTAAGGAACGTCATTTTGATATCCATCTTCCATATCCCACAATTGTGAAATGCGGTAATAGTGAGCATAATCCGAATATATTTTAATATGACAACTTCTCAAAAATTTCATCAAAGTCAATTTCTTGAATTTGAGTATAACTTTTGCTACAAGCATTGCTTTGTAGGTTGTCAAGTTACTATCCATGTCTATCTTCCTCCTAAAAGCTCATTTATACCAAATGATATTTTCTCTTGAGGAAGGCTAATCAAGTTACATACTTGATTATCATACATGGATTCCACTTCGGATTTCATGGCTTTTAACCATAGTTCGGAGTCTTTTCTATTGCTTCTCGGAAGGTCGAGGGATCTTTGGTATCTAGTACCATGATCTCATTAGGTCTCACATACTTATTGGGTTTCTTCCTTTCCCTCATTGACCTTCTTAGTTCTTTTGGTTCTTCTCGTGTCTCTCGAACTTCTTCCACAATTTCTTGAGGAATAGGTTCATGTTCGACTCTCGAACGCACACTAGGTGAGGATGATTGAGATTCTCTCACAATTTCTTGTAAGGATCTCTCGCTCATGCTCCCACTAACCAAATGAATCTCGGTTGGGCCTTCATGATTTTGAATGCAACATTCACATCATGATCTTGTAGAGTATCTTGAGTTTCCTCAAGCTCAACTCTACTCCCACTACTTTTCTCTCTTTTCCAGAAATTCCAGGTTAACCATATCTCTCTCTACAATCTTTCGATTGGAGGTGATATACCAAAAGTAGTATCCTCTTGTCACACGAGGACAACCTATAAAGAAGCACTTATCCGCTTTTGGTTGAAGCTTGGTCAACATCAATTTCTTGATGTATACCTCACAACCCCAAATCTTGAGAAAGTCGAGCTTAGGTGTCATTCAACTCCATAGCTCACGGGACTTTTTCTCCACGGACTTGGATAGAACATTATTTAGTGAGTTTGTCATTATTTGTAGTGCTTAATTCCAAAAGTAAATAGGCAATTTAGATTGACTTATTATTGATTGAACCATGTCGAGCAATATCATGTTCCTACTTTAGGAATAAGTGAAATTAGGTATCCTAAGCACTCACCCCTACGAACCTTTCATAGAGACTCGATATTCTTGTTTAGTCGGTTTACTACTTCATCCTCGAATTCCTTAAACTTGTCAAAGAATTCACTTTTGCTTCCCATTAGACAAATATAGCCATAATGACTATAGTTGTCCATGAACAAAATGAAGTACCTTAAACGTCCCTTGCACTTGTACTTATCGGACCACATACATTAGAATGTATCATATCCAATTAGTTTATTCGTTTTCGTTCCTTCCTTCTTGAAAGGTCTCTTGGTCATTTATTTGACCAAACCGATAGTGCTACAAGATTGTATCATTCACGTGAGTTATCTTAGTTCCTTTTGTTATTGTTTGTTTGAGTTTGTTTATTATTTATTTCAAGAAAATAGAAATCATCCTATGCGAATGTATTTGCATAGAAAATTCCATTCTTCGATATAGACAAGCAAGAATTAGAAATATATATTAAGTTATCCATATCCAAAACATGATACAGAATAGTTCTTGCTAATCGAAGGTACATAACAAACATTCTTCAAAGCATAAATTTAAATCACTAGACTATTGAAGTTCCATAGAATCTTGTACAATCGCAGCGATGCTTGTACTATTTCCAATCTTCAATATCATCTCGTTCTTCACGAGTTCCTTCCTATCCTTCAACAGCTGCACATCAAAATTATGTGAGCATAAGATCCGGTAACCATTACCAAATCAAGGACATAGGTGATTAAATTTATCTCAATAACAAACATACCTATGGCGTTTCTCGGACGCCTACGTTCAATCATCCCATTTTCAAGGTCTTCCTTGTATTTGGGGCAATTAGGTCGGATGTGTCCCTTTTCACCGCAGTGAAAGCACTCCGTGTTGGGAGTTGGAGATTTCAAAGATTTCTCCCTTGAGGCACTCCTTTGAGCACCTCCTACTCCCTTGCTCTCAATTGACGTATCTTTGGTAAATTTGCCTTTACCTTTATTGATCTTTTTTCTCCTCTCATGGACGGCTAGGACGTGATTGTCCTGACCTTTGCCCATGTCAACTTCAGCCGTTTTGAGAGCGTTGTGAAGATCCTCAAGACTCACCCCTTTTTCACGCACATGATAGTGCATCACAAAGTCCTTAAAGGACGGGGCCAGAGAGCCAAGAATTAGATCTTCGGCAATGTCCACTGGCATTGGAGAAGAGAGCTTCGACAACTTCTCAAGGTATCCTTGCATCGTGAGAAAATGCATGGATACCGATGTTCCCTCCGCCATATGGCACCTTGTGAGTGCGATGGTGGTCTTATAGCGCTCCTTTCGGGCACTATCCATGAACATCTTGGTTAGAGCCTCCATGGTCTTCTTGGGTTTTGAATCCAAGTATTTCGCTTGAAGCGAGTCACCCATGGATGCTAGTATAAGACCGTGAACTTGGTTCTCTTGGTCTTCCCACTTGGCTATCGCCTCTTTCTCTTTATCGGTTGCCTTCTCATTTAATTTTGGGATTTCACCATCCAAAATATGAGATAGTTTTTCAAACCTCAACACGATATTAAGATTGAGTTGCCATTTCATGAAGTTTGAGCCATCATTTTGAAAAGGGTTCTTTTCGATCATAGATCGCACAATTGGTTGGATATTTGACATTTCTACAAAATAAATTATATAGGTTTTAATGCCAATTTTATGTTTTAATACATACATACATATATATATCGAATATGATGTAAATACTGCAAATAAAATCTTGCCCGTAAATGCAGTAATCCAAGATCCCATCAATTGTAATATAGACTAGCTAAGGGCTATCGAATACATTACAACATCAAGGTAAGAAAACATTTTCTAATCACAACCTTTTTGAACTTTAGCAACATTTAGCATCTTCAAACTTTTGTGACTCTTGTCGTTTTAATTATGAGGGAATGCGACCTATCCTCGTAAGAAAAACTTTTTCCCAAAACTGAGCGAGGGCTCTAGGTAATGTTAAGAAAACTTATTTTCATTTGATACGAGATACGTTTATCTATTGTATTCACAACTAAACATACTTGGGGTTCACTAGGGTGAAACACACCTCATATATTTAATTGTGGCACAACAACAAACAACCTTTATATCTCCCACTATTCCCAAAGATAGAGGGAGCTATCTCCCGCTAAGGGCGAGCATAGTATCCCTCGATCAATGGCTGCTAGTGGATGAAATAAGAAGGAAAAATTAATCTTAATTTTTGTTGGACAATTTCATTTATCAACATGTGATTTTGAATTTTAGTTTATCATGCATATTAAAATTTATACACATCCTAACATTCACCATTCATCACATGCATAGCAGAAATTATAAAAACAGAAATTAAACATTCACACAATCCATATCGCGTGAGTTTATATGTTCCCTATGATCCTTGATCTTCGATCCCTGATCCTCGATCCTCGATCAATGCGCTATAGCGGCGACTTCCTCTTGCACCGGAGATGTAGATTTTACAGAAAATAAACATGCTCCTCACATTCGATAAAACCGACTAGTGCAAGTCCTATGTAAAAACCTCTCATATGCAAATGCAACTATCTAAAAGACGGAAATAGAGAGAATTTTGGCTTTTACATACACAAGCCCCTGTATTATAATAATAACATGCATTCATAACTTCTGATTTGGAACATATAAACCCACAATTCCTGCATATACAATTCGAGCATCCATGCACGCAATATCGCTATAAACTATGCAATCTAGTTTATCAAGCATCTAGAATCTCAAACAATTCTTTGAAAAACGTTTTGAAATCCATTAAAAACATTTTTCATGCATCCATAGTTCAAAAAATTAATTATGAACCGCTGTCCATCCAATTTCCAATGGAAAGATGAATCGCAGTTTTTCGGTTTTGTTGATTCTCTTACAAAATAATCGTTTATACTTAAAACGAAATTATTGCAAGTTAGACTTATGTCCAAATCATAATTCTAATAATTACATGCCATGTTTTAAATATTCAAAACATTTAAAACGAATTATTACAAGAATTATTTCAGCAAAACATTTAAAGACCGAAAAACCGGTAAAACGAATTGTTTAAATCCTAGATGGTAAACTAAATTTGTTTACAACCATAAATCATAAGAAAATTGAACCCTATGCTCTGATACCACTATAGGATTTCATGTTTAATTATACATATATATTTTTCGAATTTCCATGTATAATAAGGATCAATTTTCAATTTTCTAGAATTTATTGCATGCATCAGTTTGTTTTAACAAACTAGTTTCAAAAACTCTATTAAAACAAACATGAAGGAGCTCCAAAATTCATACCTAGAAGTTCTCTAAAACTTCTCGAAGATTCGGAGACGGTTGGGATGCTCCTCGCTGCGCCGGATGCCTCCGAGTATTCACCAAACTCTAAACAAGATCGGAGAGAGGGAAGCTAGTCTCTCAATCTCCGATAGGGTTTAGAATCCAATTACTAACCCCTCTTTAATTCTCTTGAGAAGATGATCTCTTAAAAACTAAAACTAAACTTAAGAATTAAGGGATTTTCGTGGAGAATTATGGAGAGAGAATTTTTGCACAAGAAATAATGAATGAATTAATTGGGTAATGAAATAAGCTTGTATTTATAAGCTCTCTCCAAATTACCTATTCATGTGCAACCCCTTGCCCATGATCTCATGCAAAATTCCATCTAACCATCCATTATTTAATAATAAATAATATTAGCCACGAATTAAATCAATTATGGACCAATTCCATGCATGATCTAATTAATTCTTAAATTAATTCTGCACAAAACCGTCTGGACCGGTCGACCGTTTCAAGGTTTGGTCGACCGCTCGAACCTAGTTTCGGTCGACCGTTGGACATTCGGTCGACCGCTCTCAACATAAAAATATTTCATCACAATGTTCGGTCGACCGACCGATAGATTCGGTCGACCGTTCCGAACAGACGAAAATTCCCTGTTATCGGTCGAGACATGTCCGGTCGACCGTGCACGTTCGGTAGACCGTTTACTGTTGTTCGGTCGACCGGTTGTACACTGTTTTGCAGACTTGTCAAATTTCGGTTTAACCCCTACAAAATTTGACATTTCGGGATTAGTAGTAAATTCACAACTTATGTAACATATTATCCTATGTAATGATCAATCATTACACCCCATAATATTTACATCACATATGAATTTAATTTAGATTCTAATTATGTTATTAATCACAACATAATTTTGATTTTGCTTGTTCACCACATGTGTCATATTTTCTACATGAAACCCGACACATCTTATGAACTCAAAATCCCCATTTCTTGTTTCCCAGTTTTGTGGTGTGACCTATGGGAGGATCTAAACTAAGTTGGCAGTGATATTAAGAGTTTAATATCACAAGCTATAAGCGGTATCTAGCTACACATTATAGCTCCCAATTAGTTAGATGTCTTAATTCCACTCGAACCAAAACCCGATCCATTTAGTGATGGAGTGCACCACTTGTGTCCGTCCCTTGCCTCATGATATTAAGAATACACACAAAGTAGTATTGTGTCATCTTTGTCTTAGTATTCATTTCTTGATCTCTTTAAGCTAGTTATAAATATGTGACTTAACTCAAATCACATTGTGCACATTATAACTTTGCTTTATCAAGGGGCCCACTAATATCATTACTCAATTAAGAGGGGCAATGATAATCTTTTGACTAACTATCTTCTCCAACAAAAGTTGTACTTAACCAACTAATGCCTTTACACTACACTTATCGATAGTTCAAGACACTAATCTAATTAAGTATTCCTTAAGCGATCGGATATAAGTCTCATATCAAAGGACCAAAGACACAGTAAAATATTAATGACACAGAAACACATTCCTATAATATTTTACTTGTTAGGTCAATTCGGTATACAAAAGTACTATTTTCCTCTTTTGTGTACCCGTGTTGTCACTCACTTGTAGAGCTACAATGATCTATGACCAACACGACAATCTTAACTCGGTAATTAATGTCCCATGTTAATTACCATGATTGCGAATATCTTTTGTTTTATGTAAACCAATATCTTTTAGAGCTCTACGGTTAAGGACCAAGAGTCTCTTCCTTAACTCTTCTAAAAGACGAATAACATAAACAAGGAACAAAATGATTTCTCATTCAATTCATAATAATTGACATTTAAAAGTAAAACTTTTAGAACACATTCCCTTCAGAGGAGGAGGACATGGAGAACCTCCTTTGGAGGTGTACATACACAAAGGAGGTATGGAAAACACTTCTTGATCTCATGCAACTCAGCCCTAGGGTTACAAGATCCCTAGAAGGTGAGGCTACATGCATTTCACACGCGTGAGGAAGCCAACTTTACAAAGTAGTGAGACGGTGGGCTTTCAATGCTATGGTACACGAGTGTTGGCAAAAGAGGAACTGGAGGATATTCGAGGGAGAAACAAAGAAGCTGGTGGACATATTGTCTGCTATGAAAGATATGGTCCGGTGTTTGTGGGATAAAGTCAAGCAACTTGCGAAAGACGAAGAGGAAGGACAACAATTTCAGACCATGTAGAGCTAGTATACCTGATACATTATTGATGTAATGTTCAACTACAAAGCATATATTGATGTAATACGTAACATGTAGTGTAGAGGCCGGGTATGCATGTAGCATACACCCGTGGACAAAACATCCATTTTTTGTAGGTTGTAAACAACTTTTAGTTACTAGAATTAGAGGCTAAGCCTCCCTTTTACTTTGCAAAAAAGAAGTGGTGGGTGGCTAGGGATTGCATAACCAAAGGGGAATAATAGGGATGGAGATCCAGATTAGGGGAGAAAGGCAAGGAGATGGAGGAGAGGGCTGGCAATGGGTTGGGGTGGCGACGAAATGGCCTCTAACCCTAATTGCCCTCTATGACTAGGTCTATTGGTAAGAACTATCCATTAACTTAAGAATCACTAACTACTGACCACGGTGAAATTCAAAACATCTATGTACTGTAGAAACTCAAGCAACACGTTGAAAAAAGTCAAGGAAGTCAGGTTCTTTAAGCCTATTTTGGTGTGCATTTTGCATTCTCCTTTCAATCCATCCTCCTTTTTACTTAAATCATACATAAAAAATACTGCTACCTGATGTGGCTAGTGGTATTGATAAAATTTATCAAACATTTTTTAATAAAAGTATTAATATTATATTATCTTTATTACTAAGAAAAAATTACAAGTTAAGTTCCATACTCCATTACATAGTGTCATTAAAATAAATAGGAACATGCATAACAATGGTGTGCATATGTCGATTAAGAATTTTTTTACAATCCAACCAAAGCCAACAAACATATCCTTGAGGATAAAAACAACAAGAGCGATTTGGAATAGAAAACACCTGACCTGGCCATCGTTGATTGACTCCCTTTAGAGAAATTATTGCCCCCACGCACCGGTACGTTGGGTGCATGTGCTTTCTCCCGGGATAGAATGGTCACAACATCAAGGATGACACACTCTGGCGCCGGGGAATCATCGAGACCAACATGGCAGATTGCTCGAGAACGCTCAAGGAGAGAGGTAGTGGTAACATAAATTGTAGGGCAAAAAGAGGTACATTTGAAAGTTGAGAACATGATCTTATATATTCACAAAATATGTAACCACATTTTTAAAAGAGGTGGTACATATCTTAATGGTACATTTGTGTGCTACTCGGGTGTTTAGTATATGCAAAAAAGACTGAACTACAAGAAGAAAGGATTGATATGCAAGGATTTTGGCTCCAAATGAAAAGTCTAGGGATCCAACTGTAAAACATGAAGGAACCTAATTGCAAACAAAAAAAATACCTAATGCAAATATCCTCAAACTCAACAAGCTGACGAGTTTTTTTTGTAATTTAGGCCAAATGGGCTCGAGCCAACAGACCGGGGTTGCACCCCACTTGTAGAACAGAATACTTAAGTCACTAACCATGTTTAGACCATATCAGCCTCACCTGATATACGAATGGCATATTCCAAATCCACAATTGGCTGATTCGGCGTGGAATCTTGTTCGGAAACTGGACTTGTGGCTCAAGTTTGGTGTTTGGGGTTCAACCAATTATTGCATATCTTTCTAACCATCCGATCAGTCCCAGATTTATCTTGGGCACCCATTCTTCCATATATAATCCTGTTTTTTTACCTTTCCTCTTCTTCTCCACCCCTACCATAGATTAGGTTTAGTTTATACCCATTTGGGCTGCAAATATAAGGAGGTGGATAGAGCATGTAACTTAGGGTTTGTTTAATCAAAGTTTAGATTCATGTTTCTTTTGTTGAATGCTCTCATTTGAGGTAACTTTTATGTCATTGCTTTAAAGTTTGTCTACTTGGTGTTTTTGTGGATGTTTAATGTTATATTTATTCTTTGCTTGCTTTTTTGTGATGAGTTGAGGGTAGTTCACCCTTTTTAGGTGGATGATGATGTATGTGATGGTTGTGTGTTGATGGGCTTGTAATTTTATTTGTTATTTTCATGTGCTTGATGCTAGATCTATACTTGTATCATATTTAGACTTGGTGTAGATGAGTTAATTACCACACTATAGGTACTTATCAGATGCTTAGATCTAAGTTTGATATGTTGCATGTTATGAGTTTCTATGCTTGTGAATGAGTTTGGTGTGAATATGTATGGATCTATGTTTGGTGCATGTTTGCATGAATGACTTAGGTTGTATGTATGATTTATTGATGCTTTAATGACCACACTAGGTACTTATTGCATCTTGAGAATATAAAAGCAATTTAGGCTTGATCTGAGTCATGTAAGTTCATAATTTGCCATGTAGTTGTGTCTATTACACTTAAATTCCACACTAGCTTCTACTTGTATGTCATACACTCTACGCTTGTGCTTGAATCTTTAGTGCATGACACTCACACACCTTACTACTCACCTCCACTCCATGGGTTATATTAGTGAATAGTTCATTGACATTTCTTTTCTTAGTTCACGGTAGTTGTGTTGATTATGCGGTCTATATTTTCATTAATAAATAAATAAATTAAAGCTCCACATGTACTAACCAAAAGATGTGGGGTTAGTGGGTAGTTAGTTTGATGGGAATTAATCGTTTCTAAATTAATTATAAAAGGGTATGATCCTGATGGTTGCTTCAACGATTGAATTTCTCTTCAATTTCCATTTCTCAAGTAAAAGAAAAACACCCACAAAGAAAGTTCATCGTTAAGGTTGAGGCCAAACAATTGGAGATCGAAAACCCAAAGTGGCGTGATGCTTCTGTCTAATGGATTCAAGATGTCTACGCTCTCGAACTATAAGTATTCATGTCTTGTTATTTTATATGGAATTTATGGATCTTAGGATTATATCTTGTGTTGTTGATGTTATTGAACACACTTATATCTAACATTTGGTATCAAGAGTCATCATAAATTCATATAAAATACATTATTTTAAGGCATGTCAAATATAGCACCATCGTTTATGTTTTGATTGTTTTGACATGTATAATATCGATTTGCACATACCCTAAATCATGTCATATTTATTTCCAGCTTTTAAATCATACATATGCAATGATGTACTGCCTCTTTATGCTTGAGTTGAAAGAACTTTTTGGGCTGAATAATGATGGAAAAAAATTAAAAGTTCTTTATTTAAAACTATCAAGGATCATGTGTTGGCGTTTTCTCCTTATGAGATTAATCATGTTCTTTTTGATTCCCAAATCCTAAGCACTGCTTAAATCGGGCGTTTAGAAGTATTGTTCATGTTTCATGCATTTTGATTTGGAATTATTATACAAATTGAGTTTTTTTAGGCCACCTGATGATGATCTTGTGGTTGAAGTATTAAAAAAGATATAATTTATAACGGTCAATGACGTGGTGTTCATGATTTAATGTGAATTTTTTTTATTTTATATTCTTGACATTATGTAGTGTCATAGAATAATAATTCGTATATTATTGCATTTATTTATCATATTTCTGATGCAGGACCTGTTGGATCTTTGATGATAGAGCCGTTGGATCATGCAAAAAATCATTCTCTATCACCTTCCGAAAAATGGAGCCAACTCAGCAAAGAAAGTTCCCTCCAACCGCACATGTGATTCAATTTTTTTTCCAATTAACTTTATGGAAAGTCTCCAGAATTTACTTCCCTACAATAGAGAATTTTGTAGTTACATTGGTTTCCTGAATTTTATTTCCTTAGACTAGTTAATTAGGTAGTCAATTATTTCCTTTTGTTGTTGCAAAATAAAGGAGTTACCTTGTTGGATAACTTCCTAATCTCTACACGCATGAGAGGCTATAAGACATGGCTTGTAGGTCAATAGATAGAGAATTTTCGTTTTGAATTAATACACAAAAAAAATCATAGATAGTTTTATCTAAATTCGGTGTTTGTCTCATCAATTCTCTTGTAGTCGGGGGTGTCATACGCTTGTAGAATCCATCATAATTCTACCCGGAGTGAGTTGGTACCAGAGCCAAAATCCTCGCTCTACTTGCTGCTTCATCAGCGTGATGGCTGGTACATGTGGTGGTCGTGGTCATCATGGTCCCAATCTTGATGAGGAAGTCCCACACCATGGTCACAACAACAAAGATGCTGATGTGATTGAGGGTCTACAAAGACAAATTGCTGAGCTAACACAACGTCTTGCTGCGCAAGATCCAGGCCATCGTGAGACCAAAGATCTTGATTCCAACGCAAGCTCGGACCTCCACAACATGTTCCATGATCGTGGTGCTGGCCAAGGGCATCGTGGTTGGGGAGGTCATTATGGAGACCTCGGTTTCAGGATGGAGCTGCCAGAATTTTCTGGTACGTTACATTGGATGCTTTTGTGGATTGGTTGAATGAACTCGAATGAGTATTCCATTACAAGGAGGTTCCAGAGCACATGAAGGTTAAGTTAATTGCCATCCAACTCAAAGGGAGAGCGTCTGCGTGGTGGGAACAACTGAGGCGCACACGAGAAAGGGAAGGCAAGACCAAGCTGACCGAATGGTGCAAGATGAAAAAAATGTTGAAGGAACACTTCCTTCCCTTCGGCTACGCTCAATCTTTGTTTCAGCGGCTTCATTCATTTAGGCAAGTTGCGAGGTCGGTGGATGAATACACGGAAGAATTCTATCAGTTGGTGGCTAAAACGATTTATCAGAATCGGAGGGACAATCAGTGGCGTGATACTTGGGGGGGGGGGGGGGGGGTTACGACAATCCCTTCAAGATGCCCTCAGCCTCCACTCATTGTGGATGGTTTCTGAGGCCTATCAGTGTGCCCTCTCAGCGGAGAAGCAACAAAGAAGGTGAGTCACCACCAACCACGACCCACAGCATCCCAACCAGACTGCTAAACCGCCAGAAGCACGCCCTCATCAACCACCGCTCCCCGACAAGCCAAAGACAAATCTTAAATGCTATAGGTGTGGAGAAGAGGGTCACATCACGTCCATCTATGGGAAAACCACTAGCAAGGGTGACAAGAACTTCCTGATAGAAAATGATCTGGGGGGTGAGGACGAGATAGTTGATGATCCCATGTTCGATGAGTACGAGGACAAACACGAGATGTTGTATGGTGATGGACCAAAAACTCTAGTCATCCGCAAGAGTCTTATAACCCCTAGAGGTGGGTTAGGAGATGAGTGGTTGAGGCATAATATTTTTTGTACCACTTGCACGGTCGTGGACAAAGTGTGCAAGATGATCATCAATAGCGACAGTTGCGAGAATGTGATGTCCAAAGAGACAATCCAGAAATTGCAGCTGAGAACAAATACTCATCCCAAGCCATACAAATTATCTTGGCTGAGCAAGGAGACGGAAATAAAGGTGGACAAGAGGTCCTTGGTGTCGTTTTCGATAGGAAAAAAGTATTTCGATAATGCATGGTGCGATGTGGTGGCCATGGATGCTTGTCACCTACTGTTAGGACGATCATGGGAGTACGATCGACGTGTCGTTCACGATGCACGGAAGAACACCTATTCCCTTAGCATCAAAGGGAAAAGGATTGTCTTGGCACCTCATCAAGAAGAAACTCCTTCGATCTAGGTATCTCCTAACAACAACTTATTGTCCCTATCCTACTTTTTGGCCAAAATGAAGCAAGAAGAGGTGGTTTTTGCGTTGCTGCCTGATTGACATCATTTCATGCTCATATTTGCATCTTATATCCATTATCTTTCACCTAAGCAATGCTATGTAACGAGTTTTATGTTTAGTTTTCAGGAATAAATAGGTTTGAAGAGATGAAGCATAAAAGGACCCAAAAGCTGGGAAAAAGGACTGAATTGTGAGATCTAGGGACTGAGATGCAAGGGAAAAAGACCTGAACGTAAGACCGAAGGGCCTAAGAGCAAAACAGAATACTCCACACCATCATGGGGAGTATTTTAGCAATTCGATTTGGGTCGGAGCTCCAACAAATCAAGTAACCGCATCAAAGACAAACAATACCAGCAAGAAAAGCCCACAACAAATTCCAACCCGATCCAAAGTTTATGGACCGCTAATTGGCGGTCCAGATCACTCTGGATCCGCCCAAATTTCTCCAGCACATGTATCAGAGGATGTTTAGGCTATTTTTGGTATCTGTTTTGTCCCACATCAGGGAATTGTCCCGGAGTGCCTTTTTCTATGGCTATAAATAGAACTCTTCACCTTCTAATGTAATCACTCCATATTTTGAGTGACTATTCTTCCTACTAGAAGTGAGGCCTTGAAGCACACACTAAAGTAGGAGGATGCTACTTGAAATGTGAGTCATTTGTTAATAAAAGTTTCTTTGTTATGTTATTAGTTTCATTTTGCTTGTTTTACTTTGTTTAATTTCATTTCATTAGTTTTAGTAGCTTAGTTAATATGCTTTCCTTGCTTAGTTTAATAATTAGTATAATGTGTAGTGAGTAGTTCCATCCCCTTTGGGGGGTGGAGTAGATGTTCATACATGCATTAGAGAATGGAATGAATGCTTTATTTACAATGTGTTGATAAAACATGAATGTATGCTTGCTTGTTTAGGATAGAATTGATAACTTGATGAGTTTTGCCAAAATGATTAGACACTTCTCATGCTTGTTAAGGTTCTGAAATAAACAACTTGTATATGTAAATGTTAATCAACTAGGTCGGTGAATAGATTGATAGGTTTTTCCATAACATTTAGACACTTCTTATGCATGATAACACCACCTTCATTTGTGCTTAAAGAATGTGTTCAACACCCACCTCTTTGCATGTGTGCACTCACTCCACCCGTTAGGGGTTTTCCATTTCTGAATTCCAGCATTCTTTCGTTCTTAGTTTAGTTTTAGTTAATCGTTTGTTGCTTTCTTTCGCATTTCATACTTCATACTTTGTAGTGTAGCGTAGCATAATCCACTCTCTTCCCTATTTTGCCACTTGATTTCGTGCAAACGAGAGGCTGCTCACCTCCCCGAGGACGACCCGTATTTGCCACCGCTTCAACGCGGCCATGCACTTGCGGTTTAAATTAAAACGTTCCACACTGCCCCGGGATGGAGGCGAGGTCAGCCGAAGCTCAGACATGACTGAGGAAGTTCAACAACTTTTGCAAGAGTTCTCCGAGCTGATGCCTAAAGATCTCATCCCTGAATTATCACCGCTGAGGGATATCCAACATGAAATCAATCTTATCCCAGGAACGACTCTCCCTAATCGCCCGACGTATCGTCTCAACCCTAAAGAATCTAAAGAACTACAATGACAAGTGCTGGAGTTGCTGGAGCAAGGCTATGTTTGTGAGAGCACGAGACCTTGTGCCGTTCCCGTCCTTTTGGTGCCGAAGAAAGATGGTTCCTGTCGTATGTGCATAGACAGTCGAGTTGTCAACCATATCACCGCGAAGTACTGATTCCCCGCTTAGATGACATGTTGGATCGGCTGTCTGGTTCCAAAAGCTTCTTAATGATTGACCTTAAGAGCGGAAATCATCAGATACGGACCAAACCAAGAAACAAACGGGCATTCAAAACGCAGCATGGGTTGTACAAATGGTTGGTTATGCCATTTGGACTATCCAATACGCCCAAAACCTTCGTTAGAGTCATGCACCAGGTTCTTCATCCTTTCATGGGAAAATTCATTGTCATTTATTTCTTCAACATCCTCATCTATAACAAGACTCCTGTGTTGCATGTGAGACACGTATGTGCAGTTTTTGACAAATTGAAGTCCGAATGTTTGTTCATTAATCAAAAAAATGTTCGTTCTTCACAACCTTAGTCACCTTCCTCGGATTTGTGGTATCTATCGATGGTGTTCATGTTGACCCTGCCAAGGTGAACACCCTTTCTGAGTGGCCCAGACCAAAGTCGTTGCATGATGTTCGGAGTTTCCACGGTTTGGCTTCTTTCAACTGGCGGTTCATCAGAAATTTCAGCACCACAATCGGCCCCATCACTGAGTGTCTAAAGGGCAGGGATTTCAAGTGGTTTGGGGAGGCAGAGGCCAGCTTCTAGCTCGTCAACCAGAAGATAACCGAAGCACCAGTTTTGGCATTGCCGGACTTCGAAAAAGTGTTCAAACTGAATTGTGACGCATCGGGAGTGGGTATCGGTGGAGTTTTGAGTCAAGGACATCCCATAGCATTTTTCAGCGAGAAACTATCTGGATCAAAGAAGAATTATTCCACCTATGATTTGGAGTTCTACGCAATAGTGCAATCTTTAAAGCATTGGCGACACTACTTGGTGCAACGTGAGTTCATCCTCTTCGCCGACCACAAGGCCTTGAAGTACATAAATGGCCAATACAAACTGAACCACGTCATGCCAAGTGGGTGACATCTTTGTAGGAGTTCGCATTCTCCCTACGACACCAACCGGGAAGTCAAAATCGTGTTGCAGATGCCCTTAGCCGCCGCATTGCCCTTCTCAAGACCGTAAGCAGCCGAGTCGTCGGATTCGAAACCTTCCCCAACATGTATTCAGCTGATCCCTCCTTTGGGAAAGTGTTTCCACAAGTTACGGATGGTCAACGTCATGACTTTCTAATACATATTGGCTACTTTTTTGGGGGGACACAATTATACATTCCAGATTACTCGTTGAGGCATCATATCCTTAGCAAATTACATGGCGAAGGACACTTCGGACGAGACAAGACCTTAGACTTGATCTCCTCTGATTATTATTGGCCCAAGTAACCCTGCGATGTAGTGCATTACATGGAGAGGTGTTACATATGTCAGCGATCCAAAGGTGCCCTCACCAATGCCGGTTTGTACATACCTTTGCCTATTCTTGAAAGTCCGTGGCACTATGTCAGCATGAATTTCATGCTGCGACTCCCTCATACACAATGAGCAGTAGATACCAATTTTGTGATAGTTTATCGGTTCTCCAAGATGGCACATTTCATAGCATGTAAAAAACAATGGATGCCACCCGAATTGCTCATCTCTACTTCAAATAAGTTGTACGTTTGCATGGAGTTCCTCACTCGATTACCTCCGATCGTGACACCAAGTTCATTAGCAACTTCTGGAAGAGCTTATGGGAAAAATTGGGGACTCGTCTGAATTTCAGCAGTGCATACCATCCTCAGATGGACGGCGAAACCGAAGTAGTCCACCAGAGTATGGGAAATCTCCTACGTTGTTTGGAGGGCACTAAACCTAAGCAGTTGGATTTATCCTTGCCTCAAGCGCAGTTTGCTTATAACCGATCAACAAACAGGACTACCGAGCTGAGCTCATTTGCAATTGTTTATGGGTTTAGTCCTTCCAGTGTGCTAGATTTGGCGCCCATTCCGCATGTCGGTCGTTTGCACCCCAAGGCTGATGAGATGACTATGCATCTTCAGGACATTCATGGACAAGTGAAGCGAGCCCTTTGTGAGAACAACACCAAATACAAGAGCCATGCTGACAGTCGTCGCCGTCAAGTACTTTTTAAGGAAAGTGATTTCGTGTAGGCTGTCCTAACTCGAGATCGTTTTCCTGTTGGAGAATACAACAAGCTCAAGGAGCGGAAGGTCGGGCCTTGTGAGATACTTCAGAAATCAATGATAACGCCTACAGGTTGCGCCTGCCGAAGCATTAAAGACCACTGATGTGTTTAATGTGAAGCATCTGAGCTCGTACTTCGGAAATGAGGGTGAAGCCGCGGCAAACTCGAGGGCGAGTTCTTACCAACCGGATGCGACTGATGCAAGAGCTGTTGGATCTTTGATGATAGAGCCATTGGATCATGCAAAGAATCATTCTCCATCACCTTCCAAAATTGGAGCCAACTCAGCAAAGAAAGTTCCCTCCAACTGCACATGTGATTCAAATTTTGTTTCCAATTATCTTTATGGAAAGTCTCCAGAATTTACTTCCCTACACTAGAGAATTCGGTAGTTACATTAGTTTCCTGAATTTTATTTCCTTATACTAGTTAATTAGGTAGTCAATTATTTCCTTTTGTTGTTGCAAAATAAAGGAGTTACCTTGTTCGATAACTTCCTAATCTTTACACGCATGAGAGGCTATAAGACCTGGCTTGTAGGTCAATAGATAGAGAATTTTTGTTTTGAATTCATACAAAAAAAATCAGAGATAGTTTTATCTCATTTCGATGTTTGACTCTTCAATTCTCTAGTAGTCGGGTTGTGTCATACGCTTGTAGAATCCATCATAATTCTACCTGGCGTCAATTTGACACAATGAAATGTTTCATATATGTTTACTTACGAAAAATATAAACCTATTATGAAATATTTAATGATTGGTTATCATCAATTTTACTTACTTTAATTGTTTATTTCATTTTGTTGAATAAACTTTTATGGTTGTTATCTTGTGGTGTTAAATCACAATATATTTTTTAATGTTTGATTGTTGTGGACATAATTTTACCAACTTTAATTGTTGACATAATTTATTATATAAATTCTCTTATGATTAATGATTTCATAAATCAATTTATTTTCTTCCCTGCAGTGATATAAATTGATCTATGTATGTATGCTATTGTCACTACTGGAAAAGATGGGTACCACGTCACCCTGATTACGCCAGATCTTCAAAATCCAACGGGGTATTAGGCATACCACACCAGTCGAAGAATATTCGACATGGTGATAGGCTTACCACGTCGTTTGTAGAACATCCGGCGTGAATGTTTGTGTTACCTTGTAAGTCCTATAACATCCGACGTGAATGTTTTAGTTACCACATCGATGGTAGAACATACAATGGAATGCTCGAGTTACCACGTCGATTGTCACATTGGTATTCAGTTGCCGAAATGGTTTTAGGATTATCACATAGTAAACTAAACAATATTCTAATAAATTCTAATGCGTTTCAACCCAAAATCAAAACACCCATTCAACGAGCTAACAAACCTCCCAAACGACCCCATCCCTTTTTCTTCTTTGCCCGATCGGTCAGCCCGTTCAGACCGACTAGCCTCAATTGATCACCCTTGCCTGGCCAGTCCTGCTCGACCAACCCGAACATCTTTCAAATCCAACATTTGCGCACGAAGCTGCGATCAATCCTTCAATTTTAAACTCTTTTAATTACTCTATTAAAATGACTCATTTTAATTAGTTCCTAGTGAGCATATATCAAAATTTTGTTTTTTTAAATTTATAATGGAATGGTATTTTATGGAATCAAATGTGTTGTTCTGTTGATGTTGGATTGTTTATTAGTAGCTAAACTTTTAGAAAACTAATAATCAAAATATATATATATCTATCTTTATATTATGATTGTTTCTCTTGATGTATAGAAAAGTATGGATCAAAAATGAATTTTCGCTAGTGAATTGAGTGATGAGTATGATGCTGGGGTTGATTGAATTTCTAGAGTGTGCCCTGAAGAATGCACATGTTGGAAATAAGGAAAATGTCTTATGTCCATGTAGGAGTTGTTTTAACATGTTCTTACAAGATGTAAAGGAGATAAAAGCTCACTGTACGAGAAAGGTACAAGATGAAAATAAAATAAGCACGAAAGAAGAAGGTGATCATAGTGACCCGGCAAAGTATGGCAATGACGGTGACCGGTTAGAGGATATGATACGAGATGTTGTCGACAATTATTGTGATAACCTGATGTACTTGGTAGTGTACTGTCCGACAATGAAATACTTTTGTATCCGAATTTCATTGAGTTCATTACGTTGTCCGCAATTTTAAGGTTGTATACCTTGACACCAATACATGGTTGGAGTGATATTAGTTTCACTACCTTACTAAAGTTGTTGGAAGAGATTCTTCCAGATAGCAACAAACTTACGGATCGTACCTATGAGGCTAAAAAGATATTGTGTCTAATGTCAATGCAGTATAGGAAAATACATGCATGTCTGAATGATTGTATACTCTATATAGTGAGTCTGAAAACCTACCTTATTTTCTTATTTGTAGTGTCTCACAATACAAACAAAAGAAAAATATGAGTGTTGATGAGACAAGAAACTACATGGTCCCCTTGCAAAGGTGTGGCTGTATCTTTTGATAAATCCAAGGTTGAAGCATTTGTTTGTATGTTTTGAGGACTCGAAGAACCTGACATGACATGCAGATCAAGAGACAATGAATAAGCAATTGCTTCGGTATCCTGTAGATTCTCTCCAATGGAAGCTAAAATTGATTCCGACTTCCCATTATTTGGTGAGGAACCCAGAAATCTGAGACATGGTATTCATAGATCCGATGGAATGAATCCTTGTGGTAGTTGGAGTAGTCTTCATAGTTCGTGGCTTGTTTTGCTTGTTGTTTACAATCTCCACCATGGTTAAGCATGGAATGCAACTACATGTTGTTGTTGTTAATGACTTCAGGTCCCAAACAACTGGGAAATGACATCGATATGTACTTGAGACCCTAAAATGATGACCTAAAGAAATTACGGGAAGATGGTGAGCAAGTGTGGGATGCCGATCAACAACAGTCATTTACTATTCGTGCGATAATCTGCTGCACAATAAATTACTTTCTCGCCTATGAAACTCTATCAGATATTCCGTGAAAGGCCATAAAGCATTTCTGTGTTGTGAAGAGAACACATGTTCCTTGTAGCTAGTGTATGGCAGTAAAATGGTGTATCCTTGTCATCGAAGATTCCTTCGTATAACTCATTTGTACCGTAGATTGAAGAAGACATTCAATGAAAAGAAGGAATATAATGAACCATCCAAATTAATCAGTGCGAACAAGTATATGTACGTGTGAAAAATATGAAATGTGAATTCAACAAGCCTTACAACCATGGAGGTGGTAAGAGTAGATGGGAAAAAAATCCATATTTTTTGACCTACCTGACTGGCAAACTTTAGAAGTTAGACATTGTATTGATGTCATGTATGTTGAAAAAAATGTTTATGATAGTTTGCTGGAAACTCTTCTGAACATACCTTGTAAGAGTAAAGATGATTATAATTCCAAAATTGATCTAGTAGTACTTGGTACACGGGCAAAATTAACACCACAAAAGGATAAGGGGACTCATAATTTTTTACCACCAGCTTGTTACACATTGTCAGAAAAAGAAGTTAACTTTGTGTAAAAGTCCCGCAGATGTATTCTTCAAATATTAGTAGTCTGGTTTCAATAAAAGATTTGAAATTACTTGGTTTGAAGTCTCATGATTGTCATGTATTGATGCAACAAACTTTTCCTATTTCTATTATATCAATATTGTTGAAACATGCCAGACACACAATTATCAAACTTTGTTTATTCTTTAACAAGATTTGCAACAAAGTACTTGATCCGAACTACTTGGATAAGTTGCAGAATGAAGTGGTTATTTCAATATGTTAGCTGGAGATGTACTTCCTCTCATCGTTTTTTGACATTATGGTGCATTTGGTGCTTTATCTAGTCTGAGAAATTAAATCACTTAGACTGGAATTTATGAGGTAGATAAATCCTTTCGAGCAGTACATGGGTGTGTTGAAGCGTTATTGTAACAATCAATGGAGGTCCGATGGCAGTATTGTTGAAGGCTACAAAGCCCAGGAGGTTATTGAGTTTTGTAATGAGTACTCAACTATTACAAAAAGGGTTGGACTTCTTAAAAATTGTCACGAAGACAAGATGAGAGGTAAAGGTACACGTGTTGCAAAGTTGATAAGTCCAAAGAGAGATGATCTCTTTAAGGCATATTTTTATGTGTCGTGTAATTCCGACGAAGTTCAACCTTTTCTCAAAGAAAACACGTCCCTAATGAAGAAAAAACATCTACATGGAATGATAAAAAATAGTTAATGCTCAAAACAAAACTATCGTTGATTGGTTCAATAAAACAATGTACAACCGTAATGATTCTTAGACTTTGAAGTGGTTCACCTATATGCCTAATCATGTTGTCACATCTTATAATGGTTACGAGTCAATGGATACTCCTTCTACACCAAAATAGAAGACGACAAAAGCACAATGCAAAACAGCAAGGTCAATTTAGTTGGTAAATCTTTGCATATCTCTAGTTCTAAAGATAAAAATCCTATATATGTCAAGATCTCATACTATGGTCAAATTAAAGATATATGGGTGTTGAACTTCACCCAATTTGATGTTGCAGTACTTAAATACAAGTGGGTGGACAATAACAGTGTCCTTTGGGTGGATGTTTTGGGATTTGCCTTGGTGTTACTTAACAAACCAGGATTCAAAAAAGAACCTTTTATTTTGGCATCTCAATTAAAACATTTTTTTACGTAGTAGACCCCTATGATAATCAATGGTCGGTCATTTTCGAAGGAAAACAACATATTATTTCTCAAGAAGATGTCAATGATAATGAAGAAATTCCCCCATTTCAATACAAGTGCCTGAATTGAAGTCAGTCGATGATGATAGAAATGTTGATAACTTACTTATCCGGGAGGATCATCATGAAGGAATATGGATCGAAGATCCTGATAACAAAAAGTGAAGAAGAAAATCTTAATGGTTTACTTAGTATTTTATTAGTTTATGTGGAACTCATGAGTTAAATGTGTTTATGAACTTACCCCCAGCTTACAAGGTACATTGAGTTAATTCGTTTTTTGTTTTTTCCCCACGTGAATGACCAGCTCCCATGGTTACATTTACTTTTGACCATACACTTGCTATATAATGACATGTTGTTGATACATTTGCTAGCTATTGTTGTATTAGTGGTTGTTGTTCATTACATTTGCTATTATTAAATTTGGTGTTGTTTGGATTTGCTGTTATACATTACCTTTGCATTACTTAATTTGTTGTGGTAGAAATTAAAGTGAATGTTGCCCAGAAATCAATTTTAAACATATAACACATCGGTTTTAAGGTTACATTCTGACTCATGCATTAAAGGACAAACCAATCCTTCAACGGACATACATGTCCTTTAAAGGACATATGTGTCCTTTAAGTGGGCTAGTTGAATGTGTGGGCACCAATGGTTATTCTTTGAGGCTCTAGGTCTCGTGGAATGTTGTCGATTCTCGCTGGTGGTCTGAGGGTCAAACTGTTGGTTAACTTTACCTATATGTACATATCAGGTCGTTCCAGCTCTTCTAGGTGTGTATCTTTCACTTCTCTACTGGCTATTATTTGGATGGTGATACCTTGCATTTCTAATGTTTTAAGCATTTTACCTGACCCAAGCAAAGAACTACATCTATTTACTCTTGGAATGCATGGTGACTTTACATTCTCAATTGCTACCTTCTCACACAACCACAGCTACAACAATATGTCAATATTTTGTGTCACAAAAACCATTTAAAAACATAAAATGATTTGCAATTTTCAAATCTGAATTTTTTTATACCTGAAGTATAGCTACGCATCCATCAATGTTCCTCTTCTTTGGGGTTAAGGTTGCCTGAAGATTTCCTTATCTTCAGTTTTTTATTGGCTCTTTTATGCCAACATCCGGGTACTAAAGAACCTCCTCTTCACAAGCGTACTTTCGCATGTCTTCCAGTCTTTCAATAGAAGACATGTACCATCCCTTCGCTCTATTTGTGATGTCGCAAAACGGGAATGTAGTGAAAAGAAGTCAAATCAGTAGTTTGACGTATTCTTCATCCCCTCTTTCCCTGACATCCGTGAGTTGTTTCTTTAATTCTTTCTTCTCCAGTCTCCTCCATGGAGCCACAAATGTAGAACTTGTGGCTGACCTTGTTGGGGGTGTTAGACCACAACTCAGTGTCCTTGAAATCACACCTACAAGTGTTTTATTAAGCTTAAACTACAAGTGCACAACCCTGATGAAACAGTGGCAAGTACAGGTCAAATCCATAGGGAGGTGTGTCAACTCTAGTTCTTCAGAAATCAAGTGGAAAATAAGGGGAGAAGAAATTTGGTTACACTAAACTAAGCTACACTAAACTAGCAACTGACAAATCAGAAAGATAACAACTCAAGACTAACTAAAACTAAACTAAGTAGCTAACAAACAAGTAATATGAAATTGAGTAAAGAAAACCCCTATGGGGTGGAGTGTGTGTACACATGTAATATGGTGGTGAAGAATGGATTTATAAGGCACAAGTATAGATTGTGTTTTTATGTGTAGGAAGTGTCTAATGATTGTGGCAAAACCTATCGTTCTAATCACGAACCTAGTTGATTAACATGAGCATAACCAAGTTGGTTATTAAGAACCTAAACAAGCATGGAAAGTTTTTAAAAGTTGTGGCAAAACCCATCAAGTTAAGTATTCTCATTTAAACAAACAAGCATACATTCATAGTCATCACATATTGCATAAGATAACATTCATTCTCATTCTTTATTACATGTATAAACATCATCTCCTCCCCCAAAGGGGGATGGAATTAGTTAGTACACATTAAGCTAACAATTATACTAAGAAAGAAAGACATTCTAACGAATTATACTAAGATTAGGAAAACAAAACTAAGCTAAACATTCAGGCATCCAAAAAGAGACAACATTCAAAGAAAACTAGGAAAAATTGTTTTATTCATGACTCACATTACAAGTACCATTCCCTCCACTTGATTTTTCCTTCAAAGGTTACTCCAAGTAGAGAGAATGACCACTAAGAAATGGGTGGTTTACAAAGGAAGAAGATGAGTTGTATTTATAGACCTGAAAAAGGCAACTGAGGACAATCCCCCAATGTGGGACTACTGAAACATGCCTAAAATGAACATAAACAACATAATACACAACCACGAGAAGCCAGGTCGGATCTTAACCAAACTGGACCACCAATTGGAGGTCTGGGGTTGCCAATTGGCGGTCACAGCTGGTCTGATTAGACCCGGTTTTGGATGCCTTCTTAATTGCTTCAATTCTCCATTTGGGGAGCACCCTGATCGGTTGTTTTAGTCTGGGACCAAATCTAATTGCCAAAATACTCCTCAAGATAGTGTGGAGTTTCTCAGTTTGCTATTTGGTCCTTCTGACTTACATCCAGGTCCTTCCTTCTTGCAGGTAGTCCATAAGTCCCACAAGTCAGTCATTTTTCTTGCGTGTTAGTCCTTTTTTGTCTTATTCTTCTTAAACCTATTTATTTCTTAAACTAAATATAAAACTCATTACATAGCATTGGTTAGGCTCACAATAGAGGATATATGACATGGATATATGTATGATATGATATTAATCAACATGCGTGATTGGGTTGACGTGGGACTTATAGTATTTCAACGAGGGAATAACCTCCCAATATTGGTACACGGATAATGTATTCCTTGTCATCACTTGAGTAGTCGTTGTTGGAATTGTGTGGAAGGCCATTTTTTTAGTGGATCGAATACACAATTGGAAATACAAATGCAATAGGGTTTGGGGTTTAGGAGCGATGAATGGAATACACTACAACCTATAATTTTATAGACTCTATAAGGAAAAATTTGGGTCATTTCATTACGACTCCCACTAGCCGCCAAAAAATATTTTTTAATAATAGGACATTCCAGGTTGGAGTTTGGGTTTATGTCCGATGTGAGACGTCCTTTCTATTGGATTTTTTGGCGACATTATGTTTCCAAATAATAAGACATACCACGTCGGCATTTACGTTAACATCCAACATGATATGTCCTTTTTTGTTGGATTTTTTGGGACATTCTGTTTCTTAATAATAAGCCATACCATGTCGGATTTTAGGGTAAAATTCAACGTGATATGTCCACATTCATTTAATTTTTTTGGAAAATATTTTTCCTAGTGGGGTGTTGCATCAATTTTCCCCAACTTATACTTCTAAATGTGATATGTCCTTTTTATTTGATTTCTTGCAATTTTCTAAAACATGTCCATGAACCAATACATTTATATATATATAATTTAAAATTAAAGTTCCATACATCAAAAAAACCAACCAAAAAAAGAGTGCGAACAAACAAAAATTTACGGTAGTTAAATTGCACAGATTTGAAATCCAAATTAAATGTCATAAATTTGTGATTACATTGATACTTGAAACTTACAAAACTCTGGTTATTATAGTTTGATTGTATTATAATCTTATAGATTCTTGTTTGTTCACTTTTTATGAATTCAAATATTCAAGTGCTCTTACATGTTTTTGTATAATCTCAACTGCAATTATATACAACTATTGTAATTATAATTGTTTGAAAATTTAAAATGAAATAAGAATTCTTTTTAGACAGTCCAAATTTTTGTGTCTAATTAAAACGTGAATGTCCTTCAAACTCGAAAGGGTTATTAATACCCTTAAAGGACAATGTGTCAATTAAAACTCGAACTGTCCGTTAAAACTAGGGTTTGTACTTTGAAACTCGAAAGTGTCCTTTAAAACTCGAAAGAGTCCTTAAACCACAAGCCTGCCCTTTAATGGACACGAGACTGTTCTTTAAATCACGAATTTGTCCTTTAAAACTCAAGTCTATCCTTTAATTCAAATTTGTCCTCTAAAGTACACGAAAGTTTCCTCAAATAACAAGACCATTTTTCTAAAGGACACTTATGTCCTTTAAACACATAATCTCAGTCATTTATCTGTCCTTTAAAACACATAACTCTTCTATCCTTCAAAACATGAATCTGTCCTTTTAACTAACATTAGCACATAACAGTAATATCTGTCCTTTAACCCTGCAAATCAGACATTTAAACACAAAATTCTTTCATATTGAAATTTAAACAAATACAAACTTTCTAATCTTTTGGACAAACATTCAAAGTACAAATCTTAATTGCAATTATTACAAAAGACTACAAGACATACTTTCTAATCTTTTGGAAAGACTGTCAAATCTGAGTCTAGATCTCCTAGCCGAGGCAAACAGATATCGATCTTTTCCATGTCCTAAATATATTTCTTATATCTTTTTGAACGATTGCTACATAGTAATTTACAAGAGTAAAAATTAGGTGAGTAATAATATGAATCTTTTAGCAAAGGAAGACATTCAAGAATATGGAGTGGGAAAATTGTACATGATTAGTAAATTAGTGTAAGGTTGTAACACAATTAATAAGTGGATGTTTGTTATAGATTTAATGGACAAACGATTCTACAACATCTATTATAATATTGAGACGAACGTAGCACAAGCATATGACATGACCCTTATTTGGCGACGTGAATGAAATACACTACAACCCATGATTTTATAGATCGTCTAATGAATGGTTGTGTCCTGTCATAATGAATCCCAATAAGAGGTCAAAAATTATTTCTTAATAATAGGACATTCCACGTTGGACAATATGTTAAAGGTCGACTTGAATATTCGATGTGGTATCTACTTCAAAATATTGTAAGTCGTTTTCACTTTTAACTTTTTACCTCAACATCAATAATTTTCATTTGCTTCCCAGAAATTTTCGCACCAATTCGAACCATGGGGTTGAACCAAATAGGAAATCGAGAAACTCCACACCATCATAAGGAGTATTTTTGCAATTAGATTTGGGTGCAGACTCTAACAACTAATCCAGGTGCACCCCACGTGGAGAATTGAAGAAGCCAACCGAAACATAGTCGAACCCAACCAACTATGACCGCCAATTGGCGGTCCTAGACAGCCAATTGGAGGTCTAGTTTGGTCATGATCCGACCCCACTTCTCGTGGTTGTGTATTATGTTGTTTTTGTCCATTTTTGATAGGTTTCAGTAGTCCCACATCGGGGGATTGTCCCCAGTTGCCTTTTTCATGTCTATAAATAGAACTCTTCATCCTCATTTGTAATGTACCCCTTGGTTGGTGGCCATTCTGTCTACTTGGAGTAAGCCTTGGAGCAAAACTCAAGTGGAGAAGAATGCTACTTGTGATGTGAGTCATCAATAAAATAATTTTTCCTAGTTTTGTTTTAATGTTGTCTCTTTTAATGCTTGCCTGTTTAACTTAGTTTTATTTTCTTAATCTCAGTATAATTAGTTAGATTGTCCTTCTTTCTTAATATAATTTGTAGCTTAATGTGCAGTGAGTAGTTCCATCCCCCTTTGGGGGTGGAAATGATGTTTATACATGTAATGAAGAATGTGAATGAATGCTATTTTATGCAATATGTGATGAATGTGAATGTATGCTTGTTTGTTTAAATAAAAATATTTAACTTGATGGGTTTTGCCAACTTTTAGACACTTCCCATGCTTATTTGAATGCATTCTTCACCACCTTATTACATGTTTACACGCTCCACCCCTTAGGGGTTTTCCTTACTGAATTGCATCTTTCTTGTTTGTTAGTTGCTTAATTAGTTTTAGTTAGTGTTGTGATTTCACCTTTCCCATTAATTAGTTGTTAGTTTAGTGTAATCAAACTTCTTCTCCCCTTATTTTCCACTTGATTTCTAACGAGCCAAAGTTGACACACCTCTCTGTGGACTCGACCTGCACTTTCCACCACTTCATCGTGGCCGTGCACTTGCGGTATTATAACCGAATCAATCAAAGATATAGACATGAAACGAGAGAAGTGGTGCTCATATTTCATGAGTCATGTGTTGTTAGCAACTTAATTGATGAATGTAAGTTTATCGGGTGATGCCTTCATCTTTAAGATTTTATTATAATACATGAATATACACATGATATCATTGGCTTTAATGTGTAAACTTTTTAACGTGACAATTAGACCACACCAAATTGTAAAGAGGGAGTTGAGACATTACATCCATATTTAACCTACTAATTGAGAATTCGGGTATGACGTGCATAGTGTAAAGCGACAATGTAGTTTACAGACAGTTCATATTCAAAGGCTGCTAGATTGAATGTACACAGTTTACAGCATAAACATAGTGTACATCACCTACATAGTTTACAACACAAAGATGGTTCACAACCCAAACTTCCACATATGACATCAGTTATTTCCTTGAAACCGACATGATATTTCCACATCTGACGTCATACTTTAGGTTAAAGTCCGACGTGAGATGTCCTTTAATTTGTTTCTTTAGTGAAATTCTCTTTTTAATAATAATTGATACTACATTGGTGTTTGGTATTAAAATGCAACGTGGTATGTTTACCTACAACGTTGGTGGATTGGCTACAAACCAACGTGGTATGTTCTTTTATTTCACATTTTATTGAAATTATTAGTTTAATAAAAGGCTATACCACGTCGGAGCTAGTTGGTTCAGCTGACGTGGTATGTATACTTACCGTGTAGATGGATTGTCTAAAAACCGACATGGCATGTTCTTTTATATGACATTTTGTTGACATTATTAATTTTAATAAAAGGACATACCACGTTGGATTGGGCTTGTTTCCCGACGTGGTATGTGTACGCACCACGTCCGTGAATTGGCTAGAAAGTGACGTGACATGTGCTTTTATTTGATTTTTTTCCAAAATATTATTTTTAATAATAGGATATACCACATTAGTGTTTAGTAAATCCACCGACGTGTTATGTCCTCTATACCATGTCAATTTTATTGTTAAAAACTGACGTGGTATTATTACACACCACGTCAGATTATCAGTCGGCGTAATATTCCCTCCCTTACCATCTCCCTCCAGACATATGTTGGTCAGCTAAAGTTGGTCAACCCGATGTGATACGTCAAAAAACCTGACGTAATAATCATGTTTTGCACCAGTGTGTGCATATTATTAATCAAAGCAATTTAGATTAATAAGTATGAAAAATGGTTATGTTATAATTGAAATAATGTTGGTTGTGTTATGAATATTTCAGTTTATTAACTGTTACACTATAGTTAATTGATATTATTATGTTTATTTATTTATCGCATGTGGATATATAATTAATGGAAGTAAGCTTTATGTTTTTCTTGAAAATAATGCAGAATTAAATACATCTTCCGTTACATGACAAGTTTATGGGATTGAACCACTTAATGGAACAATTTTTTGCACTTGGAAAGAACAAATAGAAATTTTCCTTGGTGTTTTAGAGCTTGCTCATGCATTACGAATGGACGCTGCTGCACCAATTACAACCATGAGTTCGAACAAATAAAAGACTAATTATGAAATGTGTGAGCGTTCCAATCGCATGTCTCATATGATTATGAAGTGTTCTATTGCACTAATTAATCAAGGAGCTATTCCTGAAAATGATAATCCAAATAAGGCATTCATTACCAAAGAATATTTGGTTTCAATCGAAGAGCAATTTAAGGGTACTTCTAAGGCTAATGCTAATACTCTTATAATGAAAATGCTCACTACCAAGTATAATTGAACTAGCGGCATACATAATCATATCATGATGATGAATGATATGGCTGCAAAATTAAAAGGCATGGTGATTAGTAGCAAATCCTACATTGCATTCATACTATATATCCTTTATTTTGCCCCAATTTTATGCTACTCGAGTGTTTGTTTGATGTGTTTTACGTAATAAAGAGGAGAAATGAACCAAAAATGACCTAAATGAAAGAAGAAACGATCTTATTCAAGCATCTTGATCCTGTTTGTCATGCTCAAGGACCCATCTGCAATTCAGGAAGGACCGAGATGAAACTAGGAGGGAAATTATTTCTAGTGCAAAAAACACTCATTATCATGATCTTGAGAAGTATTTGGAGAACTAAGACCAAACGGGCTCCAACCAGCGGACTTGGAGTGTACCCCACGTGTGAAAAGACTAACTTAAGCTGCTGAAGAAAATCGAAGCGGATCGAACACAACAATCTGCCAATGGCGGATCAATTTTCTCCAAATGCACCCTAATTTCTCATGTGACTTGATCTTGGTTATTTGAATGCACCAGACTAGATAGAAAGCGATCACAACCATCAAATTGCTCCCAGATTCATCTACACCACTCTTTCTTCTATAAATAGCAAAATTTCTCCTACCTTTCCCCTTCTTCTCCACCTCCACCATTAGAATAACTTAGGTTTTACCCATTTGGGCTGCAAGAATATGGAGGTGGTTGGAGCTTGTAAACTAGTATTTTCTTTAATGTAATAGTAGAATCATTTTCCTCTTGTCTCTAGCTTTCTTCCTATCTACTTAGTTTTGTGTTTTGTTGGTTAGTTTAGTAGTTAGTTGCCATTTGTAGTCCTGATTTCTTGCTTTCCATGCTTGTAGTGATGAGTAGAGAGTAGATCCACCCTATTAGGGTGGAGGTGATGTAGATTATGTGATGTGTTGGTGATGGGTTCTTCTTATTTGTGCTATTTCATATGCTTACTGTAGATCTATTCATGTAACTTGCTAAAACTTGTATTAGATGAGATAATGCCATAATGCCCACACTAGGTACATGTCTCATGCTAGATCTAGAGTTTATCTTGTTGCTTGTAAATGGTCATCTTGTTATGGTAAATGGGTTGTTATGTATGGATGCTTTAGTAGTAGAGAATGCATGAAAGTATTGAATTGTATGGATTGTTAATTGATGTTCTAATTTCCACACAAGGTACTTAGTTCATTCTTGAGAACTCAAAGTACATCTTAACTTCATGTCTAACAATATCAGTCATGTATTTATGTAAATGTAGTTGATGTTAATTAGACTCCACACTAGTTTCTAGTTGATTTCACCCACTTTACACACTTGTGCCTCATGTAATCAAGAACCACTTACACACACACAAACATACCTACACACCTCCACTCCATCGGGGTTTAGTTTAATTGTAGATTCATTCCTCGCTTAGTGTAGTTTGTTTACCATAATCTCGTCATTCTCCTCTCCTTTCCAACTCGAGTATGGTAGTCACAACAACACTCACAACTCCTAGAGCTTTGACCTATATTTTCCATGTCTTCACTGACGCTGTGCACTTACGGTTATGAAAACGTTCAATTAAGTTTTTGGCACCGTTGCAGGGGAGATGGTCATAGTCGTTGTTGTTTCCATCATTTTGGTGGGATTTTCTTACATTTTCTTGTATATTTGTTACTAGACAGGGGAACAAGTGGACTGGGGAACTACACCAAGGCAAAGGAGCATCTCGGAGAAATTTGGGGAGCAAATTCCACAAACAATCTGCTAGTGGTGGATTTGCATCCACCAGTGGCAGATTTGGTGAGCTAGTTTCACTTATGTTTCACCTGTATCTTTGTCTTGCTATTTCTAGTTGGTATATGCCAATGTTCACTTGATATATGCTCTGTGTTGATGTTAGAAAATAATTTAACATCCATATTGCCCCCTTTAAGACAACTTGGACATTAAAAGTCAAAGCAAAACAATAGATGAATGCCATCTAGGTCTTGCACCGTACATATGCCTTGCACGCATATTATCTTTCCCTTGCTTTACTTTTATTGTTGTCGATTGCTGGCTTACGGTACGACACCATCTTCACTCATTCATGCATTAGCTGGCATGTATTAGTTAGTAAGGTTGCATTAGAATAAGAGTGAGGTGAGTGTTTGATTGGAGGGCTTGATTGTTAGTCGGGATTAAACTACCCTCAGAAGGGCTGTCCAAGTGAAAGATAAGGTGGGAGATTTCAACACCCCTTCCTTCACTCCAAACATCACACTAATAAAAAAACACTTAATTTAAAATCAAGTAGACATTGACTCCTAGGATATGGGCGCACTTAAGAGACAATTCCATTCTCGACGTCATGGCCTGAATGTCGTCGTTTGCTTAGTTGCATTGAGACTTTTGGGACCTCTGGGTCTTGACTTTCTCATTCAGCTTTGTGACCATCAGTCGAGGGAATTGAGGCATTCAGGAGTGTGGGGATTCACGGTTAGTCATCGTCTAACTTAAGGACCCATAGCCAGCCTAAGCTTGTTTGAGTCGTATTTGCTAGATTAGGCTTCTACACTCACCCTTACCCACGCTAGCTTTTAAGGCTTTACCTAAGTGTTCCTCTCCTCTACTTCTATCATTTAGTCTTCTCCCCTTTACACCTTCTCTTAGTGTTTTAGGGTCAAGTTGAGTGTTTTTTTGTAGGTTTGATCTTGTGGTGGTGGTGAGAGTAGTCTATTTGAGAGTGTTATTTTCGAGATGGATGGTTACATGGGTGATCATTTATTTCATTATTGGGATCAAGACCACTCTCTATGGTATAGCCGACTCATGTATCCTGGGGTGCCTTAGACAAACACCAATCATGGTTGGGACGATTTTAATTTTGTGACTAAGCAGTTTTGAGATTGGGGTAATATGAGAGAGGCACTGAATGTGTCAGATCATATGTTGGTGAACAAACTGAGTCATTACAATATACTTTGGACTCTTTCGTGCGTGTGGTAGAGGGTATGATTAGATCAGTGGTTCCAGAAGCCACGTCAGATGTCCAGAGTGGTTTAAATGGTTAGGTGTTCGAAGAGTGTTCTTATGTTCCTCCCGAACCCGAATATGATGATGTTTTTCCCCAAAGTACTCATTATGACCCATATGCATTCATGTATAACCCAGGTAGGACATATTCATGGGGAAACCATTGAATTACTCAGTATCATACATCATGCCCACCCAGTATCTGTTGAGATTTTTATTTATACCGCAAGTGCACGGCCGCGTTGAAGCGGTGGCAAGTACGGGTCGAACACAAGGAGGGAGAGATTCTTGTATTTTTGTGATTTTCTTTGATTAAGGAAAACAAAAGAGAAATAGTGTTGGTTTGAGATTTTTGGATTTATATATTTTTTTTATCTTTCTAAAGCAAGAACAACAAGAACAAAAATTAAGAAGAAATAACTATGGATGAGAGTCCAGTAGGTGGGAGTTATGAATCTTCAAGTTAGATTAGAGATTACGAAAATTATTATAAATCAAGTGAGATATTAAGCATCATATGATAATTGATTTAACAAAAACTCATATGATCAAAACACTAACAAGAAATTAAAATAAAAACGATATCTCTTCTCTAACCCTAAATCCGTCACCCCCACCCTTTGGAGGGTTTTAGAAACCCATGGGGAGAAGATGAGGAGAAGGGGTCATGGAGATCATCGAGAGAATATGGAAAAAAAAGGGAAATATTATACTAAACTACGATCTACGAAAGTAAAAGCAATTATTCTAAGCACGCAACAAATTATTCTAAGAGAAAAATAAAGAACAACTAAATTACTCTACTGGAATTAAGAACAAGAAACATTAATCTAAAACTAAGCTTACAAAAGCCAAAGATAATGGAGAACTAAAAGGGCAGAATTTTATTGCTTTAAAATCTCATACAAAAAGCTCCTCTTACACAATATTTCGGGGCTATTTATAGCCGATACAAGAAACCCTAAGTATGCATCGGGAAGGACACGTGTTACTACACAATTGGACGAAAATAGGAGGCACGGATCGCAACCCATGCGGCGATTCCGCCGCATATTGACCGTTAGATGCGGCGATTCCGCCACATGGATGGTCCAGATCACTTCGTGCTTTTGTGGGTGTGTTTTTGGTATGTTGTAGGTGGCCTCTACGTGTATAAATCAATTATTGCATATCTTTGGAGATCCGAATTTGATTTCTTTTTGAATATTCCTCCAAAATAACTTTTTAGTCCTTCCAATTTGCGATCAAGTCCCTGACTTCTTATGCAATCAATTGGACTTCAACTTGAGCTTGAATCTCTATCTAATTGGTCTTTGTGATCCATCTAAGTCCATTGCACGCGTTTTAGCTCGAATATTGGTAAATTGCATTGTAACTCCTGAATTCTGCACAATTGCTCAAAACAATACCTTAGTAGCATTTATTTATATAAAAACACTCTAAATGAAAGACATATGATGCAATGTATGCAATGCATCAAATACCCCTACACCTAGATTTTGCTAGTCTCGAGCAAAACAAAACATGAGAAATATAGGTATGAAAGCACAGAAATCCTAACTCATTTTCGTAGGAATCACGGTTGCACTTAGCATGTGCAACAAGCCTTTAAACCTCCAAGTTTCCTTAGAGGACGAGTTTTGTCTCGTGAGGGTTTTCAGTTGACACACCCACAAAGTCTTAATTCAATATTCCATTAATAGCTCTCGATATCTCCACCTCAACCTTATACATCTCACTTAGAATTCTTGCATGCTCATTATACAAATCTAACTTATAAAAAGTCTGACTTGGTCTTTGTTCCTCCAACATTCACACCACTAACCCTTCTACACATGTTATCACTTAAATTATTTTGCACGCCTCCTCTGGTGGTGAAGTATCATTCGGATCAACCATGACATGGATCATTCTTTTAGCTTTGGGCCTTGAGTGTATTTATTTTTTTTTCTTCCATGATTCAACACATTTGCTTTTTCTGACACTTTTACCCTTTTTGCATTCGTGTAGCGAGTTTGGTCGATAATCCCGAGCTGGCAGACTCAAGTTACCGGGTTTTAAGATACCCCTACGGACCAGTGACTCAAAGGCTTGGGCTTTTGTAATCATTTTGCAAAATGTGCTTTCCTCATTTTATTCCTTTATTTTTACTTTTATTTTCCTCAAGGCTTAATTGCTATTAGAAGTCCACACTTCCCGGTATATTTTCCTCAACCTCTGCTTTTTATCAACCACTTCAAAGATTTGATTCATCCAATTTAAGTGCATACATGTCTTAAGGGTAATGTGTTATTTCTTTGGAACTTAGATTTATGTCATAGTTTCTACAAGCAGAACTATATAATAAGGAACAAAGACTCAATGCAATTTGTACTCGGGTTTTGGTGGTTCAATCTTAAGCTATGTCATGACACATTGATTTTTTTTTTTGGAGAATTATATAAAAAAAACAAAACAGATAGGTAGATAACTAGTCACCCCCCTACACCTATTTCATGCATTGTCCTCAATGTATGCAAAATTGAATAATATAGGAAATGCAAGAAATAATAAAGTTACCGCCTTCGGGATGACGACTCTCCACGGTCGGAGAGTGCTTTGTTCAGTTTGCTATTGAGGCGCTTCATCCCGCCCCACATGCGGGACCTATGCTCGTCAGAGTTTTCTGGGGTTGACTGAGCCCAGAATGTTGCGGAGTCTTCAGACGACTCACTTGATTGCATAGCATCCTCCATTTCTGGAGGTGTCCACAGGTCCGCTATAGTGCCACGGTAGGAGGATGTCTCTCGTTCCACCGTACAAGGGAGCATGTCGGCTTCGTACACCCAGAAAGACTCATAGGCCATAAAGTGCTTGCAGATAGTGGTGACGAGGCATGGCAGAGATTGGGAGTTGCGTTGGTGGCCTTCTGCAATGGTGGTCAGAAGCCGTCGGCACATACAGTAAGTGCGATCACGGGTCATCAGGGAGTGAACGATGCCCATCTCAACGGTGCGAAAAGAAGTGTTGTGGGTATTACTCGTGACATTTTGGCATGCCCACCTACATGCTGTAAAGACATTCCGGTACATGGATGTGCCCTTGATACCCCGATCACGGCTAAGCACACAATCTGGTCCCATGAGTGACCGATAGAAACTGAGTTCCTCGGATGGCAAAGTGGAGGCCCCTTGTGGTATGTCAGTCAAGTTGGAGATGATGTTGAGGTCAATCGCCCAGACTTTGTTTCTCCAATTTAGTAAAATGTACCCACTGTCCAGGTCTATGTTAGTGATACTGCTATAGAACTCCTCCACTAAGCTAGGGCAGTACACATCATCGTTATTATGGACCAAGTAGCTCCAACTCCGTGCTATGATTTCTTCGTAAAAGTGGGTGCCGTTTTGATCACTAACAAGCAACGGGTGGAAGTTCTTCTCAGGAAACACCATGGTGATAGAATACTGCTAAAGTGGTATATGTTAGATTTAGAAAAATAAGTCATGTATTTCCACCGTTTTCCAAAATAAGTCATGTACCAATTATTGAAATTTTTTTTTTTTCGTTTTTTTTTCGGTTTTTTTTTTTGAGAGAAATAAACTAAAACTTAATCAGAATGAGGAATTGCATGTAAAAACACGACTTCCTCTGCAACATTGGAGGGACGATTTAAGTAGGGCTTCAATCGATGCCCGTTAACTTTAAAGTTTTCACCGTTCTCCGGATTACTGATCTCGACCGCTCCGTGAGGGAAAACAGTTTTGATCATGAAAGGGCCGGTCCAACGACTCTTTAGTTTGCCGGAAAAGAGATGAAGGCGAGAGTTATAGAGAAGGACCAACTGTCCAGGAGAAAAAGATTTCCTAACGATGGATTTATCATGAAAAACCTTGGTCTTTTCCTTATAAATTTTAGCATTCTCATAAGCCTCATTTCTTATTTCCTCAAGCTCAACTAAATCCAATTTTCGAGCATTACCAGCTGCCTCTAAATCCATATTTAGTTGCTTAATAGCCCAAAGGGCTCTATGCTCCAATTCGACCGGTAAGTGGCACGCTTTTCCAAAGACTAACCGGTAAGGGGACATTCCTAAATTGGTCTTGAAAGCGGTCCGATAGGCCCACAACGCATCATTAATTTTTACAGACCAATCCTTACGTGAGGCATTAACCGTTTTTTCCAGAATTTGCTTGATTTGTCTATTGGAGACCTCAACTTGTCCACTTGTTTGAGGGTGATACGGGGTAGCTAACTTATGAGTTATGGAATATTTTCTCATCAAAGCTTCAAATGATCGATTACAAAAATGAGTACCCCGGTCACTGATAATGGTACGTGGAGTACCGAATCGGGAGAAAATATTCTCCTTCAGAAATTTGACAACAACTTTGTTGTCATTGGATTTTGTGGGGATAGCCTCAACCCACTTGGACACACAGTCCACAGCTAGCAAGATATACTCCTTCCCAAAAGACATTGGAAACGGGCCCATAAAATCGATACCCCAAACATCGAAGATATCAACTATGAGAATAGGGTGTAGAGGCATCATGTCTCTACGAGAGAGTTTTCCTAGCATTTCACATCTAGAGCAAGAATTACAAAATGCAAATGCATCCTTAAATAGGGTGGGCCAATAAAATCCACACTGTAAAAGTTTGGCCGCAGTTTTCTTAGCTCCAAAATGTCCTCCACATGCTTGGTCATGACAAAAAGATAGAATACTTGCAAATTCCTCCTCAGGAACACATCTTCTAATGATTTGATCCGAACAATACTTGAAAAGATATGGGTCATCCCAATAAAAATTCTTTACTAGGGATCTAAATTTGGCTTGATCGTTCTTAGACCATTCAGTCGGGGTCACACCAGTTACTAAGAAATTGACTATATCGGTGAACCATGGTTCACCAGACACAGCCATAATCTGTTCATCCGGAAAGTTCTCATTCACTGGTGTGTTATTCACTGGGATAAGAGGAATTCTAGACAACTGATCGGCGACTACATTTTCACAACCCTTTTTATCACGGATTTCGACATCAAATTCTTGCAGTAGTAAGATCCAACGCAATAAACGCGGCTTGGCATCCTTTTTGTTCACTAAATGTCTTATTGCCGCATGATCCGTGTAAATAATCACATGTGTGCCTATCAAATATTGTCGAAATTTTTCCAAGGCAAAAATGACTGCTAGAAATTCTTTCTCAGTCACCGTGTAGTTCAATTGGGCATCATTCAATGTTTTACTAGCATAATATATCACGTGAGGTTTCTTTTCAATTTTCTGACCCAACACCGCTCCTATGGCGTAATCCGATGCATCACACATTATCTCAAAGGGTTGGGTCCAATCGGGTGAATGAATAATGGGTGCCGACGTTAATTCCCTCGTAAGGTGGTTAAAGGACTCCAAACATTTATCCGAAAATTCAAACTTAGAGTCCTTCGCTAATAATTCAGTCAATGGTCTAGCCACCTTACTAAAGTCCTTGATAAACCTTCGATAGAATCCGGCATGCCCTAAAAATGAACGAATCTCTTTGACATTTGTTGGTGGAGGGAGATGCTTAATCAAATCCACCTTGGCTTTATCCACTTGAATGCCATCCTTAGACACAATGTGACCAAGTACTATTCCATTCTTAACCATGAAATGACATTTTTCCCAATTTAAGGTCAAGTTCTTCTCCTTACACCTTACTAGTACTAATTCCAAATGGTTCAAACAATTGGCAAAAGTGGGACCAAAGACAGAGAAATCATCCATGAAAATTTCCATGAAGTTATCCACCATATCAGAGAAGATGTTAACCATACATCTTTGAAATGTGGCAGGAGCATTGCACAAGCCAAAGGGCATGCGACGGAAAGCAAACGTGTCGAATGGGCACTTGAAGGTAGTTTTCTCCTGATCCTCAGGAGCGATAGGAATTTGGTTATAGCCGGAATATCCATCCAGAAAACAATAATACTCATATCCGGCCAACCGTTCTAACATTTGATCTATGAAAGGAAGAGGGAAGTGGTCCTTACGGGTTGCAGAATTCAGTTTCCTATAGTCAATGCAAATCCTCCAACCTGTTTGGATACGGGTCGGGACTAACTCATTAAGCTCATTCTCAACTACCGTAACTCCAGATTTCTTAGGGACAACCTGAACAGGACTAACCCACGCACTATCAGATATAGGGTATATAATTCCATTGTCCAACCACTTAAGTATTTCCTTTTTGACCGCCTCAGTTAGGACCGGGTTAAGCCGCCTTTGCGGATCCCTACGGGGTTGAGTATTATCTTCCAAATGGATCCTATGTTGGACTATAGATGGGCTAATCCCCTTGATATCGGCCATGGTCCATCCAATAGCTTCTTTATTCCTACTGAGGACTCTCAACAATTCATTCTCTTGATTGGGGATCAAATCCGATGCTATGATAACTGGGAGGGTGGATGAGGGTCCTAAAAATGCATACTTCAATGTAGTAGGGAGGGGCTTCAACTCTAGTGATGGTGATTCTTGTAGTGAGGGTTTGGATTGAGGTCTTGGTTCGGCTAAAAGTCCACCTAAGGCTGACCAATTGGGTGAAGATCGATTCGAACCTATATAATTGATTTGGTCACAAATTGTGCCCTCACCACTCAGGTTCTTTTGAAAATCAACTTCATCCAATTGGGTGAAATTTAAGTAATCCGAAATCAGCTCATCTTCACTACAATCCTGAATGTAATTCAATTCACTCGATTCATCAGAGAAAATTCCAGGTTGCTTCCCTAAGTTAAAAATATTTAGCTCAGCTGTCAAATTCCCAAATGACAATTTCATCAATCCATTCCTACAATTGATTAGGGCATTGGAAGTGGCTAAAAAAGGTCTTCCTAAGATCACAGGAATTTGATTGCTAGGGTTAGCAACAGGCTCCGTGTCTAAGACAACAAAGTCCACAGGAAATATGAATTCACCCACTCTGATCAGAACATCATCAACCACACCTCTAGGAATCTTAACAGATCTATCAGCCAATTGGAGTGTGGTCCTAGTCTGTTTAAGGTCTCCTATATCCAATTCTTTATATACAGAGTAGGGAAGCAGATTAACACTAGCACCCAAATCCAGCAAGGCCCTATTGATTAAGGGGTTACCAATTACACATGAAATAGTCGGACAACCAGGGTCTTTATATTTGATTTGTGTGGGTTGGGTTAACACAGAGCTTATATTTGCAGTTAAGAATGCTCTTTTTGGTACTTGTGTTTTCCTCTTCTTGGTGCATAAGTCTTTTAAGAATCTTGCATAAGGTGGAATTTGTTGAATAACTTCTAATAAGGGGATGTTTACCTTTACTTGCTTAAAGACTTCCAACATTTTCTCCATTTGATTTGTATGATTCTTATTAAGTCTATTAGGGAATGGTGCTTTAGGAATGAATACTCTTTCAGGTTCAATGGGTTCAATTTCAATTGGTTCCTCAGATTGAATTGGTGGCTCATTGGATGGCTCAGGTGTGACAGAATTATTAGACTCATTAGCCAAGGGGTGAGTGACATTGTTATTAACAGATTTTCCAGATCTTAATGTAAGTATAGCATTAATGTGTTGATTTTGCTCTTCTTCTTGAACCATATGAACTGGTCTGTTGTTATTGTTCACATTAGGAGGTGGTGCATTATGTGGTACATTAGGTGGAGGCCTAATGTGTTGAGGATTGAATGGTTGATATGGCATATGTTGATGTGGTTGATATGCCATATGTTGATTATGTGGATTGTTAATTCTTGGGTTCACCTCGGGTTGGCTTGGGAATCTTCCTCTTTCTCTTTCACCTACAACTTGTGCTAATTGACTTACTTGAGTCTCTAGCTTTTGAAAAGATTGAGTAGTTGTTTGAACAAATGTTTTCATTAAGTTTTCCAAATTAGTTAATCGGCCATCACTATTATTGTTGTTGTTGTTTGAATACATTTGTTGTCTAGGTGGTTGGCCTTGCTGAGGCATGGGTGCATGATTTGAACTCCCTTGGCTCCATGAAAAATTGGGATGGTTGCGCCAACTTGGATTATAGGTTGACGAATAAGGGTCATTCCTAGGACGATTAAATGCAGCATTCACTTGTTCCATGTCCGAAGAAATGTGTGCACACTCCTCCAAAACTTGACCAGTTTGACCACACCTAGAGCAAGAAACAGAAGAGATTTGATTTACTAGGGGTCGGGTTTGAAGCTCTAGGGTTTCCATCCTACGCATAAGGGTGGCTAATTTCGCTTCAGCAGCTATAGAAGCATCTACAGCTAAGACACCTGATCTGGATTGATTTGCTATTCTAGATCCAATACTTGGGTTGGTCGGTGCCCTAGCAGTGTCCCATTGCATACTATTATCAGCCAAGTCTTCAAGAAAAATCCAAGCATCATTCTCATTTTTGGACATAAAGCTTCCTTGGCTTACAGATTCTAGCATAACTCTAGATGTAGGTGTCAATCCCTCATAGATAATTTGGCACAATTGCCATCTTGGGATTCCATGATGAGGGCATTGGGTCAGAAGGTGCTTAAATCTTTCTAAATAGGAATAGAATGGCTCGCTCTCGGATTGAACGAATGCACAAATTTCATTCCTAATCCTAATAGTCTTATGGTTGGGGAAATATTTCTTTAAAAACACTTGAACAAACTCAGCCCAACTCCTAATGGATCTTTCGGCTAGACTATATAGCCATTTTTTAGCGTCGTCCTTCAGTGCTAGAGGCACGAATTTAAGACGCACTGCCTCCTCAGGGATATGCTGGTAATGCATAAGGGAGCAGATTTCCTCAAATTCTCTAAGGAAGAGATATGGATCTTCCTTAGAGGTGAACTTGGGCAACATACTCAGGTATTGTGCTTTGAGTTCGAAGTCGCGACCCGGTATGGTGGGCATAACGATGCACGATGGCTGAGCAGCCATCGTTGGGTAGCACCGATCCCTCAGAGTCATAGGTGGTGCAACAGGTGGGTCCACTACATTCTCACCCATTGGATCCGGGTGAGGTGGTGCAACAGGTGGATTGGGGCTATGCTCTAGACTGGAATCTAGATGAACTCGTGAGAGTCGATTGCTCAAGTCCCTAACCCAAATCTGAGTGCACCGGTTTGAATTAATTTTTTTTTTCAAAAAAAAAGGAAAAAGAAAAAAAAAACAATAGAAGGGGAAAAGATGAGAAAGGAATCCTAATCTAGAGAATTGAGGTGAGAAGAGAAAGAAGACTCAGATGAGAAGGGAAACTTAACTCTAAAAGATAGATGAGAGGGTTGGTCAGAAGTTTCCTAAACAAGCACGGTTCAAACAATCCTAGACCTAGTGTAGCTTAAGTCTAGACGACTCCTAACTGGTTGAGTCGAATTGATTTGCTTGATTCACCTCCCTCACTAATCAAACCAACTTGGCCAGGCCGTGTATAGCTAGTGGGGGCGCTTCCGACAGAGTCGGTGCCAATTAGACAACCACTTCGCTTGGAAGACTTACGTCAACACAAAAACACTTTCTAGACACCAAATTAAATTCGATCAGCTTCAAGTCATAGCAAGTCAAACCAATCTTCTCCTTAATTGAGTCTGAATCCTTAGGGGCCAATGTCTAATTGATTTTAATTTTAAAGCTTGGGTGACACTTTAGGATTGTTATTTGTGGGCCACGGAAGGGTGATGAAATCCCCACCGTATCTTTTTCTACGGAGTTGCCCTTAAGATAATTTAACTTAAATCTAGCAAAGATAGTCAAACATTGGTCTTTAGTGGGGGACAATTGCAAGGGTTATATGCAACTAATTTATATGCTTAAATGCAATCGATAAAAACTGCGCACGTACCTTGCCTCCAGCACTCTTCAACAATGAATTGATTTGCAAAATTTAGCATGCATAATGCGAGAAAATCTCTAAATGATGCATGCACTAAGGCCTTTCTAATTTTGCAAAAATTTTAGGTCACAAGTTGAATTAGTGTCAATTATGGAAGTTTGCCCTACACATGCAATTCTACCAAGAAGGAAATTTTTCGAAAATAGAAATTTCGAGGAAAAGGCAACAAAGGTTACCAACGCACGCTCAGTCGGGTTCGCCGCCCGCTCTCGACAATTTCCAGTTTCTCTACGCGTCCACCCAGAGATAGTTCGCGTCCAGGAAAAATTTCAGGCTCAGATCTCCAACCCGTGCGGCGTTTCCGCCGCAAACTACACTGCTGGTGCGGCGATTTCGCCGCTTGGTCACCTTGGATTGCGTTCGGATTTTTGCGTTGTCTCTAATACTTCCTGAAACGCACAGAGAAAACGTTAGCTCGCGAAAACCCAAGATCCAAACAAACCAAACAAAAATCACAAAAAAAACTTGGAATTCTCGTCGCCTCCCCGGCAACGGCGCCAAAAAGTTGTTGAGATTTTTTTTTATACCGCAAGTGCACGGCCGCGTTGAAGCGGTGGCAAGTACGGGTCGAACACAAGGAGGGAGAGATTCTTGTATTTTTGTGATTTTCTTTGATTAAGGAAAACAAAAGAGAAATAGTGTTCGTTTGAGATTTTTGGATTTATATATTATTTTTTTTATCTTTCTAAAGCAAGAACAACAAGAACAAAAATTAAGAAGAAATAACTATGGATGAGAGTCCAGTGGGTGGGAGTTATGAATCTTCAAGTTAGATTAGAGATTACGAAAATTATTATAAATCAAGTGAGATATTAAGCATCATATGATAATTGATTTAACAAAAACTCATATGATCAAAACACTAACAAGAAATTAAAATAAAAACGATCTCTCTTCTCTAACCCTAAATCCGTCACCCCCACCCTTTGGAGGGTTTTAGAAACCCATGGGGAGAAGATGAGGAGAAGGGGTCATGGAGATCATCGAGAGAATACGGAAAAAAAGGGAAATATTATACTAAACTACGATCTACGAAAGTAAAATCAATTATTCTAAGCACGCAACAAATTATTCTAAGAGAAAAATAAAGAACAACTAAATTACTCTACTGGAATTAAGAACAAGAAACATTAATCTAAAACTAAGCTTACAAAAGCCAAAGATAATGGAGAATTAAAAGGGCAGAATTTTATTGCTTTAAAATCTCATACAAAAAGCTCCTCTTACACAATATTTCGGGGCTATTTATAGCTGATACAAGAAACCCTAAGTATGCATCGGGAAGGACACGTGTTACTACACAATTGGACGAAAATAGGAGGCACGGATCGCAACCCATGCGGCGATTCCGCCGCATATTGACCGTTAGATGCGGCGATTCCGCCACATGGATGGTCCAGATCACTTCGTGCTTTTGTGGGTGTGTTTTTGGTATGTTGTAGGTGGCCTCCACGTGTATAAATCAATTATTGCATATCTTTGGAGATCTGAATTTGATTTCTTTTTGAATATTCCTCCAAAATAACTTTTTAGTCCTTCCAATTTGCGATCAAGTCCCTGACTTCTTATGCAATCAATTGGACTTCAACTTGAGCTTGAATCTCTATCTAATTGGTCTTTGTGATCCATCTAAGTCCATTGCACGCGTTTTAGCTCGAATATTGGTAAATTGCATTGTAACTCCTGAATTCTGCACAATTGCTCAAAACAATACCTTAGTAGCATTTATTTATATAAAAAGACTCTAAATGAAAGACATATGATGCAATGTATGCAATGCATCAGTATCCTCCTCCCGAATACCTAGAATTCTACGAACACCCGACTACCAACCATTGGACTCATTCTCGGCCCATCAACACCCAACCCAAAATTTACCAAATTGGCACTTGAGCCTCACAGTTGACCCCAAACATGATTCCTTAGAAAACCCCCCTCCAAATGTTCATGGAAACCACTGAATTGTTTTTGAAGTCCAACTTGAATTCCTTGCAAACTATGGAAAAACAAGTCAGTCAGATGACACAATAATTAAGTGAACGTGAGGAGGGTGACCTTTCTTAAAACATGAGGATTCATCTTGTATTATCAAACCCCCACCACATCGAAAAATTCAAATCACAAACTGTCAAAGTCATGGCAGGTTGAAAACCCAGTTTAGGATATTTATGTGTTTGGGATTGTCCTGCTGAAGCTAAAAAATTAATCTACAAATTAAAAACTTGACCCTAAAACCATTTGTTGTTAATTTATTGGTTATCCAGAAAGATCCAAAGGTTTTCATTTTTTGCCCATCTCATACGACTAAAATGTTGAAACAAGGCATCTTGTATTTTTAGAAAATGGCAATTCCAGTGGGAGTAGTGAAATCAGAAAAGTAAACAAGAAGGGAAATTGGACTTATTTTCTAATTCCGATAATCTAAGAGATTCCAAGCTCTACATATGTCATAGAGATTATAGACAATCCTGATACACAACCTGGTGAATAATCCCAAACTAATGAACCTCCCAAACTGCCCGAAGAACCCTTAAATAGATCAAAAAGGGAGAGAAGATCTGCCATCTCTAATGATTATGTTGTATCCCTTAACGAGGGATGCAATATCGTCAATGGAGAAGATCCTACCTCCTTTAAGGAAGCCACTATGAGCGATAAATCATCTCAATGGCTAGAAGCCATGAATGAAGAGATGAAATCTATGGAAATTAATGAATTGAGAGATCTTGTTGATTTACCAATTGGAGTTAAGCCCATAGGCTATAAATGGGTTTGTAAGAGTAAGACAAACTCCAAGGGTAATATCAAGGGATTCATGGCCCGACTTGTCGCTAAAGGTTTTACTAAAAAAGAGGGTGTCCATTTTGATAATATTTTTTTCTCCAATCTTGAAAGAGGAGTAGTTACGAATTGTTTTAGCTTTGGTAAGTCATTTTGATCTAGAGTTACATCAAATGGTGGTAAAAATTGCATTCCTAAATGGTGAAGCAAGAGAAATGTTTCATGACACAATCACAAGGTTTTGTTGTGAAAGGCATGTAAAACATGGAATGTCCACTAAAGAAATTCATGTATGGGTTAAAACAAGCTTCTAGATAGTGGTAATTGACTTAAGTTTGATGAGGTGATAACTAATTTTGGATTTAAAGAAAATGTGATGATATCAAGGCATATACCTCAAGGTTAGTGAGACTAAGTTTATTATTCTTGTTTTATACGTGGATGATATTCTACAAGCTAGCAGTGATTTGGACATGTTATACGAGATAAAATGATTTCTTTTAAATAAATAAAAATGAAAGATCTTGGTGAAACCTCATATGTTATTGGTATCAGAATTCATTGAAATCGGTCTCGTGGGATTTTAGGATTATCCAAAAGGCGTATATTGAAAAATTATAAAAAGGTATAACATGCAAAACTTCTCCCCAAATGTTGCCTCTATTGTAAAGGACGACAAATTCAATAAATTTCAATCTCTCAAAACCTGAATTAGAACTTGAGTAAATGTAGTCGATTACTTATGCCTCTGTGGTTGGGAATCTAATGTATGCACAAGTTTGCACATGTCCTGATTTGGCATTTGTGGTTCGCATGCTTGCCCGATATCAAGTAATTAGTAGCATATCAGACATCACATTCATGCTATATATCCTTTATTTTACCCCTGCTAATTGAGTGTTTGTTTGTGGTGTTTTAGGTGTTAGGTAATAAAGAAGAGAAATGAAAAGAAAAGAACTGAAATGCAAGAAAAAAGGACTCAAATGAAGCAAAGTGGCTCTGTTTGTCATGCTCAAGGACCCATTTGCAAATCACGAAGGACCCAGATGAATTCTAGAGGGACCTGAACACATGAAAAATATTTCATGTGCAAAAAACATTCGAAACCCCGATCTTGAGGAGTATTTGGGTAATTAAAAATAAATGGGCTCGAACCAACAAACCAGGAGTGCACCCCACGTGCAAAATGCATAACTTAAGCAACAAACAGAATTTCAGGTGGACCTGACCCGAATGATCTGCCAATGGCAAATTAGAATCTGCCACTGACGGATCAAGTTGGGCAGATGATGCTCGCATTTGTCCCATGGCTCAGATCAGTTTAAAGACGTGCACCAGAACTTAAAGAAATCAATTTCAGCCGTTGGATTGCTCTATAAATAGCATGATGTCTTCTTCCTTTCCTCTCCTTCTCCACTTCCACCATTAGAGTACTTTAGTTTTTACCCAATTTGACTACAAGTAGAGGAAGGTGGATGAAGATTGTAATCTCACATTTTTTTTAATATAAGGTTGGATTCATATTCCTCTTGTCATTCATTTTTTTTCTATCCAATTAGTTGTTGATTTTGTTGGTTAGCTTTTTAGTTAGAGTTTTATGCCATGCTTATTCTTAATCACTTGCTTTCCATTTTTGTAGCGATGATTAGTGAGTAGATCCACCTCATTTGAGGTGGAGGCAATGTAGTTGATGGTGAAGTGTATGATGGGTTCCTTAGTTTGTGTCATTTCCATGTACTTAATGTTAGATATAAACATTGTAGCATGGTAATCTTGTTTTAGATGACATAATGGCCACACTAGATACTTGTTTCATGCCAGATCTAGTTTTGAGATGTTGCTTGTGATGGGTTTTATTTGATGATGTAATTGACTTGAAATGAATGGTTGCTTGGTTTGGTTTATGTTGCTTGAATGAACTAAGGTTATGCTTAGGATTGATTGATGCTTTAATGGCCACACTAGGTGCTTATTTCATACTTGAGAATCCATAAAATTGATCTTAACTTCATGTTAACCTATCCTAGTCATGTACACCATGTAATTGTATGTGTGCCATACTTAGATTCTATACTATCTTCTACTTGTAAACACACACTGTTACACATATGCTTAATGGTTGGACACTCTCATGCACACACCTCATTGTTGCACCTCCACTCAAAGGGGTTTAGCTAGATTTTTTTCTTCTATCTTAGTTTAGTTTAGTTAGCTTACACTAAATCTCTCCATCTATTCTCTTCCCACTCGAGTATGGTGATAACAACAACATGCACAACTTCCTGTGGTACGACCCGTACTTGCAGCGTCTTCACCGATGTCGTGCATTTGCGGTAAAATAAAATGAACAATCAATTTTTTGGCACCGTTGCCGGGGAGTTGGTAGAATTCGTTGTGTCCACCATTTTGGTGGGTTTTTCTTACATTTTCATTTTAGTTTTGTTACTGGACAGGAGAACAAGTGAACTAGGGGCACTTCAGAACATCCAAGAGATGTTTGGGGAGCAGAATCCCTAAACAATATGCTAGTGGCAGATTTGCATTCGCCAGTGGCGAATTTGGTGAGCTTGTCTCACCTTCTATTTCACTTGTAGATTGTTCTTGCTATTTCTAGTTAATATATGCCACTGTCCACTTCATATATGCTCAGTTTGATGCCAGAAATTAATTTGAGATGCATGTTCCCCTCTTTAAGACAACTTGGCCATTAAAATCCGAAGCAAAAGATTAGGCATTCTTGCTTGTTTAGGTCATGCATCATGTACTTGACTTAGGCACGTAGCTTACCTTTTCTCTAGCTATACTTTCAGTTGTTGAGTGCTGGCGTGAGTACGACTGTAAATGGATAGGGTCAAAACCATTTAACAGCCCTAACCGAACTGACGGGTAGGGTCACGGGTTGTAAAAATAATAACCGTTTAATAAATGAGCGGATAAGGGTTGTGAAAATCATAACCGCTTAATAAATGGACGGATAAGGTTATATGATTTAACCCATCCGTTTAACCATTTAACAAAGAAACATAATAAATATATATAATATTTTGTTATATATACTATATACATATAATTTTTTGTATTATTATTGTCATTATGTGTGGATGTTTGATGTTGTTTTATATGAATTTGTGGAAGTTTAGATTAAGGATTTTTCAGGTTTTGATTATAAATTTATGGATGTTTGATGTTTTTAACATGTTTGACAAGTTTTTATCCATTTAACCATTTACCCATTTCTTATATCGATTTAGTATCCATTAAGTTTTAACCATATAACCATTTAATCGTCCAAAACCGTTTAATTAAATCAAATGGGTATGGTCATGGGTAGAGATAAAAATAAACGAGTTTCTAACCGAACGGCGAACCATTTAATTAGGTGTCTAGGATCATGGGTAAGCCCTATAACCTCCCACAAACCTCCTACTTACAACCCTAGGTGTGAGGTATGCATCCCTACTCTCATTCATGCATTAGTTAGTTGGACGTGCATTGGAACAAGAGTGAGGTGAGTGTTTTTGGTGACTTGCTTGATAAATTAAGGATTTAAAACATCTTCAAGGGGCACCACCTATAGCCTTCATGATACGGTAGGGGATTACATCACCTCTTCCTTCAACCCCACAAAACACCTCTGAAAAAGCCTAATTTTAAAATGAAGTATACATTGACACCTAAGGACCTCAGGTGCCTTAGAGAGTGATCCGGTCGGTGTTGCCCACTTTGTTGATAGTAGGAGAGACGAGATCTCTGGATCTTGGCTCACTTGCTGGGCTTTGTGGTCTTCGCCGTAGGGAGGTGAGGTGATTGATTCAGTTATCATAACTGCAAGTGCACGACGTCGGTGAAGACGAGGCAATTACGGATCATGTCCACAAGAAGCACGTGCGAGTCGTAGTCCACAAGTGAGATATGAGATCAGAATTACACTATGATGCATACTAAATCAGAAAACGAACGATAAAAATAACCCCCTTAGGGGGTAGAGAAAGAATGTGGAAATGAGAATATACGTACGTGTGTGTGTTCATTGGTGCTCATCACAACATGTAATACATGAATTCCACAAAAACCAAATCCAACTTTGTCTAACATGAAATACGATAAAATATTATCATTAAAACATACAAGACAATAATTGAGCTAAGACTGAAAGGAATGTGTTCTAAAAGTTTTACTTTTATATGTCAATTATTATGAATTGAATGTGCAAGCATTTTTGTTCCTTGATTATGGTATTCGTCTTTTGGAAGTGTTAAGGAAGAGGCACATGGTCTTTAACCGTAAAGATCTAAAACATAATGGTTTACATAAATCAAAAGATAATGGTTCACAATCATGGTAATTAACATGGAATATTAATTACCGAGATAAGATTGTCGTGTTGGTCATCGATTGTTGTACCCTACAGATAATTGACGACACGAGTATATAAAAGAGGAAAAAATTACTTTATATATTGAATAGACCTAACAACTAAAACATTATGGAATTGTGTTTCGTGTCATTAATGTTTTTACTGTGTCTTGGATCCTAAGATATGAGACTTATATCTTTTCACTCAAGAAGTGCTTAATTTGATTATTGTCAAAAGCTATCGATGAGTGTAGTGATAAAGGCAATAGTTGGTTGAGCATGACTTGTGCTGGAAAAAATAGCTAGTCAAACGATTATTATTGCCCCTCTAAATTGAGTGATGATATTAGTAGGCCCCTTGATGAAGAAAAATTATAATGTGCACAATGTAACTTGAGTTAAGTTACATAGTTATAATTAGCTTAGGGAGATCAAGAAATGAATATAATACAAAGATGACACATTTCTACTTTGTGTATATTCTTAATATCATGAGGCAAGGGACGGACACAAGTGGTGCACTTACATCACTAAATGGATCGTGTTTTGGTTCGGGTGGAACAAAGACATCTATACTAATTGGGCAACTATAATGTGTAACTAGATATCGCTTATAGTTTGAGATATTAAGTGTTTAATATCTCTGCCAATGTGGCTTAGATCCTCCTATAGGTCACACCACAAAACTTGGAAACAAGAGGCTTTATTTTAATTTCATATAATGTGTCGGGTTTCATGAGAAAATAGGACACATGTGGTGAATGAATAAAATCAATATGTCATGAGAAATCACATAATTAGAATCAAAATAAATTCGTATGAGGTATATATATTATGGGGTGTAATAATTTAATATTACATATAATAATATATTACATATGATGTGAATTTGCTAAAAACACCAAAAGATCAAATTTTGTTTGAAATAAATCCAAAATTTGACAAAGGCAAAATCGGGGTCTCACACGGTGAACCGTTCAAGGTTCGGTCGACCGAGGTATCTTCGGATCGGTTAACCGAATGCAGAACGGGTAAGCACAATTGGCTGACCGAAATTGTCTGGAGTGCATGGACAATCGGGTTCGGTTTGTTAGGATAAATGCAGAATTAAAAATAATTATCGAAGGATTAAGGAAAGAGACAATGCAAACCATAAAATCGTCGACACCGGAGTTTAGAGAGGTTCGGCACCCACACCCGGGTCCTAGTCCTCCTCGCAAGCCTCACTCGATCCCCCGAGCCTCGCTTACGGTTCCACTAACCGATCTCCGTTCCAGGATGAGATCAACGTCATTTACAACACCGAGCCTCGCGAACAATCCTCGCCTCGCTCGTGTCTCCTCTCACAACCCGAGAGGGAGCTTCCTTGAAGCTTTTACAAGTCTTTGATTCTTTGATGTGGAAGTTGAATCACACTCTAACTAACACTCTATACTTGAGCACACTTGGATATGATATTTAATTGGATATGCAAGTGGTGAAGTTTAGGCTTGAGTGTTGTGGATTGAGAGCTTGAAAATGGAGAGGATTTGGCTTTGAGTATTGGATAAATAGGAAGTGTTCAAGATTGCCAAGACAACCAAATGAGGTCCTATTTACAAGGCTTCAAGCTCAACTAGCTGTTTGGGGGCTGGTGGGGAAATGGACCAATGAGAAAGCAAGATGTGACTTGAGTTTCGGCAGAAATCGAGACAGATTCGGTCGACCGTTTTCCACACGGTAGTCCGAATAATTGGTCTGAATGAAAAACTCGGTTGACCGATTAAGTATCGGATCACCGTTCACCAACCTCCAGTAGCTTTTATCTATTTATCCTTAATTATGTTCGGTTCACCGAAGTCCACTCGGTTCACCGTTCCAAGGTGGACAGTAGAAATGATTGGGCTCTGATCTACTCAAGTTCGGTTGACCGTGTATACTTCGGTAGACCGAAATAGAGCAGGTATTCTGCTGACAATGCGTGGGAAATTGTTTTATCGATAACGGTCAAGTTAAATAGCCGTTGGGCTCCTAAAGCCAATAAGAATTTGGTTGATGATGAGAATTAAATTTATACCGCAAGTGCACGTCGTCAATGGAGACGTGGCAAATACGGGTCGAACACAAGGAGGGAGAGATTCTGTTTTTAGTGTGATTTCGATTGGAGAAAAGAAAGAGAGAAGAAATAAATGGGTTTTGAGATTTTTGGGTTTTAGTTATTTAAAGCAAGAAACAAAAACAATTAAAACTAAAGCAAGAGCAAAGAAGTGAATTCCGTTGGGTGGAGGATTAGATTTAAGGTTTAGATTAGAGAATTCAGAAACTTATAATAAATCATATTAGTTATGAAGCATTACATGATAAATGATTTAACATAAACTCAAGTAATCAAAATAGACTAACACGAAATTAAAATAATAACATTCATTCATCTTCTCTTCACCCTAATCCATCACCTCCACCATTTGGAAGGAGTTAGAAACTCATAGAGGGAGGAAGAAGGGGTCCTTGAGACATTACAAAAGAAAACTAAAAGTAAGAAATAAAAGACAGAATTTTATTAATGAAAAGAAGAATACAAAACTAAGATTAAGAATAAAAACTACAACAAAAGACTAAGGACCCTTCTAACATCGTTCTCGGGTCTATTTATAGTTGCTACAAGGGATCTAGGTATAATATTGGAAAGTACACGTGTCCAGACACGACTGGACGAAATTGGAGCACACGGATCGAAGCTTGGGCGGCGGAAACGCCGCATATTGTATGTGTGGTGCGGCGGAAACGCCGCACAATCTGGCCTGATTTTGTCCGGATTTTGGTTGAATGTTTATGGTATGATTTGATCCTTCTTTGCGCGTCTCGATTGATTCTTTCCATTCTTTTGAACTCCGGATTAATTCTTTCACATATTTGGAGATATACATTGATTTTTCTATATATTTTCTCCAAGAGAATAAAAGCTACTCGTGATTTGCAATTAGGTCCTTGACTTTTTGCAGTTAAGTCCCTGGTTACTTTTGTGCTTATGTCCTTGTTCTTTTTGCAATTAGGACTTGAATGCTTTTATGCTTGGATACATTTCCATTTGTACCCCGATAAACTTGAACTTGGTCTTTATGATAGAAATGAATCTTTTGCACGCGTTTATGCTCGGGATGTGGGTAAATTGCATTCAGGTCCCTGTATTCTGTAAATAAGACTAAACACATACCTTAGTAGCATTTATTGATGTAAAAGTAATCTAAATGAAAGACATATGATGCAATGTATGCAATGCATCAAATACCCCCACACCTAGATTTTGCTAGTCCCTAGCAAAACAGAATATAAGAAAAATGAAAACAGGGAAATCCTAACTCACTTTCGTAGGAATCACGGTTGCACTTAGCATGTGCAACAAGCCGTTAAACCTCATTGTTGCCAAGGGGGAGGAGTGTTGTCTCCTGAGGGTTTTCAGCGGATATACCCACAAAATCCTGAATCAACATTTCATTAATAGTTCTCAATATCTCCACCTTAACCTTATACATCTTATTTAGAATTCTTGTATGCTCATTATATGAATCTAACTCATTAAAAATATGACTTGGTCTTTATTCCGCCAATATTCACACCACTAACCCTTCTACACATGTTTATCACTTGAATTATTTTGCACGCCTCCTCTGGTGGCGAAGTATCATTCGGATCAACCATGGCATGGATCATTCTTTTAGCTTTGGGCCTTGAGTATTATTATTTTTTTCTTTTCTTCCGTGATTCAACACATTTGCTTTTTGACACTTTTACCCTTTTGCATTCGTGTAGCGAGTTTGGTCGATAATCCCGAGCTGGTAGACTCAAGTTACCGGGTTTCAAGATACCCCTGCGGACCAGTGACTCAAAGGCTTGGGCTTTTGTAATCATTTTGCAAAATGTGTTTTCTTCACTTTATTCCTTTATTTTTATTTTTATTTTCCTCAAGGCTTAATTGCTATTAGAAGTCCACACTTCCCGGTATATTTTCCTCAACCTCTGCTTTTTATCAACCACTTCAAAGATTTGATTCATCCAATTTAAGTGCATACATGTCTTAAAGGGCAATGAGTTATTTCTTTGGAACTTAGATTTATGTCACAATTTCTACAAGCAGAACTATATAATAAGGAACAAAAACTCAATGCAATTTGTACACGGGTTTTAGCAGTTCAATCTTAAGCTTTGTCATGAAACATTATTTTTTTAAATAAAAGACAGAATATATAGATAAATATATACATAAACACCCCCCCCCACACCTAAATCATGCATTATCCTCAATGTATGCAAATATAAAGCAAATGCACTTATTACCTTGATGAACTGCGGTGAACGGATGGAATTTGCTCAAAGTCAACCATAGTCAGAACTGGATTGAATGACACCATATTGGTGCATGTATCCAGTTGAATTGTTCCCCATGTTGCAATGAGCGTCCTGAGTCACAGGTTCCACACCCCTCGCATAAATTGGTTCTCTTATTTGCTCGAGTGATGGTGGGTGTGTCGCAGAATTACTCCTCCTTTTCTCACTTCCTTTTTGATTTTGTGATGATTTATTTGATTCAGAAATCTTATAGATACGTGCTCTCATCACAACATCACTTTGATTGCATATTATGTCGGGCTCACTATCAACATGAAAGATATTGAATTCAGCTTTTAAGTTCCCAAAAGATAACTGCATGAGCCCATTTCGACAGTTTATCAATGCTTCAGAAGTGGCTAAAAAGGGTCTGCCTAGTATTACAGGGATTTGTCTCTTAGGATCTACAACAGGTGCGGTATCTAGTACGACAAAATCCACTGGGTAAATGAAGTCACCCACCTTGATCAAAACGTCCTCGACTATACCTCTTGGTTTCTTAGTAGAGCAATCAGCAAATTGAAGGGTTGTCTTAGAGGATTTTAATGGACCAAGGTTGAGTTGCTCGTAGTCAGAGTACGGGAGTAGGTTAACACTAGCACCAAGGTCTAGAAGGGATTTGTTGATAAAAGTATCTCCTATTGAACATGAAATTGTGGGACATCCAGGATCCTTATATTTTATAGGAGATGTGTTGGACAAAATAGAACTTATGTTTGCAGTTAAGAATGCCTTCTTTGGTACGTTTGTTTTTCTCTTTTTAGTGCACAAATCTTTTAAGAATTTAGCATAAGCAGGTATTTGTTGAATCATATCTAAGAGTGGAATGTTCACCTTAACTTGCTTAAATACTTCCAAGATTTTCTCTATTTGTGCACTTGAGTTCTTTTTGAGTCTATTGGGGAATGGGGCTTTAGGAACATAGACTCGCTCAGGTTCAGGTTGAGCTATGGGTTCAGGTTTGAGTAGGTGGGTTGGGCGTTTCAGATTGGACGTCAGGTTCAATGGTCAGGTCATATGTGGGTGCTTGATGGCTAGATTGATTGGACACTCTAGGATTTACCACATTATTATCAACTTGTCTTCCGGACCGTAATGACACTACTGCATTTATTTGTTGGAACGATCCTTCTTCATTAACCATTTGAACCGGTCTAGGGTTGTTATTTCCTGAAGGTGCTTGATAGGATTGATAGGAATTATTAGATCTAGGGTTCACCTCAGGTTGACTTGGAAACCGACCCTTTTCTCTTTCACCTACTATTTGTGCTAGTTGACTGACTTGTGTCTCTAGCCTTTGGAAGGTCTGGTTGGTTGTTTGTATAAAAGTTTTCATCAAATTTTCCAAACTTGTCAACCTAACCTCATGATCGTTATTGTTACTAAACCCAGATGATGTATTATTTTGGTTATACGGGTTTGGTTGTTGTCTAGGAGGTTGACCCTGTTGGTTTGATGAGAAATTGGAATTATTACGCCAACCCGAGTTATAGGTTGATGCGTATGGGTCATTTCTAGCATGATTATACATGGCATTAACTTGGTCCCATTCCGCACAATCCTCCTTTACATGACCAGTCTGACCACATCTAGAGCACGTGATAGTCGAGGCTTGATTCACTCGGTTTTGGGTTTGTAGCTCTAAGCTTTCCATTCTGCGCATAAGGGTAGCTAGTTTTGCTTCAGCCGCTATGTTGGCATCTACAGCTAAGACACCTGGTTTGGGTTGACTTGCTATTCTAGATCCAATACTCGGGTTAAGCGGTGTTCTAGCATTGTCCCATTGCATACTGTTTTCAGCTAATTCCTCAAGGAAAGTCCAGGCATCATTTTCATTTTTCGACATAAAGTTCCCTTGGCTTACGGATTCTACCATAACTCTAGATGTGGGTGTCAATCCCTCATAAATAATTTGGCATAATTGCCATCTCGGAATTCCATGATGAGGGCATTGGGTCAGAACACTCTTAAATCTTTCTAGATAGGAATAGAACGGCTCGCTCTCAGACTGAACGAATGCAACAATTTCATTCCTAATCCTCATAGTCTTATGGTTGGGGAAATATTTTTTTAGAAATACTTGAACAAACTCAGCCCAACTCCTAATAGATCTTTCGGCTAGACTATATAGCCATTTCTTAGCGTCGTCTTTTAGTGCCAGAGGCACAAATTTCAGACGCACTGCCTCTTCAGGGATATGCTGGTATTGCATAAGAGAGCATATTTCCTCAAATTCTCTAAGGAAGAGATATGGATCTTCCCTAGAGGTGAACTTAGGCAACATACTCATGTATTGTGCCTTAAGTTCGAAGTCGCGACCCGGTATGGTGGGCATAACGATGCACGATGGCTGAGCAGCCATCGCTGGATAGCATCGATCCCTCAGAGTTATAGGTTGTGCAACAGGCGGGTCCACTACGTTCTCACCCATTGGATCTGGGTGAGGTCGTGCAACAGGTGGATTGGGGTTAAGTTCCAGACTGGAATCTAGATGAACTCGTGAGAGTCGATTACTCAAGTCCCGAATCCAAATCTGAGTGCATCGGGTTGAATCAATTTTTGAATTCAAATTCGAAATTTAAATTCCAAATTTAATTTCAAGAATTAATTACAATTTTTTTCTTTTTTTTTAATTTTCGTTTTTTTATGTGTTTTTTTTTTGAAATATAAACAAACAATAGAATGGGGAAAGATGAGAGAGGAATCCTAATCTAGAGAATTTAGGTGAGAAGAGAAAGAAGACTCAGATGAGAAGGGAAACCTAACTCTAAAGATAGAAAAGGGGTTGGTCAGAAAATTCCTAAGAAAGCACGGTTCAAACAATCCTAGACCTAGTGTCGCTTAGATCTAGACGACTCCTAACTGGTTGAGTCGAATCGATTCGCTTGATTCACCTCCCTCACTAATCAAACCAACTTGGCCAGGCCGTGTATAGCTAGTGGGGGCGCTTCCGACAGAGTCGGTGCCAATTAGACAACCACTTCGCTTGGAAGACTTACGTCAACACAAAAACACTTTCTAGACACCAAATTAAATTCAATCGACTTCAGGTCATAGCAAGTCAAACCAATTCTTCTCCTTAAATGAGTCCGAGTCCTTAGGGGTCAATGTCTAATTGATTTTAATTTAAGGCTTAGGTGACACTTTAGGATTGTGATTTGTGGGCCACGGAAAGGTGATGAAATCCCCACCGTATCTTTGCCTACGGAGTTGCCCTTAAGATAGTTTAACTTAGATCTAGCAAAGATAGTCAAACAATGGTCTTTAGAGGGGGCAATTGCAAGGTTGTATGCAAACTAAATTATATGCCTAAATGCAATCGATGAAAACCACGATACGTACCTTGACTCCAGCACTCTTCAACAATAAAAATAATTTGCAAGAATTTAGCAAGAATAATGCAAACAAAACATTATATGATGCATGCACTAAGTTCTTCTAGTTTTGCCAATTTTTAGGTCAGAGTTGAATTATTGCCAATTATGGAATTTAAGCTTAACACGTGCAATTCTAATAAAAGGAAATTTTCTGAAACTAGAAATTACGAGGAAAAAGGCAACAAAGGTTACCTACGCAATGCTCAGTCGGGTTCGCCGCCCGCTCTCGAAATTTCAGTAGCTCCACGCGTCCACCCAGAGATGGTGCTAACCCCAGAAAAATTTGAAGCCCAGATGCTTCAAGTGTGCGGCGACTCCGCCGCAAGTTGTTCTATAGGTGCGGCGATTTCGCCGCTCGTTTAGCTCAGATCGTGCTCGGATTTCGCCGTGCACTATGTTGTCTCCTGAAACACAAATCCAAATAGTTAGATCGCGCACAAGATAAACAGAACAGAATCGAAATCAACAAAAAAAAAACAAAATCTGCGGCGCCTCCCCGGCAACGGTGCCAAAAACTTGATGAGAATTAAATTTATACCGCAAGTGCACGGCGTCAATGGAGACGTGGCAAATACGGGTCGAACACAAGGAGGGAGAGATTCTGTTTTTAGTGTGATTTCGATTGGAGAAAAGAAAGAGAGAAGAAATAAATGGGTTTTGAGATTTTTGGGTTTTAGTTATTTAAAGCAAGAAACAAAAACAATTAAAACTAAAGCAAGAGCAAAGAAGTGAATTCCGTTGGGTGGAGGATTAGATTTAAGGTTTAGATTAGAGAATTCAGAAACTTATAATAAATCATATTAGTTATGAAGTATTACATGATAAATGATTTAACATAAACTCAAGTAATCAAAATAGACTAACACGAAATTAAAATAATAACATTCATTCATCTTCTCTTCACCCTAATCCATCACCTCCACCATTTGGAAGGAGTTAGAAACTCATAGAGGGAGGAAGAAGGGGTCCTTGAGACATTACAAAGGAAAACTAAAAGTAAGAAATAAAAGACAGAATTTTATTAATGAAAAGAAGAATACAAAACTAAGATTAAGAATAAAAACTACAACAAAAGACTAAGGACCCTTCTAACATCGTTCTCGGGTCTATTTATAGTTGCTACAAGGGATCTAGGTATAATATTGGAAAGTACACGTGTCCAGACACGACTGGACGAAATTGGAGCACACGGATCGAAGCTTGGGCGGCGGAAACGCCGCATATTGTATGTGTGGTGCGGCGGAAACGCCGCACAATCTGGCCTGATTTTGTCCGGATTTTGGTTGAATGTTTATGGTATGATTTGATCCTTCTTTGCGCGTCTCGATTGATTCTTTCCATTCTTTTGAACTCCGGATTAATTCTTTCACATATTTGGAGATATACATTGATTTTTCTATATATTTTCTCCAAGAGAATAAAAGCTACTCGTGATTTGCAATTAGGTCCTTGACTTTTTGCAGTTAAGTCCCTGGTTACTTTTGTGCTTATGTCCTTGTTCTTTTTGCAATTAGGACTTGAATGCTTTTATGCTTGGATACATTTCCATTTGTACCCCGATAAACTTGAACTTGGTCTTTATGATAGAAATGAATCTTTTGCACGCGTTTATGCTCGGGATGTGGGTAAATTGCATTCAGGTCCCTGTATTCTGTAAATAAGACTAAACACATACCTTAGTAGCATTTATTGATGTAAAAGTAATCTAAATGAAAGACATATGATGCAATGTATGCAATGCATCAGTAGACCGAAGTGTGTATGGTCGTCCGAAGAGGGTCAAGTTAATTTGGCTCTAAGGTCTTGATTTGAATGCGACCGTTGGAACAAAGTCCGAACCCGATCGAGGGCTATTCGGTCGAACGAAGGTGGTTCGGTCTTCCGTTGGGACAATTCCAGAGAACACCTAAGTTTTACTATTGGGAAGTATTCGGCTATCCAATAGGTGTTCGGTGGACCGAACTAGGTAGAGTTCGGTTAACCGAAATAAGTTCGGTTTATCGAGAAATGACGGGACAGAATGCTAGTGCTCAAGTTTACATAAAACCTTATGGACTCAATAAATATAAAAGTTACATGTCTTGGTCCAAAGCTTTGATTACAAGTCTTGAGTCTTGATGTCCTTGTCCCAATGCTCATTTCCTTGATTGTCTTAATCAACCTATTATGATGATTGCAAGTATACAAACATATATGCAATGCATGTAATCGTGTTTGCTCACTTTGATTGATTAGGTTGATTGATTAAGATTAGTTTAATTAATCATCAAAATTAATATAGATTAAGGCCAAAAAGCCAACAATCTCCCCCTTTTTGATGATGACAAATCTATATCTTAATGCTTGAGTTTCAACTTAAGTGCTCCCCTAATCTATATGATTGCTTCCCCTTCATATATGTAAACTATGCATGTATAAGATGCTCCCCCTAAAAATGTGCATAGTATGAGTAAATTGAAGCTCAATCCTTATCATTCTCCCCATTTGACATCAATCAAATGCAAACACTACAAGCATATGATGTAAAGGTATATGATTTCATAATTCTCCCCCTTAATTAGATGATATAACATTATATGCTCCCCCTATCATTAAGGCCTAAAAGCAATGATGTATGATATCAATTAAGCATGTAATATCCCTAGATTAGAACCAAATGTTAAAATAGACACGATTGAGAGGATTGAAAGTATTACCCAACTTTTGATCCTCGATTTTGTATTGGTTCCAATCTTTTTTCGATAGCGACGACGACTTTATAAATTCGATTCAAATGATTTCCTTGAAGCTTGGAATCGTTCTTTTGTAGCTTGAGCCGATCGCTATCGATTTTCCGTCTAAGTACCTACAAGTGAAGATTTTGGTACCCAAACAACTTTGGGTCCTTTGACATTAATCTTTGTTACCCAAGCCATTTTGGTCTTAGGTGCCCAAACACTTGAAGAACTTTTATTCACAAAGAAATGTTTTCCATTCATAGTATTGTGAATAACATAGTTTTTGTAGTTGTTAACAAAATAGCCTACACCATGCTTATCTAAAGATTGTTTTTGACTCACTATGAGCATATCAATCATTTTCTTTCCTCTTGTGATTTTTTTCAAGATCCTTTTGTAATTGAACATTCTTAGCAATTAGACCTTGAATATTATTACTACATAAAAGTTTTGCATTTAGAGTTGTAATTTCATCAATCAATTGAGTGTTCTCTAATGCAATTTTATCATGACTAGCAAGCAATTCATTCTTCTCATTCATGATAGATTCAATTTGAGATTGTAGCTCATTTGTTTTTCTTTCTTGCTAGTTTATTCTTTTGACATATTTTCTCAAAATTTTCAAGCAATTCATTGAATTCACATTGAAGTTCATTATATGCATTTGAATTATTTGAATCAATTGAATCGCGACTAGTGCAAGAAGATACCTCACTTCTGAATCAATTGATGAAGATGATGAACTATCCCAAGTTGCTTTGAGAGCTTTCTTCTTCTTCTCTTTTCTCTTGCTCTTCTTCTCTTTTCTCCTTTCTTTCTCTTCTTTGAGAAACTCCTTAAATTAATGCGCCACCAATTGTTCCTCGATATCACTATCTCCTTTGATCGAATTGGCGACGGCATGTAGCCCCAAGGATTTCTTGACTCTCTTCTCATTGCGGTCTTTCATTTGTATCTCATATGTCATGAGACTACCCATTAGCTCCTCGACCGATAATTTGGTGAGATCTTGTGCTTCTTCGATGGCGGTCGTCTTCTCCTCCCAATCGTCGGTGAGTGACCGGAGAATCTTTCGAGTCATTTCTCCCTAGCTAAAATTCTTGCGAAGTGCTTTAAGAGAGTTAATGATCTCGGTGAAGCGAGTGTGCATCTCACTTATGTTTTCACCGGATTGCATACGAAATAATTCATATTTATGCATAAGCAAATCAATCCTAGTTTCTTTCAATCTAGTTGAACCCTCATGATGCATTGTTAATGTATGCCAAATATCATAAGCACTTTCACAACCTTTTACCCTATTGTATTCCCCTTCAATTAACCCACAATACAAGATATTCATAATGCGGGAATTCATCTCCGCTTCCTTAATTTTGGGTTTTGTTAAGGATACAATTTCATCATCATTAGGAGGTGTGTATGAGTTTAATATGAATGTCGAATATTTCAAATCATTTGATTGCAAATATATTCTCATTCTTTTCTTCCAATAGTCATAGTTTAACCAATTAAACAAAGGTGGCTTAGATGTGGATAATCCTTCACAATGATTACAAGTAGATGCCATGCTAAATTACGATTAAGTAAATGAAATTAGAAACCTAATGCTCTGATACCAATTGTTAGGATCTATGGCCCTCTAATCGATGTATAAATGCGGAGTTCAAAATAATTATCGAAGGATAAAGGAAAGAGACAATGCAAACCACAAAATCGTCGACACCGGAGTTTAGAGAGGTTCGGCGCCCAAACCCGGGTCCTAGTCCTCCTCGCAAGCCTCGCCCAATCCCCCAAGCCTCGCTTACGGTTCCACTAACCGATCTCCATTCCGGGTCGAGATCAATGCCGTTTACAACACCGAGCCTCGCGAACAATCCTCGCCTCGCTCGTGTCTCCTCTCACAACCCGAGAGGGAGCTTCCTCGAAGCTTTTACAACTCTTTGATTCTTTGATGTGGAAGTTGAATCACACTCTAACTAACACTCTATACTTGAGCACACTTGGATATGATATTGAATTGGATATGCAAGTGGTGAAGTTTAGGCTTGAGTGTTGTGGATTGAGAGCTTGAAGATGGAGAGGATTTGACTTTGAGTATTGGATAGATAGGAAGTGTTCAAGATTGCCAACAACAACAAATGAGGTCCTATTTATAAGGCTTCAAGCTCAACTAGCCGTTCGGGGGTTGGTGGGGAAATAGACCAATGAGAAAGCAAGATGTGACTTGAGTTTGGGCAGAAATCGAGACAGATTCGGTGGACCGTTTTCCACACGGTAGTCTGAATAATTGGTCTGAATGAAAAACTCGGTTGACCAATTAAGTATCGGATCACTGTTCACCAACCTCCAGTAGTTTTTATCTATTTAGCCCTAATTAAGTTCGGTTCACCGAAGTCCATTCGGTTCACCATTCCAAGGTGGACAGTAGAATTGATTGGGCTCAGATCTACTCAAGTTCGGTTGACCGTGTATACTTCGGTAGACCAAAGTAGCGTGGGTATTCCGCTGACAACGCGTGGGAAATTGTTTTATCGATAACGGTCAAGTTAAATAGCTGTAGGGCTCCTAAAGCTAATAAGAATTCGGTAGACCGAAGTGTGTACGGTCGTCCGAAGAGGGTCAAGTTAATTTGGCTCTAAGGTCTTGATTTGAATGCGACCGTTGGAGCAAAGTCCGAAACCGATCCAGGGCTATTCGGTCGACCGAAGGTGGTTTGGTCTTCCATTGGGGCAATTGCAGAGAACACCTAAGTTTCACTGTTGGGAAGTATTCGGCTATCCGATAGGTGTTCGGTGGACCGAACTAGGTAGAGTTCGGTTTACCAAGAAATGACGGGACAGAATCCTAGTGCTCAAGTTTACATAAAACCTTATGGACTTAATAAATATAAAAGATACATGTCATGGTCCAAAGCTTTGATTACAAGTCTTGAGTCTTGATGTCCTTGTCCCAATGCCCATTTCCTTGATTGTCTTGATCAACCTATTAAGATGATTGCATGTATACAAACATATATGCAATGCATGTATTCGTGTTTGCTCACTATGATTGATTAGGTTGATTGATTAAGATTAGTTTAATTAATCATCCAAATTAATATAGATTAAGGCAAAAAAGCCAACACGGTTAACTGAGTGTGAACGGTCAACCGAGGAAGTAGTATTTTCGGTAGACCGAAGGTGACATGGTCATCCGTAGACTATGTCCCAGGAGAAATTCTGGTAGGTCAACGATAGACCGAGTAAAAGGCGTGGTTCGTCTGAATTTTTCCATAGAATTTTTCTCATGTGGAATCGGTCGACCGTCTAGCTCATGGTGCACCGAATACGTGTTGTAACCAAATGGTTCGGTTGACCGAGTAATACTCGGTCCACTGAACAGAACGATTCTGCCTGAATTATTAAGAGATTAATTAAATCATGGGTGGATTAATTCCAGAATTAATTAAAACGTTTTTTAGGGTGCTTATGTGGAAATTAGAGATTAATTTTAGGAGAGAATAAACAAGGGATCATGGCTAAAGAATAACTCTTGATAAGGATGTTTTGGTAGCCTATAAAAGGGCACTTACTCCTACTTGTTTAATACTAATGCGAAAATCTTTCTCTCACTAATCTCTCCTCTAATCACCACGAAATTCTCATAGTAATTTTGAGTTTAGGAGATAGAAATCTCAGGAGCTCAAAGAGGGGTTATTAGCTAGATTCTAAGCCTTATTAGAGATTGATTGGCTAGGTCCTTTCTCTCTAATCTTGTTTAGAGTTTGGTGAACACTTGGAGGCAAATCCGTGGACGACGCAACGGGCAACACGACTCCGGATCTTCAAAAAGGTTTTAGAGAACCTTTAGGTATGATTCTGCCTTTGTAATTTATTTTAATAAATGTAGGGTTGCATGTTATTAGAATAAACACAAAGTAATGTACATAGAAATTGTTGAAAATATGAAAACGATCGTGTATGTTGTATTAATTTTTTAAAAATATATACATACATAGGGACACGAAATCCTACTGTGGTATCAGAGCTCTTAGTTCATATTTTAAATAATTAGACTATATAATTAATTTTAGTTTACCATCTACAATCGAAACAATTCATGTTCCATGTCTTTTTCAAGTTTGCCTATAGTTTTGTTGATTTAATTCCAATTGATTCTTTTGATAGTTTTAAATGTTTTGAAACACATCATGTGAATGTTAGAATTAAAATTTAGACTTATGTCTAATTTATAGAATTTTCGTTTTTAATTAAATGATTATTTTATAAAGAATCAACAAAACGGAAAAGGCATATGTTTATCTTTCTTCAATTTTTTATTTTTTGGAAATTAGATAAAAAACGGTTCAAATATTTTATGTTTTGAACTATGGATGCATAAAATCATTTTTAATGGATTTCAAATGATTTTAGAATTGTTTGATTTGGAGATGAATGATAAACAAAATCGAGTAATATATAGTATATGTACATGCGTTGCTCGAGTTCTCTTACGCAAGGATATGTGAGTTTATATGTTCCGAAGAAGCCATGTGTGAATGAATGAAAGTGTATGTTATTATTTTTCAATCACAGGGGCTTATGTATATGTAAAAGCCAAATTTCTATTTCTATGTATATGCATGCATATGAGAGGATTTTTATTTTGGACTTGTACTAGAAAATTTTCAGAATTGAGAGATGCATGTTTATATTTTTGCAATATCAACATCCATGGTGCAAGAGGAAGACGCTGAAGAAGCGCAATGATCAAGGATCAGGGATCAGGGATCAAGAACGCGGGAACATATAAAATCACACAATGTGTGTGTGAATGGATTTATTTATTTTTGTGTGCTTAATATATATGTGATTGCATGGATGAATATTAAAATGTGTATAGATGATAAATATGCATGATCACCTAAATTCTAAAATCACATATTAATGTTTAAATTGTCCAACCAAAAATTAAGAGTATCTTTCTTTCTTATTTCATCCACTAGAAGCCATCGATCGAGGGTTATTCTGCTCGCCCATGGGTCTAATGTTGGCCTCCATGGGTGACTCGCTTCAAGCGAAATACTTGGATTCAAAACCCAAGAAGACCATGGAAGCTTTAACAAAGATGTTCATGGATAGTGCTAGAAAAGAGCGCTATAAGACCACCATCGCACTCACAAGGTGCCACATGGAGGAGGGAACATCGGTATCCATGCATTTTCTCACGATGCAAGGATACCTTGAGAAGTTGTCGAAGCTCTCTTCCCCGATGCCCGATGAAATTGCGGAAGATTTGATTCTTGGCTCTCTAGCCCCATACTACAAGGACTTCATTATGCACTATCATGTGCGTGAGAAAGGGGTGAGTCTTGAGGAACTTCACAACGTTCTCAAAGCGGCTAAAGTTGACATGGGAAAGGGTCAGGACAAGCACGTCCTAGCCGTCCATGGAGGGAGCAAGAAGATCACCAAAGGTAAAGGCAAATTCACCAAGAATACGTCAATCAAGAGCAAGGGGGTAGGAGGTGCTCGTGCGAGTGCCTCAAGGGGGAAATCTCTGAAATCTCCGACTCCCAATACGGAGTGCTTTCACTGCGGTGAAAAGGAACACATCCGGCCAAATTGCCCCAAGTAGCAAGGAAGACCTTGACAAAGGAGTGATTGAACGTAAGTACTCCAAAAAGGCCAAAGGTATATTTGTTATTGAGATAAATTTAGCCACCTCTGTCCATGATTGGGTAATTGATACCGGATCTTGTGCTCACATAATTTCTAATGTAGAGCTACTAAAGGATAGGAAGGAACTCGTAAACAACGAGATGATTTTGAAGCTCGGAAATGGTGCGAGCGTTGCTATGATTGCACAAGGTTCTGTGGAGCTTCAATTATCTAGTGGTTTAAATTTATGTTTAAAGAATGTTTATTATGTGCCTTCGATTATCAAGAATATTATTTCTGTATCATGTTTGGATATAGATAATTTTAATATAAATATTTCAAATTCTTGCTTGTCCATATCGAAGAATGGTATTTTCTATGCAAATGCATTCGTGAGGAATCGTCTCTATTTGCTTGAATTGAATAATAAACAAATCTTAAACATCAATAACAAAAAGCTTAAAACTACTCACGTGAATGATACACTCTTGTGGCACTATCGTCTTGGTCACATAAATGAAAAATGCATCAAGAAATTGCAAGAAGCTAACCTGCTTGGTCAACTTGATTTTAAATCATTGGAGACGTGCGAACCTTGCCAAATGAGCAAGATGACCAAGAGGCCTTTAAAGAAGAAAGGACCGAGAGTGAATGACTTGTTGGATTTGATACATTCCGATGTATGTGGTCCGATGAGTACTAGTGCAAGAGACAGTTTCAGGTACTTCATTACGTTCACGGATGACTATGGTCGTTTCGGCTATATTTATCTAATGAGAAACAAAAGTGAATCCTTTGACAAGTTCAAGGAATTCAAGATTGAAGTAGAGAACCAACTCAACAAGAAAATCAAGTCTCTACGAACGGATCGTGGAGGTGAGTACTTAAGTACCGAATTTGACTCATTCCTAAAGGAGTGTGGTATTGTACCACAACTCACCCCTCTCGGTACACCTCCGTGGAATGGGGTATCTTAAAGGAGGAATAGGACATTACTCAACATGGTTCGATCAATGATGAGTCAAACTGAATTGCCGCTTTACTTTTGGAGTTATGCACTAGAAGCTGCGGCTTACACACTAAATAATGTTCCATCCAAATCCGTAGAGAAAACGCCTTATGAGCTATGGAGTGGTAAAATACCTAAGCTCAATTTTCTCAAGATTTGGGTTTGTGAGGCCTACGTCAAGAGATTGATGTCGACCAAACTTCAACCAAAAGTGGATAAGTGCTTCTTCATTGGTTATCCTCGTGAGACAAGAGGATACTACTTTTGTCATATAACCTCCAATCAAGTGATTATAGAGAGGAGTGTCGTATTTCTAGAAAAAGAATTTCTGGAAAGAATAAAAAGTAGTGGGAGTAGAGTTGTGCTTGAGGAGACTCAAGATACTCTACAAGATCATGATATGAATGATGATATTCAAGATTATGAAGGCCCAACCGAGGTTCCTTTGGTTAGTGGGAGCGTGAGTGAGAGACCCTCGCAAGAAATTGTGAGAGAAACTCAATCTTCCCCACCTAGTGTACGTTCGAGAATAAAACACGAACCAAGTCCACAAGAAATTGTGGAAGAAGTTCGGGAAGTACACGTAGATCCGAAAGAACTTAGAAGGTCAACAAGGGAAAGGAAGAAACCCGATATGTATTTGGGACTTCATGAGATCATGGTAATAGATACCGATGATCCCTCGACCTTTCAAGAAGCAATGGAAAGAAAGGACTCCAAACTATGGTTTAAGGCAATGGAATCCGAAATAGAATCCATGTATGATAATCAAGTGTGGAACTTGGTTGACCTTCCTCAAGGGAAAACGGCCATTCAAAATAAATGGGTTTTCAAGAGGAAGATGGACATGGATGGGAACTTGATAACCTACAAAGCGAGGCTTGTAGCAAAAGGTTTCACTCAAGTTCAAGGAATTGACTATGATGAAACTTTTTCACCGGTTGCCATGTTCAAGTCTATTCGGATTATGCTCGCTATTGCCGCATTTCATGATTTTGAGATATGGAAAATGGATGTCAAAACGGCGTTCCTTAATGGGAACTTGGAGGAGGATGTGTACATGGTACAACCTCAGGGTTTTGAAGATCCAAAGAATAGCGAGAAAGTATGCAAGCTTCAAACATCCATTTATGGATTGAAGTAAGCATCAAGGAGTTGGAACAAACACTTTGACGAAGAAGTCAAAAAGATTCTCTTCGTCCAAAGTAAGGAAGAGCCTTGTATATACAAGAAGGTTAGTGGGAGCCACATAGTGTTCTTGATCTTATATGTCGATGACATACTCCTCATGGGAAATCATATACCTTTGCTTGAGCAAACGAGAAGTTCATTGAAATCTGCATTTTCAATGAAAGATATGGGTGAGGCTCAATACATCTTGGGAATCAAGATATATAGAGATAGATCCCGTAGACTCATTGGCCTAAGTCAACGTACATACATTGACAAGGTCTTGGAAAGGTTCAGCATGAACAACTCCAAAAAGAGCAGTGTGCCAATGAGTATGGGTGTGCAACTCAAGATGTCTCAACGTGCTGAATCACGTAAACACTTGGAGTACATGAAAGATATACCTTATGCTTCTGCAATAGGATCAATCATGTACACGATGACTTTCACAAGACACGATGTCTCGTATGCTCTAAGCGTGACAAGTCGTCACCAATCCAACGCAGGTCCTGAGCATTGGACTGCGGTCAAGAATATTCTGAGGTACCTTAACCGGACCAAAGATAAGTTTCTTGTTTATGTAGGACAAAGGGAATTAATAGCCGAGGGCTATTCGGATGCGAGTTTCATGAGTGATCCGACGATAGAAGGTCACAATCAAGATACGTCTACCTTCTAAATGGTGGAGCTGTGAGTTGGCGTAGTTGGAAGTAAAGCACTACGGCCGACTCAACCACCACTTCCGAAGTAATGGCTGTCGCTGAAGCGAGCAAGGAAGGAGTGTGAATTAAGAAGTTCCTTGAAGAGCTTGGAGTAGTTCCCTCGAGCGAGGGACCAGTAGAGCTATTTTGTGATAATAGTGCATCTATCTCGCAAATCAAGGATCCCAAATCACACCACAAAGTGAAGTACATGGATCGTAAGTACTTTGTCAAACATGACTTCATCGACGAGGGCAAAATAAATCTGTTATGGGTGGACACAAACAACAACATAGCTGATCCATTCACCAAACCCTTATCCCAAGCCAAGGGCGAAATGCATTTTGAGTCCATGGGTCTGAGAAACCATGTGGATTGGCTTGATGAGTGATTAGAGAGGGTTACCCTAGTTATTATTTTTTTATACATTGAGAATGTATGTGAGAGAAAACTTTGATAACAAGTGGGGAGATTGAAAGGAATGTGTTCTAAAAGTTTTACTTTTATATGTCAATTATTATGAATTGAATGTGCAAGCATTTTTGTTCCTTGATTATGGTATTCGTCTTTTGGAAGTGTTAAAGAAGAGGCGCTTGGTCCTTAACCGTAGAGATCTAAAAGATAATGGTTTAAATAAACCAAAAGTTATTCACAATCATTGTAATTAACATGAAACATTAATTACCGAGATAAGATTGTCGTGTTGGTCATCGATTGTTGTAGCTCTACAAATAATTGACGACACGAGTATATAAAAGAGGAAAAGATTACTTTTATATATTGAATAGACCTAACAAGTAAAACATTATGGAATTGTGTTTCGTGTCATTAATTTTTTTACTGTGTCTTGGATCGTAAGATATGAGACTTATATCTTTTCACTCAAGAAATGCTTAATTTGATTATTGTCAAAAGCTATCAATGAGTGTAGTGATAAAGGCAATAGTTGGTTGAGCATGACTTGTGCTGGAAAAGATAGCTAGTCAAATGATTATCATTGCACCTGTTAATTGAGTGATGATATTAGTGGTCCCTTGATGAAGCAAAATTATAATGTGCACAATGTAACTTGAGTTAAGTTACATAGTTATAATTAGCTTAGAGAGATCAAGAAATAAATATAATACAAAGATGACACATTTCTACTTTGTGTATATTCTTAATATCATGAGCCAAGGGACGGACACAAGTGGTGCACTTACATCACTAAATGGATCGTGTTTTGGTTCGGGTGGAACAAAGACATCTATGCTAATTGGGTAACTATAATGTGTAGTTAGATACTGCTTATAGTTTGAGATATTAAGTATTTAATATCTCTGCCCATTTGGTTTAGATCCTCCTATAGGTCACATTACAAAACTGGGAAACAAGAGGCTTGATTTTAAGTTCATATGATGTGTCGGGTTTCATGAGAAAATATGACACATGTGGTGAATGAATAAAATCAATATATCATGAGAAATGACATAATTAGAATCATAATAAATTCATATGAGGTATATATATTATGGGGTGTAATAATTTAATATTACATATGATAATATATTACATAAGATGTGAATTTGCTAAAACCCCAAAACATCAAATTTTGTTGGAAATAAATCTAAAATTTGACAAAAGCAAAATCGAGGTCTCACACGGTGAACCGTTCAAGGTTCGGTCGACCGAGGTATCTTCGAATCGGTTAACCGAATGCGGAACCGGTAAGCACAATTTGTTGACCGAAATTGTCTGGAGTGCCTGGACAATCGGGTTCGGTTAACCCACTGTGAACGGTCAACCGAGGAAGTAGTATTTTTGGTAGACCGAAGGTGACACGGTCATCCGTAGACTATGTCCTAGGAGAAATTCTGGTAGGTCAACAATAGACCGAGTAAAAGACGTGGTTCGTCCGAATTTTTCCAGGGAATTTTTCTCATGTGGAATCGGTCGACCGTCTAGCTCATGGTGCACCGAACACGTGTTGTAACAGAATGGTTCGGTTGACCGAGTAATACTCGGTCCATCGGAGAGAACGATTCTGCCTGAATTATTAAGAGATTAATTATATCATGGGTGGATTAATTCCAGATTTAATTAAAATGTTTTTAGGGTGCTTATGTGGAAATTAGAGATTAATTTTAGTACAGAATAAACAAGGGATCATGGCTAAAGAATAGCTCTTGCTAATGATGTTTTGGTAGCCTATGAAATGGCACCTACTCCTACTTGTTTAATACTAATGCAAAAATCTTTCTCTCATTAATCTCTCCTCAAATCACCACGAAATTCTCTTAGTAATTTTGAGTTTAGGAGATAGAAATCTTAGGAGCTCAAAGAGGGGTTATTAGCTAGATTCTAAGCCTTATTAGAGATTGATTGGCTAGGTCCTTTCTCTCTAATCTTGTTTAGAGTTGGGTGAACACTTGGAGGCAAATCCGTGGACGACGCAACGGGCTACACGACTCCGGATCTTCAAAAAGGTTTTAGAGAACCTTTAGGTATGATTCTGCCTTTGTAATTTATTTTAATAAATGTAGGGTTGCATGTTATTAGAATAAACACAAAGTAATGTACATAGAAATTGTTGAAAATATGAAAACGATCGTGTATGTTGTATTAAATTTTTTAAAAATATATACATACATAGGGACACAAAATCCTACAAAGACTATGTTTGGCATGTGCAAAATCGTTGAGAGGCAAAACCGTTGAGAGGCAAAGTAAAAAAAAGGTCCCAAAATTGTCTTGAACTTGATGCATTAGGATATCTAGTACAGTGGATTTAGGTCTTATCTAGTCGTAAGGATGCACCCCAATCTTCCCTCGGGGGTGAGTAATCATAGGGTTTTAGTACTCAAACAATTAAAGAAGTCCACCCTGAATCTTGTGAGTTGAATAATTTGTGTTTGTTAATATAAGGAAGTTTCTTGTAGTCAATGACCCTTTAACTCCTGTTATGAAACAATAAGTGTAAGGGATTTGGTTCATGTGTAGATAAGAAATAAGTGAGTAGGTGTTCTCTCTTCTCGCACGACTCCTATCACTCGAGAAATTAGGTCTGAATGGACTTTGTGCCTAGTGCTTTCGAGTCATCTAACTTGGGATGCACCGACTGAACTCTCGTTACACGGGTGGTAGGGATTGCCCTATGTGGAGATGTAGGGAAAGGTGTACGTGATAATGTAAGTCCTCATAGGCAATGATGCACAAAACTTGACCCTGTGAGAATTATACACAACTAGTAAAAAAAGAGAAAAAAGAAGAAGAACAAAAGTAGAAGAACAAAAAAATGGTAATACAAATAAGAACCTTAATCGACTTTATACTTTGTATCACTTGAGGATATTAAGGTTGTCCATGTCTTTCACTTATGTCCTTAATTAACTTGCACGAATGATTCATTAGGCTAGGTGTGTGGACTGGATACATGTAGAGAGTCGGCCCGTTGAATTACGGTGTCCAATGATCGACGAAAATGAGTCCAATGAGTCGGAATGCTAGATTGAATAATGTATATATGTTCAGATTTTGTGGGTGTATCCGCTGAAAACCCTAAGTAGACAACACTCCTCCTCCTTGGCGATGTGACATCATTTCATGCTTATATTTGTATCTTATATCCATTAACTTTCACCTAAATAATGCTATGTGATGAGTTTTATGTTTGAATTTCAGAAATAAATAGGTTTTAAGAGATGAAGCATAAAAGGACCCAAAAGCAGGGAAAAAAGACTGAATTGTGAGACCTGGGGACTAAGATGCAAGGGAGAAGGACCTGAACGTAAGACCGAAGGACCAAAGAGCAAAACAGAAAACTCCACACCATCATGGGAAGTATTTTGGCAATTCTATTCAGGTCGGAGCTCCTACAAGTTAAGTAGATGCATCAAAGACCACCAAAGACATCCAAAAAAGCCCAGAAGAAAATCCAGTGTGATCCGGACCATATAGACCGCCAATTGCGGTCCAAGACCGCTAATTGGCGGTCTGTTTTGGCCTTAATCCGCTAAGATTTTGGTGGGTCGCGTATTACTGTGTATTTAGTCCATTTCTGGTATTTGTTTAGTCCCACATCGGGGGATTGTCCCGGATTGCCTTTTTCCATGGCTATAAATAGAACTCTTCACCTTCCATTGTAATCACTTCACATTTTGAGTGGCTATTCTTCCTACTAGAAGTGAGGCCTTGAAGCACACACTAAAGTAGGCGGATGCTACTTGAATTGTGAGTCATTTTAATAAAAGTTTCTTTATTATGTTGTTTGTTTCATGTTGCTTGTTTTACTTTGTTTAATTTCATTTCATTAGTTTTAGTAGCTTAGTTAATATGCTTTCCTTGCTTAGTTTAATCATTAGTCTAATGTGTAGTGAGTAGTTTCATCCCCTTTGGGGGGTGGAGTAGATTTTCATACATGCATTAGAGAATGGAATGAATGCTTTATTTACAATGTGATGATAAAACATGAATGTATGCTTGCTTGTTTAGGATAGAACTTATAACTTGATGAGTTTTGCCAAAATGATTAGACACCTCTCATGCTTGTTTAGGTTCTGAAATAAAGCAGCTTGTGTATGTAAATGTTAATCAACTAGGTTAGTGAATGGATTGATAGGTTTTGCCATACCATTTAGGCACTTCCCATGCATGAAAACACTACCTTTATTTGTGCTTAAAGAATGTGTACAACACCCACCTCTTTGCATGTGTGCACTCACTCTACCCCTTAGGGGCTTTCTATTTCTGAATTCCAGCACTTATTTAGTTCTTAGTTTAGTTTGGTAGTACATCGTTTGTTGCTTTCTTTCGCATTTCGTACTTCGTAGTGTAGTGTAGCATAAAGTAGGATAATAAAACTCTCTTCCCTATTTTTGCCACTTAATTTCCTGCAAACGAGAGGCTGCTCACCTCCCAGTGGATGACCCATATTTGCCACGTCTTCACCGACGCCGTGCACTTGCGGTTTAATTAAAACGTTCCACAAGTTTTTGGCACCGTTGCCGGGGAGGTGCCAAACCAGACTCTTGTTTGGACGATTTGAGTGGATTTAATTTGTGTTTTGTAGTTTTGCATTGTTGCAGGAGACTTGGAGTCACAAGGGGAGGTAGCAGGAGAAGTTGGAGGCCCCATTGGCATTTTGGACCGCCAATTGGCGGTCTGGTGAGCCCTGTTTCCCTTCTCGTTTCTTCCGGTTGTTTCCATAATTGATGTAGTGATATGGGACTTGATTTGGCATGTTTTGACTTATAGTTTGTTCTCAGATCAATAATCAAACCTCCTTTAAGCAACTTGGACCCTAAAACGCAAAGCAAAAGATTAGGCATTCTTTCTTGTTTAGGTCATGCATCATGTATGTGACTTAGGCATGTAGATTGTCTTTTATTTTAGCTTTATTTTCAGTTGCTGACTGCTGGCGTGAGGTTCACACCTTCTACTCTCATTCATGCATTTCGTATGAACATGCATTAGTTAGTAGGAAGTATATTGAAACAAGTGTGAGTTGAGCGTTTGTTTGGAGAGTTGATTGTTAGATTAAGACTCCAAAACGCTACTAAGGAGGGGCTGTCCCATAAAAGATAAGGTGGGGGATTTCATCACCCTTTCCTTCGCCCACAAACCACACTAATCAAGAGCCTAATTTTTAAAATCAAGTAGACATTGGCCCTAAGGATTTCGGGCGCATTAGGAGAGTGATCCGGTCCAGACCGTCATGACCTGATCGGCGTTGCCCACTCTGTCGATAGTAGGAGAGACGAGATCCCCGGACCTTGGCTCACTTGCTGGGCTTTGTGGTCCTCGTCGTAGGGAGGTGAGGCGTGTTGAGGCCGTGTGACCTTGCAGTTAGGCGTCATCTAGCTGTAAGGACCTATAATGACCTTAGGATTGCTTGAGTCTTGTTTGCTTGTGTACTTCTACCTGTACCCATCCTCCGTAGCTTAAGGAATTCTTCCCTTCTTTCCTGAGTCATTCTTTCTCTCCTGTGTTCCCCCGTCTTCTCCTCTACGCACATTCTTTGTTAAAAAAAAGTTTTGATTTGTGTGCACCTTTGTGCATGCTTTCGTGGGCACGAGACAAGAGTGGCCGTTTGACGAGGTGTGTCGTCAACCCTGCTTCGGTAGTCGATTTCTCAACGCCTTCCTCCTCTCGTGTCGCACACAGTCCTGGTTCAATGACTGCTAATGTCTGCGAGGAGGAGCAGTTACTGGACCCACCTGTTCCACCTGTGCTTCCTGTTGTGGCTCCCATACCTCTACGTGATCGATGCTACCCGAGCGGTACCGCTCTACCCTCATGCATCGTATTGCCAGAGACAAATGGGAACCATTTTGAGGTTAAGTCTCAGTTTATTTCCATGCTCCCTCACTTCACTGGGAAAGGTGACCCATATATCTTTCTCAGGGAATTTGAGGAGGTCTGTGCTATGTTCAAGCTGCAACAACTTAGCACAGACTCCATCCATCTTAGGCTTGTCCCCTTTGCGCTCAAGGATGATGCCAAGAAGTGGTTGTACAGCAACCAGGCGAATGCCTTTAGGACTTGGGATGAGTTTCAATATGCATTCCTCAAGAAGTACTTCCCAAATCATCAGACTCAAAAGTTGAGGAACGAAATCAATTCGTTCTATAAACTTGAGACCGAAACATTTCATGCATATCTAGAGACGTTCAAAGAGCTACTATCGTCGTGCCCTCACCATGGCATTGAGTTGTGGCATCTTTGTCAGATTGTTTACGAGGGTCTTCACATCTCGTCCCAAACACTCCTTGAGTCCATGTGTCAAGGAGAGTTCTTGGGAAAGGATGAAAAGGAGGCATGGTGTAACGCCCCCGATCTCGCAGGTACGCACACTAGGAAAGACTCCAAGTGTCGCGATCAGAGACCTCCACGATGACCGAATGAGTTACAAAAGACAGACCAACAACGACTCGACAATACGTAGAGAGATCATACATGGATAGACTAACATAAAACATGACTGAAAGGTGAGAGATTATCCATATATGGTAACAAGGTCAAATACATTACATCGAGTTAAAAGGGAAATACATCATAAATAATGCGGAAGCAAAAGACAAACTGAAGAATCTGGTCGACGTGTCCCTCGTGTACAGAATCTTCGACTACTCGTCCAGTCTACCCTGTAGGAATCTAAGTACCTGCAAGCACCGCATCAACATATGCGTGAGTTTTCTATAAAGAAAACCCAGTATGCCCCTGGCCCAATCGGAGTTATATGGAAGAATGCATGCAATCTATCTAAGACAAAAGCATCCGAAACAGAAACAGAAAAGCACATAATGCAACAGAAGGCTACGACTCCATAAGCCATGCCAGTCGGGCGCACCCGAATCATTCCTCAATAGGAACCAGAACACCAGCCTTGCTGGTCAAAGGCGGTCACTCGACAGTGACCCACCGCTCGGCACAAAGCGGTGCGCCGGATAAGTGTCCCAATTTACGGCAAGTGACCTACATGGTGCCATCGCGAACTTGGGAATACCTACCCTGAGACAGAATGGCAGCGCGCCTGCTCAGGACTTATCTTACGCCTGGCCTTCCAACATGAAGGTCTTATGCGAATGGCCTCTCTAGCTAAAGGACTCACTCGTGGCCCGTCGGCCCAAAAACAGAATGTGCCCAGAATTATTAACCAGATTAAATGCGATGCAAGCTACTTAAGCATCTAAAATCTAATGCATATATAGTGTGTGGAAATAGCTCAAGGAAAGGTATCCGGATACCCTCCTAACAGCCCCTAAACAAATTAAAATCAGAACATCCCAATCAGGAATCAAACGAAACTCACAACAACAAGCAATCATAACCGGATCGGCAAATCAAGATAATAGCTAATCGAGTCATCTACGGGTCATGATAAGGATGTTATAAGGTCTGATATCCTAAGGGTCATACATAACCATATCATAACACTTCACTTCAATAACATATAGACATGAGAGACGCAATAGGATGATGCGTTACAACTAGATATATCAAAATCACACTCCACAATAATCGATAGCATGCATCCTTAATTTCAGAGTTTATATGCGATGATAACTAAAATCTCAGAGCATGATCAGAGTTTATATGGGTATGGATTACATGTATATCAGTAGGATAATCATGTTAGAATATGCATAAAATTATCAGTAGACGATATAGATCTCTAAACTAGCATACATGCATGTAACGGGTTAATGTGTTGCTTTAGAACATGACACGATCAGCACATGATATGAGAGAGCCCGTTTACATTCATAAGTGCATGCATGACTACAACATCAGGAATACACACACATCAGATCATATAACCACATTATATCTGCTATTGAAACACAACAAGTCATATAAAGCAAAACACATTCAACGCATAGAGCATGATAACTAACAAAAGACAAGCTAACAAGTTCAATCGACTCAAACCGATGCATGAGCCCTTGACCACTCCAACCCACGTTCTTAGAGTATCCCTCTCAGGCCGTCTATGGTGGGAGAGGGTCAGTAGAGATCCATCCAAGCAGCTCAGCCCAACAACCGAGCAAGCAGATGCACATGGTGCACTAACCGCATGGCAAGCCCATTCAAGTGCATGCTGCTCAGACCGAGCTAGCCCATCTAGATCCCCCTAACCCCTAGCCTCCCTAGGGTTGTTCCACACCTTTTCCTGACCCTTGCCACCGTCTAGAAGGGCTGGACCCGCCAGCTGATCCAAACAAATGGTCAAAAGGGTTGAAGACAAATCCTAGTCGGATCTTGTGTGCACCAGCCACACCCAACCAGATCCGTGTCCACCCCAAAACTCCACCCAGAAGAAACCTCATCACTCCTGGTCAGACCTCACCAGAGCTCACCGGAACCCCGGTCCCTCTGGCTGCCCCACAGCCAGCCCCATCTAGCGTATGCTCCATGCGCACGCTAGAAGGGAACTCGGTTGATGGTGCAAGCGATTGCACCAACCACCAACATGGTGTGGGCTGGCTCCCCAACCAACACCCCCTCCCATACATCTCTTCAAGGGTCAGGAGCATACCTGAATTCACGAAAAACTTTGCCCGAGATTACCGGAGATCAGCCCACCCAGATCTTCGTCTAGTTGCTCCCAGAAGATGCACTCTAGCTTGCTCCACTTGACTCGTCGGAGCTCCAACCACTAGCACACCGGAGAGGGACATGGATAGGGTCTGAATTTCGTGGGTGAGGGAGTGAGAGGGTAAGGATGGCTTGGGTTGAGGGGGTTTTGTTTGCAAACAACCCTCCAACTTCCATAGGCTTCATGGCTATTCAAGTCACATTAAGGCATGCCAAAATGGCACCATTCCAAAGGCATCCAAAAGCCACGAAAATGCACATCCAAACCCTAATGCATCCCTTCCAATTCCATGGCACTTCAACACGGTTTTAGTCCAAAATCGGCCCTACACTCACTCGGGCCCAAATTGAGTCGATCGAGTCAAACAACTGCGCGCTCGTCCGATGTGTCGCACCCGATCGTCCAACGAGAAATCTGATCAAATCTACTCAAACAAGCATGCCATAACACAATTTGACATTCCAAGAAGTCAATTATGCATAACCGCGGAGAGTGGACTTATTATTATTATAGCAGGAGAGCGGGTCTTACACATGGGCTTTCCTAGAAGACCTCTCTGAGAAAACCATGCAATGGGAGAGCGTAAGGGAACCACCTGCATCATCCAGCATAGGAGCGAGGATCGCGAATGCAAAATCGACTAGATTGGGTGTCACATTTGCCGTCGATACCACTACGGCCATCGAGGCCTGCATGGCGGCCTTAATGCGCCATATGGATTCGATTGAGCTCCAAAACAAACAAGGTGCACCTCACATGTCCACATCTGGTCGAGTTCCTTGTCATTCATGTGGTAGGATAGGTCATGTAGAGAGCGAGTGTGCGTCCATTCCTCCTGAGATGGAACATGTCAACGCCATCTATGACAGAGCTAGAAATTACCCATACTCATCATCTTATAATCCTGGATGGAGAAACCACCCCAATTTTTCATGGAACCATAATAATGCCCCGGATGGTCCTTCAAACTCCTCTCGACCACCTAACCAATCATACCAACCTCCCATACATGCACAATCTTATCAGCCACCCCAAGCTCTAATCACCAATCAATCGGGTTTCCCCAATTCCAATAATATAGAAATCCGATTCAATTCGCTTGAGACCTTGACTCGTGGACTTGAAAATTCAATGAATTTTTTTATGTCAACCACAAGCCAAGTTCTCACTTCAAATCAGCAGACCATTAAATCTCTAGAGCTTCAGATGAGTCAATTGGCTCAGTCTGTACACGAAAGAAAGAGAGGGTCTTGGCCTAGCCAGCCTGAGGCTAACCCCTACATGTACCAGCAACAACACATGCAAAATGAGAATGTGGTACCTCGGGGGAGGCAAGTGAACCATGTAGAGGAACCTGTTCACCATGTCAATTCCATTGTAACCTTAAGGAATGGAAAGTAGGTTGACAATCACATTTCCTTGCCACCACCACCATCTATGCAGCCCCTCAGTGGGAATGGTGGTGAAGAAGAGGCTGTGGGTGAGGGTAATACACCAACGCCTCCTTCTCGGGCACCGCAGAAAACCTACCTGCCAAAAGCTCCCTATCCAAGTAGGTTAACCAAAAAGCAGAGTGACACAATGGATAAGATATTAGAGGTGTTTAAGCAAGTGATGGTTAACATCCCCTTGTTGGATGTCATCCAACAAATACCTCAACATGCCAAAGTGTTGAAGGATCTCTGCACAACCAAGAGGAAGACCAATGTTCCTAAGAAAGCATTCTTGGCGGCAAATGTAAGCTCACTTTTGTCCAATCCTGCCTACACAAAATACAAGGACCCTGGGTGTCCTACTATTCAGTGACGATAGGGGACACTAGCATGAGTAATGTATTGCTTGATTTAGGATCAGCGGTCAACCTCCTCCCATTTTCTGTTTATCAACAATTGAATTTGGGAGAATTGAAACCAACTAAGATCACCCTCCAATTGGCGGATAGATCCATTCGTATTCCAAAGGGGATTATCGAGGACGTGCTTATCAAAGTTGGAGATTTTATATTTCCAGTCGATTTTGTTGTCCTCGATACCAATCCTGTTGTGAACACCCACTTTCAAATACCTTTGATTTTGGGTAGACCATTTGTGGCAACCTTCAATGCCTTAATTAATTGTAGAAATGGTCTCATGAAACTCTCATTCGGTAATGTGAGTGTTGAGTTTCATGTGTTCAACTCTGGTAGGCAACATGAGCCATGGACCAACCTTTAAATCTCAATCTCATCCGCAAATTAGAGAAAGTACCACACTAGATATCCTAATGCATCAAGTTCAAGACAATTTTGGGACCTTTCTTTTTACTTTGCCTCTCAAGGGTTGTATACATGCTAAACACACACAAAACGCACAAAACATTTTCTTTCGCAAACACATGAAGATTTTTGAAAGAAATGTGAATATTTTAAAGCACTAGGCAAGCAAAAGAAGACAACTCACCCATGGATCATGGCAAGCAGATATATCGATATTAAATGCAGCACACTAACATGACCCTATCAATGCACACAAAAGAAAAAAAATCAAAGGAAACGACTCGACTATGTACACACATAAAACACCCCCCACACCTACTTCATGCATTGTCCTCAATGAATGTGAGCAAGATACTACATGGACTTATGCATGAAAAAGAGAAGATCTCACCAATATGAAGCGCAACAGGAAGTTCATGGTTATAGTGATGGACAGAAACTCGAATTCCCTCAAAACCTGTGAGATGCTAAAGAATGGATACAAATACGTGAAAGAAATGGGGCCCAAATACTCAAGGGTTGGAGTCCACAACAATCGATATGCTCACTGAAGGAGTCTTTTTCTTCTTTTCTTTTCTTTTTTCTTCTTTTTTTCTTTTTTTAACTATGTACAATAATGGGCTCCCATCTTCATATGTCAAGGGAAATCAAATGGGAACCCGCCATCTCCCAAGCGAGAAATGCACATGCATGGGCTCGCAACATACAAACCAGAATTGCTTGACCACCTTACACCCTTATAAGCATTGTGGTCCTTTGATGCCACTTGAGAGTGAGCAAGACAAGAGGCATGAATGAGAGGTGAACCTCTGTCTGGTTGTTTGAAATGAAGGGTATCAGGTGGTTGATTCTCAACCCACATTGGGTTCTCAGCAAATACAGAATGAAGAGCATGTGGCCCAGAGACCATAAAAATAATATATTGTGTCTCAAGAGCCACATGGTCGAAAGGATGTGGCTCAAAGGCCACGGGATCACAAGGATGTGGCTCAAAGGCCACGGGATCAGAAGAGAAGGCACAATCTTGTGCTAGCCCAGGTGAAACATCTTCACTACCTTCAGGATCTCCATCGAACAATTCTCTGAAGTACTCGAAAGTACCCTCAACTTCTATCTCATCCATGCCCTGGATAAGGTTGACCCCAACAAGGTCATTAAAGGCACCTGGCTTCTTGTCGATGGTGAAGATGTTGAAATCAGCGCATTGACTGCCATAAGTCAAGCGCATCAGACCATTGCAACAATTGATCAAGGCATTGGAAGTCGCTAGAAATGGTCGTCCCAGAACAACAGGAATTTGTCCATGTGGGTTTGGCACATGTTCAGTATCCAAAACAAAGTAGTCGACTGAATAAATGAACTCTCCCACTTTGATCAACACATCTTCCACCACACCCCTCGGTTTCTTCATAGACCTATCATCCAATTGAAGAGTGGTTTTTGTTTGTTTGAGGTCTCCAAGACCAAGGTGGACGTAGACCAAATATGGCAGAAGATTAACAGATGCACCAAGGTCCAATAAAGCCTGATATATCGACACCTCACAATCACAAAAGAGATAGTAGGACAACCAGGGTCCTTGTATTTGACTTGCATGGGTTGTGCCAACAAAGAGCTCACGTTAGCCGCAAGAAAATCTTTCTTTGGAACATGAGTTTTTCTCTTCTTGATGCATAAGTCCTTGAGAACTTTGGCATAAGGTGGCATTTGCTGAATCACCTCCACAAGAGGGATGTTCACCTTGACTTGCCAAAATATCTCAAGCATCTTGTCATGCTGATCCGAAGTTTTCTTTTTAAGGCGCTCAGGGAATGGCACCTTCGGGGTATAAGGGTTTTGCGAAGGAACCTTAGAATTCTGGTCCAAAGAAGCATGAGTGGGGACCTCAGACTCTGATTCCTTCGACACAAGAGGAGACATGGGGACCTCAGGGTTGGGCCCCATTGTCGGAGGAAATGTAGAAGGAACCACAATATCACGCTCCTTCCTGGATGTATTTGTGGAGGGAACCTCAGGATCCGTCTCCCTCAGAGATGCAAGTATCACCGCAGGTCTGGTGACACCAAGAGATGGTGATTGCAAGAAAGGTACCCCAATGTGGTTATCCACCTCCTCAACAGACCACAAAGTATGAATCACATTAATATGATGGTCGGTTCATAGATAACATGAGGCACTAGTGGCCTTCCTTGAGAATGGGTACCCCGAGGATTCACCTCGAGTTGACTCGGTAACTGGCCCTTCTCGCGTTCATGGAGCTGATGAGCAAACTTGCTAACTTGCATCTCCAAAGCCTTGACAGTGCTTTGCATGCTCTGCATGAATGCTTGAAGGGTAGGATCACTAGAGGGGTTCTCAGGGTTAACCCGCTGGGGTGGTGCAGTTCGGTTAGAATAACCCGACGATGAGGCCCGAGGAGGTTGGTAAGTATAGCGCTGAGATCTTTGATGTGGGGGTTGGTAGGACGCCGATGGGCATGGAGGTTGATAAGGTGGAGGTTGAGGTTGAGCGTGCGAGCTCTGACCATGAACCCCACTAGGTCCCCAAGAGAAGTTAGGATGGTTACGCCATCCCGGGTTGTAGGAGTGACTGTACGGGTTGTTACGGGGCCTTTGTTGATACATCGTGTTTGCACGCTCAATATCACTTCGAGTGTAAGCGCATTCCAAGTCATCATGGCATGTAAGTCCACACCTACTACATCCGGGAGTAGCGACTTGAGCGACAAGAGCTTAGTCCAACTCTAAAATCTCAATCGCACGCATGAGAGCAACCATTTTCGCCTCAGACACGATAGTTGACTCAACTTGATATGATCCAGCTCGACCAGAAGATCTGGCGGCTGGTGGCTCTCTCATGGTGTCCCACTCAAATGTACGTTCAACCATTAATTCAAAAGTGTCCCATGCCTTATCGATGGCTTTCATTTGGAAATAACCTTGACACATTGACTCCAACAATGTGCGGGTGTTGTAGTTGAGGCCCTCATTAACAATTTGGCACAACTGCCAAAGCTCAATTCTGTGATAAGGGTACTGCAAGAGAAGGTCCTTCAACCTCTCAAAGAAAGGATAAAACGATTCGGTCTCAGTCTGATACATTTGGTGTATCTGGTGCCGTATCTGTTGAGTTTTCCTTTGAGGGAAGAATCTCTTCAGGAATACGGTCACAAAGTCATCCTAATACCGAATAGAGGTCCTTGGGAGGTTGTACATACATTTCTTCGCGTTATCCTTCAACGCGAAAGAAATCATCCTCAACCGCACTGATTCCTCATCAAGTTGTTGAAGCTTGAACATGGAGCATACTTCCTCGAATTCACGTATTAAAATATACGGATCCTCATTATTGGCAGTGAAGGTAGGAAACATGCTCACATATTGAGGTTTCAGCTTATAGTTGTTCCCGCAAGCTGGGGGAAGAAGTATGCAAGAAGGTTGTGCAGCCCGAACAAGATGGGTCATCTCCCACAAAGTCATCGGTGTATCCTGTCGAGGTAAATGTGGTGGTGCACCAAGAACTCGATCCTGACTGAATCCCTCTTCCTCTCGAGTCAGAGGAGGAGGAGAAGGAGGTCTACGTGGTGGTGGGAGCGGACCGAGGTAATCCATGTATGGAACTCGGTCTCCCCCGTCACTACGCGAAGACTCGGCCTCACGCTCCAAAGGAGCATGAGGCGGAGATGGCCGATCACCTAGACAATCCATCTCAGAAGAATGCACTCTCTCAAGTCGAGCACTCTCACCCGAACGAGCCCAACCTCGCATAAAACGCTCGACTCGACTCTAAAATAACACACAACAGAAGGTGTACTCAGAGGAGGAGACTACTCATAGAAAATAGATGAGGAGAGGACTCAGATGAGGAGGGAAGAATCCTTAGACCTAGCGTGGGTAGTGGTGAAGGTATAAGCCTAATCTAGCAAGCACGACTCAAACAACTTAAGGCTATGGGTCCTTAGGCTAGATGACGCCTAGCTTCGAGGTCACTCGTCTCGACATGCCTCACCTCCCTAGAACGAAAACCACAATGCCCAGCAAGTAATACTAGATCTGGAGATTCAGTACCTCCTACTATCGACAAGGCAGGCGACGCCGATCCGGTCATGACGGTCTCGACTAGATTACTATCCTAGTGCGTCCAAAATCCTTAGGGCCAATGTCTACTTGCTTTTGGAATTAAAGATTTTATTAAGAGTGATATTGGCGGCCAAGTAAAGGATGATGAAATCCCCCACCTTATCTTTTATGGGGCAACCCCTCCTTAGTAGCGTTTTGATCTTAAATCTAGCAATCAACTCTCTAATCAAACGCTCAACTCACTCTTGTCTCGATTCACCTTACTAACTAATGCATGATTGAAACATGCATGAATGAGAGAACTGGGTGCATGTACCTCAGGCCAGCAATCAACAAAAAAATATAAAGCAAAGAAAAGACAAATGCGTGCAAGGTCTACAAGTGATACATGACCTAGATGGCAATCAATCTACTCTTTTGCTTTGAGCTTTAAGGTCCAAGTTGATTAAAGGGGATTGATTGTTAATCTGGGAGCAAACTACAAGTCCCAACATGCAAGATTGATCTCTCATACCACAAAAATGAACAAACAAACAACCAGAACAAATATTGGAGAAAACAGAGCTCACCCGGCCGCCAATTGGTGGTCCCAGACCGCTAATTGACGGTCAGTGTCGTGCGTTTCTGCCTCCAATTCCTCCAGTCGCCTCCCCTTGATCCTGAGGATCCCTGAAACGGATCAAAACTAAAATCGAAAAAGTAAAACCACTCGAATCGTCCAAACTAAAGTCCGGACAGAACACCTCCCCGGCAACTACGCCAAAAACTTGATTGAACGTTTTAATTATAACCGCAAGTGCACGACCGCATTGAAGTGGTGGCAAATATGGGTCGATCCACAGGGAGGTGTGTCGACTTTACTTTGTTTGAAGGCATGTGGGAAAGAAAGGAGAGAAAGGAGTTGCGATCAAACTACACTAAGATGCAAAAGGAAATAGACAATAAGCAATAAAATTAAACCTCAAAGGGGGTAGAGAAAAGAGTGTGAATACAAAGATATGTGTATGTGTGTATGTTCAATTAAGCTCATCAAAACATGTAGTGCACGAAAATCATAAACCTACATCCAACTTTGCCTCTACATGAATTAAGATAACACAATATCATTAAAACATACAAGACAATAACTGGAACGAAGCTAAATGAACTCATGTATAAAGACTGGTGAGAATTTTATTTATACCGCAAGTGCACAGCGTCAATGAAGACGTGGCAAGTACGGGTCGAACACAAGGAGGGAGAGATATTGTTATTTTTGTGATTTTCGATTAGGGAGAGAAAGAGAGAGAAATAAGGTTTGTTTGAGATTTTTGGATTTTTAATTTCTAAAGCAAGAACAACAAAAACAAATTAAAAATAAAGCAAAGATGGATGAGAGTCCAGCGGGGGGAGGCTTAGATATCGGGTTTTGTTTAGAGAAATCTGAAACTTATAATAAATCACATTAGTTATGAGGCATTACATGACAAATGATTCAACATAAACTCAAGTAATCAAAATATAATAACACGAAATTAAAATAATAACATCATTCTTCTTCTCATCACCCTAAATCCTTCAGCCCCACCCTTTGGAGAGAGTTAGAAACTCATGGATGGAGGGAAGGAGAAGGGGTCCTACAGAAACTACCAAAGAAAACTAAAAACACAAAATAAACCAACAGAATTTTATTACTAAAGCATGGAATACAAATAAGTTCTTTTTCCTCAATACATGATTCGGCCTTATTTATAGCCTCAACCGGGGATCCCAATACATAAAAGAAAAGTACACACGTCAATACAACATTGGTAAAAATTTGAGCGCACGAATCGACTTTTGTACGGCTAATCCGCCGCATTTTGTACATGGGGCACGGCGGAATCGCCATCTTTTTGGCTCAGATTCGATCCGGATTTTTCCTGTGTGTTTATGGTATGATTTAAATCTCCTTTGCGCGTCTGGATTGATTTCTTTCCTTTCTTTTGAGCTCCGAATTTATTTCTTCATATATTTGGAGATCCCAATTGATTTTCTTTAGAACTTTTCCAAATTCATATTTTGGTACTTGTAATTGCAGTCAGGTCCTCGGCTCTTTGCAATTAAGTCCTTGGCTACTTTTGTGCTTAAGTCCTTGGCCTTTTTGTAATTAGGTCTTGAATGCTTTTATGCTTGGATGGACTTCCATTTGAACCCCGATAATCTTGACTTGGTCTTTATGATAGAAATGAGTCTCTTGTACGCGTTTATGCTCGGGATATGGGTAATTTGCATTCAGGTCCCTGTAATGTGTAAATAAGACTAAACACATACCTTAGTAGCATTTATTGATATAAAATTAATCTAAATGAACGACATATGATGCAATGTATGCAATACGTCAAATACCCCCACACCTAGATTTTGCCAGTCCCTAGCAAAACAAAATATAAGAAAAATGAAAACAGGGAAATCCTAACTCACTTTCGTAGGAATCACAGTTGCACTTTGCATGTGCAACAAGCCTTTAAACCCCTAAGTTTCCTTAGAGGACGAGCTTTGTCTCGTGAGGGTTTTCAGTTGACACACCCACAAAGTCTTAATTCAACAATTCATTAATAACTCTCAATATCTCCACCTCAACCTTATAAATCTCACTTAGAATTCTTGCATTCTCATTATATAAATCTAACTCATAAAAATCTGACTTGGTCTTTATTCCTCCAATATTCACACCACTAACCCTTCTACAAATGTTATCACTTAAATTATTTTATACGCCTCCTCTGGTGGTGAAGTATCATTCCGATCAACCATGGCATGGATCATTCTTTTAGCTTTGGGCCTTGAGAATTTGAAAGTATATTTTTTTCCCGTGATTCAACACATTTGCTATTTTTTTGACACATTTACCCTTTTTGCATTCGTGTAGCGAGTTCGGTCGATAATCCCGAGCTGGCAGACTCAAGTTACCGGGTTTTAAGATACCCCTAAGGACCAGTGACTCGAAGGCTTGGGCTTTTGTAATCATTTTGCAAAATGTGCTTTCCTCACTTTATTCCTTTATTTTTACTTTTATTTTCCTCAAAGATTAACTGCTATTAGAAGTCCACACTTCCCGGTATATTTTCCTCAACCTCTGCTTTTTATCAACCACTTCAAAGATTTGATTCATCCAATTTAAGTGCATACATGTCTTAAAGGGTAATGGGTTATTTCTTTCGAACTTAGATTTATGTCACAGTTTCTACAAGCAGAACTATATAATAAGGAACAAAAACTTAATGCAATTTGTACTCGGGTTTTGGTGGTTCAATCTTAAGCTATGTCATGGAACATTGTTTTTTTTTAAGAACATATATATATATATATATATATATATATATATATATATATATAGATAGATAGATAGATAAACACCCCCACACCTAAATCATGCATTGTCCTCAATGACTGTGAGCAAGATACTACATGGATTTATGCATGAAAAAGGAAATATCTCACCAACGTGAAGTACAAAGGAAAGTTCATGGCTATGTTGACGGACAAAAACCCGAATTCCCTCAAAACCTGTGAGATGCTAAAGAAGGGATACAAATACGTGAAAGAAATGGGGCCCAAATACTCAAGGTTTGGAGCCCATACAAACGATGCATACTGAAGGAGTCTTTTATTGTACTTTTTTTTAAAATATAATTATGTACAAACATAAATTCTCATCTTCATTTGTCAAAAGACATCAAATGGGAACCTCAAAAGTGGGTCAATGCACTTGGAAAGGGAACATGACACCACGCGGGACCAGAATACACATGCGTGGGCCCCCTTCACAAAGAGCACCTGATGAAATGAGAGGTTCATTTATTGGACGCAAAGGCGTCTCATTCAAAGGATCAAACTGAAAGAGCTTGAACCTCTCGAGAGTTTGGGAAATAAGGGGCAACGGAAGAAGAGTTTCTCCCGTTGCGGTTTTGAAGTTATGATCGTCAATCCAAACTCTCCAACCAACTGGCTGGTGCGTCGGAGCGAGGTCAAGAACCTCGTTAGGCAAGTCCGACTCACTAGGCGAACAAAAAGTGGGTCTCATACCCAAGGTATCCTCCAAGAAACTCCTAATACCCTCATGAGCAATGTAGTTGTTTGATGTTACATAATTTCCAAGATGATCAGGAACAATAGTGAGAGGCAAACTCTCATCAGGTTGTTTGAAATTGAGGGTGCTAGGGAGCTCTTGCTCCACCGGAGGTGAGTCCTTAAGAGGCACAACATGAAGATCATGTGGCTCAAGGGCCACGGGGCAAGAAGATAAGACACAATCCTGGGCCGACTCATGATGAAATTGGTCAATTTTATTCTCAAAGTGTATCGAATCCTCTACTAAGTGATCGTGAATTGAAACCCCAAGTCCCGCAGACTGACTAGGACTTTGACTTTGAAAGATTGTGCTTTGAATTTGTGGATGGTGTGGTGGTTCAATATCACAAGATGCATCCTCATGTTGGGAAGAAAAGTTACTCTCCTCACGATCACGTAATTACTATGACATTTGACTCACATGCATTGTTATATTTTTTATGGACTGTTGAGTGGTTTCCATGAACGTAAGGAAAGTTTGTTTCAAGGAATCAGGTATGCGGTCAACTATGAGGTTCAAGTCAGAGCTTGGGAAATTTTGAGGTTGGGTGTTGGTGGGCTGAGAATAAGTCCAATGATTTGAAGTGGGGGTGTTGGTAGAATTCTGGATATTCGAGAGGAGGATACTGGGGTGAAAATGAAGTATAAGAATTTGGATATGAATTGTCTCCCCACGAATCCATCACTCTCGGGTTGTACGCCGATGCGTAATGGTCATATTGAGCATTTTAGGAAAAGGTATGCTCATACTCAGGCTCTGGGGGAATATAAGGACATTCCCTGATAACATGACAACTCAACCCACAACAGTCGCATGGTACAGCTACTGGAGCCACCGGTGCACTCATGTCGTCTGCCTTACGCATGAAGGAGTCCAAAGTTTGTTGACCAGCATATGATCCAACATAACTAGATTGTGGTCTAGCAGTCGGTGCCTCTCTCATGTTACCCCAATATGAAGATTGCTCAGTCACACAATTAGGATTGTCCCAACCATATGTGGTGTTAGTCTGGTCCCAACAATGATATGGATGGTCGCCCATGTAACCATCCATCTCAACAAAACACTCTCGAGTCGACCACTCTCACCATCACGAGGCTAAGCAAGAAAAAAATGCTCGACTCGACCCTAAAACGCTAACATAGAATGTAAAGGGAAGGAGACTAGAACATAGAAGTAGGTGAGAAGAAGATGACTCAGAGGAGAAGGGAAACTTAACTCTAAAAGATAGATGAGAGGGTTGGTCAGAAGTTTCCTAAACAAGCACGGTTCAAACACTCCTAGACCTAATGACGCTTAAATCTAGACGACTCCTAACTAGTTGAGTCGAATTGGTTCGCTTGATTCACCTCCCTCACTAATCAAACCAAATTGGTCAGGCAGTGTATAGATAGTGGGGGCGCTTCCGACAGAGTCGGTGCCAATTAGACAACCACTTCGCTTGGAAGACTTACGTCAACACAAAAACACTTTCTAGACACCAAATCTAGTTTAACTTAAATCTAGCAAAGATAGTCAAACATTGGTCTTTAGTGGGGGGTAATTGCAAGGTTGTATGAAAATTAGATTATATGCTTAAATGCAATCGATAAAAAAACGTGCAGGTACCTTGCCTCCAGCACTCTTCCACAAGAATTAATTTGCAAGAATTTAGGACGAATAATGCAAACAAAACACTATATGATGCATGCACTAAGTCCTTCTAATTTTGCCCATTTTTAGGTCAGAGTTGAATTATTGCACATTAAGGAATTTGTGCCTAACACGTGCAATTCTACTAAAAAGGAAATTTTCTGAAACTAGAAATTACGAGGAAAAAGGCAACAAAGGTTACCTACGCACGCTCAGTTGGGTTCACCGCCCGCTCTCGAGAATTTCCAGTTTCTCTACGCGTCCACCCAGAGATGGAGACGACCCCAGAAAAGTTTGAAGCCCAGATGCTCCAAACGTGCGGCGAATCCGCCGCAGGTTCTTCTTTGGATGCGGCGATTTCGCCGCCCTTCTTGCTCCGAATGTTCCCGGATTTCGCCGCGCACTCTGTTGTCTCCTGAAACGCAAACCCAAATAGTTAGATCGTGCGTACGATAAACGGAATAGAATCGAAATCACAAAATATAAACAATATCTTCGTCGCCTCCCCGGCAACAGCGCCAAAAACTTGGTGAGAATTTTATTTATACCGCAAGTGCAAGGCGTCAATGAAGACGTTGCAAGTACGGGTCGAACACAAGGAGGGAGAGATATTGTTATTTTTGTGATTTTCGATTAGGGAGAGAAAGAGAGAGAAATAAGGTTTGTTTGAGATTTTTTGATTTTTAATTTCTAAAGCAAGAACAACAAAAACAAATTAAAAATAAAGCAAAGATGGATGAGAGTCCAGCGGGTGGCGGCTTAGATATCGGATTTTGTTTAGAGAAATCTGAAACTTATAATAAATCACATTAGTTATAAAGCATTACATGATAAATGATTCAACATAAACTCAAGTAATCAAAATATACTAACACCAAATTAAAATAATAACATCATTCTTCTTCTCATCACCCTAAATCCGTCAGCCCCACCCTTTGGAGAGAGTTAGAAACTCATGGATGGAGGGAAGGAGAAGGGGTCCTAGAGAAACTACCAAAGAAAACTAAAAACACAAAATAAATCAACATAATTTTATTACTAAAGCATGGAATACAAATAAGTTCTTTTTCCTCAATACATGATTCGGCCTTATTTATAGCCTCAACCGGGGATCCATATACATAAAAGAAAAGTACACGCGTCAATACAACATTGGTAAAATTTGAGCGCACGAATCGACTTTTGTGCGGCTAATCTGCCGCATTTTGTACATGGGGTGCGGCGGAATCGCCACCTTTTTGGCTCAGATTCGATCTGGATTTTTCCTGTGTGTTTATGGTATGATTTAAATGTCCTTTGCGCGTCTCGATTGATTTCTTTCCTTTCTTTTGAGCTACGAATTTATTTCTTCATATATTTGGAGATCCCAATTGATTTTTCTTTAGAACTTTTCCAAATTAATATTTTGGTACTTGTAATTGCAGTCGGGTCCTCGGCTCTTTGCAATTAAGTCCCTGGCTACTTTTGTGCTTAAGTCCTTGGCCTTTTTGTAATTAGGTCTTGAATGCTTTTATGCTTGGATGGAATTCCATTTGAACCACGATAATCTTTACTTGGTCTCTATGATAGAAATGAGTCTCTTGCGCGTGTTTATGCTCGGGATATGGGTAATTTGCATTCAGGTCCCTGTAATGTGTAAATAAGACTAAACACATACCTTAGTAGCATTAATTCATATAAAATTAATCTAAATGAAAGACATATGATGCAATGTATGCAATGCATCAAAGACCAACCCCCACTATGCCTCCACATGAAATAAGATAGCACATTATCATTAAAACATACAAGGCATTAACCTCGGTAAAGGGCGAGAAGAGCACATGCAACTATAAGTCATGTTTCCTTGATCAATTCCATCCATATCATCACCTTATCATTCCCAATAAAATAGGTCACTAATCTTAAGCATAAGCTAAGCTTCATTCAATAGTATTAAATATCAAAGACAAGAGTGAAATCTCATTAGATGGTTATGGAAATCATATAAGGCTCAAGGGATTAAGATAACACACACCTACTACATCACATAATCCTATCACATATTTCTCCACCCCCAAATGGGGATGGAACTACTCACTAATCATTACACTACAACATACATTAAAATGAAACATTCTACTGAAATGAAATTAACCAAAGCAAGCAAGAATTATTAAAGAAGCTACAATGACATATTACTGAAGAAGCATGCAAGCATATGAAAGGAAATTAAACTAAGAAAGAAACAACGTAACTTAAGAAAAACATCTATTATTACTCACTCAATTACAAGTAGCCTCTGTCTCCACCAGGGGTTTTTTCTTCAAGGCTTTTACTCCTAGTAGAGAGGATGGCCACCAAGAGAGAGATGGCGTACAAGAGAGGAGGGAGAGTTCTAGTTATAGCCATAGAAAAAGGTAATCCTGGACAATTCCCCAGTATGGGACTAAACAAATACCAGAAATAGACTAAACACACACTAATACGCGACCCTACGAAATCTTAGTGGATCCGGATCAAAATAGACCGCCAATCGGCGGTCTATATTGTTTGGATCCGGCCGTTGTTTCGTTTGGGCTTTTCTGGATGTCTTTGTTTGTCTTTGATGCATCTACTTCGCTTGCTGGAGCTCCGACCCTAATAGAACTGCCAAAATACTCCCCATGATGGTGTAGAGTATTCTTGTTTGCTCGTTGGTCCTTCGATCTTACATTCAGGTCCTTCGATCTTGCATCTTAGTCCTCAAGTCTCTCAACTCAGTCCTTTTCCTTGCTATTAGGTCCATTTATAGTCTCCCTTTTCTCAAACCTACTTATTCCTGAAAACTAAACATTAAACTCGTTACATAACATTGTTTGGGTGAAAGATAATGGATATAAGACACAAAGATATGCATGAAATGTTGTCAATCAATCATCAATGTCCTCTTGTGGAGAACTTGGACGTTCTTGATGACATCTTGTGATGAAACATGTCTAATGATATCCATGCAATCGTCATTAAGAGAGGAGTTATCTACACAATCTAACTCGTCAAAGTTGACGTGTAGAGATTCCTCAACACAACTTGTTCGTTTATTATAGATTCTATATGCTTTACTCCTATAGGAATTCCCTAAAAAGATGGACCCATAAGATTTTGCATCAAATTTATCCAAGTTGTCTTTAGTATTGAGGACAAAATATTTTGAGCCAAAGTCTTTAAAGTACAAAATTATAGGAGTCCGATCATACCGAAGTTCAAAAGGAGTTTTCTTCAAATCGGTCTAATGAGAACACGATTTAAAACATAGCAAGATGTATTAACGGCTTCACACCAAAAATATTTTGGAAGTCCTTTTACCACAAGCATAGTTCTTGACATTTCAGGAAGTGTTCTATTTTTCCTCTCAACTACCCCATTTTGTTGAGTGCGAGGAAAAGAGAAGTTATGCTCAATTCCATATTTTTCACAAAACTTTTGAGACGATTCACTTTCAAATTCTCCACCATGAGCACTATGAATAGTGATTATGTTAGAATCTTTTTCCCTTTGAACACATTTGCAAAAACTTTTAAATCTTTCAAAAGCATCATATTTGTTTGCTAAAAACAAAACCGAAGTGAATCTCGAAAAATCATCAACGATCACAAATGCATATCTTTCCGTCCTAGACTCACGGTCCTTGAGGATCCAAAAAGATATAAGTGTAAAAGCTAAAGGGGTTTTGAAGTTGACACAACATTTAAAGATTTGAGGAAGATTTAAATTGTTTTCCAAATTGGCATAAATCACAAAGGTTGTCCTCTAACCAATTCAATTTTTGGTAGTCCTCTAACCAATTCAAGTTTGGATAATTTGTGCAATTGTGACATACTAATATGTCCCAAACGGTTATGCCATAACCAAGCTTCATCATGTGAGGCAACTAAACAAGTTTCAACATTCAAATTTCTAAGGTTATCAACATGCACAATGTAGATATTATTTGACCTATAACCCTTAAAAACAATTTTCATGTCATGTTTAGAAATGATATGACAAGTATGTTTATGAAACACAACTAGAAAATTCTTATCGGTTAATTGACTAACACTAAGTAAGCTATGTTTCAACCCATCTACTAATAAAACTTTTTCAATATTTGGAGTAGTAGAATTGCGAACATTCCCAATACCGACAATGTGTCCCTTAGCATTATCTCCAAATGTGACGATTCCTCCCTTCTTAGGCTTTAAACTTGATAGAACTTGGGAGTCTCCCATTATGTGCCTTGAGCACCCACTATCGAGAATCCATTTCCATTTTCTCATTTCTTTTACCTACAAACAAAAGAGACAAGTGAAGACTTTGGTACCCAAATTTGTTTGGGTCCTTGAGGGTTAGCTTTTGGTACCCAAACTTGAGTAGTCTTAGGTACCCAAATATTTGAATAATTTATTTTCTTAACAAGTGAATTGTTCATTTTAACAAAATAAGATGTGGGTTTCTTTTGTTTCTCTCCCTCGTAACATACACCATATTTTGTTAGAGATTGAGTTTATGTTTCTAGCTAAAGTGAATTGCTCTAAATCTTTTGTGAGTTTCTTATTTTTGACAATGAGATCTTCATTTGTGTGACTCTCTTTTGTAGATTTCAGAGTTTTTATCTCATCATTTAGAGTTTCAATTTCTTTGACTAACATTTCACACTTGATAGATTGATCTAGATTCACTTTTCTTGCTAATTTTTTTATGACAAATCATTTCATATCGCTCAGCAAGTTCATGAAAGGCATCTAATAGATTATCATAGGGAGGTGTTTCGTTTAGGGATACCTCATTGTTGAACGTTTTATTTTAAACCGCAAGTGCACGGCCGCGATGAAGCGGTGGCAAGTACGGGTCGTCCTCAGGGAGGTGAGTAGCCTCTTGCTTGTACGAAATCAAGTGGCAAAAATAGGGGGAAGAAAGTTGTTTATGCTAATCTAGACTACGCTACTCTAAGAAGTATGAAATGCGAACGAAAGAAACAAACAATGAAATGACAACTAAGCTAAGATCAAAAGAAGAATGCTGGAATACAGAAATGGGAAAACCCCTAAGGGGTGGAGTGAGTGCACACATGCAAAGAGGTGGGTGTAGAATACATTCTTTAAGCACATGAAGGTGGTGTTTATCAAGCATAGGAAGTGTCTAAATGTTATGGCAAAACCTATCAATCTATTCACCAACTTAGTTGATTAACATTTACATATGCAAGTTGTTTATTTCAGAACCTAAACAAGCATGAGAGGTGTCTAATCATTTTGGCAAAACTCATCAAGTTATAAATTCTATCCTAAACAAGCAAGCATACATTCATGTTTAATCAACACATTGAAATTAAAGCATTCATCCCATTCTCTAATGCATGTATGTACATCTACTCCACCCCCCAAAGGGGATGGAACTACTCACTAAACATTACACTAATTATTAAACTAAGCAAAGAAAGCATATTAAAACTAAGCTAGAAATAAAAGACGATTAAACTAAAACATGCACAAACAATAAAAGAAGCATAAACAAACAATGAAAGAAACACAAAACTTTATTGATAAAATGACTCACATTAAAAGTAGCATCCTCCTACTTTAGTGTGTGCTTCAAGGCCTCACTTCTAGTAGGAAGAATAACCACTTAAAATATGGAGTGATTACAATAGGAGGTGAAGAGTTCTATTTATAGGCATGGAAAAAGCTAATCCGGGACAATCCCCCGATGTGGGACTAAACCAATACCAAAAATAGCCTAAACAAACATTAATACACGTCCAGGAGAAAACTTGGTGGATTTGGGCCCAAAGTGACCGCCAATTGGCGGTCCAAATTTTCCGGATCGCGTTGAATCTTGTTCTGGGCTTTGCTTGGTGTATTTGGTGGTCTTGGATGCATCTACTTTGTTTATTGGAGCTCCGACCCGAATCCAATTGCTAAAATACTCCCCATGATGGTGTGGAGTATTCTGTTTTGCTCTTAGGTCCTTCTGTCTTGCGTTCAGGTCCTTCTTCCTTGCATCTTGGTCCCCAGATCTCACAATCCAGTCCTTTTTCCCAGCTTTTGGGTCCTTTTATGCTTCATCTCTTCAAACCTAATTATTCCTGAAAACTAAACATAAAACTCGTAACATAGCATTGTTTAGGTGAAAGATAATGGATATAAGATACAAATTTGAGCATGAAATGATGTCAATCAAATACCCCCACACCTAACTTTTGCTAGTCCCGAGCAAAACAAAGAAAGAGAAAAGCATGCGAAAACCAGGAAATCCTAACTCACTTTCGTAGGAATCACGGTTGCACTTAACACGTGCAACAAGCCGTTAAACCTCCTTGTCGCCAAGGAGGAGGAGTGTTGTCTCCTGAGGGTTTTCAGCGGATATACCCACAAAATCCGAACAAGATGCATTAATCAATCTAGCTACACGACTCGTTGGACTCATTTTGTCGATCATGGAACGCGGTAACACTACGGGTCGACTCTATATATGTAATCCGTCCACACACCTAGCCTAATGAGTTATTCGTGAGAGTTAGTTAAGGACTTAAGTGAAAGACATGGGCAACCTTAACTTCTGAATGTGATACAATGTGTAAAGTCCATTTTGGTTCTTATTTGCTTCTTTTTTTCTTTTTTTTTCTTTTTTTTTTCTTTTTTTTTGTTTTGGAGAATTTTATTGGTCGGTGTTTGATTCTCCCAGGGTCAGGTTTCGTGCATCATTGCCTATGAGGACTTACACTATCACGTACACCTTCCCCCAAATCTCCACATAGGGCGATCCCTACCACCCGTGTAACGGGAGTTCGGTCGGCGCATCCCAAGTCAGATGACTCGAAAGCACCAGGCACAAAGTCCCCTCAGACCTACTTTCCCGAGTGATAGGAGCCGTGCGAGAAGAGAGAACACCACTTATTTATCTATATGGGAACCAAAACCCCTACACTTAAGTTTCACAAAAAGAGATTAAGGGCCCTCGACTACGACAAACTTCCTTATACTCACAAACACGAATTATTTGACTCACTAGGTTCAGGGTGGACTTATTTAAATGTTTGAGTACTGAAACCCTATGATTACACGCCCTCCTAAGGAAAACCGGGGTGCATCCTAACGACTCGATAAGACCTAAAGCCAGTAAACTAGAAATCCTAATGCATCAAGTTCAAGACAATTTTGGGAGCTTTCTTTTTACTTTGCCTCTCAACGGTTTTGCACATGCTAAACACACGCAAAACCCACAAAAACATTTTCTTTCACAAACACATGAAGATTTTGAAAGAAATGTGAAAATTTTAAAGCACTAGGCAAGCAAAAGAAGACAAGTCACCCAAGGATCATGGCAAGCAGATATATCAATGTTAAATGCGGCACACTAACATGACCCTAGCAGCACAAACAAACGAAAATAAAACCAAAGGAAAAAGACTCGACTATGTACACACGTAAAACACCCCCCCACACCTACTTCATGCATTGTCCTCAATGAATGTGAACAAGATACTACATGGATACATGCATGAAAAAGGAAAGATCTCACCAATGATGTCAATCACTCATCGTCGTCAATCTCCACCACGTGAGGTTGATCACTCGTCTTGGGTGATGGAGGTAGGCTTGAGTCGGAATCAACATTAGAAGACATAAAACACATGTGTGTTTCTTCTTCTTGGGAGTATTCGGAGTCGAAGTCCTTTGATGATCTTGAGTCATCCCAAGTGGCCTTGAGAGCCTTTTTCCCATCTTTCCCGTGATGATCCCCTCTCTTGTAATCATCACGTCTTCTAGGTCTTTCCTCTTTTTGTTTTTGTGATGACCTTTCATCTCTATCTGTTCTTGGTCTCAAATCCCTTTCTCTTCTAGGAGGATATTTCTTTTCTTCTCTTCGTTCATGATCCCTCGGCCTAAGCAATGGGAAATCCTTCTTCATGTGGCCGGTTTTCTTACACTCATAGCAAGTGAATGTCCGAGCAGATTCTCCTCTTCATTTTGAAAATTTTCTTTTGGAGAGTAACTTCTTGAAGTTGCGGGTTAGGAAAGCAACATCTTCATCAGTGTCCTCATCTTTGATTGCTTCCGAATCCGAGATTGCTTTTAAAGCAATTTGCTTCTCTTTCCTTCTACACCATCTCGTTCCTTCTCATTCTCTCTTCTTTCTTCCATTTGAATGTCATATGCCATGAGGCTTCCAATGAGATCCTCCATCTTCAACTTTGAGAGATCTTTGACTTCTTCAATTGCTGTAGTCTTTTTCTCCCAATCCAAGGTCATGGACATAAGAAACTTTCATACCCTATCAATTTCAACCAAAACCTTACCAAGGTTCTTCAAGGAGTTAGTAATAAGAGTAAGTGAGTATGCATCTCACTAATGGATTCATTCGGTTTTATAGCAAACATTTCATACTTTTGTATAAATGCATCTATCCTAGTTTCCTTAACCGGTGATCGACCTTCAAAGTGACTTTCTAGCATATGCCAAGCCTCAAATGTGGAATCCCAGGCATTAATTCTACTATATTGTTCTTCGGTCAAACCACACATAAGTATGTTCATGAGTTTAGCATTCATTTGAATCATAGCTAATTCATCATCATCCATGCGTTCTAATGGTTTGTTTTGTGTATATGGTATTTGAAAGAACACTCATAGTTTAAGCTCATAAGATTGTATGAATGTGGTCATACGTTTCTTCCAATAGGCACAGTTGGTTCCATCAAACAACGGTCTTCTGGTGTGAAATCCCTCGCGTTGTTAGGCCATTGCTACAAATGTGAATTTGTCTAAATGCAATTAACAAGACTCTGATACCAAATGTAGGATCTACTAGGCCATAATATTAGTCTAAAGGGGGGGGGGGGGTGAATAGACTAATTAAGATAGTTTAACAAACTATGTCAAATTAAAAACTTAGACAAATGAATGTGAAGAAGAGAACAACAAACCACAACACTGGGTGTATAAAGGTTTGGATCCAACCACCGGATCCTAGTCCTCTCTTATGAATTGCTCTTACTCGAGCAACTTTGTGTCCTCCACTAATATGATCTCCCTTGTGGGCCGAGATCACGCATTTACAACACAAGCTTTGCGAACACCCTCACCTAGCTTGGACCACCTTCTCACAATCCGAGAAGTGCTTCACTCAGAAGCTTAGTACAACTCTTGAAGACTTTACTTCAGCAACTAATCTTGAGCACTTGAAATGGATGATGCAATCAAAGAAGATGATTTCAAGTGAGAAGATGTGAGCACAAGTGTTTAGAGCAAGCTTGAGAGTAGTAGTGAGATTTTAAGCTTGGAGAAAGATGGGTAACCTTAGATGAGTGTTCTCAGCTCTATTTATAAGTTCTAAACTAGTTCTAGCCATTGGGATTGAAATAGTACAAATTTGTGCAAGAAAACACAAGTCTGGAAGTGACAGGACACATTTCAGGACATGAACGGTCGACCGGTATGCAAAATAATTGGTTCGGTCGAGCGAAGGTGTAGACGGTAGGACCAACTGGGCTAGAACTTAAGTGATCGGTCGAACAAACTGAAATACGAGTTCGACCGAAAAATGTCTAGTGAAACTGGATCTGGAAAGGATACATGAATTGGTCTACCGTTAAGAGAGTTTCGGTCGACTGTTTGACGTAGTTGATTTTAGACAGGATAAATCCAAGGACTATCAGTCGAACAGAATGAATTGGGGGTTCGACCAAAAACTTTCAGTAAAAATGAGTCTAGGAAGTTTTCGAAAATCGGTCAACCGCTTAGGAAGGTTCGGTCGACCGGAAGACTAAATCCAAAAGAGGGGTTAGGTGATAAATATGTATACGACCGTTGGTATATACAATAAGTATAACGGTCATATTTAATACGAATATGGAAACGCAATCGGCCGAACAAAAGCTATGTTTCGGTCGATCGAAGGTCTCAACCAGGATACTTGTCGAAAACTGATAGGGTGGTGGATTTGCATCGGATAAACTAATTCCTATCACTTGACAATCTGAAATGGTCGAACATATTAGGTATGTCGGTCGACCGTGTTTAGACAGGCAAACCAGATTAATGTAATGGTCGAACTAGAAGAGAAACTCCGTCGACCGTTATGGACTTAACTGGGCATTCAAGGACAGTCTGTTGAATTTCGGTCGAACCAAATGGTTCTACCGGTGGACCGGTTGAGTACAGAAATCATGTTCTCGGTTTCTAACGAGTTTCATTGATTTCCTATTGAAGTCTAAAGATAACTGGATTGTTATGTGTGACTTCTATATGTTTCCTAAGTGTCATGCAATACAATGAATCAACGATTTCAAGTGCCAAGTTACATTTGTAACCTAAATACATAAAATGTAAACCTAACTACGCTTCAATCTTCATTTCTCGATTTAAATCAAACATGGTTCCTGAAACGTTAGATATTACAAAATATGCAAGCAATGATCTTTAGTTGATACATGTGTTTATTGATATGTTGATTAATCATCAAAACGGATTGACTATTAGCCAAAAAGCCAACAAATAGGTCTACATTCGCCGATTAGGAATGATTGAGTTCGATGAGGACTCGATTAACTTGATAATTTAGAACTTTTGTCTTCTTTTGCTGAGCTTTTTCTTTTGCTCGATGGGCTCAATTATCTCGATATACCATCGATGAATACTCGACAAGCTTTGCATGAACAATTATGAATCTAGTATTTCTGACTTTCTACGTGCAAATGTTTTGGTAGCATGTTGATGCGGTGCCAGATCTATTGAGGAGGCGCATCCGCACATTTCCAGGTCAACAACACCAGAAGGCATAACTTGGTTCCATCCCCAGACATACAATACGTTGCCAGTCCAAGTAAGTTCACTTGGGAGTCGTCCTGTCTGCAGTTCCTGACTGGAAGGATTAACTGATGCCTTCTTGGAAGGAAATGGAGTATGTGTATTGGTGTCAGAGCTATAGGCAGCAACATTGGTTTGCAGTCGAGCTGTCAATAAAAGATTGAACGATTACGATCATCGATGATGATTATACGATCACAAAGGCAGTGGAGGTCCTCTGGCGGTGTGTTGCAATGGATCGCAACCGATGCACCTTTTATCCCCCGGACGCTTTGTCTTCCACCAAGGAGGTGAAACAGATCCTAGTATTTCTTAGGGTAGCGGTGGCAGACGTCGAGCGCCTAGCCACCATAGACGATGCCATGGCAGACCTCGCCATTGACCTTAGTATGTTATTGTTTTGATGTTATCTCTTTCCTTATTTTTGTTATCTTTTCCTTCAGCCACTAATATGTCGTCATTTTATAGGTGTAGTTTCCACCCCCAAGGCACCAGCACTCACGTCCCCCTTATTGCAGCACACATGCCCCAAATGTAGGGCGACCTGTCTAGCCAAGTCTCCCATACCTGACCCAACACCCTCCCTCGGCCTAAAAGAACAAAGTGGGTGGACGAGGAGAGGGAACAAATCAAAGTTGTTTTAGTTAAATTTTATGGTTTATGTGGACTATGGTGTTTGTTCGTGTATGTGTTGTAGACTTGTAAAATGTTTTTGTGCTTAATATGTAGTAAGTTTTTTGGAATGATGAAGAAAATGCAATTATGTCATTTTATGTGTTAATTTGGATGTTGTCAAGCTTTAATCAAGCTCGTATCGAACTCGTCGAGCCCACTGAAATGTAGTTCTCAATACATACATTCTGTAAACTATTAGGTTTAGGGTTTAACTCAAGCACCGATCGATTTTGTATTGAGCCCGTCGAGCCCACCCAAACAAAAGGAATACACATGTACTTTAAACTCTGAAGTTTAGGGTTTACATTCAGATATGATCTAGTTGGTATCAAGCCTGTTGATCCCCCCAAACGAAAAGGAGTGCACCTATACGTTAAACTCTTAGGTCTAGGGTTCAGGTCGAGCTATGATTGAGGGTGTATCGAGCTCGTGGAGCCCACACAAATGATAAGGAATGCACATGTACGTTAAATTCTTAGGTTTAGGGTTTTGGTCGAGCTATGATCATGGGCATATAGAACCTGTCGAGCCAATACAAACAAGAAAAGGAATGCATTTATACTTTAAACTCTTAGGGTGCGGATCTACATCGAGCGTTGATCGAGTTGGTATCGAGTCCGTCGAGCCTGTAACCAAATAAGAAAAGGAATGCATATGTTCTTTCAAGTTGTAGGGTGCAGATTTATATCAAGATCAGATCAAGGGCATATTAAACATGTCAAGCAAAACAAAATAAGAAAAGGAATGCATATGTTCTTCAACCTCTTAGGTTGTGGATTTGCGGCAAGATCTGATCGAGTTGGTATCGAGTCCATCGGGCCTATGACCAATTATGAAAAGAAATGCAGGTGTACTTTAAACTCTTGGGTTTTAGTTTTTGGTCGAGTTATAATCGAGGGCATATCGAGCCCGTCAAGTCAAACCAAATAAGAGAAGGAGTGCATATGTTCTTCAACCTCTTAGCGTGCCGATTTACGTTGAGATCCGATCGAGTTAGTATCGAGTCCGTCGAGCTGTAACCAAACAATAAAAGGAATGAATTTGTACTTTAAACTCTTCAGTTTAGGGTTTAGGTTGAGCTATTATCAAGGGCATATTGAGCCCGTCGATCCCAACCAAATAAGAAAAGGAATGCATTTGTTCTTCAACCTCTTAGGGTGTGGATTTACGTTGAGATCTAATCGAGTTGGTATCGAGTCTGTCGAGCCTGTAACCAAACAAGAAAAGGAATGCATCTGTACTTTAAAGTTTTAGGTTTAAGGTTTATGTTGAGTTATTATCGAGGGCATATCGAGCCCATCCAGCCAAACCAAATAAGAAAAGGAATGCATTCGTTCTTTAACCTCTTAGGGTGCGGATTTACGTCGAGATATGATCGAGTTGATATCTAGTCCGTCGGGCCTGTAACAAAATAAGAAAAGGATTGCATCTATTCTTTAAACTCTTAGGATGTGGATATTCGTCGAGCATTGATCGAGTTGGTATTGAGTCCGTCGAGCCAAACCGAATAAGAAAAGGAATGCATGTGTTCTTGAAATTGTGGTTTTAAGTTGAGCGATGATCAAACTCCTATCGACCCCGTCGAGTGTTACATTTAAAAAGGAATATAAACACAAGAGTTACATTCAAGTTAAAGATGCAACATTACAGACACACATACATACACATACACAAACATAAAACACAAACACTACACACATGGACAGTACATGATTGACATCATTTCATGCTTATATTTGTATCTTATATCCATTATCTTACACCTAAGCAATGCTACGTGACGAGTTTTATGTTTGAATTTCAGAAATTAAGAGGTTTGAAGAGAAGAGACATGAAAGGACCCAAAAGCTGGGAAAAAGGACTTAATTGTTAGACCTGGGGACTAAGATGCAAGGGAGAAGGACCTAAACGTAAGACCGAAGGACCTAAGAGAAAAACAGAAAACTCCACACCAACATGAGGGAGTATTTTGACAATTTGATTCCGGTCGGAGCTCCAATAAACAAAGTAGATGCATCAAAGACCAAAAAACACATCAAGCAAAGCCCAGCATCAAAACCAGACGGATCTGGATCCTGTAGACCACCAATTGGCGGTCCGGATCTTCCCTGATCCGATGAAACTTCTGGAGAGCGTGTATTAGTTGATGTTTAGGCTATTTTTGGTATTTGTTTAGTCCCACTTCGGGGGATTGTCCCGGATTAGCTTTTTCCATGCTTATAAATAGAACTCTTCACCTTCCATTGGATGAATCTCCCTCTTTGGTGGCCATCTTCCCTACTAAGAGTGAAGCCTTGAAGCAAAAACTCTTGTGGAGGAAGGGCTGCTTGTATTGAGTGAGTTAATAATAGATGTTTTTTCTTTAATTGTGTTGTTTCTCTCTTAGTTTCATTTCCTTTCATATGCATGCTTGCTTGTTTGTTTGTTTGTTTGTTTGTTTGTTTGTTTTGTTTTATGCTTCTTTAATATTTCTTGCTTGATTAGTGTAGTTTGATTTCAGTATAATGCTTCATTTTGTTAGAGTAGTTAGTTTAAATATGTGTGAGTAGTTCCATCCCCATTTGGGGGGTGGAGTAATATATGATATAATCATGTAGTGTATTAAGTGTGTGTTATCTTTATCCATTGAGCTTTATATGATTTCCATAATCATCTAATGGGTTTTCACTCTTATCTTTGATATGCTAATGCTCTTGAATGAAGCTTAGCTTATGCTTTGATTAGTGGACCTATTTTATGGGGAATGATAAGGTTAGGATATGGATGAAGTTAATATTGGAAACACAAGTTGTAGTGTATGTACTCTTGTTGCCTTTACCTTGGTTAATGTCTTGTATGTTTTAATGATATTAGGTTATGTTAATTCATGTGGAGGCATAGTAGGGTCTAGTCTTTATACATGAGTTCATTTAACTTCATTCCAATTATTGTCTTGTATGTTTTAATGATGTAGTCTTATCTTAATTTATGTGGAGGCAAAGTTGGATGTAGTTTTATGATTTCATGCACTACATGTTGTGAGGAGATTAATTGAACACACACACACACACACACACACACACACATCTTTATAGTCACATTATTTCTCTACCCCCTATGGGGTTTAGTTTTTATTGCTTATCTTTCATTTCTTTTTGCATTCTAGTGTAGTTACTGTAATCAATCTTTCTCTCCATTTTTTACCACTCGCCTTCGCACAAACCAAACGTCGACACACCTCCCAGTGGACGACCAGTATTTTCCACCGCTTGAACGCGGCCGTGCACTTGCGGTTTAAATAAAATGATCAATCAGTACACACAAACAATAACACATTACGAACATAAAAATATAATCAATTTCTTCCAAGTCCAGTAGAGGAGGAGGATGTCTCTCTTTGAAGAGATATGATTGATTCATTTTATATTAAACCGCAAGTGCACGGCCGCGTTGAAGCGGTGGCAAATACGGGTCGATCCACAGGGAGGTGTGTCGACTTTTGGTTTGTTCGAAGGCGAGTGGTAAAGAAAGGAGAGAAAGGCTGGTTACACTAAACTACACTAAGATGCAAAAGGAAATGAAGATAAGAAATAAAACTAAACCCCATAAGGGGTAGAGAAATAATGTGAATATAAAGATGTGTGTATGTTCAAGTATGCTCCTCAGAACATGTATTGTATGAAATCATAAAACTAAATCCAACTTTGCCTCCACATGAACTAAGATAAGACTACATCATTAAAACATACAAGACAATAATTGGAATGAATCTAAATGAACTCATTTATAAAGACTAGACCCTACTATGCCTCCACATGAATTAAGATAAGACTATATCATTAAAACATACAAGGCATTAACCAAGGCCAAGGCAACAAGAGCACATACACTACAAGTCATGTTTCCTATATTAATTCCATCCATATCCTCACCTTATAATTCCCCATAAAATAGGTCCACTAATCTAAGCATAACCTAAGCTTCATTCAAGAGCATTAGCATATCAAAGATAAGAGTGAAATCCCATTAGATGGTTATGGAAATCATATAAGGTTGAAGGGATTAAGATAACACACACCTAATACACTACATTATCATATCACATATTTCTCCACCCCCAAATGGGGATGGAACTACTCACTAATCATTACACTACCTACATTAACAAAATGAGACATCATACTAAAAGGAAATTTAACTAAGCAAGTAAGGAATATTAAAGACGCTAATTGAAAGAAACATAAACTAAAGAAGCATGCACAAATTAAAAGACAAGATTAAAAGAAACTAGAACAATTATTTTATTAATAATGACTCACATTTAAGGTAGCATTCTTCTCCACCTTGAGTTTGGCTTCAAGCCTTACTCCTTAGTAGAGAGAATGCCACCAAGCAATGGGTAGTTACAATGGAAGGTGAAGAGTTCTATTTATAGCCAAAGAAAAAGGCAATCCGGGACAATCCCCCGATGTGGGACTAAACAGATACCAAAAATATCCTAAACAAACACTAATACACATGCTCCAGAAAATTCAGCAGATCCGGGAAGATCTGGACCGCCAATTGGCGGTCTACAGGAACCGGATCGCGCTCAGATTTGTTGTGGGCTTTTCTTGGTATATTTGCTGGTCTTGTATGCATTTACTTGGCTTGTAGGAGCTCCGACACAAATCGAATTGCTAAAATACTCCCCATGATGGTGTGGAGTATTCTGTTTTGCTCTTACGTCCTTCGGTCTTACGTTCAGGTCCTTCTCCCTTGCATCTTAGTCCCCAGGTCTCACAATTAGGTCATTTTTCCCTGCTTTGGGGTCCTTTCATGCTTCATCTCTTCAAACCAATTTATTTCTTAAATACAAACATAAAACTCGTCACGTAGCATTGCTTAGGTGTAAGATAAGGATATAAGATACAAATATAAGCATGAAATGATGTCAATCAAATACCCCCACACCTAAGTTTTTGCTAGTCCCGAGCAAAACAAAGAAAGAGAAAAACAAACGAGAAAAAAAGAAATCCTAACTCACTTTCGTAGGAATAACGGTTGCACTTAGCACGTGCAACAAGCCGTTAAACCTCCTTGTCGCCAAGGAGGAGGAGTGTTGTCTCCTGATGGTTTTCAGCGGATATACCCACAAAATCCGAACAAGATGCATTATTCAATTCTAGATACGCGACTCGTTTGACAATTTTTTGTCGATCATTGGACGTAGTAATCCTCCAGGCCGACTCTATATAGGTAATCAGTCAACACACCTAATCTAATGAACCATTCGTGCAAGTTAAATAAGGAATTAAGTGAAAGACATGGACAACCTCAACCTCCTCAAGTGATACAAAGTGTAAAGTCCATTAAGGTTCTTATTTGCATTTTTTTATTTTGTTTCTTTTCTCCTTTTTTCTTTTCTTTTTATTAGTTCGAGCTTCATTCACCCAGGGTCAGGTTTCGTGCATCATTGCCCATGAGGACTTACACTATCACGTACACCTTTCCCCAAATCTCCACATAGGGCAATCCCTACCACCCGTGTAACGAGAGTTCGGTCGGCGCATCCCAAGTCAGATGACTCGAAAGCACCAGGCACAAAGTCCCCTCAGACCTACTTTCCTGAGTGATAGGAGCCATGCGAGAAGAGAGAACACCTACACACTTATTTCTTATCTACACATGAACCAAAACCCCTACACTTAATGTCTCACAACAAGATTTAAAGGGTCCTTGACCACAACAAACTTCCTTAAGTTAACAGACACGAATTATAGACTCATTAGGTTCAGGGTGGACTTCTTTAAATGTTTGAACACTGAAACCTTATGATTACTCGCCCCCGAAGGAAAACTGGGGTGCATCCTGACGACTAGATAAGTCCTAAAGCCACTGTACTAGATATCCTAATGCATCAAGTTCAAGACAATTTTGGGAGCTTTCTTTTTACTTTGCCTCTCAACGGTTTTGCACATGCTAAACACACACAAAACCCACAAAACATTTTCTTTCGCAAACACATGAAGATTTTGAAAGAAATGTGAAAATTTTGAAGCACTAGGCCAGCAAATGAAGACAAGTCACCCAAGGATCATGGCAAACAGATATATCGATATTAAATGCAGCACACTAACATGACCCTAGTAATGCACACAAAAGAAAATAAAATCAAAGGAAAAAGACTAAACTATGTACACACGTAAAATACCCCCCACACCTACTTCATGCATTGTCCTCAATGAATGCGAGCAAGATACTACATGGATTTATGCATGAAAAAGGAGAGCTCTCACCAACATGAAGTACAAAGGGAAGTTCGAGGTCATGTTGATGGACACAAACCCGAATTCCCTCAAAACCTGTGAGATGCTAAAGAAAGGATACAATTACGTGAAAGAAAGCGAGCCCAAATACACAAGGGTTGGAGCCCACAACAATTGATGCTCACTGAATGAGTCTTTTTTATTGTACTTTTTTTACTTTTTTATTATTTATAACTATGTACAAACATAAGTTCTCATCTTCATTTGTCAAAAGACATCAAATGGGATCCTCAAGAGTGGGTCAATGCCCTTGTAAAAGGAACATGACTCCACGCGGGACCAGAATATTCATGCGTGGGCGCCCATAACAAAGAGCACAAGATGAAATGAGAGGTTCATGAATTGGACGCAAAGGCGTCTCATTCAAAGGATCAAACTGAAAGAGCTTGAACCTCTCAAGAGTTTGGGAAATAAGGGGCAACGGAAGAAGAGTTTCTCCCGTTGCGTTGCTGAAGTGATGATCCTCAATCCAAACTCTCCAACCAATAGGCTGGTGCGTCGGAACGAGGTCAAGAAACTCGTTAGGCATGTCCGACACACCAGGCGAACAAAAAGTGGGTCTCATACCCTGGTATCCTCCAAGGAACTCCTAATACCCTCATGAGCAATGTAGTTGTTTGATGTTCCATCATTTCAAAGATGATCAGGAACAATAGTGAGAGGCAAACTCTCATCGGGTTGTTTGAAATTGAGGGGACTACGGAGCTCTTGCTCCACCAGAGGTGAGTCCTTAGGAGGTACAACAATAACATCATGTGGTTCAAGGGCCACAGGACAAGAAGATATGCCGACTCATAAAGAAGCTGGTCCATAGTATTCTCAATTGGAATCATATCCTCCACCAAGTGATCGTGAATTGAAACCCTAAGTCCCTCAGACTGACTTGGAGTTTGACTTTGACAAATTGTGCTTTGAATTTGTGGATGTGGTGGTGGTTCGATTTCAGAAGATAAATCCTCATGTTGACAAGAAAAATTACCCTCCTCACGTTCACGTAATTGCTGTGTCATTTGACTCACTTGCATTTCCATAGTTTGCAAGGAATTCTAGTTGGACTTCAATAAATTTTGAGTGGTTTCCATGAACGTTTGGAGAGTTTGTTTCAAGGAATCAGGTATGCGGTCAACTATGAGGTCCAAGTCAGAGCTTGGGAAATTTTGGGGTTGGGTGTTTGATGCATTAACTTTGTGGGTGTGTTAACTGAAAACCCTCACGAGACAAAACTCGTCCTCTAAGGAAACTTGGGGGTTTAAAGGCTTGTTGCACATGCTAAGTGCACCCGTGATTCCTACGAAAGTGAGTTAGGATTTCCATGTTTTCAGTTTCTCTTATATTCTGTTTTGCTAGGGACTAGCAAAATCTAGGTGTAGGGGTATTTGATGCATTGCATACATTGCATCATATGTCTTTCATTTAGATTAATTTTATATCAATAAATGCTACTAAGGTATGTGTTTAGTCTTATTTACAGAATACATGGACCTGAATGCAAATTACCCATATCTCGAGCATAAATGCATGCAAGAGACTCATTCCTGTCATAAAGACCAAGTTCAAGATTATCGGGTTTCAAATAGAAATGCATCAAAGCATAAAAGCATTCAAGACCTAATTACAAAAAGGACAAGGACTTAAGCACAAAAGTAGACAAGGACTTAATTGCAAAAAGCCAAGGACCTAATTGCAAATTACGAGTACCTTTTATTATTATGGAGAAAATCTAAAGAAAAATCAATGTGGATCTCCAAATATATAAAGAAATAAAGTCGGAGCTCAAAAGAAAGGAAAGAATCAATCAAGACGCGCAAAGGATATTGAAATCATACCATAAACACACAGGAAAAATCCGGATTAAATCGGAGCTAAAAAGTTGGCGAATCCGCCGCACCTTATGTACAAAATGTGGCGAATCCGCCGCACAAAATTAGATCCATACTCTAAATTTTTTACCGGTTGCATGTTGACGCGTGTACTTTCCTATTTTATACCTAAGTCCCTTGTATCGGCTATAAATAGCCCTGAAACGATGTTGTAGAGGATCTTCTTAGTTTTAACCTTAGTTTTTAATTCTTAGTCTCAGTTTTGTATTCTTCTTTTTAGCAATAAAATTCTGTTGGTTTATTTTGTGTTTTTACTTTTCTTTCTTAGTTTCTCTAGGACCCCTTCTCCCTCCCTCCATCTATGAGTTTCTAACTCTTTCCAAAGGGTGGGGGTGACGGATTTAGGGTGATGAGAAGAGAAGATGTTATTATTTTAATTTCGTATTAGTATGTTTTGATTACTTGAGTTTATGTTAAATCATTTATCATGTAATGCTTTATAACTAATATGTTTTATTATAAGTTTCAGAATTCTCTAATCTAAACCCGATATCTAAACCTCCACCCAACGGAATTCACCATCTTTGTTCTTGTTTTAGTTTAATTTGTTCATGTTTCTTGCTTTAGATAATTAAAAAACCAAAAATCTCAAACCAACTTTATTTCTCTATTTTCCTTCCTCAACTCGAAAATCACACAAATAACAGAATCTCTCCCTCCTTGTGTTCGACCCGTACTTGCCACGTCTTCATTGACACCGTGCACTTGAGGTATAAATTAAATTCTCATCAAGTTTTTGGCGCCGTTGCCGGGGAGGCGACGCAGATTTTGTTTTTTGTTGATTTCAATTCTATCCTGTTTAACTTGTGCGCGATCTAACTATTTGGGTTTGCGTTTCAGGAGACTACAGAGTGCACGGCGAAATCCGGGCACAGTTGGAGCAAGAAGGGCGGCGGAATCGCCGCATACCAAGAAGAATCTACGGCGGAATCGCCGCACATTTGAAGAATCTGGGTTTCATTTTTTTCTGAGGTCGTCTCCATTTCTGGGTGGACGTGTAGAGCATCTAGGAATTTTCGAGAGCGGGCGGCGAACCTGTCTGAACATTGCGGAGGTAACTTTTCTTGCCTTTCTCGTAAAATCTTAATTTTCGAAAAGTTCCTTTTCGTAGAACTGCACGTGTTAGGGAAAAATTCCATAATTGGCAATAATTCAACTCTGACCTAAAAATTGACAAAATTAGAAGGACTTAGTGCACGCATCATATAATGTTTTGTTTGCATTATTCTTGCTAAATTCTTGCAAATTATTTTTATTGTTGAAGAGTGCTGGAGGCAAGGTACGTATCGCGTTTTAACGATTTCATTTAAGCATATAATTTAGTTTGCATACAACCTTGCAATTGCCCCCAATTAAAGACCAATGCTTGACTATCTTTGCTAGATTTAAGTTAAACTATCTTAAGGGCAACTTCGTAGGAAAAGATACGGTGGGGATTTCATCACCCTTCCGTGGCCCACAAATCACAATCCTAAAGTGTCACCCAAGCTTTAAAATTAAAATCAATTAGACATTGGCCCCTAAGGACTCAGACTTAATTAAGGAGAAAATTGGTTTGACTTGCTATGACCTGAAGCTGATCGAATTTAATTTGGTGTCTAGAAAGTGTTTTTGTGTTGACGAAAGTCTTCCAAGCGAAGTGGTTGTCTAATTGGCACCGACTCTGTCGGAAGCGCCCCCACTAGCTATACACGGCCTTACCAAGTTGGTTTGATTAGTGAGGGAGGTGAATCAAGCAAATCAATTCGACTCAACCAGTTAGGAGTCATCTAGATTTAAGCGACACTAGGTCTAGGATTGTTTGCACCGTGTTTGTTTAGGAAACTTCTGACCAACCCTCTTATATATCTTTTAGAGTTAAGTTTCCCTTCTCCTCTGAGTCATCTTCTTCTCACCTTATTCTACGTTATAATCTCCTCCCCTTTACACTCTCTGGTAGCATTTTTAGGGTCGAGTCGAGCACTTTTTACGAGTTTAGCCTCGTGGTGGTGAGAGTGGTCGACTCTAGAGCTCTTTGTGAAGATGGAAGGTTACATGGGCGACCATCCATATCATTGTTGGGACCAGGACAATTCGTCCTGGTATTCCGGACCCATGCAACCTGGGGTGGCTCAGACTAACACCCCATATTGTTGGGACAATCCTAATTGTGTGGCTGAGCAATCTTCATATTGGGGTAACATGAGAGAGGCACCGACTGCTAGACCACAATCTAGTTATGTCGGATCATATGCTGGTCAACAAACTGAGACATTACAACAAACTTTTGCCTTCTTCATGCGTAGGACAGACAACATGAGTGCACCGGTGGCTCCAGCAGCCGTACCGTGCGACTGTTATGGGTTGAGTGGTCATGTTATCAGGGAATGTCCTTATGTTCCCCCAGAGCCTGAGTATGAGCATACCTTTTCCCAAAACGCTCAATATGACTATTACGCATCCACGTACAACCCGAGAGTGACGGATTCGTGGAGAGACAATTCATATCCAAATTCTTATACTTCATTTTCACCTCAGTATCCTCCTCCTGAATACCCAGAGTCCCACCAACACCCCACTCCAAACCATTGGACTTACTCTCACCCCATCAACACCCAACCTAAAAATTTCCCAAGCTCTGACTTGAACCTCATAGTTGACCGCATACCTGATTCCCTGGAACAAACTCTCCTTACATTCATGGAAACCACTCAACAGTTTGTACAAAATATGGTACTGTAATTGAGTCAAATGTCGCAACAATTAAGTAAACGTGAGGAGAGTAACTTTTCTTGTCAACATGAGGATTCATCTTTTGATATCGAACCACCACCACATCCACAAATTCAAAGCACAATCTTTCAAAGCCAAACTCCTAGTCAGTCTGAAGGACTTGGGGTTTCAATTCACGATCACTTAGTGGAGGATTCGATACACTTTGAGAATAAAATTGACCAATTTCATCATGAGTCGGCCCAGGATTGTGTCTTATCTTCTTGCCCCGTGGCCCTTGAGCCACATGATCTTCATGTTGTGCCTCTTAAGGACTCACCTCCGGTGGAGCAAGAGCTCCCTAGCACCCTCAATTTCAAACAACCTGATGAGAGTTTGCCTCTCACTATTGTTCATGATCATCTTGGAAATGATGGAACATCAAACGACTACATTGCTCATGAGGGTATTAGGAGTTCGTTGGAGGATACATTGGGTATGAGACCCATTTTTTGTTCGCCTGGTGAGTCGGACTTGCCTGACAAGGCTCTTGACCTCGCTCCGACGCACCAGTCAGTTGGTTGGAGAGTTTGGATTGACGATCATAACTTTAGCACCGCAACGGGAGAAACTCTTCTTCCGTTGCCCCTTATTTCCCAAACTCTCGAGAGGTTCAAGCTCTTTAAGTTTGATCCTTTGAATGAGACGCATTTGCGTCCAATTTATGAACCTCTCATTTCAACTTGTGCTCTTTGTGAAGGGGGCCCACGCATGAATATTCTGGCCCCACGTGGTGTCATGTTCCCTTTTGATGTCTTTTGACAAATGAAGATGGGAACTTATGTTTGTACATAGTTATATATTTCAAAAAATAAAATAAAATAAATAAATAAAAAAATAAATAATAAATAAATAAAAGACTCCTTCAGTGAGCATTGTTTGTGTGGGCTCCAACCCTTAAGTATTTGAGCCTCATTTGTTTATTGTATTTGACTCCCTTCTTTAGCATCTCATAGGTTTTTGAGGGAATTCGGGTTTTGTCCATCAACATAGCCATGAAATTTCCTTTGTACTTCACGTTGGTGATATCTTTTCCTTTTCCATGCATAAATCCATGTAGTATCTTGCTCACATTCTTTGAGGACAATGCATGATTTAGGTGTGGGGGGTATTTATCTATCTATCTATCTGTTTTATTTTTCTGTTCTTTAAAAAAAGAAGTCAATGGTCCATGACATAGCGTAAGATTGAACCACCAAAACCCGAGTACAAATTGCATTGAGTTTTTTGTTCCTTATTATATAGTTCTGCTTGTAGAAACTATGACATAAATCTAAGTTCCAAAGAAATAACCCATTACCCTTTAAGACATGTATGCACTTAAATTGGATGAATCAAATCTTTGAAGTGGTTGATAAAAAGCAGAGGTTGAGGAAAATATACCGGGAAGTGTGGACTTCTAATAGCAATTAAGCCTTGAGGAAAAAAAAGTAAAAAAAGGAGGAAAGCACATTTTGCAAAATGATTACAAAAGCCCAAGCCTTCGAGTCACTCGTCCGTAGGGGTATCTTAAAACCCGATAACGTGAGTCTGTCGGCTCGGGATTATCGACCAAACTCGCTACACGAATGCAAAAAAGGTAAAAGTGTCGAAACAAGCAAATGTGTCGAATCACGGAAAAAATTAATACTTTAAGATACTCAAGGCCCAAAGCTAAAAGAATGATCCATGCCATGGTTGATCCGAATGATACTTCACCACCAGAAGAGGCGTGCAAAATAAATTAAGTGATAACATGTGTATAAGGGTTAGTGGTGTGAATGTTGGAGGAACAAAGACCAAGTCATATTTTTTATGAGTTAGATTTATATAATGAGCATGCAAGAATTCTAAGAAAGATGTATAAGGTTGAGGTGGAGATATTGAAAGTTATTAATGGAATGATGAATTAAGACTTTGTGGGTGTGTCAACTGAAAACCCTCACGAGACAAAACTCGTCCTCTAAGGAAACTTGGGGGTTTAAAGGCTTGTTGCACATGCTAAGTGCACCCGTGATTCCTACGAAAGTGAGTTAGGATTTCCCTGTTTTCAGTTTCTCTTATATTTTGTTTTGCTAGGGACTAGCAAAATCTAGGTGTGGGGGTATTTGATGCATTGCATACATTGCATCATATGTCTTTCATTTAGATTAATTTTATATCAATAAATGCTACTAAGGTATGTGTTTAGTCTTATTTACAGAATACAGGGACCTGAATGCAAATTACCCATATCCCGAGCATAAATGCGTGCAAGAGACTCATTCCTGTCATAAAGACCAAGTTCAAGATTATCGGGTTTCAAATGGGAATGCATTCAAGCATAAAAGCATTCAAGACCTAATTACAAAAAGGACAAGGACTTAAGCACAAAAGTAGACAAGGACTTAATTGCAAAAAGCCAAGGACCTAATTACAAATTACGAGTAGCTTTTATTGTTATGGAGAAAATCTAAAGAAAAATCAATGTGGATCTCCAAATATATAAAGAAATAAAGTCGGATCTCAAAAGAAAGGAAAGAATCAATCAAGACGCGCAAAGGATATTGAAATCACACCATAAACACACAGGAAAAATCCGGATTAAATCGGAGCTAAAAAGGTGGCGAATCCGCCGCACAAAATTAGATCCATACTCTAAATTTTTTACCGGTTGCGTGTTGACGCGTGTACTTTCCTATTTTATACCTAAGTCCCTTGTATCGACTATAAATAGCCCTGAAACGATGTTGTAGAGGATCTTCTTAGTTTTAACCTTAGTTTTTAATTCTTAGTCTTAGTTTTGTATTCTTCTTTTTAGCAATAAAACTCTGTTGGTTTATTTTGTGTTTTTACTTTTCTTTCTTAGTTTCTCTAGGACCCCTTCTCCCTCCCTCCATCTATGAGTTTCTAACTCTTTCCAAAGGGTGGGGGTGACGGATTTAGGGTGATGAGAAGAGAAGATGTTATTATTTTAATTTCGTATTAGTATGTTTTGATTACTTGAGTTTATGTTAAATCATTTATCGTGTAATGCTTTATAACTAATATGTTTTATTATAAGTTTCAGAATTCTCTAATCTAAACCCGATATCTAAACCTCCACCCAACGGAATTCACCATCTTCGTTCTTGTTTTAGTTTAATTTTTTCATATTTCTTGCTTTAGATAATTAAAAACCAAAAATCTCAAACCAACTTTATTTCTCTCTCTTCCTTCCTCAACTCGAAAATCACACAAATAACAGAATCTCTCCCTCCTTGTGTTCGACCCGTACTTGCCGCGTCTTCATTGACGCCATGCACTTGCGGTATAAATTAAATTCTCATAAGTGTTGATGGGCTGAGAATGAGTCCAATGATTTGAAGTGGGGTGTGTAGAATTCTGGGTATTCGGGAGGAGGATACTGGGGTGAAAATGATGTATAAGAATTTGAATAAGAATTGTCTCCCCACGAATCCATCCCTCTCGGGTTGTACGCGGATGCGTAATGGTCATAATGAGCATTTTGGGAAAATGTGTTCTCATACTCTGGCTCAGGGGAAACATAAGGACATTCCTAGATAACATGACCACTCATCCCACAACACTCGCACGGTGTGGCTACTGGAGCCACCGGTGCACCCTTTTCATCTACCACATGCATGAAAGAGGCCAAAGGTTCTTGTAATGTCTCAGTTTGATGACCAACATATGATCCGACGTAACTAGTTGGTGGTCTAGCAGTCGGTGCCTCTCTCATACTACCCCAATGTGAAGATTTCTCAGTCACACAATTAAGATTGTCCCAACCATATGGGGTGTTAGTCTTAGCCACCCCAGGTTGCATGGGTCCAGAATACCAGGAAGAATTGTCCTGGTCCCAACAATGATATGGATGGTCACCCATGTAACCATCCATCTCAACAAAGAACTCTCGAGTCGATCACTCTCACCACCACGAGGCTAAGCCCGCAAAAAGTGCTCGACTCGACCCTAAAACGCTACCAAAGAGTGGAAAGGGAAGGAGACTAGAACATAGAAGAAGGTGAGAAGAAGGCGACTCAGAGCAGAAGGGAAGAATCGCTAAAGATAGCGTGGGTAATGGGATAGGGTAGAAGCCTAATTTAGCAAGCACAACTCAAACAATGTAAGGCAATAGGTCCTTAGGCTAGACGACACCTAACTTCGAGGTCACTAGTCTCGACACGCCTCACCTCCCTACAATGAAGACCACAATGCCCAGCAAGTGATACCAGATCCGGAGATCCAATACCTCCTACTATGGACAAGGTAGGCAACGCCGATCAGGCCATGACGGTTTCAACTAGATTACTCTCCTAGTGTGTCCGATATACTTAGGGTCAATGTCTACTTGCTTTTAAAATTAAGGCTTTTATTAAGAGTGATTTTTGGGGCCAAGGAAAGGGTGATGAAATCCCCCACCTTATCTTTTATGGGACAACCCCTCCTTAGTAGGGTTTTGATCTTAAATCTAGCAATCAACACTCCAATCAAATGCTCAACTCACTCTTGACCCGATGCACCTTACTAACTAATGCATGATCCAAACATGCATGAATGAGAGATTTGGGTGCACGTACCTCACTCCAGCAATCAACAACAAAATGTAAAGCAAAGAAAAGACAAATGCATGCAAGGTCTATAAATGATGCATGACCTAGATGGCAAGAAGTCTAATCTTTTGCTTTGAGTTTTATGGTCCATGTTGATTAATGGGGATTGATTATTAATCTGGGAGCAAACTAGAAGTCACAGCATGCAAAGTAGTGCTCCCAGATAACTACAACGAACAACAAAACAACCAGAACAAATTTTAGAGCGATTGAGCAGGCCGCCAATTGGCAGTCCCAGACCGCGGATTGGCAGTCACTTTTGGGTCTTTGACTCTCAAATTCCTCCAGTCGCTTCCCCTTGATCCTCAGAATGCCTGAAACACACCACAACTAAAAAAACAAAAATTAAAACCACTCGAATCGTCCAAACACAAGTCTAGATAGAACACCTCCCCGGCAACGGCGCCAAAAACTTGATTGATTAGTTTTATATTAAATTGCAAGTGCACGGTCGCGTTGAAGCGGTGGCAAATACAGGTCGATCCATAGGGAGGTGTGTCGACTTTTGGTTTGTTCGAAGGCGAGTGGTAAAGAAAGGAGAGAAAGGTTGGTTACACTAAACTACACTAAGATGCAAAAGGTGTAGGATTTCATGTTTAATTGTACATATATATTTTCTAAATTTTTATGCGTAATAAGGATCATTCATATATTTTCTACGATTTGCTTTTCATGCATGCATCGGTTTGTTTTAATGATTGCTTAAAACACATCAAAACAAACATTGGGCTCCGAAATTCATACCTAGAAGTTCTCTAAAACTTCTTGATGATCCAGAGTTGTTGAGGAAGACGATCATCGCTTCCCATTGCACCGGATGCCTCCGAGTGTTCACCAAAACCCTAAACAAGGTTGGAGAGAATGGAGCTAGCCAATCAATCTCCAAACTAGCTTAGAATCTAGCTAGAAACCCCTTAGTCTCTGAGATTTCTCCTTCTAAAGACTTAGAAAACTTAAGAGAATTTTCGTGGCTTTTGTGGTGAATTAGGAGAGAAAAGAATTAGCAAAACATCTAACATAATTAAGGAGAATAAGGACCTATTTATAGGCTCCAATCTTACTCTCAATCATGGCTATTCTTAAGCCATGTTCTCTTGACATTATCTCTCACAAACTAATTCCATAATGCATTACATGCATCCACAAAACGTTTGACCAAGTTTGGAGCTAATCCACAGAACCCGCGTCTAAAAACCGAATGCCATTCGGTTAACCGAAAATATCGGAACTGGACATTGTTCGGTCGATCGTTTCTGGTTCGGAATACCGATCCAGAATTCCAGGCACTTTGGTCAAGTTCGGTCAATCAACTATGACCATCCGTTCCACGTTCGGTTGACCGATCGACATAACTTTTGGTCGACCGAACCATAAAGGGATTACCAAACTTTTACCCGATTTTGCCTTTTCAAATTTTAGATTTATTTCCAACAAAATTTGAACTTTAGGGGGGTTTTAGCAAATTCACAACTTATGCAATATATTATCCTATGCAATAATAAATTATTGCACCCATAATATATGTATCTCATATGAATTTATCATGATTCTAATTATGTTATATATTACAACATAATTGATTTTACTTGTTCACCACATGTGTCATATTTTCTATAAGAAACCCGACACATCATATGAACCAAAAATCAAGCTTCTTGTTTCCTGGATTTTGCGGTGTGACCTATGGGAAGATCTAGACTAAGTTGGCAGTGATATTCAGAGCTTAATATCACAAGCTATAAGCGGTATCTAGGTACACATTATAGCTCACAATTAGTTAGATGTCTTAATTCCACTCCAACCAAAACCCAATCCATTTAGTGATGGAGTGCACCACTTGTGTCTGTCCGTTGCCTCATGATATTAAGAATACACACAAAGTAGTATTGTGTCATCTTTGTATTAGTATTCATTTCTTGATCTCTTTAAGCTAGTTATAAATATGTGACTTAACTCAAATCACATTGTGCACATTATAACTTTGCTTTATCAAGGGGCCCACTAATATCATCACTCAATTAAGAGGGGCAATGATAATCTTTTGACTAACTATCTTCTCCAACAGAAGTCATACCTAACCAACTAATGTCTTTTCACTACACTCATTGATAGCTTAAGACACTAGTCTAATTATGCATTCCTTAAGTGATCAGATATAAGTCTCATATTAAAGGACCAAGGACACAGCAAAATATTAATGACACAGAAACACATTTCTATAATATTTTACTTATTAGGTACATTCAGTATACAAAAGTAATATTTTCCTCTTTTGCGTACCCGTGTTATCACTTACTTGTAGAGCTACAATGATCTATGACCAACACGACAATCTTAACTCGGTAATAAATGTCCCATGTTTATTACCATGATTGCGAATATCTTTTGTTTTATGTAAACCAATATCTTTTAGAGCTCTACGGTTAAGGACCAAGAGCCTCTTCCTTAACACTTCCAAAAGACGAATAACATAAACAAGGAACAAAATGATTTCTCATTCAATTCATAATAATTGACATTTAAAAGTAAAACTTTTAGAACACATTCCCTTCAATCTCCCACTTGTTATCAAAGTTTTGTTTCACATACATTCCCAATGTATAAAAAATTAATAACTAGGGTAACCTTCTCAAATCACCTATCAAGCCAATCCACATGGATCCTCGGATCTATGGACTCGAAATATATTTCGTCTCTTAGCTTGGTATGAAGGTTTGTTGAATGGATTAGTTGTGTTACTGTTGTGTCCACCCATTTATTTATTTTGTCTTTCGTTGGTGGTTGAGTTAGCCGTAGTGATATTACTCCTAACTACATTAGCTCATACCTCCACCTTTGATAATGATGACACATCATCATTCCAACCTCCTTTTATCAAGAATCCCTATGAGAATTGTATCAAAATAGCCCTCGGCTATTTTCTCATTTGTCCTTCATAAACAAGAACCTTATCTTTAGTCCGGTTAAGGTACTTCAGAATATTCTTGATCGCAATCCTATGCTTAGGACTTGCGTCGGATTGGTGACTACTTGTCACGCTTAGAGCATACGAGATATTGAGTCTTGTGCAAGTCATCGTGTACATGGTCCTTCCTTTTGCCGAAGCATAAGGGATACCTTCATGTACTCCAAGTCTTTACGTTACTAGGCACGTTTGAGACTTCTCGAGTTACAAATCTATACTCGCACTTATTGGCACATTGTCCATATTGGAATTGTTCACCCTGAACATTCTAAGACCTTGTCATTGTATGCTTGTTGACTTAGGCTAATGAAGCTATGGGATGTATCTTAATGTATCTTGATTCTCAAGATGTGTGGAGCCTCATCCATTTCTTTTCACTGAAAATGCCGATTTCAATAAAATTTCTCGTTTGCTAATGCTAAGTAAAGGCAATCCGGAACAATCCCCCAATGTGGGACTAAACATATACCAAAAATAGCCTAAACAAACACTAATACACATGCTCCAGAAAACTCAGTGGATACGGGATGATCCGGACCGCCAATTGGCGGTCTACAGGATCCGGATCGCGCTCAGATTTGTTGTGGGCTTTTCTCGGTATATTTGCTGGTCTTGGATGCATTTACTTGGCTTGTAGGAGCTCCGACCCAAATCGAATTGCTAAAATACTCCCCATGATGGTGTGGAGTATTCTATTTTGCTCTTAGTTCCTTCGGTCTTACGTTTAGGTCCTTCTCCCTTGCATCTTAGTCCCCAGGTCTCACAATTAAGTCATTTTTCCCTACTTTTGGGTCTTTTCATGCTTCATCTCTTCAAACCTATTTATTTCTGAAATTCAATCATAAAACTCGTCACGTAGCATTGCTTAGGTGTAAGATAATGGATATAAGATACAAATATAAGCATGAAATGATGTTAATCAAGATACAAGCTCTTCCCTCAGTATCTTGGTGTCCTCCCAAGACTTCCAAAGATCCTCCTCAGAGACCAGCAACTTAATCTCATTCTCCAGCCTCAACGCTCAAACATTTTGAAGCTCTTTCCTGAGCCTCCAAACCTCTTCACAAGCCTCCTTGAGGGGTCTCAATTGTAATCTGGGTGTGGTGCTGCTTGAAGCCTAAAAAAATCAGGTCATTCTCCTTCGGTGTAAATATGGGAGGGTGCCTAAGACGGAACTCTACATCGTAAGTTTTTGATAGAATGTTGCTTGAACCTCGGCTAGGCAGCCAATCTGGGCTCCCATAAATACGAACTTCTCACAAAGTCACACCGATGTATGCAAGACCGTTAAAAAGATATATTTAAGTCATCAAACCCTATGTTTAAAAGGGATTGACAGTACGTTTAATTATACAAAATAACAAAACCACTTGTAGTATGGCAACACAACCATTGATGTTCCTCTGCTTGGGAGCATAGATGCCGGATGATCTCCTATTGGAGTTCCACGCTTGCTTCCTGCAGCCCCGCATGAGGGCTAAGTGCAAGGCCATTCCCCATGTGTACTTGTGGATTCCTCTGATGTTGGTCACACAAATTTTGGTTCGCTGTGTGGCATCACAGAACAAGAAATGGGTGAAGATGTAACAAATGAGGAGACAGACATACTCCTCGGGCTCCCCCAACAGCCTGGCACCGACCCTCTGACCAGGGAGTGGATCTTTCAAAAGGTCCGTTTGTGACGCCTCTTGTAGCCCTGTGGATTGTCTTGCCACGCAAACTTAGGCCCAGAATTAAGGTAAAGTCTTCTTCTGTAAAGGGGAATATCATAGACCCAAGCCTCAACCCCACCTCCTTGGGCTCATAGTGGTCGACGAACCATTCCACAATGTCATTATCCACTGGGACATTATTAAGCATTAGGAAGTGACAGAAAGGGGTCCCCTTGAAAAGGTCCTTTTACGTCAGTCATGTTTTCCAACTCTTGTTGTATCGATTTCCAGGAGCATTTCAATGTCTGGAAGTAGTGGGTGGACTTCTAAGATAACAAAAACACCGACTTCAGCAACCTCGCACATCGAAGAAAGGAAGAAGCAACTGTTACGTCGACATACCTGATGCGACACCACTTAGGATGAAGAACCAGGACGGGGAGAATCCACCAGTCAAGGGAAGAAGGTGGAAGAAAAAAATCTTTGCCTTTTTTGAACGTCAGAAGGAAACAGGGAATACGTCGGGAGGAGTTTTTCACTGTCACTGGATTCTGAAAGGAAACTGAAAATATTGAGAAGATTTCTTTCACTTTTTGTCGTTCGAATTCCTACTTTCCTTGATTCGAGCGTCCGAATTAATTACTTCCATATTAAGGCATAAAACATCGAGCATTGTGGAGCGTCCATCGCAATTAATCGATGTTAACATGTTGTGGATGTTGAAATCACACAATTTGTTTTAAACTAATTTTGAAGAATCCTAGCTTAATATGAACTATCGATCTACATCGAGAACTAATCGAACCGTTTAAAATAAGCGAAGTTAAGATTGTTCCTTGTTTGGTAAAAGATCGAGCACTTTCGACCTTAGATCGCTCTCGATTACGGTCGAGCGAATACCGCTCCCTATTGAGTACAAGGCCAGAGCATATCCAAACGAAATGAACCTCAAAAGAAAACGCCCATCGAGCACTTTACGAGCACTAGTCGAGCAATTGTTGGTGAACTGAAACGAGCAATAGTCTATCGCCCTCGATCGACTAGAACAAGAAAAAAGAGGATAAGGAACTCAACATTATATGATAACGATAGTTGAGGAAAATATACCGTCCATCGAACACTATCGAGTGCAACTTCAAAACAGATTAAACCAATACCTCTATAGTCTAACTTTACATTCCCTCCTATTGTGTCCAGTTCCATCACATCTACTGCACCTGCGCGATATGACCACAACTTCCCCTAGAGATGATAGACATTTTCTCATAATCCTGCCTACTTTTATCTTCTTTGGTCGGCCAACTAGATTTCTTTCAACAGGCACCTTCACGACCATATTTTTTATGTCATCAGGAGCAATCCAATCATCCTTGTTACCACAAGGATAAATTGTTTCTTTATATGTCAACCTCCATGACTCATTTGCATAAAATGGGGAACACAATGTGTACATATTGACCCATGATCAAGCAGTACAGCAACCACATGAACACAATGTATTCCAATAATTTGAAACATGCCGCATGAACACTCGTTTATCATCAAATTATACTCACCGTCGTCATCCGACCTACCACAAGAAATTCAAACTGATTAAGCTTGTGGACTTTCAAGAACCCTACTTTGTTAGCTATTCCAGTTATATCACACTCCATGAAAGGTGACAATTTGGTTGTGCTTGTCTCAATAGCTGCACGTCATTCACAAAACTAGGTTTGGAGTGTGAACCGAATTTACTCCACAAAAGTCATGAGTGGTGATTGAATTTAGGTTTAACCGTAAGTGCACGAAGTCGGTGAAGACGCGACAAGTACGGGTCGTGTCCACGAGGAGGTGTGTCAACTCTGGTTTGTTCGAAGGCAAGTGGGAAAAAGAGGGGAGAAGAGATTGATTAAACTAAACTAACTACGCTAAATATCATGAATTATCTCATGAGTGTTTGTTATGCATAAGAAATACCTCATGGGAAAACCTACCATCCAAATCACTAACCTAGGTGATTAATATGAGCATGACAAGTTTGTTATTAAGGACCTAAACAAGCATGGAATGTGCCTAACGATTATGGTAGAAACCATCAAGTTAAGTATTCTCATTAATTCAAACAAGCATACTAACATTTCACACATACAACAACATTAAGCATTCATTCCATTCTACATGATATGTATAAACATCAACTCCACCCCTAAAGGGGGATTGAACTACTCACACATTATTAATCTAACATTCATATTAAGGAAAAGAAACATGCTAATAAATTCTACGAAGATTAAAACAAATAAGATTAACTAACTATGCAAAGAACTAAAAGAAAAAAACAATTAACTAACAAAACATTTTATTGCTCACTCACATTACAAGCAGCCTCTCTCCACCAGAGTTTTTGATCCAAAGCTTTACTCGTAGTAGAGACGATGTCCACCAAGAGATGAGATGTATTACAAAGGAGGAGGAAGAGTTCTATTTGTAGCCTTAAAAAGGTAACTGGAGACAATCCCTTGGTATGGGACTAAACGCATACCAAATATAGCTTAAAACACCTTAATACACATCTGATAGAAGATCGGTCGGATCCGGAGCCAAATGGACCACCAAATGGCGGTTTGGAACTGCCAATTGGTGGTCTGGATCTCTTGGATCCGGCCCAGTTTCTTATGACTTCTCAGTAGCTTTGTTTCTTCTCCTAGAGTGCACCCTAACTGGTTGTGTGAGTTGCGACCCGAATCCAATTGCCAAAATACTCCTCATGATGGTGTGGAGTGTTTGATTTTGCTAATTAGTCAGTTTGGGTTTACATCTGGGTCCGTCTCTCTTGCATCTTAGTTCTTTTGCTTGATTTTAAGTATTCTTTGAGTCTCTTCTTCTCAAACCTTTTTATTCCTAAAACATAAACATAAAAGTCGTTATGTAGCATTGCTTAGGCTAAAAATAAAGGATATAAGACACAAATATATGCGTGATATGATGTCACTGAAATACCCTCACACCTAACTTTTGTTATTCCCGAGCAAAACAAAGAAAGGGAAAAATGAAAGAAAGGAAAAATCATTCGTAAAACAGGGAAATTCTAACTCACTTTGGTAGGAATCACGGTTGCACTTAGCACGTGCAACAAACCGTTAAACCCCATTGTCACCAAGGAGAAGGAGTGTTGTCTCCTAAGGGTTTTCAGCGGATATACCCACAAAATCCGAACAAAGATGCATTATTCAACCTAACAACATGACTCGATGGAGTCATTTTGTCGATCATTGGATACGGTAATACTAGGGGTTGACTCTCTATATGTATTCAGTCCACACACCTAGCCTAATGAACCATTCGTGAAAGTTAATTATGGACGTAAGTCAAAGACATGGGCAACCTAAACATCCTCAAGTGATACAAAATGCAAAGTCCATTAAGGTTCTTATTTGCATTACCCTTTTTGTAGGATCTAATTGCCCTAAATATTAGTCTTAAGGGGGGGGGTTTATAGACTAATTTCTCACTACCAACTATTTGTGCAATAACAAGATAACCAATGAAAATAGTGAGATGAAAAAGGCAAACCAAACACCGGATGTATAGAGGTTTGGATCCAACCACCGGATCCTAGTCCTCTCTTACGAAATGCTCTTCCTTGAGCAACTTCGCGATCTTCACTAAATTGATCTTCTTTCCGGGCAAAGATCGAGCCTTTACAATTCAAGCTTGCGAACACCCTCGCCAAGCTTGGACCTCCTTCTCACAACCCGAGAAGAGCTTCACTCCGGAAGCTTGTACAACTCCTTTGTAGTAGACTTTGTGTAACCTACTCTTGAGCACTTGAATTGATGATGAATGCAATTGAATGATTGATCAAGAGAGGGGTTGAGAGCAATAAAGAGAGTAAGAGCACATGGAAGTTTTTAGCACAATGAGAGCTTAGAGAATGGATTGGTAACCTTGTAAAGATGATCTAAGCTCTATATATAAGCCTCTTAAGTTTTCTAGCCGTTTGAGAAAGATTTGATTGGGTTTTGTGCAAGATACACAAACCAGAGATTCAGGAAGCAATTCTGTCAAAGTTCGGTCGACCGGTAAGATTGAAACGGTCGACCGATTACGTGAATAGTAGTCAAACGGTCGGACAAACGAGGAACGGTCGAACTAACTGGGAGGGAACTTAAGTGTACCGGTCGGACGAAACAAGGAAACGGTCGACCGATGTGAAGGTTCGGTAGAGACAAAGTGTGACCGGTCGAACCAAGGTAGTATCGACCGATAGCAGGAAGAATACTACGAACGATCAATGGTCAAACGGTCGACCGGTTAATAAGATTTGTTCGACCGGTTAAGCTATGTATTTCGGGGTATGGTGAAAGTATGTGTATACGACCGTAGTATAATACGACAAGTATAACGGTCACAAAAGAAGACAAAAATAGGAATCAACTGGTCGAACAGAAAAGGACTTTCGGTCGACCGGTTTGCACTAAGGCACGTGTCTTCCAGCACGTATGAACAGTTGATCGGTCGACCAAAATACCTTAAGTTATTCTAATGAACCGGTCGAACCAGAACACAGTTCGGTCGACCGAAAGGGTTCAGAAAATAGTTTTTAGATTAAACGGTCGAACCAGATGGTCGACCGGTCGACCGGTTGAGTGCAGAATTCCTGGATATGGTTTGATTGATTTCTAAAGAAGTTTTGTATGGAATTTGAACGTTTAGTTCTACTTCTATGGAATCCTAAAGAGTCGTGATATGCAATGCATCAAGATTTAAGTGCTCAAGTTACATTTAAATCCTAATGACAATAATGTAAACCTATCTACTCTTTAACTTCATTTCTCGTTAAACTTGTCACCTGAAATGTTAGTACAAAACAATATATGTGTATTGTGCAAGAGTGATATGAACGAATTACATGTGTTTAAGTTATATGTTGATTAATCATCAAAACGGATAAGCAATCATTTGCCAAAAAGCCAACAATCTCCCCCTTTTTGATGATGACAACTTATTAAATTAAAAACATGTTATTTCAATGAATTTTACTCAATGCTCCCCCTATCTTATAGCTCCCCCTAGCTATATGGCATTCGTAAACCCAATAGACATGTATGAGTAGTATTACTCTCCCCCTTTGGCATAATCAAAAAGCTGAAAGAGAATATCCAACAACTAAAGCACAACCATTTGCCAAAACAAGAAGAAGTAAAACATGCATTAATATAACCATTTTTGGAAGGAGGTGGAAATGCATATAATTCAGCAACCATATCATCATGAGAAATGTTTTCTAGTACACTAAGAGGATGATCAACATATAAATGAACACCCGAGAACTCTAAGCCAAAAGCTTCAGCAAGAGTTCCGGGGACAATTTCATATCTAAGACCATTGATCATGGTACGAGCAATATGGTGATTTGGTTCAAAACGAAGATTACAATAGAATTGTTGAACCAAAAACGGATAGTAAGGTTTTGAAGCTAAATGGGTGAGACAATGAGTAAGTCCATTAGCATCTAAGCATGATTTAAGAGAATAATCATGAAAATCCGCTACCTCAACAGCGCGGTTTGGAATAAAAGGAGCCGCTGAGCTTTTTCTCCCAATCGCTTTTGGCGAACTCGTCAATAGGATGGAAGGCAAGAGTTGGAGGCGCGGGCAGATGCCGGACATTTGGGGTAGTAGAGGAGCGATCGTGGGCCTTCTTGGTGCGTTTTTCGGTGGAAGCGGTGGAAGCATCTGAACGTTTCTTGCGGATAGCCATTTTCTTCCCGGTCATGGTGAATAACTCGAGTTTGGGGAAAAAAATGGGTGCAAAATGAAGAGGAGATGATGAGAAGCGATAAAATGCAAAAAGATTTGAGTTTTACCACAGGAAAAAATGCAAAGTCGAGGGAGGAAGGTGATGGGGAAGGCTTAGGGTTAGAGAGAGAGATGGGTAAAAGTGAAGACCATGTTTCGATTTAGCCCTAAATGCAGCAGAAAACGACAGCACCGGTCGACCGATCCAGCTTTCGGTCGACCGAAAGGTTAAAGAAAACTGTAAAAACTTAAGTCGACAAAACGAACGGTCGGACAGAAGCATTTTTCGGTCGACCGGATCGACGAACAAGGCAGACAGTCCCCTGCTATCAGTCGAACAAAACCTACCGGTCGACCGAACAAAATAAAATCGGTCGCACGGAAGACACAAGCGGTCGAACGAAAACTCAAAGTCAAAAACTTAAGATCCCTGCTATCGGTTGAACAAAACCAACCGGTCGACCGAACAACAAAAAAACGGTCGCACGGCGAACACATGCGGTCGAACAAAAACTCAAAGTTGAAAACTTAGGATCCCTGCTATCGGTTGAACAAACCAGACCGGTCGACCGATATATTGAAAATGGTCGCACGGACAACACTTGCGGTCGAACAAATACTCAAAGTCGAAAACTTAGGATCCCTGCTATCGGTTGAACAAAACGAACCGGTCGACCGAACTACTAACACCGGTCGACCAAACTCAGGAAATCGGTTGAACAAACAGAATTCGGTCAAGAAACAACTCAGCACCGGTCGAACTAAATCTCAGTTCGGTCTTCTTTGGATCATTTTATTGGTTGGTATTTGATTCTCCCAGGGTCAGGTTTCGTGCATCATTGCCTATGAGGACTTACACTATCACGCACATCTTCCCCCAAATCTCCACATAGGGCGATCCCTACCACCCGTGTAACGGGAGGTAGGGTCAGTGCATCCCAAGTCAGATGACTCGAATGCACCAGGCACAAAGTCCCCTTAGACCTACTTTTTCGAGTGATAGGAGCCGTGCGAGAAGAGAGAACACCACTTATTTATTTATCTACATGGGAACCAAAACCCCTACACGTATAGTTTCACAAAAAGACATTAAGGGCCCTTCACTACGACAAACTTCATTGTACTAACAGACATGAATTATTTGACTCACTAGGTTCAGGGTGGACTTCTTTAAATGTTTGAGTGCTGAAACCCTATGATTACACGCCCCCCGAGAGAAAAACGGGGTGCATCCTAACGCCTCGATAAGACCTAAAGCCAGTAAACTAGATATCTTAATGCATCAAGTTCAAGACAATTTTGGGAGCTTTCTTTTTACTTTGCCTCTCAACGGTTTTGCACATGCTAAACACACGCAAAACCTTCGAAAAACATTTTCTTTCGCAAACACATGAAGATTTTGAAAGAAACGTGAAACATTTAAAGCACTAGGCAAGCAAAAGAAGATAAGTCACCCAAGGATCATGGCAAGCAGATATATCGATATTAAATGCAGCACACTAACATGACCCTATCAATACACATAAAAGAAAACAAAATCAAAGGAAACAAAAACTTGTTGAACGTTTTAATTAAACCGCAAGTGCACGACCGCGTTGAAGCGGTGACAAATACGGGTCGTCCTCAAGGAGGTGAGCAGCCTCTCGTTTGCACGAAATCAAGCGGCAAAATAGGAAAGAGACTTGATTATGCTACGCTACACTACAAAGTATGAAGTATGAAATACGAAAGAAAGCAACAAAAGATTAACTAAAACAAAACTAAGAACGAAAGACGAGTGCTGGAATTCAGAAAAGGAAAACCCCTAAGGGGTGGAGTGAGTGCACACATGCAAAGAGGTGGGTGTTGAACACATTCTTTAAACACAAATGAAGGAGGTGTTATCATGCATAGGAAGTGTCTAAATGTTATGGCAAAACCTATCAATCCATTCACCAAGCTAGTTGATTAACATTTACATATGCAAGTTGTTTATTTCAGAAGCTAAACGTGCATGAGAGCTGTCTAATCATTTTGGCAAAACTCATCAAGTTATAAATCTTATCCTAAACAAGCAAGCATACATTCATGTTTTATCAACATATTGTAAATAAAGCATTCATTCCATTCTCTAATGCATGTATGAACTTCTACTCCACCCCCCCCCCCCCAAAGGGGATGGAACTACTCACTGCACATTATACTAATTATTAAACTAAGCAAGGAAATCATATTAACTAAGCTACTAAATCTAATGAAATGAAATTAAACAAAGTAGAACAAGCAAAATGAAACTAATAACATAACAAAGAAACTTTTATTAACATATGACTCACATTTCAAGTAGCATCCTCCTACTTTAGTGTGTGCTTCAAGGCCTCACTTCTAGTAGGAAGAAAAGTCACTCAAAATCGGGAGTGATTACATTAGAAGGTGAAGAGTTCTATTTATAGCCATAGAAAAAGGCACTCCGGGACAATCCCCCGATGTGGGACTAAACAGATACCAAAAATAGCCTAAACAAACACTAATACATACGCTCCAGAAAACTCAACGGATCCGAGAAGATCCGGACCGCCAATTGGCGGTCTACAGGATCCGGATCGCGCTCAGATTTGTTGTGGGCTTTTCTTGGTATATTTTCTGGTCTTGGATGCATTTACTTGGCTAGTTGGAGCTCCAACCCGAATCGAATTGCTAAAATACTCCCCACGATGGTGTGGAGTATTCTGTTTTGCTCTTAGGTCCTTCCGTCATACGTTCAGGTCCTTCTCCCTTGCATCTCAGTCCCCAGATCTCACAATTCAGTTCTTTTTCCCTGCTTTTCGGTCCTTTTTTGCTTCATCTCTTCAAACCTATTTATTCCTGAAAACTAAACATAAAAATCGTTACATAGCATTGTTTAGGTGAAAGATAGTGGATATAAGATACAAATATAAGCATGAAATGATGTCAATGAAATACCCCCACACCTAACTTTTGCTAGTCCCGAGAAAAACAAAGAAAGAGAAAAGCATACGAAAAACAAGAAATCCTAACTCACTTTCGTAGGAATCACGGTTGCACTTAGTACGTGCAACAACCTGTTAAACCTCCTTGTCGCCAAGGAGGAGGAGTGTCGTCTCCTGAGGGTTTTCAGCGGATACACCCACAAAATCCGAACAAAGATGCATTAATCAATCTAGCTACACGACTCGTTGGACTCATATTGTCGATCATGGGACGCGGTAATACTATAGGTCGACTCTATATATGTAATCAGTCCACACACCTAGCCTAAGGGGTTATTCGTGAAAGTTAGATGAGGACTTAAGTGAAAGACATGGGCAACCTTAACTTCTGAATGTGATACAATGTGTAAAGTCCATTGTGGTTCTTATTAGACACTTTTTTTTGTTTTTTTTCTTTTCATTAGAGCATTTTATTGTTTAGTGTTTGATTCTCCCATGGTCATGTTTCGTGCATCATTGCCTATGAGAACTTACACTATCACGTACACCTTCCCCCAAATCTCCACATAGGGCGATCTCTACCACCCGTCTAACGGGAGTTCGGTCGGTGCATCCCAAGTCAGATGACTCAAAAGCACCAGGCACAAAGTCCCCTCAGACCTACTTTCCCGAGTGATAGGAGCCGTGCGAGAAGAGAGAACACCACTTATTTATTTATCTACATGGGAACCAAAACCCCTACACTTAAGTTTCACAAAAAGAGACTAAGGGCCCTTGACTACGACAAACTTCCTTATACTAACAAACACGAATTATTTGACTCACTAGGTTCAGGGTGGACTTCTTTAAATGTTTGAGTGCTGAAACCCTATGATTACATGCCCACCCCCCGACGGAAAAACGGGGTGCATCCTAACGCCTCGATAAGACCTAAAACCAGTAAACTAGATATCCTAATGCATCAAGTTCAAGAAAATTTTGGGAGCTTTCTTTTTACTTTGCCTCTCAACGGTTTTGCACATGCTAAACACACGCAAAACCTAAAAAAACATTTTCTTTCGCAAACACATGAAGATTTTGAAAGAAATGTGAAAATTTTAAAGCACTAGGCAAGTAAAAGAAGATAAGTCACCCAAGGATAATGGCAAGTAGATATATCGATATTAAATGCAGCACACTAACATGACCATATCAATACACACAAAAGAGAACAAAATCAAAGGAAAAATACTCAACATACGTAAAATACCCCCCACACCTACTTCATGCATTGTCCTCAATGAATGTGAGCATGATACTACATGGATTTATGTATGAAAAAGGAGATCTCACCAACATTAAGCACAACAGGAAGTTCATGGTTATAGTGATGGACACAAACCCGAATTCCCTCAAAACCTGTGAGATACTGAAGAAGGGAGACAAATACGTGAAGAAATGGGGCCCAAGTACACAAGGGTTGGGGCCCACAACAATCAATGCTCACTCATGGAGTCTTTTATTACTTTTTTTTAACATGATATATACAGCAACAACGATATTCTCATAATCATTTGGTCAAGGAACATCAAATGAGAACATCAAGTCCTGAGGATCAGAGACTTGCCGAGATGGGCAAACTTCACCGGTACTCTGAGGTGTCATGAGGGGTGAAAGGTTAAAGCTGAAAGGCTCAAACCCCTCATGATATTGGTTGGGTGTAGGCAACATGAATGAGTGAAGTTGTGTTGCCTCACTAGGGTTTAGTTGCTCATCGAACAAAACCATCCAACCAATAGGTGGGTGTATCGGAATGAGTTCCACAAGCTCATTCGATGGATGCAGTAGACCTGCATCACTAAGAATGGGGCTTCTCCCCAAGTCATCCAACAAGGACCTCCCACCATCATTTAGATCATCAAGCATAAGCTCGGTCATAGGTGGGTACTTGTTGGAGTCAATATGAAGCTCAAATGGCTCAATGGCCATGGGACATGAGGTAGAGACACCTTCTGGTATAGGCATATGATGAGGTGTCTCACTCTCACTAGTACTCTAAACTGAATCATGCAACGAACACTCCTTTTGGACATTTATGTTTGATGCCAGCTCACTCCGTTGCATTGCAAAGACAGACAATGAGTTTTCGCTGGGCCCAAAAACATTCTCAATGGGTTGCATTGGTGTTAGGGGTGTTCGTTGATTTTGTGGTGCTTTCTCCAATTGGTGGATGAGATTTAGATTTAAAGGTTGATCCATGGGCTCTTGTTGCCTACCAGAGTTGAACACATGAAACTCGACACTCATGTTACCGAATGAGAGCTTCATGAGACCATTTCTACAATTAATTAAGGCGTTGGAAGTTGCCAGAAATGGTCTACCCAAAATCAAAGGTATTTGAGAGTGGGTGTTCGCAACAGGATTGGTATCGAGGACAACAAATCAACTGGAAATATAAAATCTCCAACTTTGATAAGCACATCCTCGATAATCCCCTTTGGAATACGAATGGATCTATCCGCCAATTGAAGGGTGATCTTAGTTGGTTTCAATTCTCCCAAGTTCAACTGTTGATAAACAGAAAATGGGAGGAGGTTGACCGCCGATCCTAAATCAAGCAATACATTACTCATGCTAGTGTCCCCTATCGTACACTGAATAGTAGGACACCCAGGGTCCTTGTATTTTGTGTAGGTGGGATTGGACAAAAGTGAACTTACATTCACAGCCAGGAATGCTTTCTTAGGAACATTGGTATTCCTCTTGGTTGTGCGGAGATCTTCAGCACTTTGGCATATTGAGGTATTTGTTGGATGACATCCAGCAATGGGATGTTAACCTTCACTTGCTTAAACACCTCTAACATCTTATCCATTGTGTCACTCTGCCTTTTGGTTAAGCTACTGGGATAGGGAGCTTTTGGCAGGTAGGGTTTCTGTGGTGCTTGAGAAGGAGGCGTTGGTGTATTACCCTCACCCTCAGCCATTTCTTCACCACCATTCCGACTGAGTGGCTGCCTAGATGGTGAGGGTGGCAAGGAAATGTGATTGTCAACCTCCTTTCCATTCCTTAAGGTTACAATGGCATTGACATGGTGAACAGGTTCCTCCACATGGTGCACTTTCCGCCATCGAGGTACCACATTCTCATTTTGCATGTGTTGTTGCTGGTACATGCGGGGTTAGCCTCAGGTTGGCTAGGCAGAGACCCTCTCTCTCTTTCATCTATAGACAGAGCCAATTGGCCCATCTGAAGCTCTAGAGATTTGATGGTCTGCTGATTTGGAGTGAGAACTGGCCTTGTGGTTGACATAAAAAAATTCATTGAGTTTTCAAGTGCACGAATCAAGGTCTCAAGCGAATTGAATCGGATTTCCATATTGTTGGAATTTGGGAAACCCGATTGATTGGTGATTTGGACTTGGGGTGACTGATAAGATTGTGCATGAATGGGAGGTTGGTGTGGTTGAGAGGAGTTTGAAGGACCACCCGGGGCATTATTTTGGTTCCTTGAAAAATTGGGCTGGTTCCTCCATCCGGGATTATAAGATGATGAGTATAGGTCATTCCCAGCTCAATCATAGATGGCGTTGACATGTTCCATCTCAGGAGGAGTAGACGCACACTGACATCCAACATGACCTATCCTACCACATGAATGACACGGAACTGGACCAGATGTTGACACATGAGGTGCACCTTGTTCGTTTTGGAGCTCAATCAAATGCATACGGCGCATTAAGGCCGCCATGCGCGCCTCGGTGGTTGTAGTGGTATCGACAGCAAATGCGGCACCCGATCTAGTCAAGTTTGCATTCGCGATCCTCGTTCCTATTCTGGATGATGCAGGTGGTTCCCTTACACTCTCCCATTGCATGGTTTTCTCAGCGAGGTCTTCTAGGAAAGCCCATGCCTCCCTTTCATCCTTTCCTAAGAACTCTCCTTGACACATGGACTCAAGCACCGTTCAGGACGGGATGTGAAGACCCTTGTAGACAATGTGACAAATGTTCCACAACTCGATGCCATGGTGAGGGCATGAGGATAGTAGCTCCTTGAATCTCTCTAAATATGCATGAAATGTTTCGGTCTCAAGTTGATAGAACGAATTGATTTTGTTCCTAAATTTTTGAGTCCGATGATTTGGAAAGTACTTTTTGAGAAATGCGTATTGAAATTCATCCCAAGTCCTAAAGGTATCCTAAGTCCTAAAGGCATCACACTGAATACTAGGACACCCAGGGTCCTTGTATTTTGTGTAGGCGGGATTGGACAAAATTGAGCTTTCATTTGCAGCCAAGAATGCTTTCTTAGGAACATTGGTCTTCCTCTTGGTTGTGCAGAGATCCTTCAACACTTTGGCATATTGAGGTATTTGTTGGATGACATCGAACAAGGGGATGTTAACCTTAACTTGCTTAAACACCTCTAATATCTTGTCCATTGTGTCACTTTACTTTTTGGTTAACCTACTTGGATAAGGAGCTTTTGGCAGGTAGGTTTTCTGCAGTGCCTGAGAATGAGGCGTTGGTGTATTACCCTCACCCTCAGCCTCTTCTTCACCACCATTCCCACTGAGGGGCTGCATAGATGGTGGTGGTGGTGGCAAGGAAATGTGATTGTCAACCTGCTTTCCATTCCTTAAGGTCACAATGGAATTGACATGGTGAACAGGTTCCTCCACATGGTTCACTTGCCTCCCCTGAGGTACCACGTTCTCATTTTGCATGTGTTCTTGTTGGTACATGCAGGGGTTAGCCTCAGGCTGGCTAGGAAAAGACCCTCTCTCTCTTTCATGTACAGACTGAGCGAATGGGCCCATCTGAAGCTCTAAAGATTTGATGGTCTGCTGATTTGAAGTGAGAACTTGACTTGAAGATGACATAAAAAATTTCACAGAGTTCTCAAGTCCACGAGTCAAGTTCTCAAGCGAATTAAACCGGGTTTCAAAGCTGTTAGAATTTGGGAAACCTGGTTGGTTGGTGCTTGGAATTTGGGGTTGCTGATATGAATGAGCATGCATGGGAGGTTGGTGTGGCTGATTAGGTGGTCGAGGGGAGGTTGAAGGACCACCCGGGGCATTATTTTGGTTCCATGAAAAATTGGGCTGGTTCCTCCATCCAAGATTATAAGATGATGAGTATGGGTCATTCCTAGCTCTGTCATAGATGGGGTTGACACATTCCATCTCAGGAGGAATGGACGCAAACTCGCTTTCTATTCCACCTATCCTACCACATTAATGACAGGGGACTCGACCAGATGTGGACATGTGAGGTGCACTTTGTCAGTTTTGGAGCTCAATCGAATCATACGGCGCATTAAGGCCGCCATGCGTGCCTCGGTGGCCGTTGTGGTATCGATAGCAAATGTGGCACCCGATCTAGTCGAGTTTGCATTCGCGATCCTTGCTCCTATACTTGATGATGCAGGTGGTTCCCTTACACTCTCCCATTGCATTGTTTTCTCAGCAAGTTCTTCTAGGAAAGCCCATGCCTCCCTTTCATCCTTTCCCAAGAACTTTCCTTGACACATGGACTCAAGGAGCGTTCGGGACGGGATGTGAAGACCCTCGTAAACAATCTGACAAAGATGCAACAACTCAATGCCATGGTGAGGGCATGAGGATAGTAGCTCCTTGAACCTCTCTAGATATGCATGAAATGTCTCGGTCTCAAGTTGATAGAACGAATTGATTTCGTTCCTCAATTTTTGAGTCCGATGATTTGGAATGTATTTCTTGAGGAATGCAGATTGAAACTCATCACAAGTCCTAAAGGCATTCGCCTGGTTGCTGTACAACCACTTCTTGGCGTCATCCTTCAGTGCAAAGGGGACAAGCCTAAGATGGATGGAGTCAGTGCTAAGTTGTTGCAGCTTGAACATAGCACAGACCTCCTCAAATTCCCTGAGAAATATATAGGGGTCACCTTTCCAAGTGAAGTGAGGGAGCATGGAAATAAACTGAGGCTTAACTTCAAAATGGTTCCCATTTGCCTCTGGCAATACGATGCATGAGGCCAGAGCAGTACGGCTCGGGTAGCATCGATCACGGAGAGGTATGAGAACGACAACAGGAAGAACAGATCGAACAGGTGGGTCCAACAACTGCTCCTCCTCACGGAAAATAGCAGCCATTGAACCCAGCCTGTGTGCGACACGAGAGGACGAAGGCGTCGAGAAATCGATTACCGAAGTCGGATTGACAACGCTCCTCGTCAAACGACCCCTCTTGTCTCGTGTCCACGAAAGCATGCACACAGGTGCACACACACAAACCAAAACTTTTTTTTTCTTTTTTTTAACAAAGAATGTGCGTAGAGGAGAAGACGGGGGAACACAGGAGAGAAAGAATGACTCAAGAGAGAAGGGAAGAAGTCCTTATGCTACGGTGGATGGGTATAGGTAGAAGCAAACAAGGCTCAAGCAATCCTAAGGTCGCTATAGGTCCTTACAGGTAGACGATGCCTAACTGCGAGGTCACACGGCCTCAACATGCCTCACCTCCCTACGGCGAGGACCACAAAGCCCAGCAAGGGAGCCAACATCAGGAGATCTCGTCTCTCCTACTATCGACAAAGTGGGCAACGCCGATCAGGTCATGACGGTCGGGACCAGATCACTCTCCTAATGCGCTCGAAGTCCTTAGGGCCAATGTCTACTTGATTTTAAAATTAGACTCTTGATTAGTGTGGTTTTTGGGGCTAAGGGAAGGGTGGTGAAATCCCCCACCTTATCTTTTATGGGACAACCCCTCCTTAGAAGTTTTTTGGAGTCTAAATCTAACAATCAACTATCCAAACAAATGCTCAACTCACACTTGTTTCAATGCACTTTCTACTAACTAATGCATGTTCATACGAAATGCATGAATGAGAGTAGAAGGTGTGTACCTCACGCCAGCACTCAGCAACTGAAAATAAAGCTAAAATGAAAGACAATCTATATGCCTAAGTCACATACATGATGCATGACCTAAACAAAAAGAATGCCTAATCTTTTGCTTTGGGTTTTAGGGTCCAAGTTGCTTAAACGAGGTTTGATTATTGATCTGGGAACAAACTATAAGTCAAAACATGCCAAATCGAGTCCCAGATCACCATATCAGATAAAGGAATACTCCACAGAAATTTAGAGGTGAACAGAAATTACCAGACCGCCAGTTGGCGGTCTTCTTCTCTCAGCTCGCCTCCAAACTTCACAAGATCCTTCCCCTTCTCAATTTCAGTCTCCTAAGACAAAGAAAACTACAAGACAAAAATTAAATCCTTTCAAATCGTCCAAACAAGAATTTGGACTGGCACCTCCCCGGCAACGGCGCCAAAAACTTGTTGTACGATTTAATTAAACCGCAAGTGCACGACCACGTTGAAGCGGTGGCAAATATGGGTCGTCCTCAGGGAGGTGAGCAGCCTCTCGTTTGCATGAAATCAAGTGGCGAAAAAATGGAGAAGAGGGTTGATTATGCTACTCTACGCTACACTACACTACGAAGTATGAAATGCGAAAGAAAGCGACAAACGATTAACTAAAACTACTAAGAATGAAAGACGAGTGCTGGAATTCAAAAATGGAAAACCCTAAAGGGTGGAGTGAGTGCACACATGCAAAGAGGTGGGTGTTTAACACATTCTTTAAGTACAAATAGAGGTGGTGTTATCATGAATAGGAAGTGTCTAAATGTTATGGCAAAACCTATCAATCCATTCACCATCCTAGTTTATTAACATTTACATATACAAGTTGTTTATTTCATAACCTAAACAAGCATGAGAGGTGTCTAATCATTTTGGCAAAACTCATCAAGTTATAAATTCTATCCTAAACGAGCAAGCATACATTCATACTTTATCAACATATTGTAAATAAAGCATTTATTCCATTCTCTAATGCATGTATGAACATCTACTCCATACCCCAAAGGGATGGAACTACTCACTAAACATTAATCTAACTATTACACTAAACAAGAAAAGCATATTAACTAAGCTACTAAAACTAATGAAATGAAATTAAACAAAGTAAAACAAGAAACATAAAACAAACAACATAATAAAGAAACTTTTTTTAAAGTGACTCACATTTCAAGTAGCATCCTCCTACTTTAGTGTGTGCTTCAAGGCCTCACTTCTAGTAGGAAGAATAGCCACTTAAAATATGGTGTGATTACATTAGAAGGTGAAGACTTCTATTTATAGCCATAGAAAAAGGCACTCCGGGACAATTCCCCGATGTGGGACTAAACAGATACCAAAAATAACTTAACCAAACACTAATACAAGTACTGGAGAAATTGGGGTGGTCCATAAACTTTGGATCGGGTTGGAATTTGTTGTAGGCTTTGCTTGCTGGTATTGTTTGTCTTTGATGCAGTTACTTGACTTGTTGGAGCTCCGACCCGAATCGAATTGCTAAAATACTCCCCATGATGGTGTGGAGTATTCAGTTTTGCTCTTAGGTCCTTCTCTTACGTTCTGGTCCTTGTCCCTTGCATCTCAGTCCCTAGATCTCACAATTCAGTCCTTTTCCCAGCTTTTGGGTCCTTTTATGCTTCATCTCTTCAAACCTATTTATTCCTGAAAACTAAACATAAAACTCATTACATAGCATTGTTTAGGTGAAAGATAATGGATATAAGATACAAATATGAGCCTGAAATGATGTCAATCATTGGTGTGTAATTCTCCTAGGGTCAGGTTTCGTGCAACATTGCCAATGAGGACTTACACTATCACGTACATGTTTCCCCACGTCTCCACATAGGGCAATCCTTACCACCCATGTAACGAGAGTTCGGTCGGTTCGTCCCAAGTTAGATGACTCGACAGCCCAAGCACAAAGTCCCCTCGGACCTAATTTCCCGAGTGATAGGAGTCGTGCGAGAAGAGAGAATACCTATTCACTTATTTCTTATCTACACATGAAAAAATACGGGTAAGAACCAATTTTATCCATCTTTGAATGTACACCCAATGGATTATTTGATCCATATTGATGCAATGCGTCCATTTATATTTACCGTAAGTGCACGACATCGGTGAAGACGCGACAAGTATGGGTCGTGTCCACAAGGAGGTGAGTAGATTCTGGTTGGTACGAAATACAGTGGCGAATAAAGGGAGAAGAGATCTGAGTATGCTAATCTAAGCTACACTAACTAGTAAGAAGAAATGCGAAAGAAAGCAACTAACGAGTGATTCAAACTAAAGTAAGAGAACTTAATGCAAAGCAGCAAATCTGGAAGAGAGACCCCTAAGAGGTGGAGTGAGTGCACACATGTAATAAGATGGTGAAGAATGCATTCCATGGGCACAAATATAGGTTGTGTTTTCATGCATAGGAAGTGTCTAACGGATATGGCAAAACGAACGTCAGGTAGCAACCCAGATGATATTAGCGCAATCCAATCATTAACCTAATTGATTAACATTCACATACACAAGTTGTTTATTTCATAACCTAAACAAGCATGGGAGGTGTCTAATAGTTGTGGCAAAACCCATCAAGTTAAGTGTTCTATTCTAAAAAACCAAGCATACATTAACATTTATCAACACATTTCAAAATAAAGCATTCATTTCCATTCTTTATTCCATGTAAAAACATCATCTCCACCCCCCAAAGGGGATGGAACTACTCACTACTCATTAAACTATAAAATACATTGAGGAAAGAAGATATTTTATTTATACTACGATAAAGAAAACAAAACAAACTAAATAAGCAAGCATTAAAACAAAGACACCATTAAGACAAACTATGTAGAACTATTTTATTTATATGACTCACATTTCAAGTAGCATTCTTCTTCACCTTGAGTTTTGCTCCAAGGCTTACTCCAACTAGAGAGAATGCCACCAAGCAATGAGTGAATACAAAGGAGAAGGAAGACTTCTATTTATAGGCATGAAAAAAAGGTAACCGGGGACAATCCCCCGGTGTGGGACTAAAACACATACCATATATGTACTAAATACAACCTAATCTAACACCCGACTGATGCATGTGTCATTTGGCGCCAAATGGACCACCAATTGGAGGTTTGGGACAGCCAATTTATGGTCTGGATGGGCTTCATCGGGTCTAGTTTTGGGTTGCTTGATTCTGGCTTGATTTCTTCAAGTTTGGTGAACCTGATTTGCTTGTTGATGTTTGAGCCCAGATATAATTGCCAAAATACTCCTCATGATGGTGTGGAACTTCTTGATTTGCTCATTGGTCCTTTTGGTTTTACATCAGGGTCCTCTCTTTCATCTTAGTCCATAAGTCTTGCAACTTAGTTCTTTACTTCCTTTTGAGTCATTTTTGAGTCTCTTCTTCCCAAACCTGTTTATTCCTGAAACATAACCATAAACTCACTACGTAGCATTGCTTAGGCTAAAAATAAAGGATATAGGACACAAATATATGCATGATATGATGTCAATCAGTGATCGAATACTTTCTCATAAGTGCTTCAAAGGAGCGATTACAGAAGTTGATACCCCTATCACTGATTATGGTACGAGGAGTACCAAATCGTGCAGAAATGACCTTTAAGAATTTGGTGACCACCTTGTTGTGATTGGTCTTTGTGGGGATAGCCTCTACCAACTTAGACACATAGTCAACGGCCACCAGAATGTAAACATTCCCGAACAAATTGGGGAAAGGACCCATAAAGTTAATGCCCCACACATCGAAGATGTCGACGACAAGCACATTTTGCAAAGGCATCATATCAAGTCGACTAATCCTGTCAAGGCACTGTATCACATTGCTTACAAATTTTATAAAAAACTTTGAAAAGAGAAGCCCAGTAGAATCCAGATTAGAGCACCTTGGAGCCAGTTTTCTTTGCTCCAAAGTGTCCTCCACATGCCTCACAGTGGCAAAATTGGCACACTTTGGAACTAAGTATTTAGGACACACCACCTAAAAATTTGGTCAGAGCAGTATTTGAATAGATAGGGGTCATCTCAGTGAAAGAATCTGACATAGGTTCTAAATTTTGTTTGGTCAGATTTTGACTGACCCACAAGAAGTTGCTCGGTCACGAGGTAGTTCACGAAGTCAGCAAACCAATGGTTATCTTTGATCGTAAACAGTTTCTCATCGGGAAATTTTTCATTAATAATTTGGTCTTGTGGGTTGGTCGTCTCAAGATGAGACAGGTGGTCCGCTACAACATTTTGACACCCTTTTTGTCCCGAATCCCGAGATCAAATTCTTGTAACAACAAGATCTATCTCGAGAGTCGAGATTTTGCATCTTTCTTCGCCATGAGATACTTGATGGCTATGTGATCAGAATAGATAATCACGTGGGTAACAATCAAGTACGACCGGAATTTCTCCAAAGCGAATATGATCGCTAAGAATTCTTTCTCGGTCACAGTGTATCTCAATTGGGCATCATTGAGTGTTCTACTGACATAGTAGATCACATGCGGCAATTTGTCCAATTGTTGCCCAAGCATTCCTGCGACAGTGAAGTCAGATGCATCACACATTAACTCGAAGGGTTGAGTCCACACTCGTGCCTTAATTATGGGAGCTGAAGTCGGCTCTTTCTTCAAGGTCAAAAAACATGGTGGCAATCCGGTGTGAACTAAAAAATTGCATCCTTAGTCACCAAGGCAGTGAGAGCTCGAGCAATTTTTCTAAAATCCCGAATCAACCGCCGATAGAATCCTACATGCCCCCAAAAAGGCACGAATATCCTTCACATTACGTGGCGGTGAGAGATGAGCAATATGACCCACTTTCATGGGATCAACCTCAATTTCCCTACTTGAGACCACTTGTCCGTGTATAATACCTCGCTTCACCATGAACTGACATTTCTCCCAATTGAGAGTGAGGTTCTTCTCACGGCGTCGCCTGAGGACAAGGCTCAAGTGATAAAGGCACTCATCGAAGGAAGCGCCGAAGATGGAAAAGTCCTTGAGGGTTGGACACATGTTCAGTATCCAAGATGATGAAATCAACTGGAAATACGAACTCACCTACTTTAATAAGGAGATCCTCCACACTTCCTCGTGGAATTTTGATGGATCTGTCAGCCAACTAAAGGGTTGTCCTCGTTGGCTTAAGATTTCCTATTACAATGTTGACATAGACAGAGTAGGGAAGGAGGTTCACATATACTCCCAAATCCAATAGAGCTTGAAAAATTATCATGTTACCTATCATGCAAGAAATAGTTGGACAACCGGGGTGCTTGTATTTGACTTGCATGGGTTTTGTCAATATTGAGCTCACATTGGCGGCTAGAATTGCCTTTTTGGGAACATTTGTTCTCCCCTTAATAGTACAAAGGTCCTTTAGGAACATGGCATACAGTGGCATTTGCTGAGTAACGTCCAACAACAGAATGTTCACATTAACTTGCCTAAGTACCTCAACGATTTTGTCCCAACGCTCATCGCGTCTTTCAGTCAACCTATGAGGGAATGGTGCCTTGGGGATATAACTATCATGAGGAGTCTTAGAATTGGATTCCTTGAAATACTCACGACCCTCCTCGGAAGAGTCACCAACAGGGTTGGCTTCTGGCATTTCCATATTGTTATCAACAACCCATCCTGATCTTAAGGTATGGACAACATTTGCATGTTGGAAGGGCCACTTTCAACATTGTGCACATTCTGCCTAGCCTGAGCAGGTTGACCCCTGGGATTTACCACAGGTTGGCTCGGTAACTAACCCTTCTCACATTGATGGAACAAATGAGCCAACTGGCTAACTTGCATTTCCAAAGCTTTGATTGTACTATGCATGCTCTGCATAAACGCTTGAAGGGTCGGATCACTATAGGGGTCCTCTGAGTCGACCCGTTGGGGTAGTGGAGCTTGGATAGAATAACCCGACGATGAGGCCCGAGGAGGTTGGAAATTATGGTGATGAGACCTTTGACGTAGGGGTTGGTAGGTCACCAATGGGCATGGTGGTTGATAAGGTGGAGGTTGAGGTTGAGCGTGCGAGCTCTGACCGTGACCCGCACTAGGCCCCCAAGAGAAGTTAGGATGGTTACGCCATCTCAGGTTGTATGAGTGAATGTACAGATCATTACGGGACCTCTATTGATACATTGAATTTGCATGCTCAGTATCCCTTGGAGGGTAAGCACATTCCAAGTCATCATGTCCCGTAAGTCCACACCAATTACACACGGGAGTAGCGACCTGAGCTACAGGAGCTCGGTCCGACTCTAAACTCTCAATCCTACGCATGAGAGCAGCCAATTTTGCCTCAGACGCGATAGTTGACTCAACTTGATATGATCCAGCTCGACCTGAAGACCTGGCAGTTGGTGCCTCTCTCATGGTGTCCCACTCAAAGGTACGTTCAGCCATTAATTCAAAAGTGTCCCATGCCTCATCGATGGGTTTCATTTGGAAATCACCCTAACACATCGACTCAAACAATGTGCGGTTGTTGTAGTTGAGGCCCTCATAAACAATCAGGCACAACTGCCATAGCCCAAGTCCATGATGAGGGCACTGCTGGAGAAGGTCTTTGAACCTCTCAAAGAAAGCATGAAAAGATTCGGTCTTAGTCTGATACATTTGATGTATTTGGTGTCTTATCTGTTGCGTTTTCCTTTGATGGAAAATCTCTTCAGAAAAGACGGTCACAAAGTCATCCCAGGACCGAATAAAGCTCGTCGGGAGGCTATAGATCTATTTCTTTGTGTTATCCTTCAACGTGAAAGAAATCATCCTCCGCCGGACAGAATCCTCGTTAAGTTGTTGAAGCTTGAACATTGAGCATACCTCCTCGAATTCACTTATAAAAATATATGAATCCTCCTTATTATCAGAGAAGGTAGGAAGCATGCTCACATATTGAGGTTTTGGCTGATATTTGTTCCCGCGAGTCGGCATGAGAACTATGCAAGAAGGCTATGCGCGCCTGAACAGGATGGGTCCGCTCCCACAAAGTCATCGACCTATCCTATCGAGCTAAAGGTAGTGGTGCACCCAGAGCTTGATCTTGATCGAGATCCTCTTCCTCTAGAGTCGGAGGAGGAGGAAGGGGTTTACGTGGTGGTGGGAGTTGCCCGAGGTAATCTATGTATGGAACCCAGTCTCTCCCATCTCCAGGAGACGACTCGGCCTCATGCTCCAAAGGAGCATGAGGTGGAGATGACTGATCACCTAGACCGTCTACCTCAGAAAAATGTATTCTCTCAAGTCGAGGGCTCTCACCAGAACAAGCCCAACCTCACATAAAACACTCAACTCGACTGTAAAACCAGACACAACAAAAGGTGTAATCAGAGGAGGAAACTACACACAGAATATAGATGAGAAAAAGACTCTGATAAGGAGGGAAGAATCCCTAGATCTAACATGTGTAGTGGGAGAAGGTAGAAGCCTCTCTAGCAAACAAGGCTTACACAGCCTACGGTCACTATAGGTCCTTACAGTTAGACGATGCCTAACTGCGAGGTAGCACGGCCTCAACACGTCTCTCCTACTATCGACAAAGTGGGCAACGTCAATCAGGCTATGACGGTTGTGACCGGATCACTCTCCTAATGCGCCCGAGTCCTAGTGCCCAACGTCTACTTGATTTTAGATTAAGGCTTTTGTTACGAGTGGTTTTTGGCGCAAAGGAAATGGTGATGAAATCCCCCACCTTATCTTATATGGGACAACCCCTCCTTAGTAGCGTTTTGAGTCTTAATCTAGCAATCAACTCTCCAAACAAACGCCCAACTCACTCTTGTCCCGATGAGCATTACTAATTAATACATGTTTTGACCATGCATGAATGATAGAATGTGTGCACATACCTCATGCCAGCAATCAACAACAAGAATGTAAAGAAAAGAAAGACAAGTGCGTGCAAGGTCTACAAATAATGCATGACCTAGATGGCAATCAATCTAATCTTTTGCTTTGAGTTTTAAGGTCCAAGTTATATAGAAAAGGGATTAATTATTAATAGATCTGGTAGAAAACTACAGGTTAAAACATGGAAGATTGAGCTCCCAGGCAACTAAATTGAACTAACAAACAACCAGAACAAAAGTTGGAGCTAAATCAGCTCACCAGGGCGCCAGTTGGCAGTTCTAGACTGCTGATTGGCGGTCCAAAGGGCTGATCTCGGCTCAAAATTTCTTCTGATGTGTCCTTTTGATGCTTCAATGTCCCTAAAACAAAAACAAACTAAAAACAAAAGATTAAACCCACTCGAATCGTCCAAACCAAAGTCTAGACAAAACACCTCCCCGACAATGGCGCCAAAAACTTGATTGATTGTTTATATACCATGAGTGCATGACATCAGTGAAGACGCAGCAAGTATGGGCCGTGTCCACGAGGAGGTGTGTCAACTCTGGTTTGTTCAAAGACAAGTGGGAAAAAGAGGGGAGAAGAGATTGATTAAACTACACTAACTATGCTAAACTATCATGAAACAAACAAAGAAAATGAAAGCATGAGACGAAATAAAACTAAACTAAGTGAGTAATAAAATAAGCTGGAAATAAGTAATGGAAAACCCCTAACGGGTGGAGTGTGTGTACACATGAAATAAGTGGTGATGAATGCATTCAATAAGCACAAGTGTAGGTAGTGTTTGCTATGCATAAGACGTACCTCATGGCAATACCTATCATCCAAATCACTAACCTAAGTGATTAATATGAGCATGACAAGTTTGTTATTAAGAACCTAAACAAGCAGGGAATGTACCTAAAGATTATGACAGAAACCATCAAGTTAAGTATTCTCTTTAATTCAAACAAACATACTAACAGTTCTCACACACAACAACATTAAGCATTTATTTCATTCTACAAAGCTTTACTCCTAGTAGAGACAATGGCCACCAAGAGATGAGATGTATTACAAAGTAGGAGGAAGAGTTCTATTTGTAGCCATAAAAAAGGTAACTGGAGACAATCCTTTGGTATGGGACTAAACGCATACCAAATATAGCATAAAACACCTTAATACACATCCGATAGAAGATGGGTCGGATCCGGAGCCAAATGGACCACCAAGTGGCGGTTTGGAACTGCCAATTGGTGGTCTGGATCTCTTGGATCCGGCCCAGTTTCTTATGACTTCTCAGTAACTTTGTTTCTTCTCCTGGAGTGCACCCTATTTGTTGTGTAAGCTGCGACCCGAATCCAATTTCCAAAATACTCCTCATGATGGTGTGGAGTGCTTGATTTTGCTAATTAATCATTTTGGGTTTACATCTGGGTTCGTTTCTCTTGCATCTTAGTTCTTTTCCTTGATTTTAAGTCCTTTTTGAGTCTCTTCTTCTCAAACCTGTTTATTCCTGAAATATAAACATAAAAGTCGTTACGTAGCATTGGTTAGGCTGAAAAAGGATATAAGACACCCATATATGCATGATATGATGTCAATCAACTGGCCATGTTAGAACCTCCTTGGTTTTGTTTTTTCGGCTTTCGGCGTAATTGCTTGTCATTTACATTGTACGGATTCCCACGAAAGTAAGAACGAGCCCACTTATCGAACCAATGTCTGCAAGATAGACTGCTAGGGGAGTATCAATTTCTTTTGTCGTGGCAAAGTGCTGGTGGAAATCTGACTTCCAGAATGTGTATACCGCACACCACATCTTTTCATGACAGTGGACCGTCTTGAACTTTGCAACCACACTCATATAGATGTTATGGCAACATGCACCGTGATGGGCATCTGGAAATACCTTCTCGAAAGCATGAACAATGCTAGCATGCATGTCCGATATAAAACTAAGTTCTCACGCTATTTAGTTAGGAGGGCATATAAGCAATTCGTGACATAGGTCCAAGAGCTGTGATTCTCGTTGTCCACCAGTGCAAACACAATAGGAAACAAGTGGTTGTCTGCATCCAATGCAACGGTACATAACATGTGCCCATAATATCTGGTCTTCGAGATTGTGTCATCGACACATATCACAGGACGACACCATCTAAATCCCCTTCTTGAAGCTCCAAGAGAGAAGAAGCAATATAGGAAGTGTCCATCTTCTTTGAGAAAAGGAGTGATTGTTCCTGGATTCATTTGCTCCAACAGGCACAGGTACGCAAGTAACTTTGAATAAGATTCCTCAATTGTGCCCCTAACATACGTAAGTGCCTTCTCTCTGCATCTCCAGCCTTTTCGTAACTCATATTTATCTCGTATTGTTCCTTCATATCCTCCCTTATGTTTTTTGCCAAGTAGGTAGTTCCTGAAAGGAATGTGTTCTAAAAGTTTACTTTTATATGTCAATTATTATGAATTGAAAGTGCAAACATTTTGTTCCTTGACTATGGTATTCGTCTTTTGGAAGTGTTAAGGAAGAGGCGCTTGGTCCTTAACCGTAGAGCTCTAAAAGATAATGGTTTACATAAATCAAAAGTTATTCACAATCATGATAATTAACATGGAACATTAATTATCGAGATAAGATTGTCGTGTTGGTCAACGATTGTTGTAGCTCTACAAATAATTGACGACACGAGTATATAAAAGAGGAAAAAATTACTTTTATATATTGAATAGACATAACAAGTAAACCATTATGGAATTGTGTTTCGTGTCATTAATGTTTTTACTGTGTCTTGGATCCTAAGATATGACACTTATATCTTTTCACTTAAGAAATGCTTAATTTGATTATTGTCAAAAGCTGTCAATGAGAGTAGTTATAAAGGCAATAGTTGGTTGAGTATGACTTGTGCTGGAAAAGATAGCTAGCCAAACGATTATCATTGCCCCTCTTAATTGACTGATGATATTAGTGGGCCCCTTGATAAAGCAAAATTATAATGTGCACAATGTAACTTGAGTTAAGTTACATAGTTATAATTAGCTTAGAGAGATTAAGAAATGAATACAATACAAAGATGACACATTTCTACTTTGTATATATTCTTAATATCATGAGGCAAGGGACGGACACAAGTGATTTACTTACATCACTAAATGGATCGTGTTTTAGTTGGGGTGGAACAAAGACATCTATGCTAATTGGGTAACTATAATGTGTAGCTAGATGCCGCTTATAGTTTGACATATTGAGTGTTTAATATCACTGCCAATTTGGCTTAGATCCTTGTATAGGTCACACCACAAAACTGGGAAACAAGAGGTTTGATTTTAAGTTCATATCATGTGTCGGGTTTCCTGTGATAATAGGACACATGTGGTAAATGAATAAAATCAATATGTCTTGAGAATTGACATAATTAGAATCATAATAAATTCATATGAGGTGTATATATTATGTGGTGTAATAATTTAATATTACATAGGATAATATATTACATAATATGTGAATTTGCTAAAAACCCCAAAAGATCAAATTTTGTTGGAAATAAATCCAAAATTTGACAAAGGCAAAATCAGGGTCAAACACGGTGAACCGTTCATGGTTCGGTCGACCAGGGTATCTTCGGATCGGTTAACCGAATAGGGAACGGGTAAGCACAATTTGTCGACCGAAATTGTCTGGAGTGCCTGTACAATTGGGTTTGGTTAACCGAGTGTGCACGATCAACCAAGAAGTAGTATTTTCAGTACACCGAAGGTGACACGGTCATCCGATGACAATGTCCTAGGAGCGATTCTGGTGGGTCAACGGTAAACCGAGTAAAAGACGTGGTTCATCCGAATTCTTCCAGGGAATTTTTCTCATACGGATTCGGTCGTCCGTCTAGCTCACGGTGTACCGAACACGTGTTATAACCGAACGGTTCGGTTGACCGAGTTATACTCGGTCCACCGAACAAGAACGATTCTGCCTGAATTATTAAGAGATTAATTAAATCATGGGTGGATTAATTCCAGATTTAATTAAAACGTTTTTTGTGGGTGCTTATGTGGAAATTAGAGATTAATTTTAGGAGAGAATAAGCAAGAGATCATGGCTAAAGAATAGCTCCTGATAAGGATGTTTTGGGAGACTATAAAAGGACCCCTACTCCTACTTGTTTACTACTAATGCAAAAATTCTTTCTCTCATTAATCTCTCCCTAATCACCACGAAAATCTCTTAGTAAATTTAAGTTTTAGAGATAAGAATCTCAGGAGCTTAAAGAGGGGTTATTAGCTAGATTCTAAACCTTGTTAGAGATTGATTGACTAGCTCCTTACTCTCTAATCTTGTTTAGAGTTTGGTGAACACTCGGAGGCAAATCCGTGGACGATTCAACGGGCAACGCGACTCCGGATCTTCAAAAAGGTTTTAGAGAACCTTTAGGTATGATTCTACCTTTGAGGTTTATTTTAATAAATGTAGGTTGCATGTTATTAGAATAAACACAAGGCAATGTACATAAAAATTGTTGAAAATATGAAAAACGATCTTGGATGTTGTATTAAATTTTAAAAATATATATACATACATAGGGACACGAAATCCTACAGTTCCATCACTGGCATATTTGTTCTTGATGAGGTGGCAAACTACCTAAGGTGCGGCTTGGCGGTGGTCTTTCTTTCTAAGTTCCAATGTGCAATTATGTACATTGTGGAGGACAGTAAGCTCAAACATGGGTGAGCGCAATTCATTCTTGGCCCTCAATCTCCAACCAAAATTAGGATCCTTGCAAGTGATTACCACACCCGTTACCAGACTTCTTCACTATAAATTCAAAATTATTTTTAATTGCAAGGAAAGAAACTTTGGTTTTCAATTCAACCTTGCTTTTGAAAGTCCTGCCAATGTGGAATTCAGAAGATGATTCGCCAGCAGAGGACGTATGAGTCTGGCTAGAATCCAATATATCTTCTCTTGTTAACATTGGACCAGTCCATCTTCTGTGGTCTTCTAATGAAAATAATTAAGAACTTCGTCCTGGGTTATTTCCCGTTCTACTTGGACGACTGCTACTTGTCCCAAGTGTTACGCTTCCGGGAGTTTCGTGTTTTGGGTGTCTTTCCATTAGGTGTTGTGAGTATAGTAGTGGTAAATCTTCACTTAAGTTCACATGGGGTTCATACTCAGTCAATTAGTGGGGGACATCAACTTCAGGAACAAATATTTGGGGATCTTTTTGGGGAACAAAATTCCCAACCATACTCCTAACTTCATTATTAAAGTTCGAATAAGGCTGGGTTCTACAGGTGCATTCTTCTTTACCGGAGTCACACATAAAAGAATCCTGCCATTTAATATTCTAGAGACGAAGAAACATACATCAATATCCTTTGTAATTTAAACAGGTCTAACTGGTTGGCCATGTGTTTTAGAAGGAGCCTCCAGTGTGAGCCCATACTTCAATTTATCAACTTCAAACATCTTATGCAAAATTTCAAGCAATTGCAGGTACATTACATCCTTTTCTAACGAGATCCATTTACTCTTGCCATTCTTGAAAATCCACTCTGTACCGTCCATTTCCCAAACACCATCATACGCAGTCTATATGTTAACTGATGAAGCTGATGACAGAAGGAGAAAAGGCTCAAAATAGTGGAAACATGAATAATAAACGTAACCTATCGAGCTCTAAAGAGTGTCAATCAAACACATTTGGAGTTTAATCGAAGTAAAATTAATGAGCATACACTTCGACCTACACTACCTACAGCGTAACGTCGAGAACCATCAAACTCTAAACACCGGGATCTATCAAGTTTCAATCGAACATATACGGAGTTCAATCGAAGCAAAACTATTAACCCGCATTGTCTGTCGTGTATCGTCGAGCAACATAGACCACTATTGAACTATAAATCAAATAAAAATGGCAAGCCCATCGTGTACCATAGAGTACCTTCACCATCATTAAATTCTCATTCATCGACCAATATCGAGCTACATCAAGCACAATTACACCACAAACGGGGGATTCAACAAAAAATCCACAAAACAACACCACACCTAAAGATAATTTGAAAATGGAAAGAGGAGGCAAGAAAGTAACACACACATCAATTTTTAACAATTTGACTAACCCATTCTCTTGAATGTCCGGTTTCTCAGACAAGAATACTAAAACAACTTGTGCAAATCAGTGGGGGTCTGATGGAATGAGTGGGAATGATCTCAGCGTGTCAATGTGTACTGGTGGTGGTCTTCAGTCTCGGATGGAAAATTTCAGCCGATTGCGCCTGAGGGGGAGAAAGACTGATAAAGAAAGAGAAAGTCGAAAAATGCCAAAGTGGGGAGGCCTTGCATGGCTCTGGCGATTCTAGGGTTGTCTTAGACGCCACAACCGTTTCTCCACCAAACTCCACCGTTCTCCATCATTTTCATCTAATTAGCGGTCTACAGTGTTCGGATAGCTCTGGATTTTCTTGTGGGCTTTTCTGGGAGGCTTTGTTTGTCTTTGATGCATCTACTTTGCTTGTTGGAGCTCCGAACCGAATAGAATTGCCAAAATACTCCCCATGATAGTGTGAAGTATTCTTGTTTGCTCATTGGTCCTTCGATCTTACGTCCAGGTCTTTCGATCTTGCATCTTAGTCCTTGAGTCTTTCAACTCAATCCAATTTCATGATTTTAGGTCCTTTTATGACTCTTCTCTTCAAACCTATTTATTTCTGAAATTTAAACATAAAACTTGTCACGTAGCATTGTTTAGGTGAAAGATAATGGATGTAAGATACAAATATAAGCGTGAAATGATGTCAATCCAATACCCCCACACCTAACTTTTGCTAGTCCCGAGCAAAACAAAGAAAGAGAAAAGCATACGAAAAACAAGAAATCCTAACTCACTTTCATAGGAATCACGATTGCACTTAGCATGTGCAACAAGCCGTTAAACCTCATTGTCGCCAAGGAGGAGGAGTGTGGCCTCCTGAGGGTTTTCAGCGGATACACCCACAAAATCCGGAAAAAGTTGCGTTATTCAACCTAGCTACACGACTCGTTGGCTCATTTTTGTCGATCATTGGACGCGGTAATACTACGGGCTGACTCTATATATGTAATCAGTCCACAAACCTAACCTAGTGAATCATTCGTGAAAGTTAATTAAGGACTTAAGTGCAAGACATGGACAACCTCAACATCCTCAAGGGATACAAAGTGTAAGGTCCATTAAGGTTCTTATTTGACTTTTTCTTTTCTTTTTCTTCTTTTTCTTTGGAACATTATATTGGTTGGTGTTTGATTCTCCCAGGGTCAGGTTTCGTGCATCATTGCCTATGAGGACTTACACTATCCCGTACACCTTCCCCCAGATCTCCACATAAGGTGATCCTTACCACCCGTGTAACGGGAGTTCGGTCGATGCATCCTAAGTCAGATGACTCGAGAGCACCAGGCACAAAGTCCCCTCAGACCTAATTTCCCAAGTGATAGGAGCCGTGCGAGAAGAGAGAATACCTACTCACTTATTTCTTATCTACACATGAACCAAAACCCCTACACTTAATGTCTCACAACAAGATTTAAAGGATCCTTGACTACAACAAATTTCCTTATATTAACCGACACGAATAATCGACCCCCGAGGGAAAACCAGGGTGCATCCTAACGACTTGATAAGACCTAATGCCAGTATACTAGGTATCCTAATGCATCAAGTTCAAGACAATTTTGGGAGCTTTCTTTTTACTTTGCCTCTCAATGGTTTTGCACATGCCAAACACACGCAAAACCAACAAAACATTTTCTTTCGCAAACACATACAGATTTTGAAAGAATGTGAAAATTTTAAAGCACTAGGCAAGCAAAAGAAGACAAGTCACCCAAGGATCATGGCAAGCAGATATATCGATATTAAATGCATCACACTAACATGACCCTATCAATACACACAAATGAAAACAAAATCAAAGGAAAAAGACTCGACTATGTACACACGTAAAACACCCCCCACACCTACTTCATGCATTGTCCTCAATGAATGTGAGCATGAAACTACATGGATTTATGCATGAAAAAGAAAAGATCTCGCCAACGTGAAGTACAACAGGAAGTTCATGGTTATGTTGATGGACACAAACCCGAATTCCTTCAAAACCTGTGAAATGTTAAAGAAGGAATACAAATACGTGAAAGAAATGGGGCCCAAATACACAAGGGTTGGGGCCCACAACAATCAATGCTCGCTCATGGTGTCTTTTATTGTACTTTTTTTCTCTTTTTTTGAATAAAACTATGTACAAAAATAAGTTCCCATCTTCATTTGTCAAAGGACATCAAATGGGAATCTCAAAAGTGGGTCAATGCACCTTGAAAGGGAACATGACACCACGTGGGGCCAGAATACTCATGTTTGGGCCCCCTCACAAAGAGCACAAGATGAAAGAAGAGGTTCATGAATTGGACACAAAGGCGTCTCATTCAAAGGATCAAAGTGAAAGAGCTTGAACCTCTCAAGAGTTTGGGAATAATTGCGCAATGGAAGAAGAGTTTCTGCCATTGCGGTACTGAAGTTATGATCGTCAATCCAAACTCTCCAACCAATAGGCTGGTGGGTCGGAACGAGGTCAAAAACCTTGTTATGCATGTCTGACTCACCAGGCGAACAGAAAGTGGGTCTCTTACCCAAGGTATCTTCTAAGGAACTCCTAATACCCTCATTAGCAATGTAGTTGCTTGATGTTCCATCATTTCCAAGATAATCAGGAACAATAGTAAGAGGCAAACTCTCATCAGGTCGTTTGAAATTAAGGGTACTAGGGAGTTCTTACTCCACCAGAGGTGAGTCCTTAAGAGGCATAACATGAAGATCATGTGGCTCAGGGGCCACAGGACAAAAAGATGCGGCATAATGTTGTGCCCACTCATAATGAAGTTGCTTCATATTATTCTCAATTTGGATCGAATCCCCCACAATGTGATCATGAATTGAAACCCCAAGTCCCTCAGACTGACTAGGAGTTTGACTCTAAAAGATTGTGCTTTGAATTTGTGAATGTGGTTGTGGTTTGATATCAAAAGATGAATCCTCATGTTGATAAGAAATGTAACCATCCTCACGTTTACTTAATTGTTGTGCAATTTCACTCACATACATTTCCATAGTTTGCAGGGAATCGTGATTGGACTTCAACACATTTTGAGTGGTTTCCATGAACGTTTGGAGGGCTTGTTCTAAAGAATCAAGTTTGGGGTCAACTGTGAGGTTCATGTCAGAATTTTGGAAATGGATGGATTGGGTGGTGATGGGTTGAGAATGAGTCCAATGATTGGTCGTGGGGTGTTGGTAGAATTCAGGATATTCAGAAGGAGGATACTGGGGTGGGAATGATGTATAAAAATTTGAATAAAAATTGTATCCCCATGAATCCATCCCTCTCGGGTTGTACGTGGATGCGTAATGGTCATATTGAGCATTTTGGGAAAAGGTATGCTCATACTCAGGCTCTGAGGGAACATGACCACTCATCCCACACCAGTCACGCGGTACGGCTACTGGAGCCACCAGTTCACTCATGTCATCTACCACATGCATGAAAGAGGTAAAGGTTCTTGCAACGTCTCAGTTGGAGAACCAACATACGATCTGACGTAACTAGATGGTGGTCTAGCAGTCGGTGCCTCTCTCATATTACCCCAATATGAAGATTGTCCCAACCATACGGGGTGTTTGTTTGGGGCACCCCAAGATGCATGGGTCCGGAGTACCAGGGAGAATTGGCCTGGTCCCAAAAATGATATGGATGGTCGCCCATGTAACCATCCATCTCGACAAAGAACTCTCGAGTCGATCACTCTCACCACTACGAGGCCAAGCTCGCAAAAAGTGCTCGACTCGACCCTAAAACGCTTACAGAGAGAGTAAAGGGGAGGAGACTAACACGTAGAAGTAGGTGAGAAGAAGATGACTCAGAGGAGAAGGGAAGAATCCTTAGAGCTAGCGTGGGTAATGGGAGAAGGTAGAAGCCTAATCTAGCAAGCATGACTCAAACAACTTAAGGTTATGGGTCCTTAGGCTAGACAATGCCTAACTTCGAGGTCACTAGTCTCGACACGCCTCACCTCCCTACAACGAAGACAACAATGCCCAGGAAGTGATACCAAATCCGGAGATCCAGTACCTCCTACTATCGACAATGCAGGCGACGTCGACCAGGTCATGACGGTCTCAACTAGATCACTCTCCTAGTGCGTCCGAATTCCTTAGGGCCAATGTCTAATTGCTTTTAGATTAAGGCTTTACTTAAGTGTGCTTTTTTTGGGGGGGCTAAGGGAGGGGTGATGAAATCCCCCGCCTTATACTTGAAGACTATAGGTGATGCCCTTAAAGATATTTTGAAATCTTAGGCTAGCAAGCAACTCACCAAACAAGCACTCACCTCACTCTTGTCCCGATGCACCTTACTAAGTAATGCATGCTTTAACCATGCATGAATGAGAAAATGGGTGCACATACCTCACGCCAGCAATCGATAACAAGAATTTTAAGAAAAGAAAAGACAAATGTGTGCAAGGTCTACAAATGATGCATGACCTAGATGGCAAAAAGTCTAATCTTTTGCTTTGAGTTTTATGGTCCAACTTGTCTTAAACGGGGAATTGATTAATCTGGGAGCTAACTACAGGTTGAAACATGACAAATTGAACTCCCAGACTACTACACTGAAACAACAAACCACCAGAACAAAAATGGGAGCAAACGAAGCTCACCAGGTCGCCCCTTGGCGGTCCAAAAGGCTGTTCTCTGCTCACAATTTCTCATGGTGTGTCCCCTTGATGCTGCAATGTCCTTGAAACAAAAATAAACTAAACACAAAAGATTAAAACCACTTGAATTGTCCAAACCAGAGTCTGGACAGAGCACCTCCCTGGCAACGGCACCAAAACCTTGTTTAATACATTTTAATTAACCGCAAGTGCACAACCGCGTTGAAGCGGTGGCAGGTACGGGTCGATCCACAAGGAGGTGTGTAGACTCTAGTTTGTTGAAAGGCAAGTGGGAAAAAAGGGTAAAGGTTGTGATTACACTAAACTAGACTAACTACACTAAATGAGTAAGCATCAAACAAGGAAAACGAAAGCGAGGGAACTTGAAAGCTGGAAATCAGAAATGGAAAACCCCTAAGGGGTGGAGCTCCAGAACTGTTGGCACTTACTAAGCAACTTGTACACTTGTGTGGAATTTAGAAGCAATCCTCTAGTGAATTTGTTGTGACATTCGTCTGTGCCTCCATTGATGTGAGGGGGCGACGTGAGTTGTGGGCGGATCTTGCGTGTGTGCAGCAAGGTACTCTTCTGTGGCTGGTTGTGGGGGACCTCAATGTTGTGCGACATCGTCACGAGAAGGAGGGATGTGTTGGAATTCCGGTGCGAGCAGTGAGGGAATTTAATGATTGGATTCATCAGGAGATGCTTCTGGAGGTTCCTACCTCGAGTGGTGCTTTCACTTGGACTAACTCTTCTCTAGGTCCTGACCATATAGCCACTTGGATTGATCATGCCCTTATATTTGGGACATGGTTACATAAATTCCATGACTCATGTTGCACCCTTGTGGAACGTGAATTATGTGATCATTGGGGACTTGTAGTGCAGGTGGAGGAGGCGCTTGTTCGACCGAGGTGTGGCCCTTTCCGATTCATCAATGCTTGGTCGAAACATGATAACTTCATGGTTGCTGTGTAGGAAGCGTGAAAGGTACGAGTTGAGGGTTCTCTTATGGCTCGTCTTGCGAACCGGATGAATCGGACGGGAAGTTCTGACTACTTGGAGGCGCGCCACCTTTGGCTCCTTGGACTCTCTTGTCACCCGTGCTATATCTGAGCTGGAAATAGCAAGAGCTGAGGTGGATGGAAGTCAGGATACGCCTAGTCATGGGGCAGTGCATCACACGAGTTGTAACCTGGAAGAGGCCCAGATCTTCGAAGAATCCCTCACTAGGTAGCGGTCTCGTGTTCGTTGGCTCACCGAAGGGAACTCAAATACAAAATTCTTTCATGCCTCGGTTAAGGCGCGTCGGGCGGTGAACATTGTCTGAGTGGTGGATGAGGATGGCATGAGCCTTGAGGGGGACGTTGCTATTCGTGATGGCTTCAAATGCTATTTCACTGACCTTTTATCGAATAATGTGCAGGTTAATCCGCTGGACTCCAATATCACCCTTCCAAGACTTACGGAGGCTGATTGCGACCTCTTGGATGCCCAAGTAACCATGGAGGAACTCGAGCACGTGGTGTTTCACATGAATATGGACAAAGCCCCGGGTCCTGATGGCTTTAATGCTACTTTTTCCGCTCAGCATAGGTGGTGACCAAGCATGATGTCTTTGCTGTTGTACGAGCTTTCTGTGCTGGCAAAGGTCTACACAAGCAATTCAATAAAATGAGCCTTACACTCATCCCAAAGAAGAAAGACCCCCAGTTTGCACAAGACTTTCAGCCTATTGCTTCATCATGAAGATCATTGCTAATCGTTTAAAGAAGGTCCTTGGACGTCTGGTGGGGCATGCTCAGAGTACTTAAATCATGACAAGAGTCAATTGTTCTTCTGTGGCCAGGTTCGTGCAAAGTCCTAGATTGCTGGCCATCTCGCTATGACTGAAGCGGACCTACCTGTGATGTATCTGGGGATCCCACTGTTCTCCTCATGTGTCTCGAAGCAAATATGTGAGCAACTTATCGAGAAGGTATGCGGGCATTTGGCACATGGAAGAAGGCTCTACTCTCCATGGCTTGTCGGGTGGAGCTTGTACGGTCGGTCCTTGCTTCTTTTAGTATCTACTGGAGTTCATCTTTCTTGCTCCCTCGCAAGGTACTCCATGAGATAGAAACACTTATGTGTCACCTCATTTGGGGGCATGGCAAGGAAAAATCTGTAGTGATGGTGGCCTGGCGAGATTGTTGCTTACCTCGAGAAGTCGGTGGTCTTGATCTTCGTAGCCTTCTGAAATGGAATGATGATGGCATGTTACGTCTATTATGGGTCTTAATCTCGGAGGAGGACTCACTATGGGCTAAGTGGATAAGGAGTAAGTACCTTCGGGGCACAAGTATTTGGGTCGTTCGACCATCGACGATGTGTTCTTGGGCGTGGCGGGGCATCCTAAGGGTGTGAGCGATTGCCCGAGAGAAATTCAGTTATCATATTGGAACGGGTGAATCTGTGTGTTTCTTTGAGGACCCCTGGTTAGGTTGTCCTCTATCTTGTGAGCTGTTTGGGGAGTGTTTGCGCTACGATATGGGCAACCCCCCTTGGGATATTCGTGTGTAATCTTTCATTCACAATAGGCAATGGACTCTACTGCTACCACGTTCAAGGGAGATGCAGCAGCTTTGGGACTAGATTAAGGCAATTACGCCTAGCCAGGAAGTGACATCTTGACATGGGATGGTGGAGTGATCGGGCACCAACTCTCTATGAAATACGCTTGAGTGCTAGTTCCATCATCCTCCCCCTTGGTTGTTTGGCACAAGTTTGTTTGGCATAAAAATCGTGTTCCGAAGCATGCCATGACTTTATGGAAAGCAGCTCGGGGTCGACTTCTGATCCATGACTAAATGATGAGACGTAACATGTGAATTATGGGCTGCAAAGCTTATCCTCTCTGTGAGCGTGAGGAGGAAATGAACTGCCATGTCTTGCTCGGTTGTGAGTATCCAAAATGTTTATGGGTGGAGGTCTTGTCTAAGTTGCAGATTAGTGCGAACTTTGAAGCCACCATCGTGGATGAGATTGCTCGCGTTGAAAGGGAAGTACTACACCGAACAAGGGTTATGAAAGCCTAGACTTACATTGCGGTCGCGGCTACGATACATGAGATATGGGCATAATGGAATGCACGCATCTTCAGAGGTGATAATAGAGGCTATAAGGATATTAGCATGATTGTTTCACAGGTGATGCGAATCCGAGAACCATGGGTCAGGAAGGCCACTGAAGATCCTTACTTTTCCACGTTTGAGAGGTTGTGGTCATAGCTATAGTTAGTGCTTCTGAGGTTGTTGTTGGCAGCTGCACTGTGATGTACTAGTGGGACAAGTGCTTGGTAAATGCTCTGGTTAGGGCCCTAGAGTGGTGATCAGGAGGGGACTCAGGGATCACTACTTTATAGTTGGCACTTGGGCTGCACTAGTGTGGCTTCTATGCCTTTTAGTTTCTCTAGTTAGTCGTTCTTTCTTTCGTTGTATGTATATATTACATAGTATGTAGGAACTTTACAATATTAATAAAATTTGGAGGGCAACCTCCCTTTTCTATGCAAAAAATCTGAGAGTTGTTGCTTCAAATGGAGTAGTCCCACAATTTAGGCAGGGGTATTTTGGGAAGAAGTGAAAAGATAAGCACATTTTTAATAGGATGACAAAGTGAGAGTTTTTCCATAGAGTTTGGGAAACTTTAAACATAGAAAGTCAAATTTTCATACTAGTAGTAGTCGAAATCAAACCCCAAGCACATAAATATCATATATCGATCTCACTTAAGATAATAAGAGAGAGATTTCACTATTTCTTTCTTGTGCAACTTTTTCTATGTTAACAATAAATGTTAGGAAAAAATTTCAAAATAACATTTTTTTTAAAAAAATGCCAAAATAAACCTCAATAAAAACTATTTGACAAACTAGACTCGCTGCCACCACGTGGTGACACGTGGCGGCGGCGGGTTTTGTTTTTTTGTGCATAGAAACTCGGCATCGCCAGTGCAGAGTTCTACTTGGAAGAACTCAGCACTGGTGATGTCGAGTTCTACTTGGTTTTTTATTGGCCAACACTTGAAATTTTCCACTCAACGTGAGTTGGCAGGAGAAGTGATTCAAATAGAACTCGGCACTTAGAGTGCCGAGTTCTATTTGAACTGTTCTCCTGGCGCTTAGATCGTGCATGAGACGGTTGGACAGTCAGGAGAACAGTCTTAAATAGAACTCGGCATCTAGGATGTCGAGTTATAAAGGAAGAACTCGGCGTTTGTAACGCCGAGGTCACATAAAAAAAGTGAACTCGGCGTTACAAACGTCGAGTTTCGTCGGGCTATAAAAGTAGCCAACGCCCCCCCACTCCCCCTCTGCCGAGTTATCGCGTTTTTAAGGTTAGGGTTTCGATTGTTTTTCATTTTCCACCATTTTCATGCCTTTTTATGTATTAGGATGATATACATTATTGTTTTAAGTATGATTGTAGTGTTTTTGTTGGTTTAGGAACCCGTTTTGGTGCAAGCTCGATTTCGATTTTGGGTTTTTAGGCAAAACGTTTTATTTCTTGTTTGTTAGTTGATTATTTATTTAGTTTTGTTAATTATAGGTGTACGGTAGTAATCTTAAAAATAGTTGAATTTAAGTTTGATTATTGTGATTGAAATTAGATTTTTTGTTGTTATTTTGTTTTGAATGTATGTTACTTTGAAATAATGTAAACTTAAAAATGATTTTTTTTAGTTTAAATGTATGTGAGTTTGAATGTATGTGGGAATTGAAGTTTGATTTTTGTAGTCTTAAAAATAGAGTAATAATGTATGTGGGTTTCCATGTTGAGAAATACGTCGTTACTTTGATGTTTAGAATGTGGTGATGTTATTTGTAGTATTGTTAGTTTGTTATACCATGCAGGTTTAAATTTACGAATTTAAAAAATATAGCGGAGGTTCTGTCAAAAATTTAAATAAAATTCTGACATGATTCGTAACGTTATTTATTGTAGTTGATTTTATTGGAGAGACTGCTCGACGTCTACAGTCGTTTGCTACTACACTCGATTGAGGTAATTTCTAAAACATTTGAGTATTCTCAACTTTTTAAGTAGTTAGTAATGAAGAACAACCATCTCACTTTTTAATGTGTTATGTATAGATAGAGTTTGGCGGTTCCAGTACTGGATCAGTTAGTGGTAGCTACGCTTCACAGGGTCTGGTAGACAGATCAGTGTTGGTTTTGCAGGCCAACTACAAGTCTGACTTATTCAAAGATTTCGTAAGCATTTTACGTCTTCAAGTTAAATATTTGCACGTGAGTTTCAATATTCTGAGATTTCTCTAAATTTATGCAGAAGGATGTTGATGGTGTAAAATGTGTTGAGCATGGATCGAAGCTCAACGAATGGCAGATCACTGATGAGAGAATGTTGTTTCTGCTAGATATGGTAGGGTTTGACACAGTCACTCGGTTGGGCCGAGTTCAGTTGGACCATACCTTGCTGGGGGCGATGGTTGAGCGTTGGAGACCAGAGACTCATTCATTTCACCTGCGACATGGTGAGATCACGTGCACCTTGCGTGACAACTCGATGATTACCGGCTTGTGCGTAGATGGTTTGCCGGTGTATGAGTCTCAGGAGTACGTTTGGTCAGAGGTCTGCATGGATTTATTGGGTCAGGTCCCCGATGACTTGGGTCGTAAGGGTTCCGTAACTGTGGGTTGGCTGTAAGCTCAGTTTCAGCAGTTGTCTTTTGATGCTGACGAGGAGACAATTACACGACACACCAGAGCCTTCATTCTGTTTCAGCCGGGATGCAGTATTTTGGCAGATAAGAGTGGCCCAAAGGTTCACTTGAAGTATCTGTCTTTGCTCGGAGATTTGGCCATCGCATCGGAGTACAGTTGGGGTAGTGCGGCTCTGGCCCACTTATATCACATGTTAGACGAAGCCTCACTGATTCCGACAAAACATCTGTGTGGTTTTCTTACGTTCCTGCAGTTGTGGTGCTGGGAACTGTAGGATTTCGTGTCCCTATGTATGTATATATTTTTTAAAATTTTAATACAACATACAAGATCGTTTTCATATTTTCAACAATTTCTATGTACATTACTTTGTGTTTATTCTAATACCATGCAACCCTACATTTATTAAAATAAACCACAAAGGTAGAATTATACGTAAAGGTTCTCTAAAACTTTTTTGAAGATCCGGAGTCGCGTTACCCGTTGAATCGTCCACGGAATTGCCTCCGAGTGTTTACCAAACTCTAAACAAGATTAGAGAGAAATGAGCTAGCCAATCAATCTCTAACAAGGTTTAGAATCTAGCTAATAACCCCTCTTTAAGCTCCTGATATTCTTATCTCTAAAACTTAAATTTACTAAGAGATTTCGTGGCAATTAGGGAGAGATTAATGAGAGAAAGAATTTTTGCATTAGTATTAAACAAGTAGGAGTAGGGGTCCTTTTATAGTCTCCCAAAACATCCTTATCAAGAGCTATTCTTTAGCCATGATCCCTTGTTTATTCTCTCCCAAAATTAATCTCTAATTTCCACATAAGCACCCACAAAAAACGTTTTAATTAAATCTGGAATTAATCCACCCATGATTTAGTTAATCTCTTAATAATTCAGGCAGAACCGTTCTTGTTCGGTTGACCGAGTATAACTCGGCCAACCGAACCATTCGGTTATAACACGTGTTTGGTGCACCATGAGCTAGACGGTCGACCGAATCCGTATGAGAAAAATTCCGTGGAAGAATTCGGCCGAACCACGTCTTTTACTCGGTCGACCGTTTACCCACCAGAATCGCTCATGGGACATAGTCATCGGATGACCGCGTCACCTTTGGTCTACCAAAAATACCACTTTTCGGTTGACAGTTTCCAATCGGTTAACCGAACCCGATTGTCCAGGCACTCTAGACAATCTCAGTCAATCAATTATGTTTACCCGTTCCCGATTCGGTTAACCGATCCGAAGATACCCCGGTCGACCGAACCATGAACGGTTTACCATGTTTGACCCTGATTTTGCCTTTGTCAAATTTTGGATTTATTTCCAACAAAATTTGATCTTTTGGGGGTTTTAGCAAATTCACATCTTATATAATATATTATCATATGTAATATTCAATTATTACACCCCATAATATATATACCTCATATGAACGGTTGATGTTATGATTTTCATGACATATTGATTTTATTCGTTCACCACATGTGTCTCATTTTCACATGAAACCCGACACATCATATGAACTTAAAATCAAGGCTCTTGTTTCCCATTTTTGTAGTATGACCTATAGGAGGATCTAAGCCAAATTAGCAGCGATATTAAACACTTAATATCTCAAACTATTAACGTTATCTAGCTACACATTATAGTTACCCAATTAGCATAGATGTCTTTGTTCCACCGAACCAAAACATGATCCATTTAGTGATGTAAGTGCATCACTTGTGTTCGTCCCTTGCCTCATGATATTATGAATATATACAAAGTAGAAATGTTTCATCTTTGTATTATATTCATTTCTTGATCTCTCTAAGCTAATTATAACTATGTAACATAACTCAAGTTACATAGTGGACATTATAATTTTGCTTTATTAAGGGCCACTAATATCATCACTCAATTAAGAGGGGCAATGATAATCGTTTAACTAGCTATATTTTCCAGCACAAGTCATGCTCAACCAACTATTGCCTTTATCACTACACTCATTGATAGCTTTTGACAATAATCAAATTAAGCACTTCTTGAGTGAAAAGATACAAGTATCATATCTTAGGATCCAAGACATAGTGAAAATATTAATGACCTTTTATTTTGAATGACATTTTTCCCTTGAGGAAGGTCAACCAAGTTCCATACTTGATTATCATACATGAACCATAGTTTGGAGTCCTTTATTTCCATTGCTTCTTGAAAGGTCGAGGGATCATCGGTATCTAGTACCATGATCTCATGAAGTCCCAAATACATATCGGGTTTCTTCCTTTCCCTCGTTGACCTTCTAAGTTCTTTTGGTTCTACGTGTACTTCTCAAACTTCTTCCACAATTTCTTATGGAATTGGTTCGTGTTCGATTCTCGAACGTACACTAGGTGGGGAAGATTGAGTTTCTCTCACAATTTCGTGCGAGGGTCTCTCACTCACGCTCCCACTAACCAAAGGAACCTCGGTTGGGCCTTAATGATCTTGAATATCATCATTCATATCATGATCTTCTAGAGTATCTTGAGTCTCCTGAAGTACAACTCTACTCCCACTACTTTTTATTCTTTCCAGAAATTCTTTTTCTAGAAATACGGCATCCCTCTCTACAATCACTCGATTGGAGGTTATATGCCAAAAGTAGTATCCTCTTGTCTCACGAGGATAACCTATGAAGAAGCACTTATCCACTTTTGGTTGATGTTTGGTCGACATCAAACTCTTGACGTAGGCCTCACAACCCAAAATCTTGAGAAAATTGAGCTTAGGAGTTTTACCACTCCATAGCTCATAAGGCATTTTCTCTACGGATTTGGATGGAACATTATTTAGTGTGTAAGCCGCAGCTTCTAGTGCATAACTCCAAAAGTAAAGCGCCAATTCAGCTTGACTCATCATTGATCGAACCATGTCGAGTAATGTCCTATTCCTCCTTTCGGATACCCCATTCCACTGAGGTGTATCGGGAGGGGTGAGCTATGGTACAATACCACACTCCTCTAGGAATGAGTTAAATTCAGTACTTAAGTACTCACCTCCACGATCCGTTGGTAGAGACTTGATTTTCTTGTTGAGTTGGTTCTCTACTTCATTGTTGAATTCCTTGAACTTGTCAAAGTATTCACTTTTGTTTATCATTAGATAAATATAGCCATAACGACTATAGTCATCCGTGAACGTAATGAAGTACCTAAAACCATCTCTTGCACTAGTACTCATCGGACCACATACATCGGAATGTATCAAATCCAACAAGTCATTCGCTCTCTGTCCTTTCTTCTTGAAAGGCCACTTGGTCATTTTGCCCATTAGGCAAGGTTTGCACGTCTCCAATGATATAAAATCAAGTTGACCAAGAAGGTTAGCTTCTTGCAATTTCTTGATGTGTTTTCATTTATGTGACCAAGACGATAGTGCCACAAGAGTGTATCATTCACGTGAGTAGTTTTAAGTCTTTTGTTATTGATGTTTAAGATTCGTTTATTATTCAATTCAAGCAAATAGAGACCATTCCTCACGAATGCATTTGCATAGAAAATACCATTCTTCGATATAGACAAGCAAGAATTTGAAATATTTATATTAAAATTATCCATATCTAAACATGATACAGAAATAATGTTCTTGTTAATCGAAGGGACATAATAAACATTCTTTAAACATAAATTTAAACCACTAGATAATTGATGCTCCACATAACCATGTGCAATCGCAGCAACGCTCGCACCATTTCTGACCTTCAAAATCATCTCGTTCTTTACGAGTTCCTTCCTATCCTTTAGTAGCTGCACATTAGAAATTATGTGAGCACAAGATCCGGTATCAATTACCCAATCATGGACAGAGGTGGCTAAATTTATCTCAATAACAAATATACCTTTGGCTTTTTTGGGGATCTTAGTTCAATCACTCCATTGTTAAGATCTTCCTTCTACTTGGGGCAATTTGGCCGGATGTGTCCCTTTTCACCGCAGTGAAAGCTCTCCGTGTTGGGAGTCAGAGATTTCAAAGATTTCCCCCTTGAGGCACTCCCATGAGCACCTCCTACTCCCGTGCTCTTGATTGACGTATTCTTGGTGAATTTGCCTTTACCTTTGGTGATCTTCTTGCTCCCTCCATGGACGGCTAGGACGTGCTTGTCCCGACCCTTGCCCATGTCAACTTCAGCCGTTTTGAGAGCGTTGTGAAGTTCCTCAAGACTCACCCCTTTCTCACGCACATGACAGTGCATAATGAAGTCCTTGTAGGACGGGGTAAGAGAGCCAAGAATGAAATCTTCCTCAATGTCATCGGGCATCAGGGAAGAGAGCTTCGACAACTTCTCAAGGTATCCATGCATCGTGAGAAAATACATGGATACCGATGTTCCCTCCGTCATGTGGCACCTTGTGAGTGCGATGGTGATCTTATAGCGCTCTTTTCTAGCACTATCCATGAACATCTTTGTTAAAGCTTTCACGGTCTTCTTGGGTTTTGAATCCAAGTATTTCACTTGAAGCGAGTCACCCATGGAGGCCAACATTAGACCGTGAACTTGGTTCTCTTGGTCTTCTCACTTGGCTTTTGCCTCTCTCGCTATCGGTTGCCTTCTCATTTAATTTTGGGATTTCACCATCCAAAATATGAGATAGTTTCTAACAATTCAACACGATATTGAGCTTGAGTTGCCAGCTTATGAAGTTTGAGTCATCATTTGCCAAAGAATGTTTTCAATCATAGATCGCACAATAGGTTGAATATTCGACATTTCTACAAAATAAATTGTATGGGATTTAATGTCAATTTTATGTTTTAAAAAACAATACCGCAAATAAAAAAATTGTCCATAAATGCAGCAATCCAAGATCCTATCAATTATAATATAAACTAGTTAAGGGCTATCGGATATACTATAAAATCAAGGTAAGAAAACATTTTCTAATCATAACCATTTCGAAATATCACAACATTTGCATTTTCAAACTCTTATGACTCTTGTCGTTTTAATTAAGAGGGAATTTGACCTGTCCTCGTAAGAAAAACTCTCTTTCTCAAAACCGAGCTAGGGATCGCGGTCTTGTTAAGAAAACTTTTTTCATTTGATACGAGATACGTTTATCCATTGTATTCACAAACAAATATACTCGGTGTCCACTAAGGGTGAATCGCACCTCGTACATCTATTCGTGGCACAACAATAGACAACCTTATATCTCCCACTATTCCCAAAGATGGAGGAAGCTATCTCCCGCTAAGGGCGAGCAGAATATCCCTCAATCGATGGCTGCTAGTGGACGGAATAAGAAAGAAAGATACTCTTAATTTTTGGTTGGACAATTTAAACATTAATATGTGATTTTAGAATTTAGGTGATCATGCATATTTATCATCTATACACATCATAACATTCATCCATGCAATCACATATATATCAAGCACACAAACATATATAAATCCATTCACACACACATTGTGTGAGTTTATATGTTCCCGCGTCCTTGATCCTCGATTATTGCGCTTCTTCAGCGTCTTCCTCTTCCACCATGGATGTTGATATTGCAAAATATAAACATGCATCTCTCAATTTTGAAAATTGTCTAGTGCAAGTCCTATGTAAAAATCCTCTCATATGCATGCATATACATAAAAAATAGAAATTTGGCTTTTACATATACATAAGCCCCTGTGATTGAATAATAATAACATACACATTCATTCATTCATTCATTCACACAAGGCTTCATCGGAATATATAAACTCACATATCACTGCATAAGAGAACTCGAGCAACGCATGTACATATACTATATATTACTCGATTTAGTTTATCATGCTTCTCTAAATCAAAAAATTCTAAAATCATTTGAAATCCATTAAAAATGATTTTATGCATTCGTAGTTCAAAACATAAAATATTTGAACCGTTGTTTATCCAATTTCCAAAAATAATTTTTTTAAAGAAAGATAAACATATGCTTTTTTCCGTTTTGTTGATTCCTTATAAAATAATCATTTAATTAAAAACGAAAAATCTATAAATTAGACATAAGTCTAAATTTTAATTCTAACATTCACATGATGTGTTTCAAAACATTTAAACCTATCCAAAGAATCAATTAGAATTAAATCAACAAAAAAACTATAGGAAAACTCGAAAAAGACATGGAACATGAATTGTTTCGATTGTAGATGGTAAACTAAAATTAATTATATAGTCTAATTATTGAAAATATGAAGTAAAAGTTTTGATACCACTGTAGGATTTCGTGTCCCTATGTATGTATATATTTTTAAATTTTTTAATACAACATACACGATCGTTTTCAACAATTTCTATGTACATTACTTTGTGTTTATTTTAATACCATGCAACCCTACATTTATTAAAATAAACCACAAAGATAGAATCATACCAAAAGGTTCTCTAAAACCTTTTTGAAGATCCGGAGTCGCGTTGCCCGTTGAATCGTCCACGGAATTGCCTCCGAGTGTTCACCAAACTCTAAACAAGATTAGAGAGAAAGGAGCTAGCCAATCAATCTCTAACAAGGTTTAGAATCTAGCTAATAACCCCTCTTTAAGCTACTGAGATTCTTACTCTAAAACTTAAATTTACTAAGAGCTTTCGTGGCGATTAGGGAGAGATTAATGAGAGAAAGAATTTTTGCATTAGTATTAAACAAGTAGGAGTAGGGGTCCTTTTATAGTCTCCCAAAACATCCTTATCAGGAGTTATTCTTTAGCCATGATCTCTTGCTTATTCTCTCCTAAAATTAATCTCTAATTTCCACATAAGCACCCACAAAAAACGTTTTAATTAAATCTGGAATTAATCCACCCATGATTTAATTAATCTCTTATTAATTCAGGCAGAATCGTTCTACTTTGGTGGACCGAGTATGAATCGGTCAACCAAACCGTTAGGTTATAACACGTGTTCGGTGCACCGTGAGCTAGACGGTCGACTGAATCCGTATGAGAAAAATTCCCTGGAAGAATTTGGACGAACCACGTCTTTTACTCGGTCGACCGTTGACCCACTAGAATCGCTCCTGGGACATAGTCATCGGATTACCGCGTCACCTTCGGTCTACCGAAAATACCTCTTTTCGGTTGACTATTTCCAATCGGTTAACCGAACCCGATTGTCCAGGCACTCTAGAGAACCCCGGTCGACCGAACCATTAACAGTTCACCGTGTTTGACCCTGATTTTACCTTTGTCAAATTTTGGATTTATTTCCAACAAAATTTGATCTTTTGGGGGTTTTAGCAAATTCACATCTTATATAATATATTATCATATGTAATATTAAATTATTACACCCCATAATATATACACCTCATATGAATTTATTATGATTCTAATTATGTCAATTCTCATGACACATTAATTTTATTCGTTCACCACATGTGTCCTATTTTCACATGAAACCCGACATATCATATGAACTTAAAATCAAGCCTCTTGTTTCCCAGTTTTGTAGTGTGACCTATAGGAGGATCTAAGCCAAATTGGCAGTGATATTAAACACCTAATATCTCAAACTATAAACAGTATCTAGCTACACATTATAGTTACCCAATTAGCATAGATGTCTTTGCTCCCCCGAACCAAGACACGATCCATTTAGTGATGTAAGTGCATCAGTTGTGTCCGTCCCTTGCCTCATGATATTAAGAATATATAAAAAGTAGAAATGTGTCATCTTTGTATTATATTCATTACTTGACCTCTCTAAGCTAATTATAACTATGTAACTTAACTCAAGTTACATTGTGCACATTATAATTTTGCTTTATCAAGGGGCCCACTAATATCATCACTCAATTAAGAGGGGCAATGATAATCGTTTGAGTAGCTATCTTTTCCAGCACAAGTCATGCTCAACCAACTATTGCCTTTATCACTACACTCATTGATAGCTTTTGACAATAATCAAATTAAGCATTTCTTGAGTGAAAAGATATAAATCTCATATCTTAGGATCCAAGACACAGTAAAAACATTAATGACACGAAACACAATTCCATAATGTTTTACTTGTTAGGTCTATTCAATATATAAAAGTAATTTTTTCCTCTTTTATATACTCTTGTCGTCAATTATTTGTAGAGCTACAACAATCTATGACCAACATGACAATCTTATCTCGGTAATTAATGTTCCATGTTAATTACAATGATTGTTAATAACTTTAGATTTATGTAAACCATTATCTTTTAGAGCTCTATGGTTAAGGACCAAGCGCCTCTTCCTTAACACTTCGAAAAGAGGAATACCATAATCAAGGAACAAAATGTTTGCACATTCAATTCATAATAATTGACATATAAAAGTAAATCTTTTAGAACACATTCCTTTCAGGAACACCTACACATTGGGAGACCTTTGAAGAGCAGACCATTAATATACCCGGAGGACGAGAGGGCACCATTAGGTTCCCGTTGGAGATGACCAAGAACATTCAAGGGCAGTGCGAAGACGACGACACTTGATTTTTATCAGAATGAGCTGGAGGTGCAGGAATTCGATCAAGTGATCTGGGACCCTTATGCACATTTGGATCTTAGTCAGTTACCACCACTATGTACGGAATGTTCAGAGATCGGGACGAGCTGTACTTGGCTTATAAATTTTGGTGAGGTGGTTATGAATTGTCCAGACCAAGTGATGAGACAGTTCGGTCTGCAGCAGCACATTCCAGAGCCGATGGAGAGACATGTAGTGAAATCGACTCAGGGGAGGTCGGATGTTAATTGGTTGGTGGAAAATCACCACTTCATTCAGCATTGGTCACACAGAAGAGATCATCTACAGTTTGAGCGACCACTCCTAGGTGTCACTCCTGAAGAGAGCACACAACTGTATATGGAATTGTACTGGAGCATCACCGTACGTTGGATAGTTCATCACTGCTTGGCTCCGACTTATACCTTATACAGACCTCGAGCGGGTAGAGAGCGAGAGATGGTAAGATTTAAATATTTATTTAAATAATTACCACGTTTTAAAATTGAGTTTTTTGATAAACTTTTAATTATCTATAGGTGCACGGAGTTTATGAGTTCCACGAAGAACTCCATCAAATTCACAAGGCGATCAAAGATCACAAGACAGACTCTTCGATGGTTGGAAAATTGAAGGAAAAAATGAAGGCTTGACTTATGTGTTTTGGTGCTGAAGAACCCACATTACATTGGAGTCAGGATCACGTCGTTGAAGAAGAAGATTCACACTCTCAAGAAGACGCTGGCGGTCTTACTTAGGATACTGAGAATGCAGCACGATGAGGGATGCTAAGTGCAAGGTCATTCCTCATGTGTACTTGTGGATTCCTCTGATGTTGGTCACACAAATTTTGGTTCGCTGTGTGGCATCACAGAACAAGAAATGGGTGAAGATGTAACAAATTAGGAGACAGACATACTCCTTGAGCTCCCCCAACAGCCTGGCACCGACCATCTGACCAGGGAGTGGATCTTTCAAAAGGTCCTCCTTCCGAAGAAGGTTTGTGACGCCTCTTGTAGCCATGTGGATTGTCTTACCACGCAAACTTAGGCCCAGAATTAAGGTAATGTCTTCTTCTGTAAAGGGGACTATCCTAGACCCAAGCCTCAACCCCACCTCCCTGGGCTCATAGTGGTCGACGAACCAGTCCACAATGTCATTATCCACTGGGACATTATTAAGCATTAGGAAGTGACAGAAGGGGGTCCCCTTGAAAAGGTCCTTTTACGTCAGTCATGTTTTCCAACTCTTGTTGTATCGATTTCCAGGAGCATTTCAATGTCTAGAAGTAGTGGCTCGACTCCTAAGACAACAAAAACACCGACTTCAGCAACCTCGCACATCAAAGAAAGGAAGAAGCAACTGTTACGTCGACATACCTGATGCGCCACCACTTAGGATGAGGAAGCAGGACGGGGAGAATCCACCAGTCAAGGGAAGAAGGCGGAAGAAAAAAAAATTGCCTTTTTTGAATGTTGGAAGGAAACAGGGAATACGTCGGGAGGAGTTTTGCACTGTCACTGGATTCTAAAAGGAAACTGAAAATATTGAGAAGATTTCTGTCACTTTTTTACGTTCAAATTCCTACTTTCCTCGATTCGAGCGTCCAAATTAATTACTTCCATATTAAGGGATAAAACATCGAGCATTGTCGAGCGTCCATCGCAATCAATCGATGTTAACATGTTGTGGATGTTGAAATCACACAATTTGGTTTAAACTCATTTTGAAGAATCCTAACTTAATATGAACTATTGATCTACATCGAGAACTAATCGAACCGTTTAAAATAAGCTAAGTTAAAATTGTTCCATGTTTGGTAAAAGAATCGAGCAATGTCGACCTTAGATCACTCTCGATGACGGTCGAACGAATATCGCTCCTTATCGAGTACAAGGCCAGAGCATATCCAAACGAAATGAACCTCAAAAGAAAACGCCCATCGAGCACTTTAAGAGCACTAGTCGAGCACTTGTTGGTGAACTCAAACGAGCAATAGTCTATCGCCCTCGATCGACTAGAACAAGAAAAAGAGGATAAGGAGCTCAACGTTAAATGATAACGATAGTCGAGGAAAATATACCGTCCATCGAACACTATTGAGTGCAACTTCAAAATAGATTAAATCAATACCTCTGTAGTCTAACTTTACATCCCCTCCTATTGTGTCCACTTCCATCACGTCTACTGCACCTGCGCGATTTGACCACAATTTCCCCTAGAGATGATAGACATTTTCTCATAATCCTGCCTACTTTTATCTTCTTTTGTCTACCAACTAGATTTCTTTCAACATGCACCTTCACAACCATATATTTTATGTCATCAGGAGCAGTCCAATCATCCTTGTTACCACAAGGATAAATTGTTTCTTTATATGTCAACCTCCATGATTCATTTGCATAAAATGGGTTACACAATGTGTAGACTTTGTGTAACCTACTCTTGAGCACTTGAATTGATGATGAATGCAATTGAATGATTGATCAAGAGAGTGGTTGAGAGCAATAAAGAGAGTAAGAGCACTTGGAAGTTTTTAGCACAATGAGAGCTTAGAGAATGGATTGGTAACCTTGTAAAGATGATCTAAGCTCTATATATAAGCCTCTTAAGTTTTCTAGCCGTTTGAGAAAGATTTGATTGGGTTTTGTGCAAGATACACAAACCAGAGATTCAGGAAGCAATTCTGTCAAAGTTCGGTCGACCGGTAAGAATGAAACGGTCGACCGATTACGTGAATAGTAGTCAAACGGTCAGACAAACGAGGAACGGTCGAACTAACTGGGAGGGAACTTAAGTGTACCGGTCGGACGAAACAAGGAAACGGTCGACCGATGTGAAGGTTCGGTAGAGACAAAGTGTGACCGGTCGAACCAAGGTAGTATCGACCGATAGCAGGAAGAATACTACGAACGATCAATGGTCAAACGGTCGACCGGTTAATAAGATTTGTTCGACCGGTTAAGCTATGTATTTCGGGGTATGGTGAAAGTATGTGTATACGACCGTTGTATAATACGACAAGTATAACGGTCACAAAAGAAGACAAAAATAGGAATCAACTGGTCGAACAGAAAAGGACTTTCGGTCGACCGGTTTGCACTAAGGCACGTGTCTTCCAGCACGTATGAACAGTTGATCGGTCGACCAAAATACCTTAACTTATTCTAATGAACCGGTCGAACCAGAACACAGTTCGGTCGACCGAAAGGGTTCAGAAAATAGTTTTTAGATTAAACGGTCGAACCAGATGGTCGACCGGTCGACCGGTTGAGTGCAGAATTCCTGGATATGGTTTGATTGATTTCTAAAGAAGTTTTGTATGGAATTTGAACGTTTAGTTCTACTTCTATGGAATCCTAAAGAGTCGTGATATGCAATGCATCAAGATTTAAGTGCTCAAGTTACATTTAAATCCTAATGACAATAATGTAAACCTATCTACTCTTCAACTTCATTTCTCGTTAAACTTGTCACCTGAAATGTTAGTACAAAACAATATATGTGTATTGTGCAAGAGTGATATGAACGAATTACATGTGTTTAAGTTATATGTTGATTAATCATCAAAACGGATAAGCAATCATTTGCCAAAAAGCCAACAATCTCCCCCTTTTTGATGATGACAACTTATTAAATTAAAAACATGTTATTTCAATGAATTTTACTCAATGCTCCCCCTATCTTATAGCTCCCCCTAGCTATATGGCATTCGTAAACCCAATAGACATGTATGAGTAGTATTACTCTCCCCCTTTGGCATAATCAAAAAACTGAAAGAGAATATCCAACAACTAAAGCACAACCATTTGCCAAAACAAGAAGAAGTAAAACATGCATTAATATAACCATTTTTGGAAGGAGGTGGAAATGCATATAATTCAGCAACCATATCATCATGAGAAATGTTTTCTAGTACACTAAGAGGATGATCAACATATAAATGAACACCCGAGAACTCTAAGCCAAAAGCTTCAGCAAGAGTTCCGGGGACAATTTCATATCTAAGACCATTGATCATGGTACGAGCAATATGGTGATTTGGTTCAAAACGAAGATTACAATAGAATTGTTGAACCAAAAACGGATAGTAAGGTTTTGAAGCTAAATGGGTGAGACAATGAGTAAGTCCATTAGCATCTAAGCACGATTTAAGAGAATAATCATGAAAATCTGCTACCTCAACAGCGCGGTTTGGAATAAAAGGAGCCGCTGAGCTTTTTCTCCCAATCGCTTTTGGCGAACTCGTCAATAGGATGGAAGGCAAGAGTTGGAGGCGCGGGCGGATGCCGGACATTTGGGGTAGTAGAGGAGCGATCGTGGGCCTTCTTGGTGCGTTTTTCGGTGGAAGTGGTGGAAGCATCTGAACGTTTCTTGCGGATAGCCATTTTCTTCCCGGTCATGGTGAATAACTCGAGTTTGGGGAAAAAAATGGGTGCAAAATGAAGAGGAGATGATGAGAAGCGATAAAATGCAAAAAGATTTGAGTTTTACCGCAGGAAAAACGCAAAGTCGAGGGAGGAAGGTGATGGGGAAGGCTTAGGGTTAGAGAGAGAGATGGGTAAAAGTGAAGACCATGTTTCGATTTAGCCCTAAATGCAGCAGAAAACGACAGCACCGGTCGACCGATCCAGCTTTCGGTCGACCGAAAGGTTAAAGAAAACTGTAAAAACTTAAGTCGACAAAACGAACGGTCGGACAGAAGCATATTTCGGTCGACCGGATCGACGAACAAGGCAGACAGTCCCCTGCTATCAGTCGAACAAAACCTACCGGTCGACCGAACAAAATAAAATCGGTCGCACGGAAGACACGAGCGGTCGAACGAAAACTCAAAGTCAAAAACTTAAGATCCCTGCTATCGGTTGAACAAAACCAACCGGTCGACCGAACAACAAAAAAACGGTCGCACGGCAAACACATGCGGTCGAACAAAAACTCAAAGTTGAAAACTTAGGATCCCTGCTATCGGTTGAACAAACCAGAACGGTCGACCGATATATTGAAAACGGTCGCACGGACAACACTTGCGGTCGAACAATTACTCAAAGTCGAAAACTTAGGATCCCTGCTATGGGTTGAACAAAACGAACCGGTCGACCGAACTACTAACACCGGTCGACCAAACTCAGGAAATCGGTTGAACAAACAGAATTCGGTCAAGAAACAACTCAGCACCGGTCGAACTAAATCTCAGTTCGGTCGACCGATGGAACAGTAAAAACCAGAACAAAGCTTCAAAAAACAAGAGACACTAGAACCAAATATAGTCAAATGGGCTCAAGTAAAACGTACTCAAATGTTATTTAGGGTACACATGCCAAGATTGAGTCTAATGAGATTGAATTGATCAACATTTAAGGGTTTGGTGAATATATCCGCTAATTGATCATTTGTGGGAACAAATATAAGTTTAATGTCTTCTTTATTTGCATGATCTCTAAGAAAATGATGTCTAACTTCTATATGCTTAGTTCTTGAATGCAAGATAGGATTTTTGGAAAGGTTGATAGCACTTGTATTATCACAATAAATTGGTGTAATTTGAAACTCAAGTTGCAAGTCCTTGAGGGTTTGCCTCATCCAAAGGACTTGTGCACAAGCACAACCGGCGGCGATATATTCAGCCTCGGTTGTTGATAATGCAACACTATTTTGTTTCTTACTAAACCATGAGACAAGAGATTTACCCAAAAATTGACAAGTTCCACTAGTACTCTTACGATCTAAAATACAACCGGCATAGTCGGCGTCGCTATAGGCAACAAGATCGAAAGTCCTAGTCTTAGGGTAGAAAAGTCCAAAATCAAAAGTTCCTTTTAGATAACGAAAAATTCTTTTTAATGCATTCAAATGAGTTTCTTTTGGACATGCTTGAAAACGTGCACATAAACATACAGCAAACATAATATCGGGACGACTTGCAGTAAGATAGAGTAAAGAAACGATCATACCACGATACTTCTTGATGTCCACATCTTTGCCATTTTCGTCTTTGTCCAATTTTACGCTTGTACTCATAGGTGTCTTTTGAGGTTTGCTAGTTTCAAGCTCAAAGCGTTTGAGAAGTTCCTTTGTGTACTTTGCTTGATGTATGAAATTTCCCTCTTGAGTTTGCTTTATTTGGAGTCCGAGAAAGAAATTTAGCTCACCAATAAGGCTCATCTTGAACTCTCCCTGCATAGACTTAGAAAATTCTTCGCATAGACGCAGGTTACTTGCACCAAAGATAATGTCATCAACATATATTTGTACCACTAATAAATCATGATTAAGAGTTTTAACAAATAAAGTGGTATCTACTTTACCTATTTTGAATCCTTTATTAATCAAGAAGTTCTTCAACCTCTCATACCAAGCTCTAGGAGCTTGTTTGAGACCATAAAGAGCCTTCTTGAGTTTAAATACATGGTTCGGATAAGATTCATTAATAAAACCGGGGGGTTGAGCAACATAAACTTCTTCAGAAATAATTCCATTTAGGAAAGCACTTTTAACATCCATTTGAAAAAGTTTAATGTCCATAAAAGAGGTATAAGCTAAAAGCATACGAATAGCTTCCATACGAGCCACGGGAGCATAAGTTTCATCAAAGTCTATTCCCTCCTCTTGGCGGTAGCCTTGAGCAACGAGTCTAGCTTTGTTTCTAACTACATTCCCATCCTCATCAAGTTTATTTCGGAAGATCCATTTAGTTCCAATAACAGTTTGATTAATGGGTTTTTCAACAAGTTCCCAAACGTCATTTCGAACGAATTGGTTTAACTCTTCATGCATAGCCATTAACCAAAATTCATCATTACAAGCTTCGTCTACTTTCTTAGGTTCTAATTTAGATATGAAAGCATAAGAATCACAAACTACATGAGCCTTTGATCGTGTTGTCACACCTTGAGAAACATCTCCAATCACAAGGTCCTTTGGATGTTCCTTTCTATAGGTCCAATCCTTGGGAAGCTCCTCTTTGTTTTCTTGTGGAAAACTTGGAGGATCTTGATGTGGCTCATGGGAGACATCTTGAGATGAGACATGTCTAATTATATCCATATAGTCATCATCAAGAGAGGAATTATCTACACAAGCCAACTCATCAAAGTTAACGTGTAGAGACTCCTCGACACAAAAGGTTCGTTTGTTATAGACTCTATAGGCTTTGCTCCTATCGGAATATCCTAAAAAGATGGCCTCATCGGATTTTGCATCAAATTTTTCCAAGTTATCTTTAGTGTTGAGGACAAAACATTTTGACCCAAAAGCTTTAAAGTAAGAGATTTTTGGAATACGTTTGTGCCACAATTCAAAAGGTGTTTTCTTCAAAATAGGTCTTATAAGAACACGGTTTAACACATAACAAGAAGTATTTACGGCTTCACACCAAAAATATTTTGGAATCCCTTTTTCCATAAGCATGGTTCTTGCCATCTCTTGAAGAGTTCTATTTTTCCTTTCAACTACCCCATTTTGTTGGGGAGTGCGAGGAAAAGAAAAATTATGTTTAATCCCTTGTTTTTCACAAAACTTTTGAAATAGCTCATTTTCAAATTCTCCTCCATGATCGCTACGGATAGTAATGATATGTAAATCTTTTTCTCTTTGAACACGTTTGCAAAAGCTTTTAAATCTTTCAAATGCATCATATTTATCCGCTAGTTGACTAACACTTAGCAAATTGTGTTTTAGCCCTTCTACTAACAAAACATTTTCAATATGAGGAGTAGAGGAATTGCCAACATTACCAATGCCGACAATTTGACCTTTAGCGTTGTCTCCAAATGTGACGGTTCCTCCCTTCTTAGGCTTTAGATTTGATAGAACTTGAGAGTCTCCCGTCATGTGCCTTGAGCACCCACTATCGAGTATCCACTTGCCCTTTCTCCTTGCTTTGATCTACATGCAAAGAGACAAGTGAAGACTTTGGTACCCAAATTTGTTTGGGTCCTTGAGGGTTAGCTTTTGGTACCCAAACTTGAGAGGTCTTAGGTACCCATACATTTGACAAACTTACTTTCTTAACATATGAATTGTTATGTTTAACAAAATAAGATGTAGCTTTCTTTTGTTTTCCACCCATGTACCCCAAACCATGCTTAGTCAAAGATTGAGTTTGGGTTCCTAGAAGCATGTCTAGCATTTTTCTACCCAACGTGAATTTCTCTAGATCTTTTGTAAGTTGTTCATTCTTGGCAATAAGATCTTTGTTGTTGTTACAATTACTAGTAGATTTCAGCATGTTTATCTCATTAGCAAGCAATTCATTCTCTTTAAGTAAGTTTTCATGTTTAGTAGATAAATCTAGATGCACTTTCCTTCCTAATTTGTTTTTATGACAAATCATCTCATATCTTTCAGCAAGTTCATGAAAAGCATCTAATAACTCATCATAGGATGGGGTTTCTTAAATTGATACCTCATCGTCATCAATTTCCACCACTTGGGGTTGATTGCTTCTCTTTGGGGACGTAGCGGTGCTTGAATCCGAATCCTCATTGTGTGCCATAAAGCACATGTGTGCTTCTTCCTCTTGAGAGTATTCGGTGTCGGAGGATGTAGATGAGCTTGAATCATCCCAAGTGGCTTTAAAAGCCTTCTTTCCGTCTTTGTCATGGTGATCCCTTCTTTTGTGATCATCACGTTCTCGTCTTCTAGGTCTCTCTTCTTTATCTCTTCTAGGAGGCTTATCTTCCCTAATTCTCCTCGGTCTCTCATCTCTTTCTCTTCTAGGAGGGAATCTTCTTGGTTCTCGTTGTTCACGATCTCTTGACTTAAGGAGTGGACAATCCTTCTTCATGTGCCCCGTCTTGTTGCATTCGTAGCACGTGAAAGTCCGGGATGATTCTCCTTTCCCTCTTGTGAACCTTCCTTTGGCGAGAAACTTCTTGAAGTTGCGGGTTAGAAATGCAACATCATCATCGGTGTCATCGTCTTCGATACTTTCCAAATCCGACGTTGCTTTGAGAGCAATTGTTTTCTCCTTTCTCCTTAACCCCTCTCGCTCCTTCTCCTTCTCTCTTCTTTCCTCCATTTGAATCTCATAAGCCATGAGGCTTCCTATGAGATCCTCCATCTTTAGCTTTGAGAGATCTTTGGCCTCCTCGATTGCCGTTGTCTTCTTCTCCCACTCCAATGTCAACGATCTAAGAAACTTCCGTACCCTGTCACTTTCAATCAAGACCTTACCAAGGTTTTTCAAGGAGTTAGTGATATGAGTAAAGCGAGTATGCATCTCGCTAATGGATTCGTTGGGTTTCATGGCAAACATTTCATATTTTTGCATATATGAATCTATCCTAGTTTCTTTCACAGATGATCGTCCTTCAAAATGACTTTCTAACATATGCCATGCCTCAAATGCAGAATCACAAGCATTAATTCTACCATATTCCTCTTCGGTTAATCCACACATGAGAATGTTCATTAATTTTGCATTCATTTGAACCATTGCTAGTTCATCATCACTCATGAGTTCAAACTCTTTGTTTTGAGTATATGGAATTTGAAAGAAAACCCATAGCTTAACATCATATGATTGAATGAAGATTATCATGCGTTTCTTCCAATAGGCATAATTGGTTCCATTAAAAAGTGGAGGTCTACCGGTGTGGAATCCCTCACGTTGTTGGGCCATTACTACAAATGTTAATTTGTTTATATACAATTAACAAGGCTCTGATACCAAATGTAGGATCTAATTGCCCTAAATATTAGTCTTAAGGGGGGGGGGGGGTTTATAGACTAATTTCTCACTACCAACTATTTGTGCAATAACAAGATAACCAATGAAAATAGTGAGATGAAAAAGGCAAACCAAACACCGGATGTATAGAGGTTTGGATCCAACCACCGGATCCTAGTCCTCTCTTACAAAATGCTCTTCCTTGAGCAACTTCGCGATCTTCACTAAATTGATCTTCTTTCTGGGCAAAGATCGAGCCTTTACAATTCAAGCTTGCGAACACCCTCGCCAAGCTTGGACCTCCTTCTCACAACCCGAGAAGAGCTTCACTCCGGAAGCTTGTACAACTCCTTTGTAGTAGACTTTGTGTAACCTACTCTTGAGCACTTGAATTGATGATGAATGCAATTGAATGATTGATCAAGAGAGTGGTTGAGAGCAATAAAGAGAGTAAGAGCACTTGGAAGTTTTTAGCACAATGAGAGCTTAGAGAATGGATTGGTAACCTTGTAAAGATGATCTAAGCTCTATATATAAGCCTCTTAAGTTTTCTAGCCGTTTGAGAAAGATTTGATTGGGTTTTGTGCAAGATACACAAACCAGAGATTCAGGAAGCAATTCTGTCAAAGTTCGGTCGACCGGTAAGAATGAAACGGTCAACTGGTTACGTGAATAGTAGTCAAACGGTCAGACAAACGAGGAACGGTCGAACTAACTGGGAGGGAACTTAAGTGTACCGGTCGGACGAAACAAGGAAACGGTCGACCGATGTGAAGGTTCGGTAGAGACAAAGTGTGACCGGTCGAACCAAGGTAGTATCGACCGATAGCAGGAAGAATGCTACGAACGATCAATGGTCAAACGGTCGACCGGTTAATAAGATTTGTTCGACCGGTTAAGCTATGTATTTCGGGGTATGGTGAAAGTATGTGTATACGACCGTTGTATAATACGACAAGTATAACGGTCACAAAATAAGACAAAAATAGGAATCAACCGGTCGAACAGAAAAGGACTTTCGGTCGACCGGTTTGCACTAAGGTACGTGTCTTCCAGCACGTATGAACAGTTGATCGGTCGACCAAAATACCTTAAGTTATTCTAATAAACCGGTCGAACCAGAACACAGTTCGGTTGACCGAAAGGGTTCAGAAAATAGTTTTTAGATTAAACGGTCGAACCAGATGGTCGACCGGTCGACCGGTTGAGTGCAGAATTCCTGGATATGGTTTGATTGATTTCTAAAGAAGTTTTGTATGGAATTTGAACGTTTAGTTCTACTTCTATGGAATCCTAAAGAGTCGTGATATGCAATGCATCAAGATTTAAGTGCTCAAGTTACATTTAAATCCTAATGACAATAATGTAAACCTATCTACTCTTCAACTTCATTTCTCGTTAAACTTGTCACCTGAAATGTTAGTACAAAACAATATATGTGTATTGTGCAAGAGTGATATGAACGAATTACATGTGTTTAAGTTATATGTTGATTAATCATCAAAACGGATAAGCAATCATTTGCCAAAAAGCCAACACTTTTTTCTTCGTTTTGTTCTCTCTTTTTTTGCTAGTTGATTGTTGTACGTTTTAATTAAACCGCAAGTGCACGGCCGCGTTGAAGTGGTGGCAAATACGGGTCGTCCTCAGGGAGGTGAGCAGCCTCTCGTTTGCAGGAAATCTAGTGGCGAAAAAATGGAGAATAGGGTTGATTATGCTACTCTACGCTACACTACACTACGAAGTATGAAATGCGAAAGAAAGCAACAAACGATTAACTAAAACTAAACTAAGAACGAAAGACGAGTGCTGGAATTCAGAAATGGAAAACCCCTAAGGGGTGGAGTGAGTGCACACATGCAAAGAGGTGGGTGTTGAACATATTCTTTAACTACAAATAGAGGTGGTGTTATCATGCATAGGAAGTGTCTAAATGTTATGGCAAAACCTATCAATCCATTCACCATCCTAGTTGATTAACATTTACATGTACAAGTTGTTTATTAAAGAACCTAAACAAGGCTGAGAGGTGTCTAATCATTTTGGCAAAACTCATCAAGTTATAAATTCTATCCTAAACGAGCAAGCATACATTCATGTTTTGTCAACATATTGTAAATAAAGCATTTATTCCATTCTCTAATGCATGTAAGAACATGTACTCCACCCCCCAAAGGGGATGAAACTACTCACTAAACATTAAACTAACTATTACAATAAGCATATTAACTAAGCTACTAAAACTAATGAAATGAAATTAAACAAAGTAAAACAAGAAACATAAAACACACAACATAATAAAGAAACTTTTATTAAAGTGACTCACATTTCAAGTAGCATCCTCCTACTTTACTGTGTGCTTCAAGGCCTCACTTCTAGTAGGAAGAATACCCACTCAAAATATGGAGTGATTACATTAGAAGGTGAAGAGTTATATTTATAGCCATAGAAAAAGGCACTCCGGGACAATTCCCTGATGTGGAACTAAACAGATACCAAAAATAGCCTAACCAAACATTAATACATGTGCTGGAGAAATTGGGGTGGTCCATAAAATTTGGATCAGGTTGGAATTTGTTGTGGGCTTTTCTTGCTGGTATTCTTTGTCTTTGATGCGGTTACTTGACTTGTTGGAGCTCCGACCAGAATCGAATTTCTAAAATACTCCCCATGATGGTGTGGAGTATTTTGTTTTGCTCTTAGGTCATTCGGTCTTACGTCCATGTCCTTCTCCTTGCATCTCAGTCCCTAGATCTTACAATTCAGTCCTTTTTCCCAGCTTTTGGGTCCTTTTATGCTTCATCTCTTCAAACCTATTTATTCCTGAATACTAAACATAAAACTCGTTACATAGCATTGTTTAGGTGAAAGATAATGGATATAAGATGCAAATATGAGCATGAAATGATGTCAATCAAATACCCCCACACCTAACTTTTGCTAGTCACGAGCAAAACAAAGAAAGGAAAAGGCATACGAGAAAAACAAGAAATCCTAACTCACTTTCGTAGGAATCACGGTTGCACTTAGCACGTGCAACAAGCCGTTAAACGTCATTGTCGCCAAGGAGGAGGAGTGTTGTCTCCTGATTGTTTTCAGCGGATATACCCACAAAATCCGAACAAGATGCATTAATCAATCTAGCTACACGACTCTTTGGACTTATTTTGTCGATCCTGGGACGTAGTAATACTATGGGTCGACTCTAAATGGGTAATCAGTCCACACACCTAGCCTAATGAACCATTCGTGAAAGTTAGATAAGGACTTACGTGAAAGACATGGGCAACCTTAACTTCTGAATGTGATACAATGTGTAAAGTCCATTTGGGTTCTTATTTGACTCTTTTTTTTTTCTTTTCTTTGGATCATTTTATTGGTTGGTGTTTGATTCTCCCAGGGTCAGGTTTCGTGCATCATTGCCTATAAGGACTTACACTATCATGCACACCTTCCCCCAAATCTCCACATAGGGCGATCCCTACCACCCGTGTAACGGGAGTTGGGTCGGTGCATCCCAAGTCAGATGACTCGAATGCACCAGGCACAAAGTCCCCTCAGACCTACTTTTGCGAGTGATAGGAGCCGTGCGAGAAGAGAGAACACCACTTAGTTATTTATCTACATGGGAACCAAAACCACTACCCTTACAGTTTCACAAAAAGACATTAAGGGCCCTTGACTACGACAAACTTCCTTATAATAACAGACATGAATTATTTAACTCACTAGGTTCAGGGTGGACTTCTTTAAATGTTTGAGTGCTGAAACCCTATGATTACACGCCCCCCGAGGGAAAAACGGGGTGCATCCTAACACCTCGATAAGACCTAAATCTAGTAAACTAGATATCTCAATGCATCCAGTTCAAGACAATTTTGGGAGCTTTCTTTTTACTTTGCCTCTCAACGGTTTTCCACATGCTAAACACACGCAAAACCTTCCAAAAACATTTTCTTTCGGAAACACATGAAGATTTTGAAAGAAATGTGAAAAATTTAAAGCACTAGAAGATAAGTAACCCAAGGATCATGGCAAGCAGATATATCGATATTAAATGCAGCACACTAACATGACCCTATCAATACACACAAAAGAAAACAAAATCAAAGGAAACAAAAACTTGTGGAACGTTTTAATTAAACCGCAAGGGCACGACCGCGTTGAAGCGGTGGCAAATACGGGTCGTCCTCAGGGAGGTGAGCAGCCTCGCGTTTGCACGAAATCAAGTGGCAAAATAGGGAAGAGACTAGATTATGCTACGATACGCTACGCTACAAATTATGAAGTATGAAATGCGAAAGAAAGCAACAAACGATTAACTAAAACTAAACTAAGAACGAAAGACGAGTGCTGGAATTCAGAAATGGAAAACCCCTAATAGGAGGAGTGAGTGCACACATGCAAAGAGGTGGGTGTTGAACATATTCTTTAAGTACAAATAGAGGTGGTGTTATCATGCATAGGAAGTGTCTAAGGGGGTGTTAGTGGTGCGGAAAGCTCCGGAAAGTGATTTTCGGAGTCAACGGGAAAGCAGAGGAAAACAGAATCCAGTGGAAAACAGTTTCCCTTTGACTGAATTCTGTTGTTTGTGCCTGCATCGGAAAACAGTTTGGATAAGAAAAATGGACGACCGAACTAGTTTCGGTCGACCGAAATGCGACATCCTCATAGTGAACGTAAACGGAAGACCGAACTAAGTCCGGTCGTCCGAACAGGTCATTCTAGTTATGAATTCGGTAGACCGAAATATGTTCGGTCGTCCGTTATATTCATTTTTGGTGGACCGAATGTTTGACGGTCGACCGAAAAAATTCGGTTTCCGTGGCTTTCCGACCTCAAACTGACGGAAAACTCAAAGAAAATTTTATACATACCACAGAATCCGACGGAATCCGTGTTTTCGTGCACAAACGCCCCATTTCCGGAGTCAACCAGAATCCAAATTCCGTTTCCGTCGGATTCCCTCGGAATCCATGTGCACAAACCCCCCCTAAATGTTATGGCAAAACCTATCAATCCATTCACCATCCTAGTTTATTAATATTTACATATACAAGTTGTTTATTTCAGAACCTAAACAAGCATGAGAGGTGTCTAATCATTTTGGCAAAACTCATTAAGTTATAAATTCTATCCTAAACGAGCAAGCATCATTCATGTTTTATCAACATATTGTAAATAAAGCATTTATTCCATTCTCTAATGCATGTATGAACATCTACTCAACCCCCCAAAGGGGATGAAACTACTCACTAAACATTAAACTAACAATTACACTAAGCAAGAAAAGCATATTAACTAAGCTACTAAAACTAATGAAATGAAATTAAATAAAGTAAAACAAGAAACATAAAACAATCAACATAATAAAGAAACATTTTTTAAAGTGACTCACATTTCAAGTAGCATCCTCCTACTTTAGTGTCTGCTTCAAGGCCTCACTTCTAGTAGGAAGAATAGCCACTTAAAATTTGGAGTGATTACATTAGAAGGTAAAGAGTTCTATTTATAGCCATAGAAAAAGGCACTCCGGGACAATTCCTTTTTTTTTCTTTTTTTTTCTTTTTCTTTGGATCATTTTATTGGTTGGTATTTGATTCTCCCAGGGTCAGGTTTCGTGCATCATTGCCTATGAGGACTTACACTATCACGCACATCTTCCCCCAAATCTCCACATAGGGCGATCCCTACCACCCGTGTAACGGGAGTTGGGTCAGTGCATCCCAAGTCAGATGACTCGAATGCACCAGGCACAAAGTCCCCTTAGACCTACTTTTTCGAGTGATAGGAGCCGTGCGAGAAGAGAGAACACCACTTATTTATTTATCTACATGGGAACCAAAACCCCTACACGTATAGTTTCACAAAAAGACATTAAGGGCCCTTGACTACGACAAACTTCATTGTACTAACAGACATGAATTATTTGACTCACTAGGTTCAGGGTGGACTTCTTTAAATGTTTGAGTGCTGAAACCCTATGATTACACGCCCCCCGAGAGAAAAACGGGGTGCATCCTAACGCCTCGATAAGACCTAAAGCCAGTAAACTAGATATCTTAATGCATCAAGTTCAAGACAATTTTGGGAGCTTTCTTTTTACTTTGCCTCTCAACGGTTTTGCACATGCTAAACACACGCAAAACCTTCCAAAAACATTTTCTTTCGCAAACACATGAAGATTTTGAAAGAAACGTGAAACATTTAAAGCACTAGGCTAGCAAAAGAAGATAAGTCACCCAAGGATCATGGCAAGCAGATATATCGATATTAAATGCAGCACACTAACATGACCCTATCAATACACATAAAAGAAAACAAAATCAAAGCAAACAAAAACTTGTTGAACGTTTTAATTAAACCGCAAGTGCACGGCCGCGTTGAAGCGGTGACAAATACGGGTCGTCCTCAAGGAGGTGAGCAGCCTCTCGTTTGCACGAAATCAAGCGGCAAAATAGGAAAGAGACTTGATTATGCTACGCTACACTACAAAGTATGAAGTATGAAATACGAAAGAAAGCTACAAAAGATTAACTAAAACAAAACTAAGAACGAAAGACGAGTGCTGGAATTCAGAAAAGGAAAACCCCTAAGGGGTGGAGTGAGTGCACACATGCAAAGAGGTGGGTGTTGAACACATTCTTTAAACACAAATGAAGGAGTGTTATCATGCATAGGAAGTGTCTAAATGTTATGGCAAAACCTATCAATCCATTCACCAAGCTAGTTGATTAACATTTACATATGCAAGTTGTTTATTTCAGAACCTAAACGTGCATGAGAGCTGTCTAATCATTTTGGCAAAACTCATCAAGTTATAAATCCTATCCTAAACAAGCAAGCATACATTCATGTTTTATCAACACATTGTAAATAAAGCATTCATTCCATTCTCTAATGCATGTATGAACTTCTACTCCACCCCCCCCAAAGGGGATGGAACTACTCACTGCACATTATACTAATTATTAAACTAAGCAAGGAAATCATATTAACTAAGCTACTAAATCTAATGAAATGAAATTAAACAAAGTAGAACAAGCAAAATGAAACTAATAACATAACAAAGAAACTTTTATTGACATATGACTCACATTTCAAGTAGCATCCTCCTACTTTAGTGTGTGCTTCAAGGCCTCACTTCTAGTAGGAAGAAAAGTCACTCAAAATCGGGAGAGATTACATTAGAAGGTGAAGAGTTCTATTTATAGCCATAGAAAAAGGCACTCCGGGACAATTCCCCGATGTGGGACTAAACAGATACCAAAAATAGCCTAAACAAACACTAATACATACGCTCCAGAAAACTCAACGGATCCGAGAAGATCCGGACCGCCAATTGGCGGTCTACAGGATCCGGATCGCGCTCAGATTTGTTGTGGGCTTTTCTTGGTATATTTTCTGGTCTTGGATGCATTTACTTGGCTAGTTGGAGCTCCAACCCGAATCGAATTGCTAAAATACTCCCCACGATGGTGTGGAGTATTCTGTTTTGCTCTTAGGTCCTTCGGTCATATGTTCAGGTCCTTCTCCCTTGCATCTCAGTCCCCAGATCTCACAATTCAGTTCTTTTTCCCTGCTTTTCGGTCCTTTTATGCTTCATCTCTTCAAACCTATTTATTCCTGAAAACTAAACATAAAAATCGTTACATAGCATTGTTTAGGTGAAAGATAGTGGATATAAGATACAAATATAAGCATGAAATGATGTCAATGAAATACCCCCACACCTAACTTTTGCTAGTCCCGAGAAAAACAAAGAAAGAGAAAAGCATACGAAAAACAAGAAATCCTAACTCACTTTCGTAGGAATCACGGTTGCACTTAGTACGTGCAACAACCTGTTAAACCTCCTTGTCGCCAAGGAGGAGGAGTGTCGTCTCCTGAGGGTTTTCAGCGGATACACCCACAAAATCCGAACAAAGATGCATTAATCAATCTAGCTACACGACTCGTTGGACTCATATTGTCGATCATGGGACGCGGTAATACTATAGGTCGACTCTATATATGTAATCAGTCCACACACCTAGCCTAAGGAGTTATTCGTGAAAGTTAGATGAGGACTTAAGTGAAAGACATGGGCAACCTTAACTTCTGAATGTGATACAATGTGTAAAGTCCATTGTGGTTCTTATTAGACACTTTTTTTTGTTTTTTTTCTTTTCATTAGAGCATTTTATTGTTTAGTGTTTGATTCTCCCATGGTCATGTTTCGTGCATCATTGCCTATGAAAACTTACACTATCACGTACACCTTCCCCCAAATCTCCACATAGGGCGATCTCTACCACCCGTCTAACGGGAGTTCGGTCGGTGCATCCCAAGTCAGATGACTCAAAAGCACCAGGCACAAAGTCCCCTCAGACCTACTTGCCCGAGTGATAGGAGCCGTGCGAGAAGAGAGAACACCACTTATTTATTTATCTACATGGGAACCAAAACCCCTACACTTAAGTTTCACAAAAAGAGACTAAGGGCCCTTGACTATGACAAACTTCCTTATACTAACAAACACGAATTATTTGACTCACTAGGTTCAGGGTGGACTTCTTTAAATGTTTGAGTGCTGAAACCCTATGATTACATGCCCACCCCCCGACGGAAAAACGGGGTGCATCCTAACGCCTCGATAAGACCTAAAACCAGTAAACTAGATATCCTAATGCATCAAGTTCAAGAAAATTTTGGGAGCTTTCTTTTTACTTTGCCTCTCAACGGTTTTGCACATGCTAAACACACGTAAAACCTAAAAAAACATTTTCTTTCGCAAACACATGAAGATTTTGAAAGAAATGTGAAAATTTTAAAGCACTAGGCAAGTAAAAGAAGATAAGTCACCCAAGGATAATGGCAAGTAGATATATCGATATTAAATGCAGCACACTAACATGACCCTATCAATACACACAAAAGAGAACAAAATCAAAGGAAAAATACTCAACATACGTAAAATACCCCCCACACCTACTTCATGCATTGTCCTCAATGAATGTGAGCATGATACTACATGGATTTATGTATGAAAAAGGAGATCTCACCAACATTAAGCACAACAGGAAGTTCATGGTTATAGTGATGGACACAAACCCGAATTCCCTCAAAACCTGTGAGATACTGAAGAAGGGAGACAAATACGTGAAGAAATGGGGCCCAAGTACACAAGGGTTGGGGCCCACAACAATCAATGCTCACTCATGGAGTCTTTTATTACTTTTTTTTAACATGATATATACAGCAACAACGATATTCTCATAATCATTTGGTCAAGGAACATCAAATGAGAACATCAAGTCCTGAGGATCAGAGACTTGCCGAGATGGGCAAACTTCACCGGTACTCTGAGGTGTCATGAGGGGTGAAAGGTTAAAGCTGAAAGGCTCAAACCCCTCATGATATTGGTTGGGTGTAGGCAACATGAATGAGTGAAGTTGTGTTGCCTCACTAGGGTTTAGTTGCTCATCATCGAACAAAACCATCCAACCAATAGGTGGGTGTATCGGAATGAGTTCCTCAAGCTCATTCGATGGATGCAGTAGACCTACATCACTAAGAATGGGGCTTCTCCCCAAGTCATCCAACAAGGACCTCCCACCATCATTTAGATCATCAAGCATAAGCTCGGTCATAGGTGGGTACTTGTTGGAGTCAATATGAAGCTCAAATGGCTCAATGGCCATGGGACATGAGGTAGAGACACCTTCTGGTATAGGCATATGATGAGGTGTCTCACTCTCACTAGTACTCTAAACTGAATCATGCAACGAACACTCCTTTTGGACATTTATGTTTGATGCCAGCTCACTCCGTTGCATTGCAAAGACAGACAATGAGTTTTCGCTGGGCCCAAAAACATTCTCAATGGGTTGCATTGGTGTTAGGGGTGTTCGTTGATTTTGTGGTGCTTTCTCCAATTGGTGGATGAGATTTAGATCTAAAGGTTGATCCATGGGCTCTTGTTGCCTACCAGAGTTGAACACATGAAACTCGACACTCATGTAACCGAATGAGAGCTTCATGAGACCATTTCTACAATTAATTAAGGCGTTGGAAGTTGCCAGAAATGGTCTACCCAAAATCTGGAGGCGTTCTGGAGGCGTTGGTGTATTACCCTCACCCTCAGCCATTTCTTCACCACCATTCCCACTGAGGGGCTGCCTAGATGGTGAGGGTGGCAAGGAAATGTGATTGTCAACCTCCTTTCCATTCTTTAAGGTTACAATGGCATTGACATGGTGAACAAGTTCCTCCACATGGTTCACTTTCTGCCATCGAGGTACCACATTCTCATTTTGCATGTGTTGTTGCTGGTGCATGCGGGGTTAGCCTCAGGTTGGCTAGGCAGACACCCTCTCTCTCTTTCATCTATAGACAGAGCCAATTGGCCCATCTGAAGCTCTAGAGATTTGATGGTCTGCTGATTTGGAGTGAGAACTGGCCTTGTGGTTGACATAAAAAAATTCATTGAGATTTCAAGTGCACGAATCAAGGTCTCAAGCGAATTGAATCGGATTTCCATATTGTTGGAATTTGGGAAACCCAATTGATTGGTGATTTGGACTTGGGGTGACTGATAAGATTGTGCATGAATGGGAGGTTGGTGTGGTTGAGAGGAGTTTGAAGGACCACCCGGGGCATTATTTTGGTTCCTTGAAAAATTGGGGTGGTTCCTCCATCCGGGATTATAAGATGATGAGTATAGGTCATTCCCAGCTCAATCATAGATGGCGTTGACATGTTCCATCTCAGGAGGAGTAGACGCACACTGACATCCAACATGACCTATCCTACCACATGAATGACACGGAACTGGACCAGATGTTGACACATGAGGTGCACCTTGTTCGTTTTGGAGCTCAATCAAATCCATACGGCGCATTAAGGCCGCCATGCGCGCCTCGGTGGTTGTAGTGGTATCGACAGCAAATGCGGCACCCGATCTAGTCAAGTTTGCATTCGCGATCCTCGTTCCTATTCTGGATGATGCAGGTGGTTCCCTTACACTCTCCCATTGCATGGTTTTCTCAGCGAGGTCTTCTAGGAAAGCACATGCCTCCCTTTCATCCTTTCCTAAGAACTCTCCTTGACACATGGACTCAAGCACCGTTCAGGACGGGATGTGAAGACCCTCGTAGACAATGTGACAAATGTGCCACAACTCGATGCCATGGTGAGGGCATGAGGATAGTAGCTCCTTGAATCTCTCTAAATATGCATGAAATGTTTCGGTCTCAAGTTGATAGAACGAATTGATTTTGTTCCTAAATTTTTGAGTCCGATGATTTGGAAAGTACTTTTTGAGAAATGCGTATTGAAATTCATCCCAAGTCCTAAAGGTATCCTAAGTCCTAAAGGCATCACACTGAATACTAGGACACCCAGGGTCCTTGTATTTTGTGTAGGCGGGATTGGACAAAATTGAGCTTTCATTTGCAGCCAAGAATGCTTTCTTAGGAACATTGGTCTTCCTCTTGGTTGTGCAGAGATCCTTCAACACTTTCGCATATTGAGGTATTTGTTGGATGACATCCAACAAGGGGATGTTAACCTTAACTTGCTTAAACACCTCTAATATCTTGTCCATTGTGTCACTTTACTTTTTGGTTAACCTACTTGGATAAGGAACTTTTGGCAGGTAGGTTTTCTGCAGTGCCTGAGAATGAGGCGTTGGTGTATTACCCTCACCCTCAGCCTCTTCTTCACCACCATTCCCACTGAGGGGCTGCATAGATGGTGGTGGTGGTGGCAAGGAAATGTGATTGTCAACCTGCTTTCCATTCCTTAAGGTCACAATGGAATTGACATGGTGAACAGGTTCCTCCACATGGTTCACTTGCCTCCCCTGAGGTACCACGTTCTCATTTTGCATGTGTTCTTGTTGGTACATGCAGTGGTTAGCCTCAGGCTGGCTAGGAAAAGACCCTCTCTCTCTTTCATGTACAGACTGAGCGAATGGGCCCATCTGAAGCTCTAAAGATTTGATGGTCTGCTGATTTGAAGTGAGAACTTGACTTGAAGATGACATAAAAAATTTCACAGAGTTCTCAAGTCCACGAGTCAAGTTCTCAAGCGAATTAAACCGGGTTTCAAAGTTGTTAGAATTTGGGAAACCTGGTTGGTTGGTGCTTGGAATTTGGGGTTGCTGATATGAATGAGCATGCATGGGAGGTTGGTGTGGTTGATTAGGTGGTCGAGGGGAGGTTGAAGGACCACCCGGGGCAATATTTTGGTTCCATGAAAAATTGGGGTGGTTCCTCCATCCAAGATTATAAGATGATGAGTATGGGTCATTCCTAGCTCTGTCATAGATGGGGTTGACACATTCCATCTCAGGAGGAATGGACGCAAACTCGCTTTCTATTTCACCTATCCTACCACATTAATGACAGGGGACTCGACCAGATGTGGACATGTGAGGTGCACTTTGTCAGTTTTGGAGCTCAATCGAATCATACGGCGCATTAAGGCCGCCATGCGTGCCTCGGTGGCCGTTGTGGTATCGATAGCAAATGTGGCACCCGATCTAGTCGAGTTTGCATTCGCGATCCTTGCTCCTATACTAAATGATGTAGGTGGTTCCCTTACACTCTCCCATTGCATTGTTTTCTCAGCAAGTTCTTCTAGGAAAGCCCATGCCTCCCTTTCATCCTTTCCCAAGAACTCTCCTTGACACATGGACTCAAGGAGCGTTCGGGACGGGATGTGAAGACCCTCGTAAACAATCTGACAAAGATGCAACAACTCAATGCCATGGTGAGGGCATGAGGATAGTAGCTCCTTGAACCTCTCTAGATATGCATGAAATGTCTCGGTCTCAAGTTGATAGAACGAATTGATTTCGTTCCTCAATTTTTGAGTCCGATGATTTGGAATGTATTTCTTGAGGAATGCAGATTGAAACTCATCACAAGTCCTAAAGGCATTCGCCTGGTTGCTGTACAACCACTTCTTGGCGTCATCCTTCAGTGCAAAGGGGACAAGCCTAAGATGGATGGAGTCAGTGCTAAGTTGTTGCAGCTTGAACATAGCACAGACCTCCTCAAATTCCCTGAGAAATATATAGGGGTCACCTTTCCAAGTGAAGTGAGGGAGCATGGAAATAAACTGAGGCTTAACTTCAAAATGGTTCCCATTTGCCTCTGGCAATACGATGCATGAGGCCAGAGCAGTACGGCTCGGGTAGCATCGATCACGGAGAGGTATGAGAACGACAACAGGAAGAACAGATCGAACAGGTGGGTCCAGCAACTGCTCCTCCTCACGGAAAATAGCAGCCATTGAACCCAGCCTGTGTGCGACACGAGAGGACGAAGGCATCGAGAAATCGATTACCGAAGCCGGATTGACAACGCTCCTCGTCAAACGACCCCTCTTGTCTCGTGTCCACGAAAGCATGCACACAGGTGCACACACACAAACCAAAACTTTTTTTTTCTTTTTTTTCTTTTTTTTAACAAAGAATGTGCGTAGAGGAGAAGACGGGGGAACACAGGAGAGAAAGAATGACTCAAGAGAGAAGGGAAGAAGTCCTTATGCTACGGTGGATGGGTATAGGTAGAAGCAAACAAGGCTCAAGCAATCCTAAGGTCGCTATAGGTCCTTACAGGTAGACGATGCCTAACTGCGAGGTCACACGGCCTCAACATGCCTCACCTCCCTACGGCGAGGACCACAAAGCCCAGCAAGGGAGCCAAGATCAGGAGATCTCGTCTCTCCTACTATCGACAAAGTGGGCAACGCCGATCAGGTCATGACGGTCGGGACCAGATCACTCTCCTAATGCGCTCGAAGTCCTTAGGGCCAATGTCTACTTGATTTTAAAATTAGACTCTTGATTAGTGTGGTTTTTGGGGCTAAGGGAAGGGTGGTGAAATCCCCCACCTTATCTTTTATGGGACAACCCCTCCTTAGAAGTGTTTTAGAGTCTAAATCTAACAATCAACTATCCAAACAAATGCTCAACTCACACTTGTTTCAATGCACTTTCTACTAACTAATGCATGTTCATACGAAATGCATGAATGAGAGCAGAAGGTGTGTACCTCACGCCAGCACTCAGCAACTGAAAATAAAGCTAAAATGAAAGACAATCTATATGCCTAAGTCACATACATGATGCATGACCTAAACAAAAAGAATGCCTAATCTTTTGCTTTGGGTTTTAGGGTCCAAGTTGCTTAAACGAGGTTTGATTATTGATCTGGGAACAAACTATAAGTCAAAACATGCCAAATCGAGTCCCAGATCACCATATCAGATAAAGGAATACTCCACAGAAATTTAGAGGTGAACAGAAATTACCAGACCGCCAGTTGGCGGTCTTCTTCTCTCAGCTCGCCTCCAAACTTCACAAGATGCTTCCCCTTCTCAATTTCAGTCTCCTAAGACAAAGAAAACTACAAGACAAAAATTAAATCCACTCAAATCGTCCAAACAAGAATTTGGACTGGCACCTCCCCGGCAACGGCGCCAAAAACTTGTTGTACGATTTAATTAAACCGCAAGTGCACGGCCACGTTGAAGCGGTGGCAAATATGGGTCGTCCTCAGGGAGGTGAGCAGCCTCTCGTTTGCATGAAATCAAGTGGCGAAAAAATGGAGAAGAGGGTTGATTATGCTACTCTACGCTACACTACACTACGAAGTATGAAATGCGAAAGAAAGCGACAAACGATTAACTAAAACTACTAAGAATGAAAGACGAGTGCTGGAATTCAGAAATGGAAAACTCTAAAGGGTGGAGTGAGTGCACACATGCAAAGAGGTGGGTGTTGAACACATTCTTTAAGTACAAATAGAGGTGGTGTTATCATGAATAGGAAGTGTCTAAATGTTATGGCAAAACCTATCAATCCATTCACCATCCTAGTTGATTAACATTTACATATACAAGTTGTTTATTTCATAACCGAAACAAGCATGAGAGGTGTCTAATCATTTTGGCAAAACTCATCAAGTTATAAATTCTATCCTAAACGAGCAAGCATACATTCATACTTTATCAACATATTGTAAATAAAGCATTTATTCCATTCTCTAATGCATGTATGAACATCTACTCCATACCCCAAAGGGATGGAACTACTCACTAAACATTAATCTAACTATTACACTAAGCAAGAAAAGCATATTAACTAAGCTACTAAAACTAATAAAATGAAATTAAACAAAGTAAAACAAGAAACATAAAACAAACAACATAATAAAGAAACTTTTTTAAAGTGACTCACATTTCAAGTAGCATCCTCCTACTTTAGTGTGTGCTTCAAGGCCTCACTTCTAGTAGGAAGAATAGCCACTTAAAATATGGTGTGATTACATTAGAAGGTGAAGACTTCTATTTATAGCCATAGAAAAAGGCACTCCGGGACAATTCCCCGATGTGGGACTAAACAGATACCAAAAATAGCCTAACCAAACACTAATACAAGTACTGGAGAAATTGGGGTGGTCCATAAACTTTGGATCGGGTTGGAATTTGTTGTAGGCTTTGCTTGCTGGTATTGTTTGTCTTTGATGCAGTTACTTGACTTGTTGGAGCTCCGACCCGAATCGAATTGCTAAAATACTCCCCATGATGGTGTGGAGTATTCAGTTTTGCTCTTAGGTCCTTCGGTCTTACGTTCTGGTCCTTGTCCCTTGCATCTCAGTCCCTAGTTCTCACAATTCAGTCCTTTTCCCAGCTTTTGGGTCCTTTTATGCTTCATCTCTTCAAACCTATTTATTCCTGAAAACTAAACATAAAACTCATTACATAGCATTGTTTAGGTGAAAGATAATGGATATAAGATACAAATATGAGCCTGAAATGATGTCAATCATTGGTGTGTAATTCTCCTAGAGTCAGGTTTCGTGCAACATTTCCAATGAGGACTTACACTATCACGTACATGTTTCCCCATGTCTCCACATAGGGCAATCCTTACCACCCATGTAACGAGAGTTCGGTCGGTTCGTCCCAAGTTAGATGACTCGACAGCCCAAGCACAAAGTCCCCTCGGACCTAATTTCCCGAGTGATAGGAGTCGTGCGAGAAGAGAGAATACCTATTCACTTATTTCTTATCTACACATGAAAAAATACGGGTAAGAACCAATTTTATCCATCTTTGAATGTACACCCAATGGATTATTTGATCCATATTGATGCAATGCGTCCATTTATATTTACCGTAAGTGCACGACATCGGTGAAGACGCGACAAGTATGGGTCGTGTCCACAAGGAGGTGAGTAGCTTCTGGTTGGTACGAAATATAGTGGCGAATAAAGGGAGAAGAGATCTGAGTATGCTAATCTAAGCTACACTAACTAGTAAGAAGAAATGCGAAAGAAAGCAACTAACGAGTGATTCAAACTAAAGTAAGAGAACTTAATGCAAAGCTGCAAATCTGGAAGAGAGACCCCTAAGAGGTGGAGTGAGTGCACACATGTAATAAGATGGTGAAGAATGCATTCCATGGGCACAAATATAGGTTGTGTTTTCATGCATAGGAAGTGTCTAACGGATATGACAAAACGAACGTCAGGTAGCAACCCAGATGATATTAGCGCAATCCAATCATTAACCTAATTGATTAACATTCACATACACAAGTTGGTTATTTCATAACCTAAACAAGCATGGGAGGTGTCTAATAGTTGTGGCAAAACCCATCAAGTTAAGTGTTCTATTCTAAAAAACCAAGCATACATAAACATTTATCAACACATTTCAAAATAAAGCATTCATTTCCATTCTTTATTCCATGTATAAACATCATCTCCACCCCCCAAAGGGGATGGAACTACTCACTACTCATTAAACTATAAAATACATTAAGGAAAGAAGATATTTTATTTATACTATGATAAAGAAAACAAAACAAACTAAATAAGCAAGCATTAAAACAAAGACACCATTAAGACAAACTATGTAGAACTATTTTATTTATATGACTCACATTTCAAGTAGCATTCTTCTTCACCTTGAGTTTTGCTCCAAGGCTTACTCCAACTAGAGAGAATGCCACCAAGCAATGAGTGAATACAAAGGAGAAGGAAGACTTCTATTTATAGGCATGAAAAAAAGGTAACCGGGGACAATCCCCCGGTGTGGGACTAAAACACATACCATATATGTACTAAATACAACCTAATCTAACACCCGACTGATGCATGTGTCATTTGGCGCCAAATGGACCACCAATTGGAGGTTTGGGACAGCCAATTTATGGTCTGGATGGGCTTCATCGGGTCTAGTTTTGGGTTGCTTGATTCTGGCTTGATTTCTTCAAGTTTGGTGAACCTGATTTGCTTGTTGATGTTTGAGCCCAGATATAATTGCCAAAATACTCCTCATGATGGTGTGGAACTTCTTGATTTGCTCATTGGTCCTTTTGGTTTTACATCAGGGTCCTCTCTTTCATCTTAGTCCATAAGTCTTGCAACTTAGTTCTTTACTTCCTTTTGAGTCATTTTTGAGTCTCTTCTTCCCAAACATGTTTATTCCTGAAACATAACCATAAACTCACTACGTAGCATTGCTTAGGCTAAAAATAAAGGATATAGGACACAAATATATGCATGATATGATGTCAATCAGGGATCGAATACTTTCTCATAAGTGCTTCAAAGGAGCGATTACAGAAGTTGATACCCCTATCACTGATTATGGTACGAGGAGTACCAAATCGTGCAGAAATGACCTTTAAGAATTTGGTGACCACCTTGTTGTGATTGGTCTTTGTGGGGATAGCCTCTACCAACTTAGACACATAGTCAACGGCCACCAGAATGTAAACATTCCCGAACAAATTGGGGAAAGGACCCATAAAGTTAATGCCCCACACATCGAAGATGTCGACGACAAGCACATTTTGCAAAGGCATCATATCAAGTCGACTAATCCTGTCAAGGCACTGTATCACATTGCTTACAAATTTTGTAAAAAACTTTGAAAAGAGAAGCCCAGTAGAATCCAGATTAGAGCACCTTGGAGCCAGTTTTCTTTGCTCCAAAGTGTCCTCCACATGCCTCACAGTGGCAAAATTGGCACACTTTGGAACTAAGTATTTGGGACACACCACCTAAAAATTTGGTCAGAGCAGTATTTGAATAGATAGGGGTCATCTCAGTGAAAGAATCTGACATAGGTTCTAAATTTTGTTTGGTCAGATTTTGACTGACCCACAAGAAGTTGCTCGGTCACGAGGTAGTTCACGAAGTCAGCAAACCAATGGTTATCTTTGATCGTGAACAGTTTCTCATCGGGAAATTTTTCATTAATAATTTGGTCTTGTGGGTTGGTCGTCTCAAGATGAGACAGGTGGTCCGCTACAACATTTTGACACCCTTTTTGTCCCGAATCCCGAGATCAAATTCTTGTAACAACAAGATCTATCTCGAGAGTCGAGATTTTGCATCTTTCTTCGCCATGAGATACTTGATGGCTATGTGATCAGAATAGATAATCACGTGGGCGCCAATCAAGTACGATCGGAATTTCTCCAAAGCGAATATGATCGCTAAGAATTCTTTCTCGGTCACAGTGTAGTTCAATTGGGCATCATTGAGTGTTCTACTGACATAGTAGATCACATGCGGCAATTTGTCCAATTGTTGCCCAAGCATTCCTGCGATAGTGAAGTCAGATGCATCACACATTAACTCGAAGGGTTGAGTCCACACTCGTGCCTTAATTATGGGAGCTGAAGTCGGCTCTTTCTTCAAGGTCAAAAAACATGGTGGCAATCCGGTGTGAACTAACAAATTGCATCCTTAGTCACCAAGGCAGTGAGAGCTCGAGCAATTTTTCTAAAATCCCGAATCAACCGCCGATAGAATCCTACATGCCCCAAAAAAGGCACGAATATCCTTCACATTACGTGGCGGTGAGAGATGACCAATATGACCCACTTTCGTGGGATCGACCTCAATTTCCCTACTTGAGACCACTTGTCCGTGTATAATACCTCGCTTCACCATGAACTGACATTTCTCCCAATTGAGAGTGAGGTTTTTCTCACGGCGTCGCCTGAGGACAAGACTCAAGTGATAAAGGCACTCATCGAAGGAAGCGCCGAATATGGAAAAGTCCTTGAGGGTTGGACACATGTTCAGTATCCAAGATGATGAAATCAACTGGAAATATGAACTCACCTACTTTAATAAGGAGATCCTCCACACTTCCTCGTGGAATTTTGATGGATCTGTCAGCCAACTAAAGGGTTGTCCTCGTTGGCTTAAGATTTCCTATTACAATGTTGACATAGACAGAGTAGGGAAGGAGGTTCACATATACTCCCAAATCCAATAGAGCTTGAAAAATTATCATGTTACCGATCATGCAAGAAATAGTTGGACAACCGGGGTGCTTGTATTTGACTTGCATGGGTTTTGTCAATATTGAGCTCACATTGGCGGCTAGAATTGCCTTTTTGGGAACATTTGTTCTCCCCTTAACAGTACAAAGGTCCTTTAGGAACATGGCATACAGTGGCATTTGCTGAGTAACGTCCAACAACAGAATGTTCACATTAACTTGCCTAAGTACCTCAACGATTTTGTCCCAACGCTCATCGCGTCTTTCAGTCAACCTATGAGGGAATGGTGCCTTGGGGATATAACTATCATGAGGAGTCTTAGAATTGGATTCCTTGAAATACTCACGACCCTCCTCGGAAGAGTCACCAACAGGGTTGGCTTCTGGCATTTCCATATTGTTGTCAACAACCCATCCTGATCTTAAGGTATGGACAACATTTGCATGTTGGAAGGGCCACTTTCAACATTGTGCACATTCTGCCTAGCCTGAGCAGGTTGACCCCTGGGATTTACCACAGGTTGGCTCGGTAACTAACCCTTCTCACATTGATGGAACAAATGAGCCAACTGGCTAACTTGCATTTCCAAAGCTTTGATTGTACTATGCATGCTCTGCATAAACGCTTGAAGGGTCGGATCACTATAGGGGTCCTCTGAGTCGACCCGTTGGGGTAGTGGAGCTTGGATAGAATAACCCGACGATGAGGCCCGAGGAGGTTGGAAATTATGGTGATGAGACCTTTGACGTAGGGGTTGGTAGGTCACCAATGGGCATGGTGGTTGATAAGGTGGAGGTTGAGGTTGAGCGTGCGAGCTCTGACCGTGACCCGCACTAGGCCCCCAAGAGAAGTTAGGATGGTTACGCCATCTCAGGTTGTATGAGTGAATGTACAGATCATTACGGGACCTCTATTGATACATTGAATTTGCATGCTCAGTATCCCTTGGAGGGTAAGCACATTCCAAGTCATCATGTCCCGTAAGTCCACACCAATTACACACGGGAGTAGCGACCTGAGCTACAGGAGCTCGGTCCGACTCTAAACTCTCAATCCTACGCATGAGAGCAGCCAATTTTGCCTCAGACGCGATAGTTGACTCAACTTGATATGATCCAGCTCGACCTGAAGACCTGGCAGTTGGTGCCTCTCTCATGGTGTCCCACTCAAAGGTACGTTCAGCCATTAATTCAAAAGTGTCCCATGCCTCATCGATGGGTTTCATTTGGAAATCACCCTGACACATCGACTCAAACAATGTGCGGTTGTTGTAGTTGAGGCCCTCATAAACAATCAGGCACAACTGCCATAGCCCAAGTCCATGATGAGGGCACTGCTGGAGAAGGTCTTTGAACCTCTCAAAGAAAGCATGAAAAGATTCGGTCTTACTCTGATACATTTGATGTATTTGGTGTCTTATCTGTTGCGTTTTCCTTTGATGGAAAATCTCTTCAGAAAAGACGGTCACAAAGTCATCCCAGGACCGAATAAAGCTCGTCGGGAGGCTATAGATCTATTTCTTTGTGTTATCCTTCAACGTGAAAGAAATCATCCTCCGCCGGACAGAATCCTCGTTAAGTTGTTGAAGCTTGAACATTGAGCATACCTCCTCGAATTCACTTATAAAAATATATGAATCCTCCTTATTATCAGAGAAGGTAGGAAGCATGCTCACATATTGAGGTTTTGGCTGATATTTGTTCCCGCGAGTCGGCATGAGAACTATGCAAGAAGGCTATGCGCGCCTGAACAGGATGGGTCCGCTCCCACAAAGTCATCGACCTATCCTATCGAGCTAAAGGTAGTGGTGCACCCAGCGCTTGATCTTGATCGAGATCCTCTTCCTCTAGAGTCGGAGGAGGAGGAAGGGGTTTACGTGGTGGTGGGAGTTGCCCGAGGTAATCTATGTATGGAACCCAGTCTCTCCCATCTCCAGCAGACAACTCGGCCTCATGCTCCAAAGGAGCATGAGGTGGAGATGACTAATCACCTAGACCGTCCACCTCAGAAAAATGTATTCTCTCAAGTCGAGGGCTCTCACCAGAACAAGCCCAACCTCACATAAAACACTCAACTCGACTGTAAAACCACACACAACAAAAGGTGTAATCAGAGGAGGAAACTACACAAAGAATATAGATGAGAAAAAGACTCTGATAAGGAGGGAAGAATCCCTAGATCTAACATGTGTAGTGGGAGAAGGTAGAAGCCTCTCTAGCAAACAAGGCTTACACAGCCTACGGTCACTATAGGTCCTTACAGTTAGACGACGCCTAACTGCGAGGTAGCACGGCCTCAACACGTCTCTCCTACTATCGACAAAGTGGGCAACGTCAATCAGGCTATGACGGTTGTGACCGGATCACTCTCCTAATGCGCCCGAGTCCTAGTGCCCAACGTGTACTTGATTTTAGATTAAGGCTTTTGTTACGAGTGGTTTTTGGCGCAAAGGAAATGGTGATGAAATCCCCCACCTTATCTTATATGGGACAACCCCTCCTTAGTAGCGTTTTGAGTCTTAATCTAGCAATAAACTCTCCAAACAAACGCCCAACTCACTCTTGTCCCGATGAGCATTACTAATTAATACATGTTTTGACCATGCATGAATGATAGAATGTGTGCACATACCTCATGCCAGCAATCAACAACAAGAATGTAAAGAAAAGAAAGACAAGTGCGTGCAAGGTCTACAAATAATGCATGACCTAGATGGCAATCAATCTAATATTTTGCTTTGAGTTTTAAGGTCCAAGTTATATAGAAAAGGGATTAGTTATTAATAGATCTGGTAGAAAACTACAGGTTAAAACATGGAAGATTGAGCTCCCAGGCAACTAAATTGAACTAACAAACAACCAGAACAAAAGTTGGAGCTAAATCAGCTCACCAGGGCGCCAGTTGGCGGTTCTAGACTGCTGATTGGCGGTCCAAAGGGCTGATCTCGGCTCAAAATTTCTTCTGATGTGTCCTTTTGATGCTTCAATGTCCCTGAAACAAAAACAAACTAAAAACAAAAGATTAAACCCACTCGAATCGTCCAAACCAAAGTCTAGACAAAACACCTCCCCGACAATGGCGCCAAAAACTTGATTGATTGTTTATATACCATGAGTGCATGACATCAGTGAAGACGCAGCAAGTATGGGCCGTGTCCACGAGGAGGTGTGTCAACTCTGGTTTGTTCAAAGACAAGTGGGAAAAAGAGGGGAGAAGAGATTGATTAAACTACACTAACTATGCTAAACTATCATGAAACAAACAAAGAAAATGAAAGCATGAGACGAAATAAAACTAAACTAAGTGAGTAATAAAATAAGCTGGAAATAAGTAATGGAAAACCCCTAACGGGTGGAGTGTGTGTACACATGAAATAAGTGGTGATGAATGCATTCAATAAGCACAAGTGTAGGTAGTGTTTGCTATTCATAAGACGTACCTCATGGCAATACCTATCATCCAAATCACTAACCTAAGTGATTAATATGAGCATGACAAGTTTGTTATTAAGAACCTAAACAAGCAGGGAATGTACCTAAAGATTATGACAGAAACCATCAAGTTAAGTATTCTCTTTAATTCAAACAAACGTACTAACAGTTCTCACACACAACAACATTAAGCATTTATTTCATTCTACGAAGCTTTACTCCTAGTAGAGACAATGCCAACCAAGAGATGAGATGTATTACAAAGTAGGAGGAAGAGTTCTATTTGTAGCCATAAAAAAGGTAACTGGAGACAATCCTTTGGTATGGGACTAAACGCATACCAAATATAGCATAAAACACCTTAATACACATCCGATAGAAGATGGGTCGGATCCGGAGCCAAATGGACCACCAAGTGGCGGTTTGGAACTGCCAATTGGTGGTCTGGATCTCTTGGATCCGGCCCAGTTTCTTATGACTTCTCAGTAACTTTGTTTCTTCTCCTGGAGTGCACCCTATTTGTTGTGTGAGCTGCGACCCGAATCCAATTTCCAAAATACTCCTCATGATGGTGTGGAGTGCTTGATTTTGCTAATTAATCATTTTGGGTTTACATCTGTGTTCGTTTCTCTTGCATCTTAGTTCTTTTCCTTGATTTTAAGTCCTTTTTGAGTCTCTTCTTCTCAAACCTGTTTATTCCTGAAATATAAACATAAAAGTCGTTACGTAGCATTGGTTAGGCTGAAAAAGGATATAAGACACCCATATATGCATGATATGATGTCAATCAACTGGCCATGTTAGGACATCCTTGGTTTTGTTTTTTCGGCTTTCGGCGTAATTGCTTGTCATTTACATTGTACGGATTCCCACGAAAGTAAGAACGAGCCCACTTATCGAACCAATGTCTGCAAGATAGACTGCTAGGGGAGTATCAATTTCTTTTGTCGTGGCAAAGTGCTGGTGGAAATCTGACTTCCAGAATGTGTATACCGCACACCACATCTTTTCATGACAGTGGACCGTCTTGAACTTTGCAACCACACTCATATAGATGTTATGGCAACATGCACCGTGATGGGCATCTGGAAATACCTTCTCGAAAGCATGAACAATGCTAGCATGCATGTCCGATATAAAACTAAGTTCTCACGCTATTTAGTTAGGAGGGCATATAAGCAATTCGTGACATAGGTCCAAGAGCTGTGATTCTCGTTGTCCACCAGTGCAAACACAATAGGAAACAAGTGGTTGTCTGCATCCAATGCAACGGTACATAACATGTGCCCATAATATCTGGTCTTCGAGATTGTGTCATCGACACATATCACAGGACGACACCATCTAAATCCCCTTCTTGAAGCTCCAAGAGAGAAGAAGCAATATAGGAAGTGTCCATCTTCTTTGAGAAAAGGAGTGATTGTTCATGGATTCATTTGCTCCAACAGGCACAGGTACGCAAGTAACTTTGAATAAGATTCCTCAATTGTGCCCCTAACATACGTAAGTGCCTTCTCTCTGCATCTCCACGCCTTTTCGTAACTCATATTTATCTCGTATTGTTCCTTCATATCCTCCCTTATGTTTTTTGCCAAGTAGGTAGTTCCTGAAAGGAATGTGTTCTAAAAGTTTACTTTTATATGTCAATTATTATGTATTGAAAGTGCAAACATTTTGTTCCTTGACTATGGTGATTTACTTACATCACTAAATGGATCGTGTTTTAGTTGGGGTGGAACAAAGACATCTATGCTAATTGGGTAACTATAATGTGTAGCTAGATACCGCTTATAGTTTGACATATTGAGTGTTTAATATCACTGCCAATTTGGCTTAGATCCTTGTATAGGTCACACCACAAAACTGGGAAACAAGAGGTTTGATTTTAAGTTCATATCATGTGTCGGGTTTCCTGTGAAAATAGGACACATGTGGTAAATGAATAAAATCAATATGTCTTGAGAATTGACATAATTAGAATCATAATAAATTCATATGAGGTGTATATATTATGTGGTGTAATAATTTAATATTACATAGGATAATATATTACATAATATGTGAATTTGCTAAAAACCCCAAAAGATCAAATTTTGTTGGAAATAAATCCAAAATTTGACAAAGGCAAAATCAGGGTCAAACACGGTGAACCGTTCATGGTTCGGTCGACCAGGGTATCTTCGGATCGGTTAACCAAATAGGGAACGGGTAAGCACAATTTGTCGACCGAAATTGTCTGGAGTGCCTGGACAATTGGGTTTGGTTAACCGAGTGTGCACGATCAACCAAGAAGTAGTATTTTCAGTACACCGAAGGTGACACGGTCATCCGATGACAATGTCCTAGGAGCGATTCTGGTGGGTCAACGGTAAACCGAGTAAAAGACGTGGTTCATCCGAATTCTTCCAGGGAATTTTTCTCATACGGATTCGGTCGTCCGTCTAGCTCACGGTGTACCGAACACGTGTTATAACCGAACGGTTCGGTTGACCGAGTTATACTCGGTCCACCGAACAAGAACGATTCTGCCTGAATTATTAAGAGATTAATTAAATCATGGGTGGATTAATTCCAGATTTAATTAAAACGTTTTTTGTGGGTGCTTATGTGGAAATTAGAGATTAATTTTAGGAGAGAATAAGCAAGAGATCATGGCTAAAGAATAGCTCCTGATAAGGATGTTTTGGGAGACTATAAAAGGACCCCTACTCCTACTTGTTTACTACTAATGCAAAAATTCTTTCTCTCATTAATCTCTCCCTAATCACCACGAAAATCTCTTAGTAAATTTAAGTTTTAGAGATAAGAATCTCAGGAGCTTAAAGAGGGGTTATTAGCTAGATTCTAAACCTTGTTAGAGATTGATTGACTAGCTCCTTACTCTCTAATCTTGTTTAGAGTTTGGTGAACACTCGGAGGCAAATCCGTGGACGATTCAACGGGCAACGCGACTCCGGATCTTCAAAAAGGTTTTAGAGAACCTTTAGGTATGATTCTACCTTTGAGGTTTATTTTAATAAATGTAGGTTGCATGTTATTAGAATAAACACAAGGCAATGTACATAAAAATTGTTGAAAATATGAAAAACGATCTTGGATGTTGTATTAAATTTTAAAAATATATATACATACATAGGGACACGAAATCCTACAGTTCCATCACTGGCATATTTGTTCTTGATGAGGTGGCAAACTACCTAAGGTGCGGCTTGGCGGTGGTCTTTCTTTCTAAGTTCCAATGTGCAATTATGTACATTGTGGAGGACAGTAAGCTCAAACATGGGTGAGCGCAATTCATTCTTGGCCCTCAATCTCCAACCAAAATTAGGATCCTTGCAAGTGATTACGACACCCGTTACCAGACTTCTTCACTATAAATTCAAAATTATTTTTAATTGCAAGGAAAGAAACTTTGGTTTTCAATTCAACCTTGCTTTTGAAAGTCCTGCCAATGTGGAATTCAGAAGATGATTCGCCAGCAGAGGACGTATGAGTCTGGCTAGAATCAAATATATCTTCTCTTGTTAACATTGGACCAGTCCATCTTCTGTGGTCTTCTAATGAAAATAATTAAGAACTTCGTCCTGGGTTATTTCCCGTTCTACTTGGACGACTGCTACTTGTCCCAAGTGTTACGCCTCCGGGAGTTTTGTGTTTTGGGTGTCTTTCCATTAGGTGTTGTGAGTATAGTAGTGGTAAATCTTCACTTAAGTTCACATGGGGTTCATACTCAGTCAATTAGTGGGGGACATCAACTTCAGGAACAAATATTTGGGGATCTTTTTGGTGAACAAAAGTCCCAACCATACTCCTAACTTCATTATTAAAGTTCGAATAAGGCTGGGTTCTACAGGTGCATTCTTCTTTACCGGAGTCACACATAAAAGAATCCTGCCATTTAATATTCTAGAGACGAAGAAACATACATCAATATCATTTGTAATTTAAACAGGTCTAACTGGTTGGCCATGTGTTTTAGAAGGAGCCTCCAGTGTGAGCTCATACTTCAATTTATCAACTTCAAACATCTTATGCAAAATTTCAAGCAATTGCAGGTACATTACATCCTTTTCTAACGTGATCCATTTACTCTTGCCATTCTTGAAAATCCACTCTGTACCGTCCATTTCCCAAACACCATCATACGCAGTCTATATGTTAACTGATGAAGCTGATGAGAGAAGGAGAAAAGGCTCAAAATAGTGGAAACATGAATAATAAACGTAACCTATCGAGCTCTAAAGAGTGTCAATCAAACACATTTGGAGTTTAATCGAAGTAAAATTAATGAGCATACACTTCGACCTACACTACCTACAGCGTAACGTCGAGAACCATCAAACTCTAAACACCGGGATCTATCAAGTTTCAATCGAACATATACGGAGTTCAATCGAAGCAAAACTATTAACCCGCATTGTCTATCGTGTATCGTTGAGCAACATAGACCACTATTGAACTATAAATCAAATAAAAATGGCAAGCCCATCGTGTACCATAGAGTACCTTCACCATCATTAAATTCTCATTCATCGACCAATATCGAGCTACATCAAGCACAATTACACCACAAACGGGGGATTCAACAAAAAATCCACAAAACAACACCACACCTAAAGATAATTTGAAAATGGAAAGAGGAGGCAAGAAAGTAACACACACATCAATTTTTAACAATTTGACTTACCCATTCTCTTGAATGTCCGGTTTCTCAGACAAGAATACTAAAACAACTTGTGCAAATCAGTGGGGGTCTGATGGAATGAGTGGGAATGATCTCAGCGTGTCAATGTGTACTGGTGGTGGTCTTCAGTCTCGGATGGAAAATTTCAGCCGATTGCGCCTGAGGGAGAGAAAGACTGATAAAGAAAGAGAAAGTCGAAAAATGCCAAAGTGGGGAGGCCTTGCATGGCTCTGGCGATTCTAGGGTTGTCTTAGACGCCACAACCGTTTCTCCACCAAACTCCACCGTTCTCCATCATTTTCATCTAATTAGCGGTCTACAGTGTTCGGATAGCTCTGGATTTTCTTGTGGGCTTTTCTGGGAGGCTTTGTTTGTCTTTGATGCATCTACTTTGCTTGTTGGAGTTCCGAACCGAATAGAATTGCCAAAATACTCCCCATGATAGTGTGAAGTATTCTTGTTTGCTCATTGGTCCTTCGATCTTACGTCCAGGTCTTTCGATGTTGCATCTTAGTCCTTGAGTCTTTCAACTCAATCCAATTTCATGATTTTAGGTCCTTTTATGACTCTTCTCTTCAAACGTATTTATTTCTGAAATTTAAACATAAAACTTGTCACGTAGCATTGTTTAGGTGAAAGATAATGGATGTAAGATACAAATATAAGCGTGAAATGATGTCAATCCAATACCCCCACACCTAACTTTTGCTAGTCCCGAGCAAAACAAAGAAAGAGAAAAGCATACGAAAAACAAGAAATCTTAACTCACTTTCATAGGAATCACGATTGCACTTAGCATGTGCAACAAGCCGTTAAACCTCATTGTCGCCAAGGAGGAGGAGTTTTGCCTCCTGAGGGTTTTCATTGGATACACCCACAAAATCCGGAAAAAGTTGCGTTATTCAACCTAGCTACACGACTCGTTGGCTCATTTTTGTCGATCATTGGACGCGGTAATACTACGGGCTGACTCTATATATGTAATCAGTCCACAAACCTAACCTAGTGAATCATTCGTGAAAGTTAATTAAGGACTTAAGTGCAAGACATGGACAACCTCAACATCCTCAAGGGATACAAAGTGTAAGGTCCATTAAGGTTCTTATTTGACTTTTTCTTTTCTTTTTTTTCTTTTTCTTTGGAACATTATATTGGTTGGTGTTTGATTCTCTCAGGGTCAGGTTTCGTGCATCATTGCCTATGAGAACTTACACTATCCCGTACACCTTCCCCCAGATCTCCACATAAGGTGATCCTTACCACCCGTGTAACGGGAGTTCGGTCGATGCATCCTAAGTCAGATGACTCGAGAGCACCAGGCACAAAGTCCCCTCAGACCTAATTTCCCAAGTGATAGGAGCCGTGCGAGAAGAGAGAATACCTACTCACTTATTTCTTATCTACACATGAACCAAAACCCCTACACTTAATGTCTCACAACAAGATTTAAAGGATCCTTGACTACAACAAATTTCCTTATATTAACCGACACGAATAATCGACCCCCGAGGGAAAACCAGGGTGCATCCTAACGACTTGATAAGACCTAAAGCCAGTATGCTAGGTATCCTAATGCATCAAGTTCAAGACAATTTTGGGAGCTTTCTTTTTACTTTGCCTCTCAATGGTTTTGCACATGCCAAACACACGCAAAACCAACAAAACATTTTCTTTCGCAAACACATACAGATTTTGAAAGAATGTGAAAATTTTAAAGCACTAGGCAAGCAAAAGAAGACAAGTCACCCAAGGATCATGGCAAGCAGATATATCGATATTAAATGCATCACACTAACATGACCCTATCAATACACACAAATGAAAACAAAATCAAAGGAAAAAGACTCGACTATGTACACACGTAAAACACCCCCCACACCTACTTCATGCATTGTCCTCAATAAATGTGAGCATGAAACTACATGGATTTATGCATGAAAAAGAAAAGATCTCGCCAACGTGAAGTACAACAGGAAGTTCATGGTTATGTTGATGGACACAAACCCGAATTCCTTCAAAACCTGTGAAATGTTAAAGAAGGAATACAAATACGTGAAAGAAATGGGGCCCAAATACACAAGGGTTGGGGCCCACAACAATCAATGCTCGCTCATGGTGTCTTTTATTGTACTTTTTTTCTCTTTTTTTGAATAAAACTATGTACAAAAATAAGTTCCCATCTTCATTTGTCAAAGGACATCAAATGGGAATCTCAAAAGTGGGTCAATGCACCTTGAAAGGGAACATGACACCACGTGGGGCCAGAATACTCATGTTTGGGCCCCCTCACAAAGAGCACAAGATGAAAGAAGAGGTTCATGAATTGGACACAAAGGCGTCTCATTCAAAGGATCAAAGTGAAAGAGCTTGAACCTCTCAAGAGTTTGGGAATAATTGCGCAATGGAAGAAGAGTTTCTGCCGTTGCGGTACTGAAGTTATGATCGTCAATCCAAACCTCCAACCAATAGGCTGGTGGGTCGGAACGAGGTCAAAAACCTTGTTATGCATGTCTGACTCACCAGGCGAACAGAAAGTGGGTCTCTTACCCAAGGTATCTTCTAAGGAACTCCTAATACCCTCATTAGCAATGTAGTTGCTTGATGTTCCATCATTTCCAAGATAATCAGGAACAATAGTAAGAGGCAAACTTTCATCAGGTCGTTTGAAATTAAGGGTACTAGGGAGTTCTTACTCCACCAGAGGTGAGTCCTTAAGAGGCATAACATGAAGATCATGTGGCTCAGGGGCCACAGGACAAAAAGATGCGGCATAATGTTGTGCCCACTCATAATGAAGTTGCTTCATATTATTCTCAATTTGGATCGAATCCCCCACAATGTGATCGTGAATTGAAACCCCAAGTCCCTCAGACTGACTAGGAGTTTGACTCTGAAAGATTGTGCTTTGAATTTGTGAATGTGGTTGTGGTTTGATATCAAAAGATGAATCCTCATGTTGATAAGAAATGTAACCATCCTCACGTTTACTTAATTGTTGTGCAATTTCACTCACATACATTTCCATAGTTTGCAGGGAATCGTGATTGGACTTCAACACATTTTGAGTGGTTTCCATGAACGTTTGGAGGGCTTGTTCTAAAGAATCAAGTTTGGGGTCAACTGTGAGGTTCATGTCAGAATTTTGGAAATGGATGGATTGGGTGGTGATGGGTTGAGAATGAGTCCAATGATTGGTCGTGGGGTGTTGGTAGAATTCAGGATATTCAGAAGGAGGATACTGGGGTGGGAATGATGTATAAAAATTTGAATAAAAATTGTATCCCCATGAATCCATCCCTCTCGGGTTGTACGTGGATGCGTAATGGTCATATTGAGCATTTTGGGAAAAGGTATGCTCATACTCAGGCTCTGAGGGAACATGACCACTCATCCCACACCAGTCACGCGGTACGGCTACTGGAGCCACCAGTTCACTCATGTCATCTACCACATGCATGAAAGAGGTAAAGGTTCTTGCAACGTCTCAGTTGGAGAACCAACATACGATCTGACGTAACTAGATGGTGGTCTAGCAGTCGGTGCCTCTCTCATATTACCCCAATATGAAGATTGTCCCAACCATACGGGGTGTTTGTTTGGGGCACCCCAAGATGCATGGGTCCGGAGTACTAGGGAGAATTGGCCTGGTCCCAAAAATGATATGGATGGTCGCCCATGTAACCATCCATCTCGACAAAGAACTCTCGAGTCGATCACTCTCACCACTACGAGGCCAAGCTCGCAAAAAGTGCTCGACTCGACCCTAAAACGCTTACAGAGAGAGTAAAGGGGAGGAGACTAACACGTAGAAGTAGGTGAGAAGAAGATGACTCAGAGGAGAAGGGAAGAATCCTTAGAGCTAGCGTGGGTAATGGGAGAAGGTAGAAGCCTAATCTAGCAAGCATGACTCAAACAACTTAAGGTTATGGGTCCTTAAGCTAGACAACGCCTAACTTTGAGGTCACTAGTCTCGACACGCCTCACCTCCCTACAACGAAGACAACAATGCCCAGGAAGTGATACCAAATCCGGAGATCCAGTACCTCCTACTATCGACAATGCAGGCGACGTCGACCAGGTCATGACGGTCTCAACTAGATCACTCTCCTAGTGCGTCCGAATTCCTTAGGGCCAATGTCTAATTGCGTTTAGATTAAGGCTTTACTTAAGTGTGCTTTTTTTGGGGGGGCTAAGGGAGGGGTGATGAAATCCCCCGCCTTATACTTGAAGACTATAGGTGATGCCCTTAAAGATATTTTGAAATCTTAGGCTAGCAAGCAACTCACCAAACAAGCACTCACCTCACTCTTGTCCCGATGCACCTTACTAAGTAATGCATGCTTTAACCATGCATGAATGAGAAAATGGGTGCACATACCTCACGCCAGCAATCGACAACAAGAATTTTAAGAAAAGAAAAGACAAATGTGTGCAAGGTCTACAAATGATGCATGACCTAGATGGCAAAAAGTCTAATCTTTTGCTTTGAGTTTTATGGTCCAACTTGTCTTAAACGGGGAATTGATTAATCTGGGAGCTAACTACAGGTTGAAACATGACAAATTGAACTCCCAGACTACTACACTGAAACAACAAACCACCAGAACAAAAATGGGAGCAAACGAAGCTCACCAGGTCGCCCCTTGGCGGTCCAAAAGGCTGTTCTCTGCTCACAATTTCTCATGGTGTGTCCCCTTGATGCTGCAATGTCCTTGAAACAAAAATAAACTAAACACAAAAGATTTAAACCACTCGAATTGTCCAAACCAGAGTCTGGACAGAGCACCTCCCTGGCAACGGCACCAAAAACTTGTTTAATACATTTTAATTAACCGCAAGTGCACAACCGCGTTGAAGCGGTGGCAGGTACGGGTCGATCCACAAGGAGGTGTGTAGACTCTAGTTTGTTGAAAGGCAAGTGGGAAAAAGGGGTAAAGGTTGTGATTACACTAAACTAGACTAACTACACTAAATGAGTAAGCATCAAACAAGGAAAACGAAAGCGAGGGAACTTGAAAGCTGGAAATCAGAAATGGAAAACCCCTAAGGGGTGGAGCTCCAGAACTGTTGGCACTTACTAAGCAACTTGTACACTTGTGTGGAATTTAGAAGCAATCCTCTAGTGAATTTGTTGTGACATTCGTCTGTGCCTCCATTGATGTGAGGGGGCGACGTGAGCTGTGGGCGGATCTTGCGTGTGTGCAGCAAGGTACTCTTCTGTGGCTGGTTGTGGGGGACCTCAATGTTGTGCGACATCGTCACGAGAAGGAGGGATGTGTTGGAATCCCGGTGCGAGCAGTGAGGGAATTTAATGATTGGATTCATCAGGAGATGCTTCTGGAGGTTCCTACCTCGAGTGGTGCTTTCACTTGGACTAACTCTTCTCTAGGTCCTGACCATATAGCCACTTGGATTGATCATGCCCTTATATTTGGGACATGGTTACATAAATTCCATGACTCATGTTGCACCCTTGTGGAACGTGAATTATGTGATCATTGGGGACTTGTAGTGCAGGTGGAGGAGGCGCTTGTTCGACCGAGGTGTGGCCCTTTCCGATTCATCAATGCTTGGTCGAAACATGATAACTTCATGGTTGCTGTGTAGGAAGCGTGAAAGGTACGAGTTGAGGGTTCTCTTATGGCTCGTCTTGCGAACCGGATGAATCGGACGGGAAGTTCTGACTACTTGGAGGCACGCCACCTTTGGCTCCTTGGACTCTCTTGTCACCCGTGCTATATCTGAGCTGGAAATAGCAAGAGCTGAGGTGGATGGAAGTCAGGATACGCCTAGTCATGGGGCAGTGCATCACACGAGTTGTAACCTGGAAGAGGCCCAGATCTTCGAAGAATCCCTCACTAGGTAGCGGTCTCGTGTTCGTTGGCTCACCGAAGGGGACTCAAATACAAAATTCTTTCATGCCTCGGTTAAGGCGCGTCGGGCAGTGAACATTGTCTGAGTGGTGGATGAGGATGGCATGAGCCTTGAGGGGGACGTTGCTATTCGTGATGGCTTCAAATGCTATTTCACTGACCTTTTATCGAATAATGTGCAGGTTAATCCGCTGGACTCCAATATCACCCTTCCAAGACTTACGGAGGCTGATTGCGGCCTCTTGGATGCCCAAGTAACCATGGAGGAACTCGAGCACGTGGTGTTTCACATGAATATGGACAAAGCCCCGGGTCCTGATGGCTTTAATGCTACTTTTTCCGCTCAGCATAGCTGGTGACCAAGCATGATGTCTTTGCTGTTGTACGAGCTTTCTGTGCTGGCAAAGGTCTACACAAGCAATTCAATAAAAAGAGCCTTACACTCATCCCAAAGAAGAAAGACCCCCAGTTTGCGCAAGACTTTCAGCCTATTGCTTCATCATGAAGATCATTGCTAATCGTTTAAAGAAGGTCCTTGGACGTCTGGTGGGGCATGCTCAGAGTACTTAAATCATGACAAGAGTCAATTGTTCTTCTGTGGCCAGGTTCGTGCAAAGTCCTAGATTGCTGGCCATCTCGCTATGACTGAAGCGGACCTACCTGTGATGTATCTGGGGATCCCACTGTTCTCCTCATGTGTCTCGAAGCAAATATGTGAGCAACTTATCGAGAAGGTATGCGGGCATTTGGCACATGGAAGAAGGCTCTACTCTCCATGGCTTGTCGGGTGGAGCTTGTACGGTCGGTCCTTGCTTCTTTTAGTATCTACTGGAGTTCATCTTTCTTGCTCCCTCGCAAGGTACTCCATGAGATAGAAACACTTATGTGTCACCTCATTTGGGGGCATGGCAAGGAAAAATCTGTAGTGATGGTGGCCTGGCGAGATTGTTGCTTACCTCGAGAAGTCGGTGGTCTTGATCTTCGTAGCCTTCTGAAATGGAATGATGATGGCATGTTACGTCTATTATGGGTCTTAATCTCGGAGGAGGACTCACTATGGGCTAAGTGGATAAGGAGTAAGTACCTTCGGGGCACAAGTATTTGGGTCGTTCGACCATCGACGATGTGTTCTTGGGCGTGGCGGGGCATCCTAAGGGTGTGAGCGATTGCCCGAGAGAAATTCAGTTATCATATTGGAACGGGTGAATCTGTGTGTTTCTTTGAGGACCCCTGGTTAGGTTGTCCTCTATCTTGTGAGCTGTTTGGGGAGTGTTTGCGCTACGATATGGGCAACCCCCCTTGGGATATTCGTGTGTAATCTTTCATTCACAATAGGCAATGGACTCTACTGCTACCACGTTCAAGGGAGATGCAGCAGCTTTGGGACTAGATTAAGGCAATTACGCCTAGCCAGGAAGTGACATCTTGACATGGGATGGTGGAGTGATCGGGCACCAACTCTCTATGAAATACGCTTGAGTGCTAGTTCCATCATCCTCCCCCTTGGTTGTTTGGCACAAGTTTGTTTGGCATAAAAATCGTGTTCCGAAGCATGCCATGACTTTATGGAAAGCAGCTCGGGGTCGACTTCTGATCCATGACTAAATGAAGAGACGTAACATGTGAATTATGGGCTGCAAAGCTTATCCTCTCTGTGAGCGTGAGGAGGAAATGAACTGCCATGTCTTGCTCGGTTGTGAGTATCCAAAATGTTTATGGGTGGAGGTCTTGTCTAAGTTGCAGATTAGTGCGAACTTTGAAGCCACCATCGTGGATGAGATTGCTCGCGTCGAAAGGGAAGTACTACACCGAACAAGGGTTATGAAAGCCTAGACTTACATTGCGGTCGCGGCTACGATACATGAGATATGGGCATAATGGAATGCACGCATCTTCAGAGGTGATAATAGAGGCTATAAGGATATTAGCATGATTGTTTCACAGGTGATGCGAATCCGAGAACCATGGGTCAGGAAGGCCACTGAAGATCCTTACTTTTCCACGTTTGAGAGGTTGTGGTCATAGCTATAGTTAGTGCTTCTGAGGTTGTTGTTGGCAGCTGCACTGTGATGTACTAGTGGGACAAGTGCTTGGTAAATGCTCTGGTTAGGACCCTAGAGTGGTGATCAGGAGGGGACTCAGGGATCACTACTTTATAGTTGGCACTTGGGCTGCACTAGTGTGGCTTCTATGCCTTTTAGTTTCTCTTTTTCGTTTTTTACGGACTAGTTAGTCGTACTTTCTTTCGTTGTATGTATATATTACATAGTATGTAGGAACTTTACAATATTAATAAAATTTGGAGGGCAACCTCCCTTTTCTATGCAAAAAATCTGAGAGTTGTTGCTTCAAATGGAGTAGTCCCACAATTTAGGCAGGGGTATTTTGGGAAGAAGTGAAAAGATAAGCACATTTTTAATAGGATGACAAAGTGAGAGTTTTTCCATAGAGTTTGGGAAACTTTAAACATAGAAAGTCAAATTTTCATACTAGTAGTAGTCGAAATCAAACCCCAAGCACATAAATATCATATATCGATCTCACTTAAGATAATAAGAGAGAGATTTCACTATTTCTTTCTTGTGCAACTTTTTCTATGTTAACAATTAATGTTAGGAAAAAATTTCAAAATAACATTTTTTTAAAAAAAATTGCCAAAATAAACCTCAATAAAAACTATTTGTCAAACTAGACTCGCTGCCACCACGTGGTGACACGTGGCGGCGGCGGGTTTTGTTTTTTTGTGCATAGAAACTCGGCATCGCCAGTGCAGAGTTCTACTTGGAAGAACTCAGCACTGGTGATGTCGAGTTCTACTTGGTTTTTTATTGGCCAACACTTGAAATTTTCCACTCAACGTGAGTTGGCAGGAGAAGTGATTCAAATAGAACTCGGCACTTAGAGTGCGGAGTTCTATTTGAACTGTTCTCCTGGCGCTTAGATCGTGCATGAGACAGTTGGACAGTCAGGAGAACAGTCTTAAATAGAACTCGGCATCTAGGATGCCGAGTTATAAAGGAAGAACTCGGCGTTTGTAACGCCGAGGTCACATAAAAAAAGTGAACTCGGCGTTACAAATGCCGAGTTTCGTCGGGCTATAAAAGTAGCCAACGCCCCCCCACTCCCCCTCTGCCGAGTTATCGCGTTTTTAAGGTTAGGGTTTCGATTGTTTTTCATTTTCCACCATTTTCATGCGTTTTTATGTATTAGGATGATATACATTATTGTTTTAAGTATGATTGTAGTGTTTTTGTTGGTTTAGGAACCCGTTTTGGTGCAAGCTCGATTTCGATTTTGGGTTTTTAGGCAAAACGTTTTATTTCTTGTTTGTTAGTTGATTATTTATTTAGTTTTGTTAATTATAGGTGTACGGTAGTAATCTTAAAAATAGTTGAATTTAAGTTTGATTATTGTGATTGAAATTAGATTTTTTGTTGTTATTTTGTTTTGAATGTATGTTACTTTGAAATAATGTAAACTTCAAAATGATTTTTTTTAGTTTAAATGTATGTGAGTTTGAATGTATATGGGAATTGAAGTTTGATTTTTGTAGTCTTAAAAATAGAGTAATAATGTATGTGGGTTTCCATGTTGAGAAATACGTCGTTACTTTGATGTTTAGAATGTGGTGATGTTATTTCTAGTATTGTTAGTTTGTTCTACCATGCAGGTTTAAATTTACGAATTTAAAAAATATAGCGGAGGTTCTGTCAAAAATTTAAATAAAATTCTGACATGATTCGTAACGTTATTTATTGTAGTTGATTTTATTGGAGAGACTGCTCGACGTCTACAGTCGTTTGCTACTACACTCGATTGAGGTAATTTCTAAAACATTTGAGTATTCTCAACTTTTTAAGTAGTTAGTAATGAAGAACAACCATCTCACTTTTTAATGTGTTATGTATAGATAGAGTTTGGCGGTTCCAGTACTGGATCAGTTAGTGGTAGCTACGCTTCACAGGGTCTGGTAGACAGATTAGTGTTGGTTTTGCAGGCCAACTACAAGTCTGACTTATTCAAAGATTTCGTAAGTATTTTACGTCTTCAAGTTAAATATTTGCACGTGAGTTTCAATATTCTGAGATTTCTCTAAATTTATGCAGAAGGATGTTGATGGTGTAAAATGTGTTGAGCATGGATCGAAGCTCAACGAATGGCAGATCACTGATGAGAGAATGTTGTTTCTGCTAGATATGGTAGGGTTTGACACAGTCACTCGGTTGGGCCGAGTTCAGTTGGACCATACCTTGCTGGGGGCGATGGTTGAGCGTTGGAGACCAGAGACTCATTCATTTCACCTGCGACATGGTGAGATTACGTGCACCTTGCGTGACAACTCGATGATTACCGGCTTGTGCGTAGATAGTTTGCCGGTGTATGAGTCTCAGGAGTACGTTTGGTCAGAGGTCTGCATGGATTTATTGGGTCAGGTCCCCGATGACTTGGGTCGTAAGGGTTCCGTAACTGTGGGTTGGCTGTAAGCTCAGTTTCAGCAGTTGTCTTTTGATGCTGACGAGGAGACAGTTACACGACACACCAGAGCCTTCATTCTGTTTCAGCCGGGATGCAGTATTTTGGCAGATAAGAGTGGCCCAATGGTTCACTTGAAGTATCTGTCTTTGCTCGGAGATTTGGCCGTCGCATCGGAGTACAGTTGGGGTAGTGCGGCTCTGGCCCACTTATATCACATGTTAGACGAAGCCTCACTGATTCCGACCAAACATCTGTGTGGTTTTCTTACGTTCCTGCAGTTGTGGTGCTGGGAACTGTAGGATTTCGTGTCCCTATGTATGTATATATTTTTTAAAATTTTAATACAACATACAAGATCGTTTTCATATTTTCAACAATTTCTATGTACATTACTTTGTGTTTATTCTAATACCATGCAACCCTACATTTATTAAAATAAACCACCAAGGTAGAATTATACCTAAAGGTTCTCTAAAACTTTTTTGAAGATCCGGAGTCGCGTTACCCGTTGAATCGTCCACGGAATTGCCTCCGAGTGTTTACCAAACTCTAAACAAGATTAGAGAGAAAGGAGCTAGCCAATCAATCTCTAACAAGGTTTAGAATCTAGCTAATAACCCCTCTTTAAGCTCCTGATATTCTTATCTCTAAAACTTAAATTTACTAAGAGATTTCGTGGCAATTAGGGAGAGATTAATGAGAGAAAGAATTTTTGCATTAGTATTAAACAAGTAGGAGTAGGGGTCCTTTTATAGTCTCCCAAAACATCCTTATCAAGAGCTATTCTTTAGCCATGATCCCTTGTTTATTCTCTCCCAAAATTAATCTCTAATTTCCACATAAGCACCCACAAAAAACGTTTTAATTAAATCTGGAATTAATCCACCCATGATTTAGTTAATCTCTTAATAATTCAGGCAGAACCGTTCTTGTTCGGTTGATCGAGTATAACTCGGCCAACCGAACCATTCGGTTATAACACGTGTTTGGTGCACCATGAGCTAGACGGTCGACCGAATCCGTATGAGAAAAATTCCCTGGAAGAATTCGGCCGAACCACGTCTTTTACTCGGTCGACCGTTTACCCACCAGAATCGCTCATGGGACATAGTCGTCGGATGACCGCGTCACCTTTGGTCTACCAAAAATACCACTTTCGGTTGACAGTTTCCAATCGGTTAACCGAACCCGATTGTCCAGGCACTCTAGACAATCTTAGTCAATCAATTATGTTTACCCGTTCCCGATTCGGTTAACCGATCCGAAGATACCCCGGTCGACCGAACCATGAACGGTTTACCATGTTTGACCCTGATTTTGCCTTTGTCAAATTTTGGATTTATTTCCAACAAAATTTGATCTTTTGGGGGTTTTAGCAAATTCACATCTTATATAATATATTATCATATGTAATATTCAATTATTACACCCCATAATATATATACCTCATATGAACGGTTGATGTTATGATTTTCATGACATATTGATTTTATTCGTTCACCACATGTGTCTCATTTTCACATGAAACCCGACACATCATATGAACTTAAAATCAAGGCTCTTGTTTCCCATTTTTGTAGTATGACCTATAGGAGGATCTAAGCCAAATTAGCAGCGATATTAAACACTTAATATCTCAAACTATTAACGTTATCTAGCTACACATTATAGTTACCCAATTAGCATAGATGTCTTTGTTCCACCGAACCAAAACATGATCCATTTAGTGATGTAAGTGCATCACTTGTGTTCGTCCCTTGCCTCATGATATTATGAATATATACAAAGTAGAAATGTTTCATCTTTGTATTATATTCATTTCTTGATCTCTCTAAGCTAATTATAACTATGTAACATAACTCAAGTTACATAGTGGACATTATAATTTTGCTTTATCAAGGGCCACTAATATCATCACTCAATTAAGAGGGGCAATGATAATCGTTTAACTAGCTATATTTTCCAGCACAAGTCATGCTCAACCAACTATTGCCTTTATCACTACACTCATTGATAGCTTTTGACAATAATCAAATTAAGCACTTCTTGAGTGAAAAGATACAAGTCTCATATCTTAGGATCCAAGACACAGTGAAAATATTAATGACCTTTTATTTTGAATGACATTTTTCCCTTGAGGAAGGTCAACCAAGTTCCATACTTGATTATCATACATGAACCATAGTTTGGAGTCCTTTCTTTCCATTGCTTCTTGAAAGGTCGAGGGATCATCGGTATCTAGTACCATGATCTCATGAAGTCCCAAATACATATCGGGTTTCTTCCTTTCCCTCGTTGACCTTCTAAGTTCTTTTGGCTCTACGTGTACTTCTCAAACTTCTTCCACAATTTCTTGTGGAATTGGTTCGTGTTCGATTCTCGAACGTACACTAGGTGGGGAAGATTGAGTTTCTCTCACAATTTCGTGCGAGGGTCTCTCACTCACGCTCCCACTAACCAAAGGAACCTCGGTTGGGCCTTAATGATCTTGAATATCATCATTCATATCATGATCTTCTAGAGTATCTTGAGTCTCCTGAAGCACAACTCTACTCCCACTACTTTTTATTCTTTCCAGAAATTCTTTTTCTAGAAATACGGCATCCCTCTCTACAATCACTCGATTGGAGGTTATATGCCAAAAGTAGTATCCTCTTGTCTCACGAGGATAACCTATGAAGAAGCACTTATCCACTTTTGGTTGATGTTTGGTCGACATCAAACTCTTGACGTAGGCCTCACAACCCAAAATCTTGAGAAAATTGAGCTTAGGAGTTTTACCACTCCATAGCTCATAAGGCATTTTCTCTACGGATTTGGATGGAACATTATTTAGTGTGTAAGCCGCAGCTTCTAGTGCATAACTCCAAAAGTAAAGCGCCAATTCAGCTTGACTCATCATTGATCGAACCATGTCGAGTAATGTCCTATTCCTCCTTTCGGATACCCCATTCCACTGAGGTGTACCGGGAGGGGTGAGCTATGGTACAATACCACACTCCTCTAGGAATGAGTTAAATTCAGTACTTAAGTACTCACCTCCACGATCCGTTGGTAGAGACTTGATTTTCTTGTTGAGTTGGTTCTCTACTTCATTGTTGAATTCCTTGAACTTGTCAAAGTATTCACTTTTGTTTATCATTAGATAAATATAGCCATAACGACTATAGTCATCCGTGAACGTAATGAAGTACCTAAAACCATCTCTTGCACTAGTACTCATCGGACCACATACATCGGAATGTATCAAATCCAACAAGTCATTCGCTCTCTGTCCTTTCTTCTTGAAAGGCCACTTGGTCATTTTGCCCATTAGGCAAGGTTTGCACGTCTCCAATGATATAAAATCAAGTTGACCAAGAAGGTTAGCTTCTTGCAATTTCTTGATGTGTTTTCATTTATGTGACCAAGACGATAGTGCCACAAGAGTGTATCATTCACGTGAGTAGTTTTAAGTCTTTTGTTATTGATGTTTAAGATTCGTTTATTATTCAATTCAAGCAAATAGAGACCATTCCTCACGAATGCATTTGCATAGAAAATACCATTCTTCGATATAGACAAGCAAGAATTTGAAATATTTATATAAAAATTATCCATATCTAAACATGATACAGAAATAATGTTCTTGTTAATCGAAGGGACATAATAAACATTCTTTAAACATAAATTTAAACCACTAGATAATTGATGCTCCACATAACCATGTGCAATCGCAGCAACGCTCGCACCATTTCCGACCTTCAAAATCATCTCGTTCTTTACGAGTTCCTTCCTATCCTTTAGTAGCTGCACATTAGAAATTATGTGAGCTCAAGATCCGGTATCAATTACCCAATCATGGACAGAGGTGGCTAAATTTATCTCAATAACAAATATACCTTTGGCTTTTTTGGGGATCTTAGTTCAATCACTCCATTGTTAAGATCTTCCTTCTACTTGGGGCAATTTGGCCGGATGTGTCCCTTTTCACCGCAGTGAAAGCTCTCCGTGTTGGGAGTCAGAGATTTCAAAGATTTCCCCCTTGAGGCACTCCCATGAGCACCTCCTACTCCCGTGCTCTTGATTGACGTATTCTTGGTGAATTTGCCTTTACCTTTGGTGATCTTCTTGCTCCCTCCATGGACGGCTAGGACGTGCTTGTCCCGACCCTTGCCCATGTCAACTTCAGCCGTTTTGAGAGCGTTGTGAAGTTCCTCAAGACTCACCCCTTTCTCACGCACATGACAGTGCATAATGAAGTCCTTGTAGGACGGGGTAAGAGAGCCAAGAATGAAATCTTCCTCAATGTCATCGGGCATCGGGGAAGAGAGCTTCGACAACTTCTCAAGGTATCCATGCATCGTGAGAAAATACATGGATACCGATGTTCCCTCCGTCATGTGGCACCTTGTGAGTGCGATGGTGATCTTATAGCGCTCTTTTCTAGCACTATCCATGAACATCTTTGTTAAAGCTTTCACGGTCTTCTTGGGTTTTGAATCCAAGTATTTCACTTGAAGCGAGTCACCCATGGAGGCCAACATTAGACCGTGAACTTGGTTCTCTTGGTCTTCTCACTTGGCTTTTGCCTCTCTTGCTATCGGTTGCCTTCTCATTTAATTTTGGGATTTCACCATCCAAAATATGAGATAGTTTCTAACAATTCAACACGATATTGAGCTTGAGTTGCCAGCTTATGAAGTTTGAGTCATCATTTGCCAAAGAATGTTTTCAATCATAGATCGCACAATAGGTTGAATATTCGACATTTCTACAAAATAAATTGTATGGGATTTAATGTCAATTTTATGTTTTAAAAAACAATACCGCAAATAAAAAAATTGTCCATAAATGCAGCAATCCAAGATCCTATCAATTATAATATAAACTAGTTAAGGGCTATCGGATATACTATAAAATCAAGGTAAGAAAACATTTTCTAATCATAACCATTTCGAAATATCACAACATTTGCATTTTCAAACTCTTATGACTCTTGTCGTTTTAATTAAGAGGGAATTTGACCTGTCCTCGTAAGAAAAACTCTCTTTCTCAAAACCGAGCTAGGGATCGCGGTCTTGTTAAGAAAACTTTTTTCATTTGATACGAGATACGTTTATCCATTGTATTCACAAACAAATATACTCGGTGTCCACTAAGGGTGAATCGCACCTCGTACATCTATTCGTGGCACAACAATAGACAACCTTATATCTCCCACTATTCCCAAAGATGGAGGAAGCTATCTCCCGCTAAGGGCGAGCAGAATATCCCTCAATCGATGGCTGCTAGTGGACGGAATAAGAAAGAAAGATACTCTTAATTTTTGGTTGGACAATTTAAACATTAATATGTGATTTTAGAATTTAGGTGATCATGCATATTTATCATCTATACACATCATAACATTCATCCATGCAATCACATATATATCAAGCACACAAACATATATAAATCCATTCACACACACATTGTGTGAGTTTATATGTTCCCGCGTCCTTGATCCTCGATTATTGCGCTTCTTCAGCGTCTTCCTCTTCCACCATGGATGTTGATATTGCAAAATATAAACATGCATCTCTCAATTTTGAAAATTGTCTAGTGCAAGTCCTATGTAAAAATCCTCTCATATGCATGCATATACATAAAAAATAGAAATTTGGCTTTTACATATACATAAGCCCCTGTGATTGAATAATAATAACATACACATTCATTCATTCATTCATTCACACAAGGCTTCATCGGAATATATAAACTCACATATCACTGCATAAGAGAACTCGAGCAACGCATGTACATATACTATATATTACTCGATTTAGTTTAGCATGCTTCTCTAAATCAAAAAATTCTAAAATCATTTGAAATCCATTAAAAATGATTTTATGCATTCGTAGTTCAAAACATAAAATATTTGAACCGTTGTTTATCCAATTTCCAAAAATAATTTTTTTAAAGAAAGATAAACATATGCTTTTTTCCGTTTTGTTGATTCCTTATAAAATAATCATTTAATTAAAAACGAAAAATCTATAAATTAGACATAAGTCTAAATTTTAATTCTAACATTCACATGATGTGTTTCAAAACATTTAAACCTATCCAAAGAATCAATTAGAATTAAATCAACAAAAAAACTATAGGAAAACTCGAAAAAGACATGGAACATGAATTGTTTCGATTGTAGATGGTAAACTAAAATTAATTATATAGTCTAATTATTGAAAATATGAAGTAAAAGTTTTGATACCACTGTAGGATTTCGTGTCCCTATGTATGTATATATTTTTAAATTTTTTAATACAACATACACGATCGTTTTCAACAATTTCTATGTACATTACTTTGTGTTTATTTTAATACCATGCAACCCTACATTTATTAAAATAAACCACAAAGATAGAATCATACCAAAAGGTTCTCTAAAACCTTTTTGAAGATCCGGAGTCGCGTTGCCCGTTGAATCGTCCACGGAATTGCCTCCGAGTGTTCACCAAACTCTAAACAAGATTAGAGAGAAAGGAGCTAGCCAATCAATCTCTAACAAGGTTTAGAATCTAGCTAATAACCCCTCTTTAAGCTACTGAGATTCTTACTCTAAAACTTAAATTTACTAAGAGCTTTCGTGGCGATTAGGGAGAGATTAATGAGAGAAAGAATTTTTGCATTAGTATTAAACAAGTAGGAGTAGGGGTCCTTTTATAGTCTCCCAAAACATCCTTATCAGGAGTTATTCTTTAGCCATGATCTCTTGCTTATTCTCTCCTAAAATTAATCTCTAATTTCCACATAAGCACCCACAAAAAACGTTTTAATTAAATCTGGAATTAATCCACCCATGATTTAATTAATCTCTTATTAATTCAGGCAGAATCGTTCTACTTTGGTGGACCGAGTATGAATCGGTCAACCAAACCGTTAGGTTATAACACGTGTTCGGTGCACCGTGAGCTAGACGGTCGACTGAATCCGTATGAGAAAAATTCCCTGGAAGAATTTGGACGAACCACGTCTTTTACTCGGTCGACCGTTGACCCACTAGAATCGCTCCTGGGACATAGTCATCGGATTACCGCGTCACCTTCGGTCTACCGAAAATACCTCTTTTCGGTTGACTATTTCCAATCGGTTAACCGAACCCGATTGTCCAGGCACTCTAGAGAACCCCGGTCGACCGAACCATTAACAGTTCACCGTGTTTGACCCTGATTTTACCTTTGTCAAATTTTGGATTTATTTCCAACAAAATTTGATCTTTTGGGGGTTTTAGCAAATTCACATCTTATATAATATATTATCATATGTAATATTAAATTATTACACCCCATAATATATATACCTCATATGAATTTATTATGATTCTAATTATGTCAATTCTCATGACACATTAATTTTATTCGTTCACCACATGTGTCCTATTTTCACATGAAACCCGACATATCATATGAACTTAAAATCAAGCCTCTTGTTTCCCAGTTTTGTAGTGTGACCTATAGGAGGATCTAAGCCAAATTGGCAGTGATATTAAACACCTAATATCTCAAACTATAAACAGTATCTAGCTACACATTATAGTTACCCAATTAGCATAGATGTCTTTGCTCCCCCGAACCAAGACACGATCCATTTAGTGATGTAAGTGCATCAGTTGTGTCCGTCCCTTGCCTCATGATATTAAGAATATATAAAAAGTAGAAATGTGTCATCTTTGTATTATATTCATTACTTGACCTCTCTAAGCTAATTATAACTATGTAACTTAACTCAAGTTACATTGTGCACATTATAATTTTGCTTTATCAAGGGGCCCACTAATATCATCACTCAATTAAGAGGGGCAATGATAATCGTTTGAGTAGCTATCTTTTCCAGCACAAGTCATGCTCAACCAACTATTGCCTTTATCACTACACTCATTGATAGCTTTTGACAATAATCAAATTAAGCATTTCTTGAGTGAAAAGATATAAATCTCATATCTTAGGATCCAAGACACAGTAAAAACATTAATGACACGAAACACAATTCCATAATGTTTTACTTGTTAGGTCTATTCAATATATAAAAGTAATTTTTTCCTCTTTTATATACTCTTGTCGTCAATTATTTGTAGAGCTACAACAATCTATGACCAACATGACAATCTTATCTCGGTAATTAATGTTCCATGTTAATTACAATGATTGTTAATAACTTTAGATTTATGTAAACCATTATCTTTTAGAGCTCTATGGTTAAGGACCAAGCGCCTCTTCCTTAACACTTCGAAAAGAGGAATACCATAATCAAGGAACAAAATGTTTGCACATTCAATTCATAATAATTGACATATAAAAGTAAATCTTTTAGAACACATTCCTTTCAGGAACACCTACACATTGGGAGACCTTTGAAGAGCAGACCATTAATATACCCGGAGGACGAGAGGGCACCATTAGGTTCCCGTTGGAGATGACCAAGAACATTCAAGGGCAGTGCGAAGACGACGACACTTGATTTTTATCAGAATGAGCTGGAGGTGCAGGAATTCGATCAAGTGATCTGGGACCCTTATGCACATTTGGATCTTAGTCAGTTACCACCACTATGTACGGAATGTTCAGAGATCGGGACGAGCTGTACTTGGCTTATAAATTTTGGTGAGGTGGTTATGAATTGTCCAGACCAAGTGATGAGACAGTTCGGTCTGCAGCAGCACATTCCAGAGCCGATGGAGAGACATGTAGTGAAATCGACTCAGGGGAGGTCGGATGTTAATTGGTTGGTGGAAAATCACCACTTCATTCAGCATTGGTCACACAGAAGAGATCATCTACAGTTTGAGCGACCACTCCTAGGTGTCACTCCTGAAGAGAGCACACAACTGTATATGGAATTGTACTGGAGCATCACCGTACGTTGGATAGTTCATCACTGCTTGGCTCCGACTAATACCTTATACAGACCTCGAGCGGGTAGAGAGCGAGAGATGGTAAGATTTAAATATTTATTTAAATAATTACCACGTTTTAAAATTGAGTTTTTTGATAAACTTTTAATTATCTATAGGTGCACGGAGTTTATGAGTTCCACGAAGAACTCCATCAAATTCACAAGGCGATCAAAGATCACAAGACAGACTCTTCGATGGTTGGAAAATTGAAGGAAAAAATGAAGGCTTGACTTATGTGTTTTGGTGCTGAAGAACCCACATTACATTGGAGTCAGGATCACGTCGTTGAAGAAGAAGATTCACACTCTCAAGAAGACGCTGGCGGTCTTACTTAGGATACTGAGAATGCAGCACGATGAGGGATGCTAAGTGCAAGGTCATTCCTCATGTGTACTTGTGGATTCCTCTGATGTTGGTCACACAAATTTTGGTTCGCTGTGTGGCATCACAGAACAAGAAATGGGTGAAGATGTAACAAATTAGGAGACAGACATACTCCTTGAGCTCCCCCAACAGCCTGGCACCGACCATCTGACCAGGGAGTGGATCTTTCAAAAGGTCCTCCTTCCGAAGAAGGTTTGTGACGCCTCTTGTAGCCATGTGGATTGTCTTACCACGCAAACTTAGGCCCAGAATTAAGGTAATGTCTTCTTCTGTAAAGGGGACTATCCTAGACCCAAGCCTCAACCCCACCTCCCTGGGCTCATAGTGGTCGACGAACCAGTCCACAATGTCATTATCCACTGGGACATTATTAAGCATTAGGAAGTGACAGAAGGGGGTCCCCTTGAAAAGGTCCTTTTACGTCAGTCATGTTTTCCAACTCTTGTTGTATCGATTTCCAGGAGCATTTCAATGTCTAGAAGTAGTGGCTCGACTCCTAAGACAACAAAAACACCGACTTCAGCAACCTCGCACATCAAAGAAAGGAAGAAGCAACTGTTACGTCGACATACCTGATGCGCCACCACTTAGGATGAGGAAGCAGGACGGGGAGAATCCACCAGTCAAGGGAAGAAGGTGGAAGAAAAAAAAATTGCCTTTTTTGAATGTTGGAAGGAAACAGGGAATACGTCGGGAGGAGTTTTGCACTGTCACTGGATTCTAAAAGGAAACTGAAAATATTGAGAAGATTTCTGTCACTTTTTTACGTTCAAATTCCTACTTTCCTCGATTCGAGCGTCCAAATTAATTACTTCCATATTAAGGGATAAAACATCGAGCATTGTCGAGCGTCCATCGCAATCAATCGATGTTAACATGTTGTGGATGTTGAAATCACACAATTTGGTTTAAACTCATTTTGAAGAATCCTAACTTAATATGAACTATTGATCTACATCGAGAACTAATCGAACCGTTTAAAATAAGCTAAGTTAAAATTGTTCCATGTTTGGTAAAAGAATCGAGCAATGTCGACCTTAGATCACTCTCGATGACGGTCGAACGAATATCGCTCCTTATCGAGTACAAGGCCAGAGCATATCCAAACGAAATGAACCTCAAAAGAAAACGCCCATCGAGCACTTTAAGAGCACTAGTCGAGCACTTGTTGGTGAACTCAAACGAGCAATAGTCTATCGCCCTCGATCGACTAGAACAAGAAAAAGAGGATAAGGAGCTCAACGTTAAATGATAACGATAGTCGAGGAAAATATACCGTCCATCGAACACTATTGAGTGCAACTTCAAAATAGATTAAATCAATACCTCTGTAGTCTAACTTTACATCCCCTCCTATTGTGTCCACTTCCATCACGTCTACTGCACCTGCGCGATTTGACCACAATTTCCCCTAGAGATGATAGACATTTTCTCATAATCCTGCCTACTTTTATCTTCTTTTGTCTACCAACTAGATTTCTTTCAACATGCACCTTCACAACCATATATTTTATGTCATCAGGAGCAGTCCAATCATCCTTGTTACCACAAGGATAAATTGTTTCTTTATATGTCAACCTCCATGATTCATTTGCATAAAATGGGGAACACAATGTGTACGTATTGACCCATGATCAAGCAGTACAGCAACCACATGAACACAATGTATTCCAATAATTTGAAACATTCTGCATGAACACTCGTTTATCATCAAATTAAACTCACCGTCGTCATCCCGACCTACCACAAGAAATTCAAATTGATTAAGCTTGTGGACTTTCAAGAACCCTACTTTGGTAGCTATTCCAATTATATCACACTCCATGAAAGGTGACAATTTGGTTGTGCTTGTCTGAATAGCTGCACGTCATTCACAAAACTAGGTTTGGAGTGTGAACTGAATGTACTCCACAAAAGTCATGACTGGTGATTGAATTTATGTTTAACTGTAAGTGCACGAAGTCAGTGAAGACGCGACAAGTACGGGTCGTGTCCACGAGGAGGTGTGTCAACTCTGGTTTGTTCGAAGGCAAGTGGGAAAAAGAGGGGAGAAGAGATTGATTAAACTAAACTAACTACGCTAAATATCATGAATTATCTCATGAGTGTTTGTTATGCATAAGAAATACCTCATGGGAAAACCTACCATCCAAAACACTAACCTAGGTGAATAATATGAGCATGACAATTTTGTTATTAAGGACCTAAACAAGCATGGAATGTACCTAAAGATTATGGTAGAAACCATCAAGTTAAGTATTCTCTTTAATTCAAACAAGCATACTAACGTTTCACACATACAACAACATTAAGCATTCATTCCATTCTACATGACATGTATAAACATCAACTCCACCCCCAAAGGGGGATTGAACTACTCACACATTATTAATCTAACATTCATATTAAGGAAAAGAAACATGCTAATAAATTCTACGAAGATTAAAACAAATAAGATTAACTAACTATGCAAAGAACTAAAAGAAAAAACAATTAACTAACAAAACATTTTATTGCTCACTCACATTACAAGCAGCCTCTCTCCACCAGAGTTTTTGCTCCAAAGCTTTAATCCTAGTAGAGACGATGGCCACCAAGAGATGAGATGTATTACAAAGGAGGAGGAAGAGTTCTATTTATAGCCTTAAAAAAGGTAACTGGAGACAATCTTTTGGTATGGGACTAAACCATACCAAATATAGCATAAAACACCTTAATACACATCCGATAGAAGATGGGTCGGATCCGGAGCCAAATGGACCACCAAATGGCGGTTTGGAACTGCCAATTGGTGGTCTGGATCTCTTGGATCCGGCCCAGTTTCTTATGACTTCTCAGTAGCTTTGTTTCTTCTCTTGGAGTGCACCCTAACTGGTTGTGTGAGTTGCGACCCGAATCCAATTGCCAAAATACTCCTCATGATGGTGTGGAGTGCTTGATTTTGCTAATTAGTCATTTTGGGTTTACATATGGGTCCGTCTCTCTTGCATCTTAGTTCTTTTCCTTGATTTTAAGTCTTTTTTGAGTCTCTTCTTCTCAAACCTTTTTATTCCCGAAACATAAACATAAAAGTCGTTATGTAGCATTGTTTAGGCTAAAAAAAAAGGATATAAGACACAAAAATATGCGTGATATGATGTCAATGAAATACCCCACACCTAACTTTTGTTATTCCTGAGCAAAACAAAGAAGGGGAAAAATGAAAGAAAGGAAAAATCATTCGTAAAACTGGGAAATCCTAACTCACTTTGGTAGGAATCACGGTTGCACTTAGCACGTGCAACAAACCGTTAAACCCCATTGTCACCAAGGAGGAGGAGTGTTGTCTCAAGGGTTTTCAGCGGATATACCCACAAAATCCGAACAAAGATGCACTATTCAAGCTAACAACACGACTCGATGGAGTCATTTTGTCGATCATTGGATACGGTAATACTAGGGATCGACTCTCTATATGTATTCAGTCCACACACCTAGCCTACTGAACCATTCGTGCAAATTAATTATGGACTTAAGTCAAAGACGTGGGCAACCTTAACATCCTCAAGTGATACAAAGTGCAAAGTCCATTAAGGTTCTTATTTGCATTACCCTTTTTTCTTCTTTTTATTCTTTCTTCTTCTTTTTCTCTTTTTTACTAGTTGATTGTTGTCCATTTTAATTAAACCGCAAGTGCACGACCGCGTTGAAGTGGTGGCAAATACGGGTCGTCCTCAGGGAGGTGAGCAGCCTCTCGTTTGCACGAAATAAAGTGTCGAAAAAATGGAGAAGAGGGTTGATTATGCTACTCGACGCTACACTACACTACGAAGTGTGAAATGCGAAAGAAAGCAACAAATGATTAACTAAAACTTAACTAAGAACGAAAGACGAGTGCTGGAATTCAGAAATGGAAAACCCCTAAGGGGTGGAGTGAGTGCACACATGCAAAGAGGTGGGTGTTGAACATATTCTTTAAGTACAAATAGAGGTGGTGTTATCATGCATAGGAAGTGTCTAAATGTTATGGCAAAACCTATCAATCCATTCGCCATCCTAGTTTATTAATATTTACATATACAAGTTGTTTATTTCAGAACCTAAACAATCATGAGAGGTGTCTAATCATTTTGGCAAAACTCATCAAGTTATAAATTCTATCCTAAACGAGCAAGCATACATTCATGTTTTATCAACATATTGGAAATAAAGGATTTATTCCATTCTGTAATGCATGTATGAACATATACTCCACCCCCAAAGGGGATGGAACTACTCACTAAATATTAAACTAACTATTACACTAAGCAAGAAAAGCATATTAACTAAGCTACTAAAACTAATGAAATGAAATTAAACAAAGTAAAACAAGAAACATAAAACAAACAACATAATAAAGATACTTTTATTAAAGTGACTCACATTTCAAGTAGCATCCTCCTAATTTAGTGTGTGCTTGAAGGCCTCACTTCTAGTAGGAAGAATAGCCACTTAAAATATGGAGTGATTACATTAGAAGGTGAAGAGTTCTATTTATAGCCATAGAAAAAGGCACTCCGGGACAATTCCCCGATGTGGGACTAAACAGATACCAAAAATAGCCTAACCAAACACTAATACATGTGCTGGAGAAATTGGGGCGGTCCATAAACTTTGGATCGGGTTGGAATTTGTTGTGGGCTTTTCTTGCTGGTATTGTTTGTCTTTGATGCAGTTACTTGACTTGTTGGAGCTCCGACCCGAATCGAATTGCTAAAATACTCCCCATGATGGTGTGGAGTTTTATGTTTTGCTCTTAGGTCCTTCAGTCTTACGTTCAGGTCCTTCTCCCTTGCATCTCAGTCCCTAGATCTCAAAATTCAGTCCTTTTTCCCAGCTTTTGGGTCCTTTTATGCTTCATCTCTTCAAACCTATTTATTCCTGAAAACTAAACATAAAACCCATTACATAGCATTATTTACGTGAAAGATAATGGATATAAGATACAAATATGAGCATGAAATGATGTCAATCAAATACCCCCACACCTAACTTTTGCTAGTCCCGAGCAAAACAAAGAAAGGAAAAGGCATACGAGAAAAACAAGAAATCCTAACTCACTTTCGTAGGAATCACGGTTGCACTTAGCACGTGCAACAAGCCGTTAAACCTCATTGTCGCCAAGGAGGAGGAGTGTTGTCCACTGATGGTTTTCAGCGGATATACCCACAAAATCCGAACAAGGTGCATTAATCAATCTAGCTACACGACTCGTTGGACTTATTTTGTCGATCATGAGACGCGGTAATACTACGGGTCGACTCTATATGGGTAATCAGTCCACACACCTAGCCTAATGAACCATTCGTGAAAGTTAGATAAGGACTTAAGTGAAAGACATGGGCAACCTTAACTTCTGAATGTGATACAATGTGTAAAGTCCATTTTGGTTCTTATTTGACTCTTTTTTTCTTTTTTTTCTTTTTCTTTGGAGCAGTTTATTGTTAGTGTTTGATTCTCCCAGGGTCAGGTTTCGTGCATCATTGCCTATGAGGACTTACACTATCACGCACACCTTCCCCTAAATCTCCACATAGGGCGATCCCTACCACCTGTGTAACGGGAGTTCAGTCGGTGCATCCCAAGTCAGGTGACTCGAATGCACCAGGCACAAAGTCCCCTCAGACCTACTTTTCCGAGTGATAGGAGCCGTGCGAGAAGAGAGAACACCACTTATTTATTTATCTACATGGGAACCAAAACCCCTACACTTACAGTTTCACAAAAAGAGTTTAAGGGCCCTTGACTACGACAAACTTCCTTATACTAACAGACACGAATTATTTGACTCACTAGGTGCAGGGTGGACTTCTTTAAATGTTTGAGTGCTGAAACCCTATGATTACACCCCCCCCCCCCCCCCCCCGAGGGAAAAATGGGGTGCATCCTAACGCCTCGATAAGACCTAATGCCAGTAAACTAGATATCTTAATGCATCAAGTTCAAGACAATTTTGGGAGCTTTCTTTTTACTTTGCCTTTCAACGGTTTTGCACATGATAAACACACGCAAAACCTTCCAAAAACATTTTCTTTCGCAAACACATGACGATTTTGAAAGAAATGTGAAAATTTTAAAGCACTAGGCAAGCAAAAGAAGATAAGTCACCCAAGGATCATGGCAAGTAGGTATATCGATATTAAATGCAGCACACTAACATGACTCTATCAATACACACAAAAGAAAACAAAATCAAAGGAAACAAAAACTTGTGGAACGTTTTAATTAAACCGCAAGTGCACGGCCGCGTTGAAGCGGTGGCAAATACGGGTGGTCCTCAGGGAGGTGAGCAGCCTATTGTTTGCACAAAATGAAGTGGCAAAATAGGGAAGAGAGTTGATTATGCTACGCTACACTACAAAGTATGAAGTATGAAATGCGAAAGAAAGCAACAAACGATTAACTAAAACTAAACTAAGAACGAAAGACGAGTTCTGAATTCAGAAATGGAAAACCCCAAAGGGGTGGAGTGAGTGCACACATGCAAAGAGGTGGGTGTTGAACACATTCTTTAAGCAAAAATGAAGGTGGTTTATCATGCATAGGAAGTGTCTAAATGTTATGGCAAAACCTATCAATCCATTCACCAACCTAGTTGATTAACATTTACATATGCAAGTTGTTTATTTCAGAACCTAAACAAGCATGAGAGGTGTCTAATCATTTTGGCAAAACTCATCAAGTTATAAATTCTATCCTAAACAAGCAAGCATACATTCATGTTTTATCAACACATTGTAAATAAAGAATTCAATCCATTCTCTGATGCATGTATGAACATCTACTCCACCTCCCAAAGGGGATGGAACTACTCACTACACATTATACTAATTATTAAACTCAGCAAGGAAAGCATATTAACTAAGCTACTAAAACTAATGAAATGAAATTAAACAAAGTAAAACAAGCAAAATGAAACTAATAACATTACAAAGAAACTTTTATTAACAAATGACTCACATTTCAAATAGCATCCTCCTACTTTAGTGTGTGCTTCAAGGCCTCACTTCTAGTAGGAAGAATAGCCACTCAAAATAGGGAGTGATTACATTAGAAGGTGAAGAGTTCTATTTATAGCCATAGAGAAAGGCACTCCGGGACAATTCCCCGATGTGGGACTAAACAAATACCAAAAATAGCCTAAACAAACACTAATACATATGCTCCAGAAAACTCAGCGGATCCGGGAAGATCCGGACCGCCAATTGGCGGTCTACAGGATCCGGATCGCGCTCAGATTTGTTGTGGGCTTTTCTTGGTATATTTTCTGGTCTTGGATGCATTTACTTGGCTTGTTGGAGCTCCGAGCCGAATCGAATTGCTAAAATACTCCCCATGATGGTGTGGAGTATTCTGTTTTGCTCTTAGGTCCTTCGGTCTTACGTTCAGGTCCTTCTCCCTTGCATCTCAGTCCCCAGATCTCACAATTCAGTCCTCTTTCCCTGCTTTTGGGTCCTTTTATGCTTCATCTCTTCAAACCTATTTATTCCTGAAAACTAAACATAAAACTCGTTACATAGCATTGTTTAGGTGAAAGATAGTGCATATAAGATACAAATATAAGCATGAAATAATGTCAATCAAATACCCCCACACCTAACTTTTGCTAGTCCCGAGCAAAACAAAGAAAGAGAAAAGCGTACGAAAAATAAGAAATCCTAACTCATTTTCGTAGGACTCACGGTTGCACTTAGTACGTGCAACAAGTCGTTAAACCTCCTTGTCGCCAAGGAGGAGGAGTGTCGTCTCCTGAGGGTTTTCAGTGGATACACCCACAAAATCTGAACAAAGATGAATTAATCAATCTAGCTACATGACTCGTTGGACTCATATTGTCGATCATGGGACGCGGTAATACTACCGGTCGACTCTATATATGTAATTAGTCCACACACCTAGCCTAATGAGTTATTCGTGAAAGTTAGTTAAGGACTTAAGAGAAAGACATGGGCAACCTTAACTTCTGAATGTGATACATTGTGTAAGGTCCATTTTGGTTCTTATTAGACACTTTTTTTTGGTTTTTTTTTCTTCTTTTTTTTTCTTTTCATTAGAGCATTTTATTGTTTGGTGTTTTATTCTCCACGGGTCAGGCTTCATGCATCATTGCCTATGAGGACTTACACTATCACGTGCACCTTCCCCCAAATATCCACATAGGGCGATCCGTACCACCCGTGTAACGGGAGTTCGGTCGGTGCATCCCAAGTCAGATGACTCGAAAGCACCAGGCACAAAGTCACCTCAGACCTACTTTCCCGAGTGATAGGAGTCGTGCGAGAAGAGAGAACACCACTTATTTATTTATCTACATGGGAACCAAAACCCCTACACTTAAGTTTCACAAAAAGAGATTAAGGACCCTTGACTACGACAAACTTCCTTATACTAACAAACACGAATTATTTGACTCACTAGGTTCAGGGTGGTTCTTTAAATGTTTGAGTGCTGAAACCGTATGATTACACCCCCCCCCCCCCCCCCCGAGGGAAAAATGGGGTGCATCCTAACGCCTCGATAAGACCTAAAACCAGTAAAGTAGATATCTTAATGCATCAAGTTCAAGACAATTTTTGGAGCTTTCTTTTTACTTTGCCTCTCAACGGTTTTGCACATGCTAAACACACGCAAAACCTTCCAAAAACATTTTCTTTCTTAAACACATGACGATTTTGAAAGAAATGTGAAAATTTTAAAGCACTAGGCAAGCAAAAAAAATAAGTCACCCAAGGATCATGGCAAGCAGATATATCGATATTAAATGCAGCACACTAACATGACCCTATCAATACACACAAAAGAAAACAAAATCAAAGGAAAATTACTCAACTATGTACATACGTAAAATACCCCCCCCCCACACCTACTTCATGCATTGTCCTCAATGAATGTGAGCAAGATACTACATGGATTTATGCATGAAAAAAGGAAGATCTCACCAACATTAAGCACAACAGGAAATTCATGGTTATAGTGATGGACACAAACCCAAATTCCCCCAAAACCTGTGAGATACTGAAGAAGGGAGACAAATACGTGAAGAAATGGGGCCCAAGTACACAAGGGTTGGGGCCCACAACAATCAATGGCCACTCATGAAGTCTTTTATTACTCTCTTTTTTTAACATGATATATACAGCAACAATGATATTCTCATAATCATTTGGTCAAGGAACATCAAATGAGAACATCAAGTCATGAGGACCAGAGACTTGCCGAGATGGGCAAACTTCACCGGTACTCTGAGGTGTCATGAGGGGTTAAAGGTCAAAGCTGAAAGGCTCGAACCCCTCATGATATTGGTTGGGTGTAGGCAACATGAATGAGTGAAGTTGTGTTGCCTCACTAGGGTTTAGTTGCTCATCGAACAAAACCCTCCAACCAATAGGTGGGTGCATCAGAATGAGTTCCTCAAGCTCATTCGATGGATGCAGCAGACCTGCATCACTAAGAATGGGGCTTCTCCCCAAGTCATCCAACAAGGACCTCCCACCATCATTTAGATCATCAAGCATAAGCTCGGTCATAGGTGGGTCCTTGTTGGAGTCAATTTGAAGCTAAAATGGCTCAATGGCCATGGGACATGAGGTAGAGACAGAAGGGAATGTGTTCTAAAAGTTTTACTTTTAAATGTCAATTATTATGAATTGAATGAGAAATCATTTTGTTCCTTGTTTATCTTATTCGTCTTTTAGAAGTGTTAAGGAAGAGGCTCTTGGTCCTTAACCGTAGAGCTCTAAAAGATAATGGTTTACATAAAGCAAAAGATATTCGCAATCATGGTAATTAACATGGGACATTAATTACCGAGTTAAGATTGTTGATTGACATCATTTCATGCTTATATTTGTATCTTATATCCATTATCTTTCACCTAAACAATGCTATGTTACGAGTTTTATGTTTAGTTTTCAGGAATAAAGAGGTTTGAAGAGATGAAGCATAAAGGGACCTATAAGCTGGGAAAAGGACTGAATTGTGAGATCTGGGGACCAAGATGCAAGGAAGAAGGACCTGATTGCAAGACAGAAGGACCTAAGAGCAAAACAGAATACTCCACACCATCATGGGGAGTATTTTACCAATTCGATTCGGGTCGGAGCTCCAACAAGTCAAGTAACCGCATCAAAGTCCACCAACTACACTAAGCAAAGCCCAGTATAAATTCCAGATGGATCCGGATCCTGTAGACCGCCAATGGGCGGTCTGGAACCGCTAATTGGCGGTCCAGAGAGCTCCGAATCTGCTTAGCTTTTTGTGGCATGTGTATTAGAGTGCGTTTATCCTATTTCTGGTGTTGTTTTAGTCCCACATCGGGGGATTGTCCCGGATTAGCTTTTTCCATGCCTATAAGTAGAACTCTTCACCTTCTATTGTATTCACTCCATGCTTGTGGCCATTCTCCCTAATTGAAGTGAAAGCCTTGAAGAAAGAAACTCAATGGGGGAGATGCTACTGGTATTGTGAGTCGTCAATCAATAAAATTTCGTTAGTTTTGTGCTTCTTTTATTGTTGGTGCATTTTTTAGTTTAATTGTCTTTTATTAAATCTAGCTTAGTTAATATGTTTTCTTATCTTAGTGTAATGTGTAGTGTAATGTGTAGTGAGTAAAACCACTCCCCTTTTGGGGGGTGGAGATGATTATCATATATGCAATTAAGGAAATGGGGATGTTTATTTTGAAATGTGTTGATTAATATGAATGCATGCTTGCATGTTAGAATAGAACACTTCACTAGATGGGTTTTGCCACAAGTTTTAAGACACCTCCCATGCTTGTTTAGTTTCTTAAATAACCAGCTTGTGTTTATGAATGTTAATCAAAGTAGGTTAGTGATTTAATTGATGGGTTTTGCCATGATAAGTAGACACCTCCCATACATGCAAACACTACCTCCACTTATGCCTATAGGAAGATATTCTTGCCTCCTTATTGTGTATGTGTAGTCACTCCACCCCCTAAGGGGTCTCTCTCTCTTACTGATTTCTCCATAGTATCAAGTTTTTCTAGCTTAGTTGAAGTATTCGTTTGTTTTGTTTCCTTCGCATTTGCTTCTTCGTGTTAGCATAGTTTAGATTAGCATAAAAAACTTTCTTCCATCTTTTTGTGCCACTTGATTTCTGATAAACAAGAGGCTACTCACCTCCTTGAGGACGACCCGTACTTGCCACCGCTTCATCACGGCCGTGCACTTGCGGTTTTAATTAAAACGTTCAACAAGTTTTTGGCGCCGTTGCTGGGGATCGAACCCGGGTCACCCGCGTGACAGGCGGGGATCGAACGTTTTAATTAAAACGTTCAACAAGTTTTTGACGTCGTTGCCGGGAGGTGTCAGTCCAGACTCTTGTTTGGACGATTCGAGTGGATTTAATTTGTGGTGTGTAGTTTTTCCTTGTTTCAGGAGACTTGGAGTCATCAGGAGAAACGCCTGGCGAAGTTTTGAGTGAATCTGATTATTTAAGACCGCCAATCAGCGGCCTGCGACCGCTAATTGGCGGTCTGGTAAGCTCGGTTTTGTCTCGTATTTCTTTGGTTGGTTTTCATAATTGATGTAGTGATCTGGGATTTAATTTGGCATGTTTTGACTTATAGTTTGTTCCCAGATCCATAATCAACCTCCTTTAAGCAACTTGGACCCTAAAACTCAAAGCAAAAGATTAGGCATTCTTGTTGTTTAGGTCATGCATCATGTATGTGACTTAGGCATTTAGATTGTCTTTTATCTTAGCTTTATTTTCTGTTGCTGAGAGCCGGCGTGAGGTACGCACCTTCTACTCTCATTCATGCATTTCGTATGAACATGCATTAGTTAGTAGGAAGTGCATTGAAACAAGTGTTAGTTGAGCGTTTTGTTTGGAGAGTTGATTGCTAGATTAGGACTCCAAAACGCTACTAAGGAGGGGCTGTCCCATAAAAGATAAGGTGGGGGATTTCATCACCCTTTCCTTCGCCCCAAAAACCACACTAATCAAGAGCCTAATTTTAAAATCAAGTAGACATTGGCCCTAAGGATTTCGGGCGCATTAGGAGAGTGATCCGGTCCCGACCGTCATGACCTGATCGGCGTTGCCCACTTTGTCGATAGTAGGAGAGACGAGATCCCCGGATCTTGGCTCACTTGCTGGGCCTTGTGGTCCTCGTTGTAGGGAGGTGAGGCGTGTTGAGGCCGTGTGACCTCGCAGTTAGGCGTCGTCTAGCTGTAAGGACCTATAGCGACCTTAGGATTGCTTGAGCCTTGTTTGCTTGTGTGCTTCTACCTGTAGCCATCCGCCGTAGCATAAGGACTTCTTCCCTTCTCGCCTGAGTCATTCTTTCTCTCCTGTGTTCCCCCGTCTTCTCCTCTACGCACATTCTTTGTTAAAAAAAAGTTTTGTTTTGTGTGTGCACCTTTGTGGATGCTTTCGTGGGCACGAGACGAGAGTGGTCGTTTGACGAGGCGCGTTGTCAACCCTACTTCGGTAGTTGACTTCTCGACGCCTTCCTCCTCTCGTGTCGCACGCAATCCGGGTTCAATGGCTGCTAATTTCCGTGAGGAGGAGCAGTTGCTGGACCCACCTGCTCCACCAGTGCTTCCAGTTGTCGTTCCCATACCTCTACGTGATCGATGCTACCCGAGCCGTACAGCTCTACCCTCATGCATCGTATTGCCAGAGGCAAATGGGAACCATTTTGAGGTTAAGCCTCAGTTTATTTCCATTCTCCCTCACTTCACTGGGAAAGGTGACCCCTATATCTTTCTCAGGGAAATTGAGGAGGTCTGTGCTATGTTCAAACTGCAACCACTTAGCACAGACTCCATTCATCTTAGGCTTGTCCCCTTTGCGCTGAAGGATGATGCCAAGAAGTGTTTGTACAGCAACCAGGCGAATTCCTTTAGGACTTGGGATGAGTTTCAGTCTGCATTCCTCAAAAAGTATTTTACAAATCATCGGACTCAAAAATTGAGGAACGAAATCAATTCGTTCTATCAACATGAGACCGAATCATTCCATGCATACTTAGAGAGGTTCAAGGAGCTACTATCCTCATGCCCTCACCATGGCATCGAGTTGTGGCGCCTGTGTCAGATTGTTTACGAGGGTCTTCACATCCCGTCCCGAACGCTCCTTGAGTCCATGTGTCAAGGAGAGTTCTTAGGAAAGGATGAAAGGGAGGCATGGGCTTTCCTAGAAGACCTCGCTGAGAAAACCATGCAATGGGAGAGTGTAAGGGAACCACCTGCATCATCTAGCATAGGAGCGAGGATCGCAAATGCAAACTCGACTAGATCGGGTGCCGTATTTGCCATCGATACCACTACGGCCACCGAGGCACGCATGGCAACCTTAATGCGCCGTATGGATTCGATTGAGCTCCATAACCAGCACGATGTATCTCATGTGTGTGCATCTGGTTCAGTTCCATGTCATTTATGTGGTAGAATAGGTCATATAGGGGGTGAGTGTGCATCCATTCCTCCTGAGATGGAACATGTAAATGACATCTATGATAGATCCAGGAACGACCCATATTCATCATCATATAACCCTGGATGGAGGAACCACCCTAAATTTTCATGGAACCATAACAATGCCTCAGGTGGTCCTTCAAACTTTTCTCGACCACCTAACCGACCACACCACCCTCCCATGCATTCACAATCTCATCAGCCACCCCAAAGTCAGAACACCAACCAACCAAGTTTCCCAAATTCAAACACCTTGGAAACCCGGTTTAATTCGCTTGAGAACTTAACTCGTGGACTTGAGAACTCTGTAAAAAACTTTATGTCATCCACGAGTCAAGTTCTCACTTCGAATCAGCAGACCATCAAATCTCTCGAGCTTCAGATGGGTCAGTTGGCTCAGTCTGTACATGAGAGAGAGACAGGGAGCCTGCCTAACCAACCTGTGGCTAACCCCCATGCTCAATAGCACTCGAACATGCAAAATGCAAGTTCAAGACCACAGGGGGGGGGCAAGTGAACTACGTGGAAGAACCTGTGGACCATGTTAATGCCATTGTGACCTTGAGAAATGGGAAGCAGGTCAACAACCACGTATCATTGCCAGAAAATCCATCTCTACCACCCCCTTGTGGGAATGATGGTGAGGAAGAGGCCAAGGGTGAGAGTAATACACCATAGCCTCCTTCTCCGGCTCCACCCAAGACATACCTACCAAAAGCTCCTTATCCTAGTAGGTTGTCTAAGAAACAGAGTGACAGTGTGAATAAAATGATGGAGATATTTAAGAAAGTGAATGTCAACATTCCTTTGTTAGACATGATTCAACAAATACCTCCATATGCAAAATTCCTGAAGGATCTTTGTACAACTAAGAGGAAAACCAATGTCCCTAGCAAAGCCTTTTTGGCGGCTAATGTGAGTTCGATCATCTCGAACCCAACATACATAAAATTGAAGGACCCAGGCAGTCCAACAATTTCATGTATCATTGGGGACTCTCGCATTAACAATGTTTTGCTAGATCTAGGGTCGGCGGTTAACCTCTTACCTGCTTCTGTGTATCAACGATTAAGCCTAGGCACTCTCAAGCCTACGAAAACAACTTTGCAGTTGGTTGATCGTTCGATCAAAGTCCCGTTGGGGATCATTGAAGATGTCCTAATCAAGGTCGGCGATTTCATATTTCCTATTGACTTTGTCGTCCTTGAGACCGAACCAATTAAGACTACCCACTCTCAGATTCCATTGATTTTGGGTAGACCTTTTTTGGCGACGTCAAATGCCTTGATCAATTGTCGTACGGGACTCATGAAATTGTGGTTCGGGAATTTGACCGCGACATTCCATGTGTTCAATATGGCTAGGCAGCCGACATCTTTCGAGGACCCCATGGAAGTCAATCTTATCCGGGACTTGGAAGAAGAATTGGAAGAAGAGTACCCCCTGATTCATGAGAATTTAAATGATCACTTCATGGATGACTCCGATCATGAAGAGGACGGGGGTGAGTTGAGCAAAGATGTGCATGTTGTTCAGTACATGCGCCGGAGCTCAAAGAACTCCCCGAGGAATTGAAACACGTTTTTCTTGGTCCCAATAGGTCATTTCCGGTGATTGTTTCATCGACGTTGACTGGTGATCAGGAAGAACGTTTGATTCAAGTCCTAAAGGAGCACAAATCAGCCATTGGGTGGTCCTTGAGGGACATCAAAGGGATAAGTCCCAACGTCGTGCAGCACCACATCTTTATGGAGGATGAGGCACGACCACGTCGCGACCCACAGAGGCGTTTAAATCCAGCCATGACAGAAGTAGTTAAGAAAGAGATCATCAAGTGTTTAGATCATGGCATCATTTTCCCCATTTCGGACAGTACTTGGGTAAGTCCTGTCCAGGTTGTGCCCAAGAAGTCGGGTATCACTGTTGTCCAGAATGACAACAATGAGCTTGTGCCCACACGACTTCAAACTGGGTGGTGAGTTTGTATTGACTATAGGAAGTTGAACGCGGTCACGCGTAAGGACCACTTCCCTCTACCTTTCATCGACCAGATGTTGGAGAGACTCGCCGGGCACGCCTATTACTATTTCCTTGATGGTTATTCGGGGTACAATCAAATCCCAGTCGCCCCCGAAGACCAGGAGAAGACCACGTTCACCTGTCCTTTTGGGACGTTTGCTTATAGACGGATGCCTTTTGGACTATGCAATGCACCTGCAACATTCCAACGTTGCATGTTAAGTATCTTTTCCGATATGGTCGAGAACTTCCTTGAGATCTTCATGGATGATTTCTCGGTTCATGGCACCTCCTTTGATGAGTGCTTGCACCACCTGAGCCTTGTTCTCAAAAGGTGTTCGGAAACGAACTTAGCCCTTAATAGGGAAAAGTGTCATTTCATGGTCACAAAAGGCATCGTGTTGGGTCACGTGGTATCTCGTGATGGTATCGAGGTGGATAGGGCAAAGATTGAGCTTATTTCTAAGCTTCCGCCACCCACCTCGGTAAAAGAAATCCGTTCATTCCTTGGACACGCCGGTTTTTACCGGCGATTTATTAAGGATTTCAGCAAGATAGCTCGTCCTTTGACGAGCTTGCTTGCTAAAGGAACCTCCTTTGAGTTCACACCCGAGTGCCTGACTGCTTTTGAGGTTTTGAAGCGTGAGTTGACCTCCGCTCCTATTATTAAGGCACCGGTGTGGACTCTACCTTTCGAGCTGATGTGTGATGCTTCTGATTACGCGATAGGAGCGATTTTGGGTCAGAAAGTCGACAAATTGCCTCATGTGATCTATTATGCAAGTTGTACTCTCAATGACGCCCAGCTCAACTACTCCATTACTGAGAAAGAGTTCCTCGCGATCATATTTGCGTTGGAAAAATTTCGCCAGTACCTCATAGGGTCGCATGTCATCATCTACACTGATCACTCAGCTCTTCGCTACCTTTTGTCTAAAAAGGATGCGAAACCCCGTCTCCTGCGTTGGATCTTGTTGTTACAAGAATTCGACCTTGAAATACGGGACAAGAAGGGATGCGAGAATGTCGTGGCTGATCACCTATCTCGCATCCCCATTGATCTTTCACCGGATCCACCAGTGAACGAGTTTTTTCCTGATGAGAACCTTATGGCAATAGCCTCACCCCCCTGGTTCGCTGACATTGTGAACTATTTAGCAACTGGGGAGGTGCCGGCTCATTGGAGACACAGTGAGACAACGAAATTCAAGTCGTTAGTCAAGCACTTCTATTGGGATGATCCATACTTATTTAAGTATTGTGCTGATCAAATCATAAGGAGGTGCATTCCTGACGACGAGATTCAGAGTGTCTTGTCCTTTTGCCATAAGGAGGCATGTGGTGGGCACTTCGGTGCCAAGAAAACCGCTGCCAAAGTACTCCAATGCGGTTTTTACTGGCCCACGTTGTTCCAAGACGCTTTTGCATTTTGCAAAGCATGTGATAGGTGCCAACGTGTGGGCCGCATTGGTAGACGTGATATGATGCCACTCAATCCTATCTTAGTGGTTAACATCTTTGATGTTTGGGGAATTGACTTCATGGGTCCCTTCCCCGTGTCCCATGGTCCCACTTACATCCTGGTGGCGGTCGATTATGTGTCAAAGTGGGTTGAAGCAATCCCCACTCGCACTAACGATCGCAAGGTTGTGATCAAATTTCTTAAAGAGCACATCTTCGCGAGGTTTGGGACACCTCGTTGTATCATAAGTGATTGGGGGACACACTTTGTGAACCGATCCCTTGATGCAGTGCTGAGGAAATACTCCATCACGCACAAGTTGGCCACACCTTATCATCCTCAAACCTGTGGCCAGGTGGAAATTTCCAACCGTCAACTCAAGCAAATTCTTGAGAAAACGGTTAATGCTTCAAGGAAAGATTGGTCGGTCAAGCTTAATGATGCATTGTGGGCTTTCCGCACTGCATTTAAAACCGACCTTGGCATGTCCCCCTACCGGCTAGTTTATGGCAAAGCTTGCCATCTTCCAGTAGAACTTGAGCACCGGGCATTGTGGGCAATCAAACATCTTAACATGAGTCTTGATGTTTCCGGTGCCAATCGCAAGTTAGACCTCAACGAGTTGGAGGAGTTGAGAAATGAAGCTTATGAGAATGCCAAGATCTGTAAGTCCCGCACTAAAATTTTCCACGATCGCTTGGTGCGAATCAAAACCTTTGAGGTGGGACAAAAGGTCTTGTTGTATAATTCTCGCCTCCACTTGTTTCCGGGGAAACTTCGGAGCCGTTGGTCAGGTCCCTTCATTGTTTTAACCGTCTCCCCTCATGGGGCGGTTGAGATTCAAAATCCTAGGAATGGGGACGTGTTCAAGGTTAATGGACAACGCCTCAAACCATACTTGGAAGGGACCACGGCAGAGGTCGAGGTGGAAGTCGTGCCTTTGCACGAACTCCCCATGGATGTGGTCACTTGATGTGATCCATCCATCCATTTGTTTGTACATATCAGTGTTTTGTTAAAAAAAAAGATAAAAAAAAAGATAAAAAGCAAAAAAATTGGAAGGCCTATGTGATATTTTCTCTTTCCCTTGTTAATAACGCGTGTTCCCCTTGCCCTACGCATTTTTCCAGCAGACGAAAACGTGTTTCTATTTGTGATCTCTCTTCCACCCAAATTGCTACGCCAGATCCGAAGAACAGACCGCTAATTAGCGGTTTGGAACCGCTAATCAGCGGTCCGTTTTGCTCTGTTGTCATTTGTTCTATGTCTGAGTGTGTTATTCGGGGTTCTCTGGTGGGTGCGTGGTTTGGGATCTGTTTTTCTGCTGGATTCGGCGTGCGGTGGCCTTCTCTCCGCTCGTTCCGTGTTCGTCCTCGCCGTTGTGTGCCTCGCCGCTAAAGCTCGCCAAGGTAGGTTCAGGTATGGCCAGCCATCATTTAATTCCAGAACTCAATTTTGCCTCCCTGATTCGTGAATTCGGAGAACCCTTCTACGATCGAATCGTAGCTAAAGGGTGGTACCATTTATTGTACGAGGGCGATGAATCCATGTACGTAGAGCGTCTCGTACATGAATTCTTTACTAAACTCGAGCATGACCAGACCGGTCCACTAGAGCTCAGTATCACTCTCAGAGGGGTGAAACACACCGTGACACCCCAGCTAATCTCCGACGCGACTGGGATCCCCTTTGTTGATGAGCTCGCACCTACCCATGATATCAATTTTTATCGATCTATGCTTGGGCGTGGGAAGCCTGTATCATCACATGGGGGAGTACCTAATGCGCACATTTACTCCAATGTGCACATTGTAGCCAGGTGGGTGTGTAGAAATGTGTTGGGCCAAGAGCGGACCTCCACATTTTTCACACCTAGTTTGCGAATCGTGTATAGTCTGATGGACGGTTCACCGCACTGCATTTGTCGAACATTGTTCGACGTTTTAGTGAACGCCAGGCTAAAAGTTATACACTGTTTGCCGACTCTGGTTACCAAATTGTGTGGCATGTTGGACACCCCACGATTTGAGCGCATGCTGAGGCACCAAGGCACCGACCTCGAGGTAGCGAAGATGACCCCGTCATTTCGCCATTGCCTTCCTGAGGCATGGGTGCCTGACTATATGATGGAGGATGTTAGAGCCAGTTCCTCAAGCTCGTATGTGAGCTCAGGAACGCTCTTTAACACCGACATTTCTGAGATGGCGGTCGAGCAGCAGAACGTCATCTTAGCCAAGCAAAACCGGAAGATCTATAGGAAGTTGTCGGCTCTTGAGAGAGGTGCCTCTTCAGGCACTTCTGGCCGTCGTCATTAGTCCGGTACACCCTATCCCTGCATTGGCACCATTTTGCCATACATTGAGGACAATGCATGGATTAGGTGTGGGGGGGTATTTTCACGTTTGTACATAGTTTGTGTTTTTTTAGTTTTCTTTTGGTTGTACTGTTAGGGTCATGTTAGTGTGCCGCATTTAACATTGATATACCTGCTTGCCATGATCCTTGGGTGACTTGTCTTCTTTTGCTTGCCTAGTGCTTTAAAATTTTCACATTTCTTTCAAAATCTTCATGTGTTTGCGAAAGAAAATGTTTTTGTAGGTTTTGCGTGTGTTTAGCATGTGCAAAACCGTTGAGAGGCAAAGTAAAAAGAAAGGTCCCAAAATTGTCTTGAACTTGATGCATTAGGATTTCTAGTTTACTGGCTTTAGGTCTCACCGAGTCGTTAGGATGCACCCTGGTTTTCCCTCGGGGGGCGTGTAATCATAGGGTTTCAGCACTCAAACATTTAAAGAAGTCCACCCTGAACCTAGTGAGTCAAATAATTCGTGTCTTTTAGTATAAGGAAGTTTGTCGTGGTCAAGGGTCATTAATCTCTTTTTGTGAAACTTAAGTCTAGGGGTTTTGGTTCCCATGTAGATAAATAAATAACTGGTGTTCTCTCTTCTCTCACGGCTCCTATCACTCGGGAAAGTAGGTCTGAGGGGCCTTTGTACCTAATGCTTTCGAGTCATCTGACTTGGGATGCACCGACCGAACTCCTGTTACACGGGTGCTAGGGATCGCCCTATGTGGAGATTTGGGGGAAGGTGTACGTGACAGTGTAAGTCTTCATAGGCAATGATGCACGAAACCTGACCCTGGGAGAATCAAACACCAACCAATAAAATGCTCCAAGGAAAGAAAAAAAAAGAAAAAAAAGAGAAAAAAAAGAGAGAGAAAAAGCGAGTCAAATAAGAACCAAAATTGACTTTACACATTGTATCACATTCAGAAGTTAAGGTTGCCCATGTCTTTCACTTAAGTCCTTGACTAACTTTCACGAATAACTCATTAGGCTAGGAGTGTGGACCGATTACATATATAGAGTCGACCCGTAGTATTACCGCGTCCCATGATCGACAAAATAAGTCCAACGAGTCGTGTAGCTAGATTGATTAATGCATCTTGTTCGGATTTTGTGGGTGTATCCGCTGAAACCCCTCAGGAGACAACACTTCTCCTCCTTGGCGACAAGGAGGTTTAACGGCTTGTTGCACGTGCTAAGTGCAACCGTGATTCCTACGAAAGTGAGTTAGGATTTCTTGTTTTTCGTATGCTTTTCTCTTTCTTTGTTTTGCTCGGGACTAGCAAAAGTTAGGTGTGGGAGTATTTGATTGACATCATTTCATGCCTATATTTGTATCTTATATCCATTATCTTTCACCTAAACAATGCTATGTTACGAGTTTTATGTTTAGTTTTCAGGAATAAAGAGGTTTGAAGAGATGAAGCATAAAAGGACCTAAAAGCTGGGAAAAAGGACTGAATTGTGAGATCTGGGGACCAAGATGCAAGGAAGAAGGACCTGATTGCAAGACAGAAGGACCTAAGAGCAAAACAGAATACTCCACACCATCATGGGGAATATTTTACCAATTCGATTCGGGTCGGAGCTCCAACAAGTCAAGTAACCGCATCAAAGTCCACCAACTACACTAAGCAAAGCCCAGTATAAATTCCAGATGGATCCGGATCCTGTAGACCGCCAATTGGCGGTCTGGAACCGCTAATTGGCGATCCAGAGAGCTCCGAATCCGCTTAGCTTTTTGTGGCATGTGTATTAGAGTGCGTTTATCCTATTTCTGGTGTTGTTTTAGTCCCACATCGGGGGATTGTCCCGGATTAGCTTTTTCCATGCCTATAAATAGAACTCTTCACCTTCTATTGTATTCACTCAATGCTTGTGGTCATTCTCCCTAATTGAAGTGAAAGCCTTGAAGCAAGAAACTCAATGGGGGAGATGCTACTGGTATTGTGAGTCTTCAATCAATAAAATTTCGTTAGTTTTGTGCTTCTTTTATTGTTGGTGCATGTTTTAGTTTAATTGTCTTTTATTAAATCTAGCTTAGTTAATATGTTTTCTTATCTTAGTGTAACGTGTAGTGTAATGTGTAGTGAGTAAAATCACTCCCCTTTTAGGGGGTGGAGATGATTATCATATATGCAATTAAGGAAATGGGGATGTTTATTTTGAAATGTGTTGATTAATATGAATGCATGCTTGCTTGTTAGAATAGAACACTTCACTAGATGGGTTTTGCCACAAGTTTTAAGACACCTCCCATGCTTGTTTAGTTTCTTAAATAACCAGCTTGTGTTTATGAATGTTAATCAAAGTAGGTTAGTGATTTAATTAATGGATTTTGCCATGATAAATAGACACCTCCCATACATGCAAACACTACCTCCACTTATGCCTATAGGAAGATATTCTTGCCTCCTTATTGTGTATGTGTAGTCACTCCACCCCCTAAGGGGTCTCTCTCTGTTACTGATTTCTCCATAGTATCAAGTTTTTCTAGCTTAGTTGAAGTATTCGTTTGTTTTGTTTCCTTCGCATTTGCTTCTTCGTGTTAGCATAGTTTAGATTAGCATAAAGAACTTTCTTCCATCTTTTTGTGCCACTTGATTTCTGATAAACAAGAGGCTGCTCACCTCCTTGAGGACGACCCGTACTTGCCACCGCTTCATCGCGGCCGTGCACTTGCGGTTTTAATTAAAACGTTCAACAATTGTCGTGTTGGTCATAGATCATTGTAGCTCTACAAGTGAGTGACAACACGGGTAACAAAAGAGGAAAATATTACTTTTGTATACTGAATGGACCTAATAAGTAAAATATTGTAGAAATGTGTTTCTGTGTCATTAATATTTTACTGTGTCCTTGGTCCTTTGATATGAGATTTATATCCGATCACTTAAGAAATGTTTGATTAGACTAGTGTCTTAAGCTATCGATAAGTGTAGTGTAAAGGCATTGGTTGGTTAAGTATGACTTTTGTTGTAGAAGATAGTTAGTCAAAAGATTATCATTACCCCCTCTTAATTGAGTAATGATATTAGTGGGCCCCTTGATAAAGCAAAGTTATAATGTGCACAATATGATTTGAGTTAAGTCACATATTTATAACTAGCTTAAAGAGATCAAGAAATGAATACTAATACAGAGATGTCATAATACTACTTTGTGTGTATTCTTAATATCATGAGGCAAGGGACGGACACAAATGGATCGGGTTTTGGTTCGAGTGGAATTAAGACATCTAACTAATTGGGAGCTATAATGTGTAGCTAGATACCGCTTATAGCTTGTGGTATTAAGCTCTTAATATCACTGCCAACTTAGTTTAGATCCTCCCATAGGTCACACCACAAAACTGGAAAACAAGAAATCGGGATTTTGAGGTCATAAGATATGTCGGGTTTCATGTAGAAAATATGACACATGGGGTGAACAAGCAAAATCAAAATTATGTTGTGATTAATAACATAATTAGAATCTAAATTAAATTCATATGTGATGTAAATATTATGGGGTGTAATGATTTATCGTTACATAGGATAATATGTTACATAAGTTGTGAATTTACTACTAATCCCGAAATGTCAAATTTTGTAGGGGTTAAACCGAAATTTGACAAGTCTGCAGTACTGTGCAAAAACGGTCGACCGGTTAACAGTAAACGGTCGACCGATCGGTGCACGGTCGACCGGACACGTCTCGACCGATAAAAGGGAATTTTCGTCTGTTCGGAATGGTCGACTGAATATATCGGTCGACCGAACAATGCGATGAAATATTTTTATTTTTGCGAACAGTCGACCGAATGTCGAACGGTCGACCGAAACTTGGTTCGAACGGTCGACCGGACCAGACGATTTCTGCATAATTAATTTAAGAATTAATTAGATCAGGCATGAAATTGGTCCATAATTGATTTAATTCGTGGCTGAGATTATTTGTTAGCAAATAATGGATGGTTAGATGGAAGTTTGCATGAAATCATGGGCAAGAGGTTGCACATGAATAGGTAATTTGGAGAGAACTTATAAATACAAGTTTATCGCATTACCTCATTAATTAATTCATTATCTTCTTGTGCAAACTTCTCTCTCCATAATAATACACAAAATTTCCTTAATTCTTAATATAAGTTTTAGTTTTCAGAGATCTTCTTCTCAAGGGAACTAAAGAGGGGTTAGTAATTAGATTTTAAACCCTATTGGAGATTGAGAGGCTTGCTCTTCTCTCTCCAATCTTGTTTAGAGTTTGGTGAATACTCGGAGGCATCCGGCGCAGCGACAAGCATCCTCAATGTCTCCGGATCATCAAGAAGTTTTAGAGAACTTCTAGGTATGAAATTCGGAGCCCATGTTTGTTTTAATAAAGTTTTAAAACTAGTTATTGAAACAAACCGATGCATGCATGAAACAAATCATAGAAAAATTGTAATTGATCCTTATTGTGCATACAAATTTCGAAAATAAATATGTACAATTAAAATAGAAATCCTACAGTGATATCAGAGCGTAGGGTTCAATTTTCTAATGATTTGAAACTATAAACAAATTTCGTTTACCATCTAGGGTTCGAACAATTCGATTTTCCGGTTTTTCGGTCTTTAAATGTTTTGTTGGAATAATTCTTTGTAATAATTCATTTTGAATGTTTTAAGTGGTTTAAAACATGCCATGTAATTATTAGAATTATGATTTAGACATAAGTCTAACTTGCAATAATTTCGTTTTAAGAATAAACGATTGTTTTGTAAGAGAATCAACAAAACCGAAAAAACTGCGGTTCGTTTTCCTTTTAGGAAATTGGATGGACAGCGGTTAAAAAATGTTTTTGAACTTATGGATGGATGAAAAACTTTTTTAATAGATTTCAAAATGTTTTTCAAAGAATTGTTTGGGATTCTAGATGATTGATAAACTAGATTGTATAGTTTATAGCGATATTGCGTGCATGGATGCTCGAGTTGTCTTTGCAGGAATTGTGAGTTTATATGTTCCAAATCAGCAACTATGAATGTATGTAATTATTATTATACAGGGGCTTATTTATATGTAAAAGCCAAATTCTCTCTTTCTATTTTTAGATAATTGCATTGCATTTGAGAGGTTTTACATAGGACTTGCATTAGTCGGTTTTTATCGAATGTGAGGAGCATGTTTATTTTCTATAAAATCTACATCTCCGGTGCAAGAGGAAGTCGCCGCTGTAGCGCATCAATCGAGGATCGAGGATCAGGGATTGAGGATCAAGGATCGAAGGGAACATATAAGCTCACACGATGTGGATTGTGTGAATGGTTTAATTTCTGTTTTTATAATCTTGCTATGCATGTGATGAATGTGTTGAATGTTAGGATGTGTATGAATGATAATATGCATGATAACCTAAAATTCTGAATCACATGTTGATATATGAAATTGTCCAACAAAATTAAGAGTAATTTTCCTTCTTATTTCATCCACTAGCAGCCATTGATTGAGGGATATTGTGCTCGCCCTTAGCGGGAGATAGCCCCCTCCATCTTTGGGAATAGTGGGAGATATAATGGTTGTCTATTGTTGTGCCACGATTAAATATATGACGTGCATTTCACCCTAGTGAACCCCAAGTATGTTTAGTTGTGAATACAATGGATAAACGTATCTTGTATCAAATGAAAATAAGTTTTCTTAACATTACCTAGAGCCCTCGCTCGGTTTTGGGAAAAAGTTTTTCTTACGAGGATAGGTCATATTCCCTCATAATTAAAACAACAAGAATCAAAAGAGTTTGAAGATGCTAATATTGCTAAAATTCAAAAAGGATGTGATTAGAAAGAGTTTTTCTTACCTTGATATTGTGATATATTTGATAGCCCTTAGCTAGTCTATATTGCAATTGATAGGATCTTGGATTACTGCATTTACGGGCAAAATTTTATTTGCAGTATTTACATTTATATTCGATATATATGTATGTATTTTAAAACAAAAAAATTGACATTAAAATCCTGTGTAATTTATTTTGTAGAAATGTCTAATATCCAACCAATTGTGCGATGTATGATCGAAAAGAATCCTTTGCAAAATGATGGCTCAAACTTCATGAAATGACAACTCAATCTTAATATCGTGTTGAGGTTTGAAAAACTATCTCATATTTTGGATGGTGAAATCCCAAAAATAGATGAGAAGGCAACCGGTAATGAGAAAGAGCCGATAACCAAGTGGGAAGACCAAGAGAACCAAGTTCACGGTCTAATGTTGGCATCCATCGGTGACTCGCTTCAAGAGAAATACTTGTATTCAAAACCCAAGAAGACCATGGAAGCTTTAACAAATATGTTCATGGATAGTGCCCGAAAGGAGCGTTATAAGACCACCATCGCACTCACAAGGTGCAACATGGCGGAGGGAACATCGGTATCCATGCATTTTCTCACGATGCAAGGATACCATGAGAAATTGTCGAAGCTCTCTTCTCCAATGCCCGAGGACATTGCCGAAGATCTGATTCTTGGCCTCTAGCCCCGTCCTTTAAGGACTTTGTGATGCACTATCATGTGCGTGAAAAAAAGGTGAGTCTTGAGGAGCTTCACAACGCTCTCAAAATGGCAGAAGTTGACATGGGCAAGGGTCGGGACAATCACGTCCTAGCCATCCATGAGAGGAGCAAAAAGATCAACAAAGGTGAAGGCAAATTTACCAATGATACGTCAATCAAGAGCAAGGGAGTAGCAGGTGTTGGCTTTTTGGCCTTAATCTATGTTTTGATGATTTAATTAACCTAATCTTAATTATGATCATGTAGAGTAGCACACATATTGCATTGCATATATATTGCTTTGTGCTAACCTCTACAGGTGACCAAGACTCAAGAAAGAAGGAAATCAAGTCAAGACATGTAATCAAGCTAGGATTGAAGACATGTAATTTTACCTTTCTTTGAGTATTAGGAACTTATGTGTTTTGAGCATACTTGAGCTAAAATCAACTTAAACACACACTACGTTCCTCATAGAAGTCACACACGAAATTTCACATAATTTAGACTTCAATAGATCACCCAAACTTAGACCGGAAAACACCAAACCTGAACCCTAACTGTCTGCCCACATTCGGTCGACCGATACAGGCCGTTCGGTCGACCGGATGATCAATTAATCTTGTTTGCGTTTCCCTGTCTAGTTTCGGTCGACCGCACCTTTTCTTTCGGTCGACCGTTTGTGCTTATTTTCCCGACCATTATTCTTGTCGTATATACCCAACGGTCGTATTCGTATTAAACCAAAAATACCCCAAATACATTTCATGTATCGGTCGACCGAGGACCATGATCGGTCGACCATTTAAACATGTCAAAAAATCCCTTTTATCGGTCGATACTATTTCGTTCGACCGATCCATATTTCTCTCTACCGAAACATTAGTTCGGTCGACCAGTAACCCTGTTCGGTCGACCGTTTCATTAACAAACTTAAGAGTTCAGTCGACCGTTTCATATTTCGGTCGACCGTGTCTTCAACGAACCCAAGAGTTCGGTCGACCGGTTCTAGACAGATTTGCAGCTCGATTTTCTGCTTTGTGTATCTTGCACAAAACCCAATCAAATCTTGTCCAAACGGCTAGAAATCTTTAGGAGCTTATAAATAGAGGATCAAGACATGTTGTTAACACAACTCTCAAACTCCAATTGTCCCAATACATTAGAGAGAAACCTCAATCCTCAAAGCTCCCATTTCTACACTCCACAAGCCTAAATCCACACTTAGTGATCATATACTAATCATACTCAAAGTGTGCTCAATTAGAGAGTGAATCCCACTCAGTTACAAGTGTTGTCAAAGGAAGCAAGGACTTCAGTGAAAGCCTGAAGTGTCCCTCTCGGATTGTGAGAGGAAGAAGTCAAGCTCGCGAGGTTGTTCGTGGAGTTTGTTTTGTAAAAGGCGTTCTCTCCCGGCCCGGAACGGGGAGTGGTTAGTGAAGTCGTAGGCGGAGCTCGCGGAGTCGAGCGGAGCTTGCAAGAGAGGACTAGGACCCGAGTGGGGTGCCGAACCTCTATAAAAACGCCGAGTCGATTTGTGGTTTGCTTGTTCCTTTTCCCTACTATTCTTTAAATTGTTTCCGCTGCGTTTATTGTTTGATTAGTTAGGGATTAGCGTAAAAGTGATTACTGGACCCATAACCCACACGATCCTACATTTGGTATCAGAGCCTTGTTAGCTAAATTTCATTACTTTACCGTAATTTTAGCATGGCTTCAACATCTAATCACTTAGAGGGTTTATGCACCACAAGGCCTCCTTTCCTTAATGTGTCAAATTATGATTATTGGAAAAATAGAATAAAAATCTTTTTAATATCAAATGACCTTAAGTATTGGAAGTTTATTCAAACTTCATACATCCCCCCAAATGAAAATGAGTTAGATTCTTTATCTAGGCCTCAAATGAAATAAATTGAAATGAATTCAAAAATAATCAATATTCTTTATTGTGGCCTTAATGAGGGAGAATACAATAGAATTAGGGGATGTGAAAGTGCCATTGAAATATGGCATAGGTTACAAATGCATCATGAGGGTGATAGCAAAACCAAAGAAACTAGGATAAGTCTCCTCATGCATAAATATGAAATATTTTCTATGCAAATCGGTGAGAACATAAGCGACATGAACACTCGCTTCACCGATATTACAAACTCTCTTTTGATTCTTGGAAGAAGGATAAATGAAGGAGAGATGACTCGGAAAGTCCTCCGGTCATTGAGCAACGATTGGGAAGACAAGGTCGTCGCAATTGAAGAATCGCACGATCTTTCAAAATTGAAGATGGAGGAACTCATTGGAAATCTCATGGCCTATGAGCTCCAATTGAGTCATCGAAAAGAGAAGGAAGCTTCAAAGAAAAACTCCACGGTGGCATTGCATGTAAACTTTGATGAGCCAAGGAGAGTGGAAGAAGAGGACATTGAGGTCCTTGCCCAAGACTTCTTTAAATACCTCAAGAGGGATAAGAGAGAAAAGAATGAAAGAAGAGGTAGAAGAAGTGAGAAAAGAGAAAAAGAAAAGGAGAAGGAGGAAAGTGAAAATGAGAGAAAAGAGAGGGGGAAGAAAAATGAGAGAAGAGAGAGGAGAAGAGAAAAGGAGAAGAGTAAGAGGATAGAAAGGAAGGAGGAAGCTCACAAAGCCACTTGGGATGACTCTTCATCTCCATCATCATCATCCTCTTCCTTGCAAAGTAGAAGAGAGGTTGCCCATTCATGCTTCATGGCCATTGACGATGAACAAAGTGAGGTAGCTTCTAACTCCTCTAAATATTATTCCACTAGAAGTAGTTCATGTTCAAGTAAATCATATTCTAGTGCTAGCTCTAATTCTAATGCTAATGATGAATCATATACACATGATGAGCTACAAAATGCATTTCATGATTTAGTTAAACAATATGAGATCATTTGTGAAAAGAACAAAAATGCTAGAAAAACTATAAATGATCTCAAATGCCAAATTGAATTAATCATGAATGAAAAGAATGAGGTGGTTGCTAGACTTGAATCAAATGAATCATCACTTGCTAGTCTAAGTAAAACACCGATTGTTGATGAACATTTAGATCTTAGAGCTTCAAATATGCAACTAAGGAAAGATCTAGAAATGTTCACAAAAGGAACAAAAATGCTTGATATGCTTTTAAGTAGTCAAAGACAATCCTTAGCTAAACATGGTTTAGGATACAATGTGCATTTGAAAAACCATGTATCTCATACTACTTTAAATAGCAAGCATTTATTTGTTAAGTCTATTTCCTCAAGTGTGTGGGCACCCAAAACCAAAATGGTTTGGATCCCAAAAGCTAATGTTCAAGGACCCAAAGTTGTTTGGGTACCTAAATCTACACTTGTAGGTGCTTGAGGAGGAGATTGGTGCTGACCGGGTGAGCCAAAGCATCAAATTCGAATCCGGTTGCATCACCAAGTCAAGATTGGAGCTAATTCAAGACTCAAGTTGGTATAAATTTCTATCTTTGAAATTTCTGAAAATTTAGCTCTAATCTAGTCTATATGCTTAATTGTCATATCTTTAGAAGTTCAATTCATTGCAAATCATTAACCATATTCATTGCAAATTAATTATCACATCCATTGATTTTAATTGTCAAATTTTAAATGGATGTTAGAATAAGGCTTAAGTTGAAACTTAAATGAACTTAACTTGAATCATACTCATAGTTTCCATGTAGCCTTATTGATAGGGGGAGCTTAAATGTTATATCTTTTAGAGTAATGAAGTGCAAAATTTAGGGGGAGCAACTTCATTACAAGACATCCAAATTCTATGCTTAAAGTCTTAATTGTTGTTGTTTTTGATGGATGTCAAAGGGGGAGAGATAATTAAGGGGGTAACTTGGAATTTGGCATAAAATTGAACAAAAACTATGCACATCCATAGGGGGAGCATTAATATGCATAGTTTACATATACAAATTCAATGTATTTAGATACAATTAAGATATAGGTTGTCATCATCAAAAAGGGGGAGATTGTTGGCTTTTTGGCCTTAATCTATGTGTTGATGATTTAATTAACCTAATCTTAATTATGATCATGTAGAGTAGCACACATATTGCATTGCATATATATTGCTTTGTGCTAACCTCTACAGGTGACCAAGACTCAAGAAAGAAGGAAATCAAGTCAAGACATGTAATCAAGCTAGGATTGAAGACATGTAATTTTACCTTTCTTTGAGTATTAGGAACTTATGTATTTTGAGCATACTTGAGCTAAAATGAACTTAAACACACACTAGGTTCCTCATAGAAGTCACACACAAAATTTCACATAATTTGGACTTCAATAGATCACCCAAACTTAGACCGGAAAACACCAAACCTGAACCCTAACTGTCTGCCCACATTCGGTCGACCGATACAGGCCGTTCGGTCGACCGGATGATCAATTAATCTTGTTTGCATTTCCCTGTCTAGTTTCGGTCGACTGCACCTTTTCTTTCGGTCGATTGTTTGTGCTTATTTTCCTGACCGTTATTCTTGTCGTATATACCCAACAGTCGTATTCGTATTAAACCAAAAATACCCCAAAATACATTTCATGTATCGGTCGACCGAGGACCATGATCGGTCGACCGTTTAAACATGTCAAAAAATCCCTGCTATCGGTCGATACTATTTCGTTCGACCGATCCATATTTCTCTCTACCGAAACATTAGTTCGGTCGACCGGTAACCCTGTTCGGTCGACCGTTTCATTAACAAACTTAAGAGTTCAGTCGACCGTTTCATATTTCGGTCGACCGTGTCTTCAACGAACCCAAGAGTTCGGTCGACCGTTTCACCTTTCGGTCGACCGGTTCTGGACAGATTTGCAGCTCGATTTTCTGCTTTGTGTATCTTGCACAAAACCCAATCAAATCTTGTCCAAACGGCTAGAAATCTTTAGGAGCTTATAAATAGAGGATCAAGACGTTGTTAACACAACTCTCAAACTCCAATTGTCCCAATACATTAGAGAGAAACCTCAATCCTCAAAGCTCCCATTTCTACACTCCACAAGCCTATATCCACACTTAGTGATCATATACTAATCATACTCAAAGTGTGCTCAATTAGAGAGTGAATCTCACTCAGTTACAAGTGTTGTCAAAGGAAGCAAGGACTTCGGTGAAAGCCCGAACTGTCCCTCTCGGATTGTGAGAGGAAGAAGTCAAGCTCGCGAGGTTGTTCGTGGAGTTTGTTTTGTAAAAGGCGTTCTCTCCCGGCCCGGAACGGGGAGTGGTTAGTGAAGTCGTAGGCGGAGCTCGCGGAGTCGAGCGGAGCTTGCAAGAGAGGACTAGGACCCGAGTGGGGTGCCGAACCTCTATAAAAACGCCGAGTCGATTTGTGGTTTGCTTGTTCCTTTTCCCTACTATTCTTTAAATTGTTTCCGCTGCGTTTATTGTTTGATTAGTTAGGGATTAGCGTAAAAGTGATTAGTGGACCCATAACCCACACGATCCTACAGGAGGTGCTCATGGGAGTGCCTCACGGACGAAATCTTTCAAATCTCCAACTCCCAACACGGAGTGCTTTCACTGCGGTGAAAAGGGACACATCCGACCTAATTGCCCCAAGTACAAAGAAGACCTTGAAAATGGGATGATTGAACGTTCGCGCCCGAGAAATGTCGTAGGTATGTTTGTTATTGAGATAAATTTAATCACCTCTGTCCTTGATTTGGTAATGGTTACCGGATCTTGTGCTCACATAATTTTGATGTGCAACTATTGAAGGATAGGAAGGAACTCGTGGAGAACGAGATGATATTGAAGATTGGAAATAGTACAAGCATCGCTGCGATTGTACAAGATTCCATGGAACTTCAAGAATCTAGTGATTTAAATTTATGATTTTGAAGAGTGTTTGTTATATGCCTTCGATTAGCAAGAACATTTCTGTATCAAGTTTTAGATATGGATAAATTTTAATAAATATTTTAATTCTTGCTTGTCTATATCGAAGAATGGAATTTTCTATGCAAATACATTCGTATAGAATAGTTTCTATTTGCTTGAAATGAATAATAAACAAACTCAAACAAACAATAACAAAAGGAACTAAGATAACTCACGTGAATGATACAATCTTGTAGCACTATCGGATTGGTCAAATAAATGACCAAGAGACCTTTCAAGAAGAAAGAAATGAAAACAAATGACTAATTGGATATGATACATTCGAATGTATGTGGTCCGATAAGTACAAGTGCAAGAGACGGTTTAAGGTACTTCATTTTGTTCACGGACAACTATAGTCATTATGGCTATATTTGTCTAATGGGAAGCAAAAGGGAATTCTTTGACAAGTTCAAGGAATTCGAGGATGGAGTAGTGAACCAACTCAACGAGTCTCTATGAAAGCTTCGTAGGGGTGAGTGCTTAGGATACCTAATTTGACTCATTCCTAAAGAAGGAACATGATATGGCTCGACATGGTTCGATCAATAATAAGTCAATCTGAATTGCCTATTTACTTTTGGAATTATGCACTACAAATAATGACAAAGTCACTGATTGATCGTTTTATATTAACCGCAAGTGCACGGCCACGTTGAAACGGTGGCAAATACGGGTCGTCCACTGGGAGGTGTGTCGACAATTGGTTTGTTCGAAGGCGAGAGGTAAAAGAAGGAGAGAAAGATGTATTACACTACACTACACTAATCTAAACTAGTAAACAAGCAAGCTGAAATGAAATAACTAAACAACTAAGCTAAACAACTAATGAAGAAGATAAAAAGACAGGAATGGAAACCCCTAAGGGGTGGAGTGTGTGTGTGTACACATGAAATAAGTGTGGTGTTGAATGCATACAATAAGCTCAAGTTAGTTAGTGTTTGTTAATGCATAAGAGGTACCTAATGGCAAAACCTATCAGTCACAACACTAAACTAATGTGATTAATATGAGCAATGCAAGGTTGTTATTAAGACACTTAGACAAGCATGGAATGTACCTAAGCTATGGCAGAAACCATCAAGTAAGATTCATAATAATTCAAGCAAGCATACTAATATCTTTCACAAACATTCATATTAAGCATTCAAACCATCTACATAACATGTACACACATCTACTCCACCCCCAAAGGGGATGGACTACTCACACATATTTAAACTAACTACTCTAATAAAATGAAGCATTGTACTGAAATGATACTATACTAATCAAGCAAGAAATATTAAAGAAGCATAAAACTAAACAAGCACCAAAGTAAAAACATTAAAGGAAATTAACTAAGAAAGAATTAACAAGCTATTGAAAACATCTATTATTAACTCACTCAAATTACAAGCAGCTCTTCCTCCACCAGAGTTTTGCTTCAAGGCTTCACTCTTAGTAGGGAAGATGCCACCAAAGAGAGAGATGGATACAATGGAAGGTGAAGAGTTCTATTTATAAGCATGGAAAAAGCTTATCCGGGACAATCCCCCGATGTGGGACTAAACCAATACCAAAAATAGCCTAAACACACATTAATACATGTCCAGGAAAAAGCTTAGCGGATCTGGGCTGATCCAGACCGCCAATTGGCGGCCTATACACTTCAGATCTGATTGGTTTTGGTTGTGGGCTTTTCTTGGAGTGTTTATTGGTCTTGGATGCATCTAGTTTGTTTAGTGGAGCTCCGACCCGAATCTAATTGACAAAATACTCCCCATGATGGTGTGGAGTTTCCTGTTTTGCTCTTAGGTCCTTCTGTCTTGCATTCAGGTCCTTCTCCCTTGCATCTTGGTCCCCAGGTCTCACAATTAAGTCTTGTTTCCTGCTTTTGGGTCCTTTCATGGCTCTTCTCTTCAAACCTCTTTATTTCTGAAATTCAAACATAAAACTCGTCACATAGCATTGCTTACGTGTAAGATAATGGATATAAGGTACAAATATAAGCATGAAATGATGTCAGTCAAATACCCCCACACCTAAGTTTTTGCTAGTCCCGAGCAAAACAAAGAAAGAGAAAAGCAAACGAAATACAAGAAATCCTAACTCACTTTCGTAGGAATCACGGTTGCACTTAGCACGTGTAACAAGCCGTTAAACCTCTTTGTTGCCAAGGAGGAGGAGTGTTGTCCCCTGAGGGTTTTCAGCCGATATACCCACAAAATCCAAACAAGATGCATTATTCAATCTAGACACTCGACTCGTAGGAAATATTTTGTCGATCATTGGATGCGGTAATCCTACGGGCCGACTCTATATAGGTAATCAGTCCACACCTAGCCTAATGAACCGTTCGTGCAAGTTAAATAAGGGATTAAGTGAAAGACATTGACAACCTCAACATCCTCAAGTGATACAAAGTGTACGGTCCATTAAGGTTCTTATTTGCGTTACCATTTTTTTCTTTTGTTTTTTTTTCTTCTTCTTTTTCTTTTTATTAGTTGGAGCTTCATTCTCCTAGGGTCAGGTTTCGTGCATCATTGCCCATGAGAACTTACACTATCACGTACACCTTTCCCCAAATCTCCACATAGGGCAATCCCTACCACCCGTGTAACGGGAGTTCGGTCTGCGCATCCCAAGTCAGATGACTCGAAAGCACCAGGCACAAAGTCCCCTCAGACCTACTTTCCCGAGTCATAGGAGCTGTGCGAGAAGAGAGAACACCTACTCATTTATTTCTTATCTACACATGAACCAAAACCCCTACACTTAATGTCTCACACAAAGATTTAGAGGGTCCTTGACTACAACAAACTTCCATAAGTTAACAGACACGAATTATTGACTCACTAGGTTCAGGGTGGACTTCTGATTACTCACCCCCAAGGAAAAATTGGGGTGCATCCTAACGACTCGATAAATCCAAAAGCCACAGTACTAGATATCCTAATGCATCAAGTTCAAGACAATTTTGGGAGCTTTCTTTTTACTTTGCCTCTCAACGGTTTTGCACATGCTAAACGCACGCAAAACCTACAAAACATTTTCTTTCGCAAACACATGAAGATTTTGAAAGAAATGTGAAAATTTTAAAGCACTAGGCAAGCAAAAGAAGACAAGTCACCCAAGGATCATGGCAAGCAGATATATCGATATAAAATGCAGCACACTAACATGACCCTAACAATGCAAACAAAAGAAAACAAAATCAAAAGAAAAGACTCGACTATGTACACACATAAAACACCCCCCCCCCCCCACACACACACACCTAGTTCATGCATTGTCCTCAATGAATGCGAGCAAGAGACTACATGGATTTATGCATGAAACAGAAGAGATCTCACCAACATGAAGTACAAAGGGAAGTGCAAGGTCATGTTGATGGACACAAACCCGCATTCCCTCAAAACCAGGGAGATGCTGAGGAAGGGATACAAATACGTGAAAGAATTGGGGCCCAAATACTCAAGGGTTGGGGCCCACAACAAACGATGCTCACTGAAGGAGTCTTTTTTTAACAAACCTGAAAGCACAACCACTCATGCAGAAGCATGAACGGTTGAGTGTGAGAGAGTTTCATGAAGAAACATGACCTCCTCGACTTCGGCTTGTGCCCCCTCCAAGTAGGGTTTGAGTCGTTGTCCATTAACTTTGAACACGTCCCCATTCCCTCGGTTCAAGATGTCAACCGCTCCATGAGGATAGACGGTTTGGACAATAAACGGGCCAGACCAGCGACTGCGGAGCTTTCCTGCAAACAGATGAAGCCAGGAATTGTAGAGCAACACCTTCTGCCCGGCCGTAAACACCTTTCGCATAATCATGCGATCGTGAAACATCTTGGCTTGGGACTTATGAATTTTGGCATTCTCGTACGCATCATTGCGTAGCTCTTCTAATTCCACAATGTCGAGCTTACGTTGTAGTCCTGCTTGATCAAGATCCATATTCAGGTTCTTGATCGCCCAGAAAGCACGATGCTCAAGCTCGACGGGTAGGTGGCAAGCCTTTCCGTACACTACCCGATATGGGGACATACCCAAATTGGTCTTGTACGCGGTGCGGAAGGCCCACAACGCGTCATTCAACTTGGTTGACCAATCCTTCCTCGAGGAACTAACCGGCTTCTCAAGAATTTGCTTTAATTGATGGTTAGAGATTTCGACCTGCCCACTAGTTTGCGGATGATATGGGGTCGCAAGCTTGTGGGTGATCGAATATTTCCTCATAAGCGCTTCAAAGGAGCGATTACAGAAGTGGGTACCCCTATCGCTGATTATGGTACGAGGAGTACCAAATCGCGCAAAAATGTCCCTCAAGAATTTGGTGACCACCTTGTTGTCATTGGTCTTTGTGGGTATAGCCTCAACCCACTTAGACACATAGTCAACGGCCACCAGAATGTAAACATTCCCGAACGAGTTCGGGAAGGGACCCATGAAATTGGCGGTCCTTTTGGAGCTTCTGTTCCTCCAACTTGTCCAGTAGCCTCCCCTTGATCCGATGGTTCCATGAAACTAAGCAAACCTGGAAACAAAAAATTAAAAACCCCTCGAATCGTCCAAACCAACGTCTGGACAGAGCACCTCCCCGGCAACAGCGCCAAACACATGATTGATCATTTTATATTAACCGCAAGTGCACGGCCGCGTTGAAGCGGTGGCAAATACCGGTCGTCCACTGGGAGGTGTGTCGACAATTGGTTTGTTCGAAGGCGAGAGGTAAAAGAAGGAGAGAAAGATGTATTACACTACACTACACTAATGTAAACTAGTAAACAAGCAAGCTGAAATGAAATAACTAAACAACTAAGCTAAACAACTAATGAAGAAGATAAAAAGACAGGAATGGAAACCCCTAAGGGGTGGAGGGTGTGTGTGTGTACACATGAAATAAGTGTGGTGTTGAATGCATACAATAAGCTCAAGTTAGTTAGTGTTTGTTAATGCATAAGAGGTACCTAATGGCAAAACCTATCAGTCACAACACTAAACTAATGTGATTAATATGAGCAATGCAAGGTTGTTATTAAGACACTTAGACAAGCATGGAATGTACCTAAGCTATGGCAGAAACCATCAAGTAAGATTCATAATAATTCAAGCAAGCATACTAATATCTTTCACAAACATTCATATTAAGCATTCAAACCATCTACATAACATGTACACACATCTACTCCACCCCCAAAGGGGATGGACTACTCACACATATTTAAACTAACTACTCTAATAAAATGAAGCATTGTACTGAAATGAAACTATACTAATCAAGCAAGAAATATTAAAGAAGCATAAAACTAAACAAGCACCAAAGCAAACACATAAAAGGAAATTAACTAAGAAAGAATTAACAAGCTAATGAAAACATCTATTATTAACTCACTCAAATTACAAGCAGCTCTTCCTCCACCAGAGTTTTGCTTTAAAGCTTCACTCTTAGTAGGGAAGATGCCACCAAAGAGAGAGATGGATACAATGGAAGGTGAAGAGTTTTATTTATAAGCATGGAAAAAGCTTATCCGGGACAATCCCCCGATGTGGGACTAAACCAATACCAAAAATAGCCTAAACACACATTAGTACATGTCCAGGAGAAAGCTTAGTGGATCTGGGCTGATCCAGACCGCCAATTGGCGGTTCCAGACCGCCAACTGGCGGCCTATACACTTCAGATCCGATTGGTTTTGATTGTGGGCTTTACTTGGAGTGTTTATTGGTCTAGGATGCATCTACTTTGCTTAGTCAAGCTCCGAATCGAATTGACAAAATACTCCCCATGATGGTGTGGAGTTTCCTGTTTTGCTCTTAGGTCCTTCTGTCTTGCATTCAGGTCCTTCTCCCTTGCATCTTGGTCCCCAGGTCTCACAATTAAGTCCTTTTTCCTGCTTTTGGGTCCTTTCATGGCTCTTCTCTTCAAACCTCTTTATTTCTGAAATTCAAACATAAAACTCATCACGTAGCATTGCTTAGGTGTAAGATAATGGATATAAGGTACAAATATAAGCATGAAATGATGTCAATCACTCACTAAATAATGTTCCATCCAAATCCGTGGAGAAAATGTGTTGTGAGTTATGGAGTTGAAAGACACCTAAGCTCGACTTTCTCAAGATTTGGGTTTGTGAAATATACATCAAGAAATTGATGTCGACCAAGCTTCAACCAAAAGTGGATAAGTGCTTCTTTATAGGTTGTCCTCGTATAATAAGACGATACAACTTTTAGTGTATCACCTCCAATCGAAAGATTGTAGAGAGAGATATGGTTTTTCTGAAATTTCTGGAAAAGAGAGAAAAGTAGTGGGAGTAGAGTTAAGCTTGGGGAAACTCAAGATACTCTACAAGATCATGATATGACTGTTGCATTCAAAATCATGAACGTCTAGCCGAGATTCATTTGGTTAGTGGGAGCATGAGCGAGAGATCCTTACAAGAAATTGTGAGAGAATCTCAATCATCCCCACCAAGTGTGCGTTCGAGAATCGAACATGAACATATTCCTCAAGAAATTGTGGAAGAAGTTCGAGAGACACGAGAAGAACTAAAAGAACTAAGAAGGTCAATGAGGGAAAGGAAGAAACCCAATAAGTATGTGGGACTTCATGAGATCATGGTACTAGATACCAAAGATCCCTCGACCTTCCAAGAAGCAATGGAAAGAAAAGACTCCAAACTATGGTTAAAGGCCAGGGAATCCGAAGTAGAATCCATGTATGATAATCAAGTATGGAACTTGATTTGCCTTCCTCAAGAGAAAATATCATTTGGTATAAATGAGCTTTTAGGAGGAAGATAGACATGGATAGTAACTTGACAACCTACGAAGCAAGACTTGTAGCAAAAGTTATACTCAAATTCAAGAAATTGACTTGGATGAGATTTTTGAGAGGTTGCCATATTAAAAAATCTATTCGGATTATGCTCACTATTACTGCACTTCACAATTGTGAGATATGGAAGATGGATATCAAAATGGTGTTCCTTAAATGGGAACTTGGAGGAGGATATGTACGTGGTACAACCTCAAGGTTTTTATGATCCAAATAATAGCGAGAAGAAATGCAAGTTTCGAGAATCCATTTATGGATTGAAGCAAGCATCGAGGAGTTGGAACAAACACTTTGACGAAGAGGTGAAGAAGATTCACTTCATTCAAAGTAAAGGAAAACCTTGTTGATACAAGGAGATTAGTGGGAGTCATGTAGTGCTTCTGAGCTTATATGTCGATGACATATTGCTCATGAGCAATCATATACCTTAGCATTAGCAAACGAGAAATTTCATTGAAATCGGCATTTTCAATGAAAAGAAATGGATGAGGCTCAACACATCTTGAGAATCAAGATACATTGAGATACATTCCATAGACTCATTGGCCTAAGTCAACGTGTATGCATTGACAAGTTCTTGGAAATGTTCAGGGTGAACAATTCCGATATGGACAATGTGTCAATAAGTGCGAGTATATGTGTGCAACTCAAGAAGTCTCAAACGTGCCCAATCACGCAAAGACTTGGAGTACATGAAGGTATCCCTTATGCTTCGGCAATAGGAAGGACCATGTACACGATGACTTGCACAAGACTCAATATCTCGTATGCTCTAAACGTGACAAGAGGTCACCAATCCAACGCAAGTCCTAATCATAGGATTGCGGTCAAGAATATTCTGAAGTACCTTAACCGGACTAAAGATAAGGGTTCCTTTTTATGGAGGACAAATGAGAAAATAGCCGAGGGCTATTTGGATGCAATTCTCATATGGATTCTTGACAATAGGAGGTTGGAATGATGATGCGTCATCATTATCGAAGGTGGAGGTATGAGTTAGTGTAGTTAGGAGTACTATCACTACAGCTAACTAAACCACCAACGAAAGACAAAATAAATAAATAAATAGGTGGACACAACAGTGACACAACTGGTCCATTCAACAAACCTTCATACCAAGCTAAGAGACGAAATAAATTTCGAGTCCATGGATCCGAGGATCCATGTGGATTGGCTTGATAGGTGATTTGGGAAGGTTACCCTAGTTATTAATGTTTTATGCATTGAGAATGTATGTGAAAGAAAACTTTGATAACAAGTGGGAGGTTAAAGGTCAAAGCTGAAAGGCTCGAACCCCTCATGATATTGGTTGGGTGTAGGCAACATGAATGAGTGAAGTTGTGTTGCCTCACTAGGGTTTAGTTGCTCATCGAACAAAACCCTCCAACCAATAGGTAGGTGCATCGGAATGAGTTCCTCAAGCTCATTCGATGGATGCAGCAGACCTGCATCACTAAGAATGGGGCTTCTCCCTACGTCATCCAACAAGGACCTCCAACCATCATTTAGATCATCAAGCATAAGCTCGGTCATAGGTGGGTCCTTGTTGGAGTCAATATGAAGCTAAAATGGCTCAATGGCCATGGGACATGAGGTAGAGACAGTAGGAAATGTGTTCTAAAAGTTTTACTTTTAAATGTCAATTATTATGAATTGAATGAGAAATCATTTTGTTCCTTGTTTATCTTATTCGTCTTTTAGAAGTGTTAAGGAAGAGGCTCTTGGTCCTTAACCGTAGAGCTCTAAAAGATAATGGTTTACATAAAGCAAAAGATATTCGCAATCATGGTAATTAACATAGGACATTAATTACCGAGTCAAGATTGTCGTGTTGGTCATAGATCATTGTAGCTCTACAAGTGAGTGACAACATGGGTACACAAAAGAGGAAAATACTACTTTTGTATACTGAATGGACCTAATAAGTAAATATTATAGAAATGTGTTTCTGTGTCATTAATATTTTACTGTGTCCTTGGTTCTTTGATATGAGACTTATATCCGATCACTTAAGAAATGTTTGATTAGACTAGTGTCTTAAGCTATCGATAAGTGTAGTGTAAAGGCATTGGTTGGTTAAGTATGACTTTTGTTGGAGAAGATAGTTAGTCAAAAGATTATCATTGCCCCTCTTAATTGAGTAATGATATTACTGGACCCCTTGATAAAGCAAAGTTATAATGTGCACAATGCGATTTGAGTTAAGTCACATATTTATAACTAGCTTAAAGAGGTCAAGAAATGAATACTAATACAGAGATGTCACAATACTACTTTGTGTGTATTCTTAATATCATGAGGCAAGGGACGGACACAAGTGGTGCACTCCATCACTAAATGGATCGGGTTTTGGTTCGAGTGGAATTAAGACATCTAACTAATTGGGAGCTATAATGTGTAGCTAGATACCGCTTATAGCTTGTGGTATTAAGCTCTTAATATCACTGTCAACTTAGTTTAGATCCAACCATAGGTCACACCACAAAACTGGGAAACAAAAAATGGGGATTTTGAGTTCATAAGATGTGTCGGGTTTCATGTAGAAAATATGACACATGGGGTGAACAAGCAAAATCAAAATTATGTTGTGATTAATAACATAATTAGAATCTAAATTAAATTCATATGTGATGTAAATATTATGGGGTGTAATGATTTATCGTTACATAGGATAATATGTTACATAAGTTGTGAATTTACTACTAATCCCGAAATGTCAAATTTTGTAGGGGTTAAACCGAAATTTGACAAGTCTGCAGTACTGTGCAAAAATGGTCGACCGGTTAGCAGTAAACGGTCGACCAGACACGTCTCGACCGATAACATGGAATTTTCGTCTGTTCGGAACGGTCGACTGAATCTATCGGTCGGTCGACCGAACATTGCGATGAAATATTTTTATTGTTGCGAACGGTCGACTGTGAAACTTGGTTCGAACGGTCGACCGGTCTAGACAGTTTCTGCAGAATTAATTTAAGAATTAATTAGATCATGCATGGAATTGGTCCATAATTGCTTTAATTTGTGGTTGAGATTATTTGTTAGCAAATAATGGATGGTTAGATGGACGTTTGCATGAAATCATGGGCAAGAGGTTGCACATGAATAGGTAATTTGGAGAGAACTTATAAATACAAGTTTATCTCATTACCTCATTAATTAATTCATTATCTTCTTGTGCAAACTTCTCTCTCCATAATAATCCACGAAATTTCCTTAATTCTTAAGATTACTTTTAGTTTTCAGAGATCTTCTTCTCAAGGGAACTAAAGAGGGGTTAGTAATTGGATTCTAAACCTTATTGGAGATTGAGAGGCTAGCTCTTCTCTATCCAATCTTGTTTAGAGTTTGGTGAATACTCGGAGGCATCCGGCGCAGCGACAAGCATCCTACACGTCTCCGGATCATCAAGAAGTTTTAGAGAACTTCTAGGTATGAAATTCGGAGCCCATGTTTGTTTTAATAAAGTTTTAAAACTAGTTATTGAAACAAACTGATGCATGCATGAAACAAATCATAGAAAAATTGTAATTGATCCTTATTGTGCATAAAAATTTCGAAAATAAATATGTACAATTAAACTAGAAATCCTGCAGAGACACCTTCTGGTATAGGCATATGATGAGGCGTCTCACTCTCACTAGTACTCTCAACCGAATCATGCAACGAACACTCTTTTTGGACATTTATGTTTGATGTCAGCTCACTCCGTTGCATTGCAAAGACATGTAATGAGTTTTCGCTGGGCCCACAAACATTCTCAATGGGTTGCATTGGTGTTCGGGGTGTTCGTTAATTTTGTGGTGATTTCTCCAATTGGCGGATGAGATTTAGATTTAAAGGTTGATCCATGGGCTCTTGTTTCCTACCAGAGTTGAACACATGAAACTCGGCACTCATGTTACCGAATGAGAACTTCATGAGACCATTTCTACAATTAATTAAGGCGTTGGAAGTTGCCAGAAATGGTCTACCCAAAATCAATGGTATTTGAGAGTGGGTGTTCGCAACAGGATTGGTATCGAGGACAACAAAATCTACTGGAAATATAAAATCTCCAACTTTGATAAGCACGTCCTCGATAATCCCCTTTGGAATACGAATGGATCTATCCGGCAATTGGAGGGTGATCTTAGTTGGTTTCAATTCTCCCAAATTTAACTGTTGATAAACAGAAAATGGGAGGAGGTTGACCGCTGATCCTAAATCAAGCAATACATTACTTATGCTAGTGTCCCCTATCGTACACTGAATAGTAGGACACCCAGGGTCCTTGTATTTTGTGTAGGCGGAATTGGACAAAATTGAGCTTTCATTTGCAGCCAAGAATGCTTTCTTGGGAACATTGGTCTTCCTCTAGGTTGTGCAGAGATCCTTCAACACTTTGGCATATTGAGGTATTTGTTGGATGACATCCAACAAGGGGATGTTAACCTTAACTTGCTAAAACACCTCTAATATCATGTCCATTGTGTCACTCTGCTTTTTGGTTAACCTACTTGGATAAGGAGCTTTTGGCAGGTAGGTTTTCTGCAGTGCCTGAGAAGGAGGCGTTGGTGTATTACCCTCACCCTCAACCTCGTCTTCACCACCATTCCCACTGAGGGGCTGCATAGATGGTGGTGATGGTGGCAAGGAAATGTGATTGTCAACCTGCTTTCCATTCCTTAAGGTCACAATAGAATTGACATGGTGAACATGTTCCTCCACATGGTTCACTTGCCTCCCCCGAGGTACCACGTTCTCATTTTGCATGTGTTCTTGTTGGTACATGCAGGGGTTAGCCTCAGGCTGGCTAGGAAAAGACCATCTCTCTTTCATGTACAGACTGAGCGAATTGGCCCATCTGAAGCTCTAGAGATTTGATGGTCTGCTTATTTGAAGTGAGAACTAGACTTTAAGATGACATAAAAAAATTCACAGAGTTCTCAAGTCTACGAGTCAAGTTCTCAAGCGAATTAAACCGGGTTTCAAAGTTGTTAGAATTTAGGAAACCTGGTTGGTTGGTGCTTGGAACTTGGGGTTGCTGATATGAATGAGCATGCATGGGAGGTTGGTGTGGTTGATTAGGTGGTCGAGAGGAGGTTGAAGGACCACCCGGGGAATTATTTTGGTTCCATGAAAAATTGGGGTGGTTCCTCCATCTAGGATTACAAGATGATGAGTATGGGTCATTTCTAGCTCTGTCATAGATGGCGTTGACACATTCCATCTCAGGAGGAATGGACGCACACTCGCTTTCTATTTGACCTACCTACCACATGAATGACAGGGGACTCGACTAGATATGGACATGTGAGGTGCACTTTGTTGGTTTTGGAGCTCAATCGAATCCATACGGCGTATTAAGGCCGCCATGCGTGCCTCGGTGGCCGTAGTGGTATCGATAGCAAATGTGGCACCCAATCTAGTCGAGTTTGCATTCGCGATCCTTGCTCTTATACTAGATGATGCAGGTGGTTCCCTTACACTCTCCCATTGCATTGTTTTCTTAGCAAGTTCTTCTAGGAAAGCTCATGCCTCCCTTTCATCCTTTCCCAAGAACTCTCCTTGACACATGGACTCAAGGAGCGTTCGGGACGGGATGTGAAGACCCTCGTAAACAATCTGACAAAGATGCCACAACTCAATGCCATGGTGAGGGCATGAGGATAGTAGCTCCTTGAACCTCTCTAGATATGCATGAAATGTCTCGGTCTCAAGTTGATAGAACGAATTGATTTCGTTCCTCAATTTTTGAGTCCGATGATTTGGAAAGTATTTCTTGAGGAATGCAGATTGAAAATCATCCCAAGTCCTAAAGGCATTGTCCTTGTTGTTGTGCAACCCCTTCTTGGTGTCATCCTTCAGCGCAAAGGGGACAAGCTTAAGATGGATGGAGTCTGTGCTAAGTTGTTGCAGCTTGAACATAGCATAGACCTCCTCAAATTCCCTGAGAAAGATATAGGGGTCACCTTTCCCAGTGAAGTGAGGGAGTATGGAAATAAACTGAGGCTTAACCTCAAAATGGTTCCCATTTGCCTCTGGCAATACGATGCATGAGGGCAGAGCAGTACGGCTCGGGTAGCGTTGATAACGGAGAGGTATGGGAATGACAACAGGAAGAACAGGTCAAACAGGTGGGTCCAGCAACTGCTCCTCACGGAAATTAGCAGCCATTGAACTCGTCCAGTGTGCGACACGAGAGGAGGAAGGAGTCGAGAAATCGATTACTGAAGCCGGATTGACAACGCTCCTCGTCAAACGACCCCTCTTGTCTCGTCTCCACGAAAGCATGCACACAGGTGCACACACACAAACCAAAACCTTTTTTTTCTTTTTTTAACAAAGAATGTGCGTAGAGGAGAAGACAAGGGAACACAGGAGAGAAAGAATGACTCAGGAGAGAAGGGAAGAAGTCCTTATGCTACGGCGGATGGGTTTCCAGTTGAAGCACACAAGCAAACAAGGCTAAAGCAATCCTAAGGTTGCTATAGGTCCTTAAAGGTAGACGACGCCTAACTGCGTGGTCACACGGCCTCAACATGCCTCACCTCCCTACGACGAGGACCACAAAGCCCAGCAAGGGAGCCAAGATTTGGAGATCTCGTCTCTCCTACTATCGACAAAATGGGCATCGCCGATCACGTCATGACGGTCGGGACCAGATCACTCTCCTAATGCGCCCGAAGTCCTTAGGGCCAATGTCTACTCGATTTTAAAATTAGGCTCTTGATTAGTGTGGTTTTTGGGGCAAATGAAAGGGTGGTGAAATCCCCCACCTTATCTTTTATGGGACAGCCCCTCTTTAGTAGTGTTTTGGAGTCTAAATCTAACAATCAACTCTCCAAACAAATGCTCAACTCACACTTGTTTCAATGCACTTTCTACTAACTAATGCATGTTCATACGAAATGCATGAATGAGAGTAGAAGGTGCGTACCTCACGCCAGCACTCAGCAACCGAAAATAAAGCTAAAATGAAAGACAATCTATATGCCTAAGTCACATACATGATGCATGACCTAAACAAAAAGAATGCCTAATCTTTTGATTTGGGTTTTAGGGTCCGAGTTGCTTAAAGGAGGTTTGATTATTGATCTGGGAACAAACTATAAGTCAAAATATACCAAATCGAGTCCCAGAGCACCATATCAGATAATGAAATACTCCACAAAAATTTAGAGGTGAACAGAAATTACCAGACCGCCAGTTGCTTCCCCTTCTCAATTTGAGTCTCCTGAGACAAAGAAAACTACAAGACAAAAATTAAATCCACTCGAATCGTCCAAACAAGGATCTGGACTGGCACCTCCCCGGCAACGGCGCCAAAAACTTGTTGTACGTTTTAATTAAACCGCAAGTGCACGGCCACGTTGAAGCGGTGGCAAATATGGGTCGTCCTCAGGGAGGTGAGCAGCCTCTCGTTTGCACGAAATCAAGTGGCGAAAAAATGGAGAAGAGGGTTGATTATGCTACTCTACGCTACACTACACTACGAAGTATGAAATGCGAAAGAAAGCAACAAACGATTAACTAAAACTACTAAGAAAGAAAGACAAGTGCTGGAATTCAGAAATGGAAAACCCCTAAGGGGTGGAGTGAGTGCACACATGCAAAGAGGTGGGTGTTGAACACATTCTTTAAGTACAAATAGAGGTGGTGTTATCATGCATAGGAAGTGTCTAAATGTTATGGCAAAACCTATCAATCCCATTCACCATCCTAGTTGATTAACATTTACATATACAAGTTGTTTATTTCAGAACTTAAACAAGCATGAGAGGTGTCTAATCATTTTGGCAAAACTCATCAAGTTATAAATTCTATCCTAAACGAGCAAGCATACATTCATGTTTTATCAACATATTGTAAATAAAGCATTTATTCAATTCTCTAATGCATGTATGAACATCTACTGCACCCCCAAAGGGGATGGAACTACTCACTAAATATTAAACTAACTATTACACTAAGCAAGAAAAGCATATTAACTAAGCTACTAAAACTAATGAAATGAAATTAAACAAAGTAAAACAAACAACATAATAAAGAAACTTTTTTTAAAGTGACTCACATTTCAAGTAGCATCCTCCTACTTTAGTGTGTGCTTCAAGGCCTCACTTCTAGTAGGAACAATAGCCACTTAAAATATGGAGTGATTACATTAGAAGGTGAAGAGTTCTATTTATAGCCATAGAAAAAGGCACTCCGGGACAATTCCCCGATGTGGGACTAAACATATACCAAAAATAGCCTAACCAAACACTAATACTTGTGCTGGAGAAATTGGGGCGGTCCATAAACTTTCGATCGGGTTGGAATTTGTTGTGGGCTTTTATTGCTGGTATTGTTTGTCTTTGATGCAGTTACTTGACTTGTTGGAGCTCCGACCCAAATCGAATTGCTAAAATACTCCCCATGATGGTGTGGAGTATTCTATTTTGCTCTTAGGTCCTTCGGTCTTACGTTCTGGTCCTTCTCCCTTGCATCTCAGTCCCTAGATCTCACAATTCAGTCCTTTTCCCAGCTTTTGGGTCCTTTTATGCTTCATCTCTTCAAACCTATTTATTCCTGAAAACTAAACATAAAACTCGTTACATAGCATTGTTTAGGTGAAAGATAATGGATATAAAATGTAAATATGAGCATGAAATGATGTCAATCATTGGTGTGTAATTCTCCCAGGGTCATCCCAAGTTAGATGACTTGACAACCCAAGCACAAAGTCCCCTCGGACCTAATTTTCCGAGTGATAGGAGTCGTGCGATAAGAGAGAATACCTATTCACTTTTTTCTTATCTACACATCAAAAAATAAGGGTAAGAAGCAATTTTATCCATCTCTGAATGTACACCCAATGGATTATTTTATCCATATTGATGCAATGCGGCCATTTATATTTACCGTAAGTGTACGACGTCGGTGAAAACGCGGCAAGTACGGGTCGTGTCCACGAGGAGGTGAGTAGCTTCTGGTTGGTACGAAATTAAGTGGCGAATAAAGGGAGAAGAGATCTGAGTATGCTAACTTAAGCTACACTAACTAGTAAGAAGAAATGCAAAAGAAAGCAACTAACGAGTGATTCAAACTAAACTAAGAGAACTTAATGCAAAGCTGCAAATCAGGAAGAGAGACCCCTAAGAGGTGGAGTGAGTGCACACATGTAATAAGATGGTGAAGAATGCATTCCATGGGCACAAATATAGGTTCTGTTTTTGTGCATAGGAAGTGTCTAACAGATATGGCAAAACCTATCAATCCAATCATTAACCTAATTGATTAACATTCACATACACAAATTGGTTTTTTCATAACCTAAACAAGCATGGGAGGTGTCTAATAGTTGTGGCAAAACCCATCAAGTTAAGTGTTCGATTCTAAAAAAGCTAGCATACATTCACATTTATCAACACATTTCAAAATAAAGCATTCATTTCCATTCTTTATTGCATGTATAAACATCATCTCCACCCCCCCAAAGGGGATGGAACTACTCACTACTCATTAAACTATAAAATACATTAAGAAAAGAAGATATTCTATTTATACTACGATAAAGAAAACAAAACAAACTAAATAAGCAAGCATTAAAACAAAGACACCATTAAGACAAACTATGAAGAACTATTTTATTTATATGACTCACATTTCAAGTAGCATTCTTCTTCACCTTGAGTTTTGCTCCAAGGCTTACTCCAAGTAGAGAGAATGCCACCAAACAATGAGTGAATACAAAGGAGAAGGAAGACTTCTATTTATAGGCATGAGAAAAAGGTAACCGGGGACAATCCCCCGGTGTGGGACTGAAACACATACCATATATGGACTAAATACAACCTAATCTAACACCCGACTGATGCACGTGTCATTTGGGGCCAAATGGACCACCAATTGGTGGTTTGGGACAGCCAATTGATGGTCTGGATGGGCTTCATCGAGTCTTTTTTTGGGTTGCTTGATTCTGGCTTGATTTCTTCAAGTTTGGTGAACCTGATTTGCTTGTTGATGTTTGAGCTAATTGCCAAAATACTCCTCATGATGGTGTGGAACTTCTTGATTTGCTCATTGGTCCTTTTGGTTTTACATCCGGGTCCTTCTCTCTTTCATCTCAGTCCATAAGTCTTGCAACTTAGTTCTTTACTTGCTTTTGAGTCATTTTTGAGTCTCTTCTTCCCAAACCTGTTTATTCCTGAAACATAACCATAAACTCATTACGTAGCATTGCTTAGGCTAAAAATAAAGGATATAGGACACAAATATATACATGATATGATGTCAATCAGTGATCGAATAGTTCCTCATAACTGCTTCAAAGGAGCGATTACAGAAGTTGATACCCCTATCACTGATTATGGTACGAGGAGTACCAAATAGTGCAGAAATGACCTTTAAGAATTTGGTGACCACCTTGTTGTGATTTGTCTTTGTGGGGATAGCCTCTACCCACTTAGACACATAGTCAACGGCCACGAGAATGTAAACATTCCCGAACAAATTGGGGAAAGGACCCATAAAGTTAATGCCCCACACATCGAAGATGTCGACGACAAGCACATTTTGCAAAGGCATCATATCACGTCGACTAATTCTGTCAAGGCACTGTATCACATTGCTTACAAAATTCGTAAAAAACTTTGAAAAGAGAAGCCTAGTAGAATCCAGATTAGAGCACCTTGGAGGCAGTTTTCTTTGCTCCAAAGTGTCCTCCACATGCCTCACAGTGGCAAAATTGGCACACTTTGGAACTAAGTATTTGGGAAACACCACCTAAAAATTTGGTCAGAGCAGTATTTGAATAGATAGGGGTCATCTCAGTGAAAGAATCTGACATAGGTTCTACATTTTGTTTGGTCAGATTTTGACCAACCCACAAGAAGTTGCTCGGTCACGAGGTAGTTCACGAAGTCGGCAAACCAATGGTTATCTTTGATCGTGAACAGTTTCTCATCGGGAAATTTGTCATTAATAATTTGGTCTTGTGGGTTGGTCGTCTCAAGATGAGACAGGTGGTCCGCTACAACATTTTCACACCCTTTTTGTCCCGAATCCCGAGATCAAATTCTTGTAACAACAAGATCTATCTCAAGAGTCGAGATTTTGCATCTTTCTTCGCCATGAGGTACTTGATGGCTATGTGATCAGAATAGATAATCACGTGGGAGCCAATCAAGTACAACCAGAATTTCTCCAAAGCGAATATGATCGCTAAGAATTCTTTCTTGGTCACAGTGTAATTCAATTGGGCATCATTGAGTGTTCTACTGGCATAGTAGATTGATTGATTCGTTATATATTAACCGCAAGTGCACGACCGCGTTGAAGCGATGGCAAATATGGGTCGATCTACAGGGAGGTGTGTCGACTTTTGGTTTATTCGAAGGTGAGTGGTAAAGAAAGGATAGAAAGGTTGGTTACACTAAACTACACTAATCTAAACTAGGAAACTAGAAAGCATGAAATGAAATGACAAAACAAACTAAACTAAGCAACTAATGAAAGGAAATAAAACTCAGGAATGGAAAACCCCTAGGGGTGGAGTGTGTGTGCACTTTAAATAAGTGTGGTGAATGCATACAATAAGCTCAAGTGTGGTTAGTGTTTGTTAATGCATAAGAAGTACCTCATGGCAAGACCTATCATTTACAACACTAACCTAGGTGATTAATATGAGCAATGCAAGGTTGTTATTAACAACATAACGAGCATGGAGTGTACCTAACTATGGCAGAAACCATCAAGTAAAGTTCTTATTAATTCAAGCAAGCATACTAACATCTCTCACAAACAATAATATCTAGCATTCATACCTCCTACATAACATGTACATACATCTACTCCACCCCCAAAGGGGATGGAACTACTCACTAATCATTACACTACCTACATTAACAAAATGAAACATTATACTGAAATGAAATTTAACTAAGCAAGAAAGGAGCATTAAAGAAGCTTAAAAGGAAAGGAAAGACTAAACAAGCATGCACAAATTAAAAGACAAGATTAAAAGAAACTAGAACAATTATTTTATTAACAATGACTCACATTGAAGGTAGCATTCTTCTCCACCTTGAGTTTTGCTTCAAGGCTTACTCTTTAGTAGAGAGAATGCCACCAAGCAATGGGTGATTACAATGGAAGGTGAAGAGTTCTATTTATAGGCATGGAAAAAGCTAATCCGGGACAATCCCCCGATGTGGGACTAAACCAATACCAAAAATGGACTACGAATACACTAATACACGTGCCCCACAAATCTGAGAGGATTCAAAATGATTTGGACCGCCAATGAGCGGTCTATTGGATCGGGATTCATTTGGGATTTGTTGTGGGCTTTGTTGGTGGTATTTGTTGGTCTTTAATGCATCTACTTTGTTTATTGGAGCTTCGACCCGAATCGAATTGCCAAAATACTCCCCATGATGGTGTGGAGTTTCCTGTTTTGCTCTTAGGTCCTTCGGTCTTACGATCAGGTCCTTCTCCCTTGCATCTCAGTCCCTAGGTCTCACAATTAAGTCCTTTTTCCTGCTTTTGGGTCCTTTCGTGGCTCTTCTCTTCAAACCTCTTTATTCCTAAAAACTAAACATAAAACTCGTCACGTAGCATTGCTTAGGTGTAAGATAATGGATATAAGATACAAATATGAGCATGAAATGATGTCAATCATAGATCACATGAGGCAATTTGTCCAATCGTTGCCCAAGCATTCCTACGACAGTGAAGTCAGATGCATCACACATTAACTCGAAGGGTTCAGTCCACACTGGTGCCTTAATTATGGGAGCTGAAGTCAGCTCTTTCTTCAAGGTCAAAAAGCATGGTGGCAATCCGGTGTGAACTCAAAAATGGCATCCTTAGTCACCAAGGCAGTGAGAGCTCGAGCAATTTTGCTAAAATCCCGAATCAACCGCCGATACTATCCTGCATGCCCCCAAAAAGGCACGGATATCCTTCACATTACGTGGCGGTGAGAGATGAGCAATATGACCCACTTTCGTGGGATCGACCTTAATTTCCCTACATGAGACCACATGTCCGTGTATAATACCTCGCTTCACCATGAACTGACATTTCTCCCAATTGAGAGTGAGGTTCTTCTCACGGCGTCGCCTGAGGACAAGGCTCAAGTGATAGGCACTCATCGAAGGAAGCACCGAATATGGAAAAGTCGTCCATGAAAATCTCAAGGAAACGCTCTACCATATCAGAGAAGATGCTAATCATACACTTTTAAATTATTGTCGGCGCATTACATAACCCAAAGGGCATGCGACGGTAGGCAAACGTGCCAAAGAGACATATAAATGTGGTTTTCTCTTGATCCTCGGGGGCGATATGGATTTGGTTGTAACCGGAGTATCCATCAAGAAAACAATAATACTCATATCTGGCTAACATTTCCAACATCTGATCAATGAATGGCAATGGGAAATGATCTTTCCGCGTTGCCGCATTGAGCTTGCGATAATCAACGCAAACTTGCTAGCCAATTTGCAGGTGTGTTGGTATAAGCTCATTATGCTCATTCTCAACAACCGTCACGACTGACTTTTTGGGAACCACATGGACAGGACTCACCCACAAACTATCAGAGATAGGATACATTATACCATGATCCAAGCACTTAAGAACCTCCTTTTGGACAGCTTCTTTCAGCACAGGATTCAATCTTCGTTGTGGGTCCCGGTGGGGCCTAGAATTCTCTTCTATGTGGATTCGATGTTGGACAATACCAGGCTAATTCCCTTGATGTCCTTCAAGGAACACCTGATAACCTCTCTTTTTTCAAAGTGGACTTTTTTGGGGGCAACCTCTTGATCTTTTGCAAGATCAGAAACAATAATGAGTGGCAAGGTCTCATTATCCCCTAAAAAGATATATTTAAGGTTATCGGGGAGCCCATTAAGCTCGACCAGAGGTGGGTCATTGTTGGATTCAGAGTTAATTTCAAGTGGCTCAGAGGCCACAGGGTAAGAGGAGCAAGCACCAAGATGTGCCTCCTCATCCAGAAGTTCGCCGACAGATTCCTCAAAATCATCTTCACTCGCAACCTGGTCATTAGGCACATCAATAATATGTCGATGTGAGTCGAACATGCCCAATGACTCGAGCTCATCCATGTCCTGAATGAAATTGGCTCTGACAACATTGTCGAACAGCTGGGGTTGCTTAGCAAGAGTAAAGATGTTGAAATCCGCTGTGAGGTTTCCAAAAGACAACCTCATCAAGCCATTGCGACAATTGATAAAAGCATAAGATGTCGCAAGAAATGGCCTCCCAAGGATCACTGGAATTTGTCCTTGAGGGTTGGACACATGTTCAGTATCCTAGATGATGAAATCAACTGGAAATACGAACTCACCCACTTTAATAAGAACATCCTCCACACTTCCTCGTGGAATCCTGATGGATTTGTCAGCCAACTGAAGGGTTGTCCTCGTTGTCTTAAGATTGCCTATTCCAATGTTGACATAGACAGAGTAGGGAAGGAGGTTCACATATACTCCCAAATCCAATAGAGCTTGAAAAATTATCATGTTACCGATCATGCAAGAAACAGTTGCACAACCGGGATCCTTGTATTTGACTTGCATGGGTTGTGTCAATATTGGGCTCACATTGGCTTCCAGAATTTCCCTTTTGGGAACATTTGTTCTCCCCTTAACAGTACAAAGGTCCTTAGGGAACATGGCATACAGTGGCATTTGCTGAGTAACGTCCAACAACAGAAAGTTCACATTGACTTGCCTAAGTACCTCAACGATTTTGTCCCAACGCTCATCGCGTCTTTTAGTCAACCTATGAGGGAATGGTGCCTTGGGGATATAACTATCACGAGGAGTCTTGGAATTGGGTTCCTTGAAAGACTCACGACCCTCCTCGGAAGAGTCACCAACAGGGTTGGCTTCAGGCATTTCCACATTGTTGTCAACAACCCATCCTGGTCTTAAGGTATGGACAACATTTGCATGTTGGGAAGGGCCACTTTCAAGATTGTGTACATTCTACCTAGCCTGAGCAGGTTGACCCCTGGGATTTACCACAGGTTGGCTCGGTAACTAGCCTTTCTCACATTGATGGAACAAATGAGCCAACTGGCTAACTTGCATTTCCAAAGCTTTGATTGTACTTTGCATGCTCTGCATGAACGCTTGAAGGGTCGGATCACTAGAGGGGTCCTCTGAGTCGACCCGTTGGGGTAGTGGAGCTTGGTTAGAATAACCCGACGATGAGGACTGAGGACGTTGGAAATTATGGTGTTGAGACCTTTGACGTGGGGGTTGGTAGGTCGCCAATGGGCATGGAGGTTGATAAGGTGGAGGTTGAGGTTGAGCGTGTGAGCTCTGACCGTGACCCGCACTAGGCCCCCAAGAGAAGTTAGGATGGTTACGCCATCTCAGGTTGTAGGAGTGACTGTACGGGTCATTACGAGGCCTCTATTGATACATTGAATTTGCATGCTCAGTATCCCTTGGAGCGTAAGCACATTCCAAGTCATCATGTCCCGTAAGTCCACACCAATTACACGTGGGAGTAGCGACCTGAGCTACAGGAGCTCGGTCCAACTCTAAACTCCCAATCCTACGCATGAGAGCAGCCAATTTTGCCTCAGACGCGATAGTTGACTCAACTTGATATCATCTAGCTTGACCTGAAGACCTGGAAGTTGGTGCCTCTCTCATGGTGTCCCACTCACAGGTACGTTCAGCCATTAATTCAAAAGTGTCACATGGCTCATCGATGGGTTTCATTTGGAAATCACCCTGACACATCGACTAAAACAATGTGCGGTTGTTGTAGTTGAGGCCCTCGTAAACAATCAGGCACAACTGTCATAGCCCAAGTCCATGATGAGGGCACTGCTGGAGAAGGTCTCTGAACCTCTCAAAGAAAGCATGAAAAGATTCGGTATTAGTCTGATACATTTGATGTATTTGGTGTCTTATCTGTTGCGTTTTCCTTTGACGGAAAATATCTTCAGAAAAGACGGTCACAAAGTCATCCCAGGACCGAATAGAGCTCGTCGGGAGGCTGTAGATCCATTTCTTTGTGTTATCCTTCAACGTGAAAGAAATCATCCTCTACCGGGCAGAATCCTCGTCAAGTTGTTGAAGTTTGAACATTGAGCATACCTCCTCGAATTCACTTATAAAAATATATGAATCGTCCTTATTGTCAGAGAAGGTAGGCAGCATGCTCACATATTGAGGTTTTGGCTGATATTTGTTCCCGCGAGCTGGCATGAGAACTATGCAAGAAGGCTATGCGCGCCTGAACAGGAGTGGTCCGCTCCCACAAAGTCATCGACCAATCCTATCGAGCTAAAGGTAGTGGTGCACCCAGAGCTTGATCTTGATCGAGATCCTCTTCCTCTAGAGTCGGAGGAGGAGGAGGAGGAGGAGGACGTTTACGTGGTGGTGGGAGTTGCCCGAGGTAATCTATGTATGGAACCTAGTCTCTCCCATCTCCCGGAGACGACTCGGCATCGTGCTCCAAAGGAGCATGAGGTGGAGATGACTGATCACCTAAACCGTCCACCTCAGAAAAATGTATTCTCTCAAGTCGAGTGCTCTCACCAGAACAAGCCCAACCTCGCATAAAACACTCAACTTGACTGTAAAATCACACACAACAAAAGGTGTAATCAGAGGAGGAGACTACACATAGAATATAGATGAGAAGAAGACTCTGATAAGAAGGGAAGAATCCCTAGATCTAACGTGGGTAGTGGGAGAAGGTAGAAGCCTCTCTAGCAAACAAAGCTCATGGCCTACGGTCACTATAGGTCCTTACAGCTAGACGACGCCTAACTGCGAGGTCACACGGCCTCAACACGCCTCACCTCCCTACAATGAAGACCACATAGCCCAGCAAGTGAGCCAAGATCTGGAGATCTCGTCTCTCCTACTATCTACAAAGTGGGCAACGTCGATCAGGCTATGACGGTTGTGACTGGATCACTCTCCTAATGCGCCCGAGTCCTAGTGCCCAACGTCTACTTGATTTTAGATTGAGGCTTTTGTTACGAGTGATTTTTGGCGCAAAGGAAATGGTGATGAAATCCCCCACCTTATCTTATATGGGACAACCCCTCCTTAGTAGTGTTTTGAGTCTTAATCTAGCAATCAACTCTCCAAACAAACGCTCAACTCACTCTTGTCCCGATGCGCGTTACTAATTAATGCATGCTTTGACCATGCATGAATGATAGAATGTGTGCACATACCTCATGCCAGCAATCAACAACAAGAATGTAAAGAAAAGAAAGACGAGTGTGTGCAAGGTCTACAAATGATGCATGACCTAGATGGCAATGAATCTAATCTTTTGCTTTGAGTTTTAAGGTCCAAGTTATATAGAAAGGGGATTACTTATTAATAGATCTGGGAGAATCAGAACTAACAAACAACCAGACCAAAGTTGGAGCAAAATCAGCTCACCAGGGCGCCAGTTGGTGGTTCCAAACTACTGATTGGCGGTCCAAAGGGCTGATCTCGGCTCAAAATTTCTCCTGATGTGTCCCTTTGATGCTTCAATGTCCCTGAAACAAAAACAAACTAAAAACAAAAGATTAAACCCACTCGAATCGTCCAAACGAAAGTCTGGACAAAACACCTCCCCGACAATGGCACCGAAAACTTTATTGATTGTTTATATACCACAAGTGCACGACGTCGGTGAAGACGCAGCAAGTACGGGACGTGTCCACGAGGAGGTGTGTCAACTCTGGTTTGTTCAAAGACAAGTGGGAAAAAGAGGGGAGAAGAGATTGATTAAACTAAACTAACTATGCTAAACTATCATGAAACACACAAAGAAAATGAAAGCATGAGACGAAATAAAACTAAACTAAGTGACTAATAAAATAAGCTAGAAATAAGGAATGGAAAACCCCTAAGGGGTGGAGTGTGTGTACACATGAAATAAGTGGTGATGAATGCATTCAATAAGCACAAGTGTAGGTTGTGTTTGCTATGCATAAGACGTACCTCATGGCAATACCTATCATCCAAATCACTAACCTAATGATTAATATGAGCATGACAAGTTTGTTATTAAGAACCTAAACAAGTAGAGAATGTACCTAAAGATTATGACAGAAACCATCATGTTAAGTATTCTCTTTAATTCAAACAAACATACTAACAATTCTCACATACAACAACATTAAGCATTCATTTCATTCTACAAAGCTTTACTCCTAGTAGAGACGATGGCCACCAAGAGATGAGATGTATTACAAAGTAGGAGGAAGAGTTCTATTTGTAGCCATAAAAAAGGTAACTTGAGACAATCCCTTGGTATGGGACTAAACGCATACCAAATATAGCATAAAACACCTTAATACACATCTGATAGAAGATGGGTCGGATCCGGAGCCAAATAAACCACCAAGTGGCGGTTTGGAACTGCCAATTGGTGGTCTGGATCTCTTGGATCGGGCCCAGTTTCTTATGACTTCTAAGTAACTTTGTTTCTTCTCCTGGAGTGCACCCTAATTGGTTGTGTGAGTTGTGACCCGAATCCATTGCCAAAATACTCCTCATGCTGGTGTGGAGTGCTTGATTTTGCTAATTAGTCATTTTGGGTTTACATCTGGGTCTGTCTCTCTTGCATCTTAGTTCTTTTCCTTGATTTTAAGTCATTTTTAAGTCTCTTCTTCTCAAACATGTTTATTCCTGAAACAAAAACATAAAAGTCGTTACGTAGCATTGCTTAGGCTAAAAAAGGATATAAGACACCCATATATGCATGATATGATGTCAATCAACTGGCCATGTTAGGACCTCCTTGGTTTTGTTTTTTCGGCTTTCAGCGTAATTGCTTGTCATTTACATTGTATGGATTCCCACGAAAGTAAGAACGAGCCCACTTATCGAACCAATGTCTGCAAGATAGACTACTAGGGGAGGATCAATTTCTTTTGTCGTGGCAAAGTGCTGGTGGAAATCTGACTTCCAGAATGTGTATACCGCACACCACATCTTTTCATGACAGTGGACCGTCTTGAACTTTGCAACCACACTCATATAGATGTGATGGCAACATGCACTGTGATGGGCATCTGGAAATACCGTCTCGAAAACATGAACAATGCTAGCATGCATGTCCAATATAAAAGCTAAGTTCTCGCGTTATTTAAAGTTAGGCGGGCATATAAGCAATTCATGACATAGGTCCAAGAGCTGTGATTCTCGTTGTCCACCAGTGCAAACGCAATAGGAAACAAGTGGTTGTCTGCATCCAATGCAACGGCACATAACATGTGCCCATAATATCTGGTCTTCAAGATTGTGTCATTGACACATATCACAGGACGACACCATCTAAATCACCTTCTGGAAGCTCCAAGAGAGAAGAAGCAATATAGGAAGTGTCCATCTTCTATGAGAAAATGAGTGATTGTTCCGGGATTCTTTTGCTCCAACAGGTATAGGTACACAAGTAACATTGAATAATATTCCTCAATTATGCCCCTAACATACGTAAGTGCCTTCTCTCTGCATCTCCACACCTTTTCGTAACTCATATTTATCTCGTATTGTTCCTTCATATCCTCCCTTATGTTTTTTGCCAAGTAGGTAGTTCCTGAAAGGAATGTGTTCTAAAAGTTTACTTTTATATGTCAATTATTATAAATTGAATGTGCAAACATTTTGTTCCTTGATTATGGTATTCGTCTTTTGGAAGTGTTAAGGAAGAGGCGTTTGGTCCTTAACCGTAGAGCTCTAAAAGATAATGGTTTACATAAATCAAAAGTTATTCACAATCATGATAATTAACATGGAACATTAATTACCGAGATAAGATTGTCGTGTTGGTCATCGATTTTTGTAGCTCTACAAATAATTGACGACACGAGTATATAAAAGAGGAAAAGATTACTTTTATATATTGAATAGACCTAACAAGTAAAACATTATGGAATTGTATTTTGTGTCATTAATGTTTTTACTGTGTCTTGGATCCTAAGATATGAGACTTATATCTTTTCACTCAAGAAATGCTTAATTTGATTATTGTCAAAAGCTATCAATGAGAGTAGTGATAAAGACAATAGTTGGTTGAGCATGACTTGTGCTGGAAAAGATAGCTAGTCAAACGATTATCATTTCCCCTCTTAATTAACTGATGATATTAGTGGGACCCTTGATAAAGCAAAATTATAATGTGCACAATGTAACTTGAGTTAAGTTACATAGTTATAATTAGCTTAGAGAGATCAAGAAATGAATACAATACAAAGATGACACATTTCTACTTTGTATATATTCTTAATATCATGAGGCAAGGGACGGACACAAGTGATGCACTTACATCACTAAATGGATCGTGTTTTAGTTCGGGTGGAACAAAGACATCTATGCTAATTGGGTAACTATAATGTGTAGCTAGATACCGCTTATAGTTTGAGATATTGAGTGTTTAATATCACTGCCAATTTGGCTTAGATCCTCCTATAGGTCACACCACAAAACTGGGAAACAAGAGGTTTAATTTTAAGTTCATATGATGTGTCGGGTTTCATGTGAAAATAGGACACATGTGGTGAATGAATAAAATCAATATGTCTTGAGAATTGACATAATTAGAATCATAATAAATTCATATGAGATGTATATTATGGGGTGTAATAATTTAATATTACATAGGATAATATATTGCATAAGATGTGAATTTGCTAAAAACCCCAAAAGATCAAATTTTGTTGGAAATAAATCCAAAATTTGACATAGGCAAAATCGGGGTCAAACACAATGAACCGTTCATGGTTCGGTCGACCGGGGTATCTTCGGATCGGTTAACCGAATAGGGAACGTGTAAGCGCAATTGGTTGACCGAAATTGTCTGGAGTGCCTGGACAATCGGGTTCGGTTAACCGAGTGTGCACGGTCAACCGAGAAGTAGTATTTTCAGTAGACCGAAGGTGACACGGTCATCCGATGACTATGTCCCAGGAGCGATTCTGGTGGGTCAACGGTAGACCGAGTAAAAGACGTGGTTCATCCGAATTCTTCCAGTGAATTTTTCTCATACGGATTCGGTCGTCCGTCTAGCTCATGGTGCACCGAACACGTGTTATAACCGAACGGTTCGGTTGATCGAGTTATACTCGGTCCACCGAACAAGAACGATTCTGCCTGAATTATTAAGAGATTAATTAAATCATGGGTGGATTAATTCCATATTTAATTAAAACGTTTTTTGTGGGTGCTTAGGTGGAAATTAGAGATTAATTTTAGGAGAGAATAAGCAAGAGATCATGGCTAAAGAATAGCTCCTGATAAGGATGTTTTGGGAGACTATAAAAGGACCCCTACTCCTACTTGTTTACTACTAATGTAAAAAAAATTCTCTCATTAATCTCTCCCTAATCACCACGAAAATCTCTTAGTAAATTTAAGTTTTTGAGATAAGAATCTCAGGAGCTTAAAGAGGGGTTATTAGCTAGATTCTAAACCTTGTTAGAGATTGATTGGCTAGCTCCTTACTCTCTAATCTTGTTTAGAGTTTGGTGAACACTCGGAGTCATATCCGTGGACGATTCAACGGGCAACGCGATTCCAGATCTTCAAAAAGGTTTTAGAGAACCTTTAGGTATGATTCGACCTTTGAGGTTTATTTTAATAAATGTAGGTTGCATGTTATTAGAATAAACACAAAGCAATGTACATAAAAATTGTTGAAAATATGAAAATCGATCTTGTATGTTGTATTAAATTTTTTTAAATATATACATACATAGGGACACGAAATCCTACAGTTCCATCACTGGCATATTTGTTCTTGATGAGGTGGCCAACTACCTAAGGTGCGGCTTGGCGGTGGTCTTTCTGTCTAAGTTCCAATGTGCAATTTTGTACATTGTGGAGGACAGTAAGCTCAAACATGGGTGAGCACAATTCATTCTTGGCCCTCAATCTCCAACCACAATTAGGATCCTTGCAAGTGATTACCACACCCCTTTACCAGACTTCTTCACTACAAACTCAAAATTATTTTTAATTGCAAGGAAAGAAACTTTGGCTTTCAATTCAACCTTGCTTTTGAAAGTCCTACCAATGTGGAATTCAGAAGATGATTCGCCAGCAGAGGACGTGTGAGTCTGGCTAGAATCCAATATATCTTCTCTTGTTAACATTGGACCAGTCCATCTTCTGTGGTCTTCTAATGAAAATAATTAAGAGCTTCGTTCTGTGTTATTTCTCGTTCTACTTGGACGACTGCTGCTTGTCCCAAGTGTTAGGCTTCCTGGAGTTTCGTGTTTTGGGTGTCTTTCCATTAGGTGTTGTGAGTATAGTAGTGGTAAATCTTCACTTAAGTTCACATGGGGTTCATACTCAGTCAATTAGTGGGGGACATCAACTTCAGGAACAAATATTTGGGGATCTGTTTGGGGAACAAAAGTCCCAACCAGACTCCTAACTTCATTATTAAAGTTTGAATAAGGTTGGGTTCTACAGGTGCATTCTTCTTTACCGGAGTCACACATAAAAGAATCCTGCCATTTAATATTCCAGAGACGAAGAAACAGACATCAATATCATTTGTAATTTAAACAGGTCTAACTGGTTGGCCATGTGTTTTGGAAGGAGCCTCCAGTGTGAGCTCATACTTCAATTTATCAACTTCAAACATCTTATGCAAAATTTCAAGAAGTTGCAGGTACATTACATCCTTTTCTATCGTGATCCATTTACTCTTGCCATTCATGAAAAGCCACTATGTACCGTCCATTTCCCAAACACCATCATACGCAATCTATATGTTAACTGATGAAGCTGATGACAGAAGGAGAAAAGGCTCAAAATAGTGGAAACATGAATAATAAACGTAACCTATCGAGCTCTAAAGAGTGTCAATCGAACACATTTGGAGTTTAATCGAAGTAAAATTAATGAGCATACACTTCGACCCACACTACCTACAACGTAACGTCGAGAACCATCGAACTCTAAACACCAAGATCTATCAAATTTCAATCGAACATATACGGAGTTCAATCGAAGCAAAACTATTGACCTACATTGTCTATTATGTATCGTCGAGCAACATAGACCACTATTGAACTATAAATCAAATAAAAATGGCAAGCCCATCGCGTACCATAGAGTACCTTCACGATCATTAAATTCTCATTCATCGACTGATATCGAGCTAAATCAAGCACAATTACACCGCAAATGGGGGACTCAACAAAAAATCCACAAAACAACACCACACTTAAAGATAATTTGAAAATGGAAAGAGGAGGCAAGAAAGTAACACACACATCAATTTTTAACAATTTCACTTACCCATTCTCTTGAATGTCCGATTTCTCAGACAAGAACACTAAAACAACTTGTGCAAATCAGTGGGGGTCTGATGGAATGAGTGGGAAGGGAGCGACTTATAGGTATCGGTCAACATCTTGATATCAGTGGGCCAATGTGTGCTGGTGGTGGTCTTCAGTCTCGGATGGAAAATTTCAGTTGATTGCGCCTGAGGGAGAGAAAGACTGATAAAGAAAGAGAAAGTCGAAAAATGCCAAAGTGGGGAGGCCTTGCATGGCTCTGGCGATTCTAGGGTTGTCTTAGATGCCACAACCGTTTCTTAACCAAACTCTACCGTTCTCCATCATTTTCATCTAATTAGCGGTCTACAGTGTTCGGATAGCTCTGGATTTTCTTGTGGGCTTTTCTGGGAGGCTTTGTTTGTCTTAAATGCATCTACTTCGCTAGTTGGAGCACCGACCCGAATAGAATTGCCAAAATACTCCCCATGATGGTGTGAAGTATTCTTGTTTGCTCATTGGTCCTTCAATCTTACGTTCAGGTCTTTCGATCTTGCATCTTAGTCCTTGAGTCTTTCAACTCAATCCAATTTCATGATTTTAGGTCCTTTTATGACTCTTCTCTTCAAACCTATTTATTTCTGAAATTTAAACATAAAACTTGTCACGTAGCATTGTTTAGGTGAAAGATAATGGATATAAGATACAAATATAAGCGTGAAATGATGTCAATCAAATACCCCCACACCTAACTTTTGCTAGTCCCGAGCAAAACAAAGAAAGAGAAAAGCATACGAAAAACAAGAAATCCTAACTCACATTCGTAGGAAGCACGGTTGCACTTAGCATGTGCAACAAGCCGTTAAACCTCATTGTCGCCAAGGAGGAGGAGTGTTGTCTCCTGAGGGTTTTCAGCGGATACACTAACAAAATCCGAAAAAAGTTGTGTTATTAAACCTAGCTACACGACTCGTTGGCTCATTTTTGTCGATCATTGGACGCGGTAATACTACGGGCCGACTCTATATATGTAATCAGTCCACAAACCTAACCTAGTGAATCATTCGTGAAAGTTAATTAAGGACTTAAGTGCAAGACATGGACAACCTCAACATCCTCAAGCGATACAAAGTGTAAGGTCCATTAAGGTTCTTATTTGACTCTTTTTTTTCTTTTTCTTTGGAACATTATATTGGTTGGTGTTTGATTCTCCCAATGTCAGGTTTCGTGCATCATTGCCTATGAGGACTTACACTATTACGTACACCTTCCCCCAGATCTCCACATAAGGTGATCCCTACCACCCGTGTAACGGGAGTTCGGTCGATGCATCCTAAGTCAGATGACTCGAGAGCACCAGGCACAAAGTCCCCTCAGACCTAATTTCCCAAGTGATAGGAGCCGTGCGAGAAGAGAGAATACCTACTCACTTATTTCTTATCTACACATCAACCAAAACCCCTACACTTAATGTCTCACAACAAGATTTAAAGGATCCTTGACTACAACAAATTTCCTTATATTAACCGACACGAATAATCGACCACCGAGGGAAAACCAGGGTGCATCCTAACGACTTGCTAAGACCTAAAGCAAGTATACTAGGTATCCTAATGCAACAAGTTCAAGACAATTTTGGGAGCTTTCTTTTTACTTTGCCTCTCAACGGTTTAGCACATGCCAAACACACGCAAAACCCACAAAACATTCTCTTTCGCAAACACATGAAGATGTTGAAAGAAATGTGAATATTTTAAAGCACTAGGCAAGCAAAAGAAGACAAGTCACCTAAGGATCATGGCAAGCAGATATATCGATATTAAATGCAGCACACTAACATGACCCTATCAATACACACAAACGAAAACAAAATCAAAGGAAAAAGACTCGACTATGTATACACGTAAAACACCCCCCACGCCTACTTCAAGCATTGTCCTCAATGAATGTGAGCATGAAACTACATGGATTTATGCATGAAAAAGAAAAGATTTCGCCAACGTGAAGTACAATAGGAAGTTCATGGTTATGTTGATAGACACAAACCCGAATTCCCACAAAACCTGTGAAATGTTAAAGAATGGATACAAATACGTGAAAGAAATGGGGCCCAAATACACAAGGGTTGGGGCCCACAACAATCAATGCTCGCTCATGGAGTCTTTTATTGTACTTTTTTCTTTTTTTTGAATAAAACTAAGTACAAAAATAAGTTCACATCTTCATTTGTCAAAGGACATCAAATGGGAATCTCAAAAGTGGGTCAACGCACTTGGAAAGGGAACATGACACCACGCGGGGCCAGAATACTCATGTTTGGGCCCCCCTCACAAAGAGCACAAGATGAAAGAAGAGGTTCATGAATTGGACACAAAGGCGTCTCATTCAAAGGATCAAAGTTAAAGAGCTTGAACCTCTCAAGAGTTTCGGAATAATTGCATAATGGAAGAAGAGTTTCTACCGTTGCGGTACTGAAGTTATGATCGTCAATCCAAACTCTCCAACCAATAGGCTGGTGGGTCGGAACGAGGTCAAAAACCTTGTTATGCATGTATGACTCACCAGGCGAACAGAAAGTGGGTCTCTTACCCAAAGCATCTTCCAAGGAACTCCTAATACCCTCATTAGCAATGTAGTTGTTTGATGTTCCATCATTTCCAAGATAATCAGGAACAATAGTGAGAGCCAAACTCTCATCAGGTCGTTTGAAATTAAGGGTACTAGGGAGTTCTTACTCCACCGGAGGTGAGTCCTTAAGAGGCACAACATGAAGATCATGTGGCTCAGGGGCCACAGGACAAAAAGATGCGGCATAATGTTGTGCCCACTCGTAATGAAGTTGCTCCATGTTATTCTCAATTTGGATCGAATCTCCCACAATGTGATCGTGAATTGAAACCCCAAGTCCCACAGACTGACTAGGAGTTTGAATCTGAAAGATTGTGCTTTGAATTTGTGAATGTGATGGTGGTTCGATATCAAAAGATGAATCCTCATGTTGATAAGAAATGTAACCATCCTCACGTTTACTTAATTGTTGTGCAATTTCACTCACATACATTTCCATAGTCTGCAGGGAATCGTGATTGGACTTCAACAAATTTTGAGTGGTTTCCATGAACGTTTGGAGGGCTTGTTCTAAAGAATCAAGTTTGGGGTCAACTGTGAGGTTCATGTCAGAATTTTGGAAATGGATGGGTTGGGTGGTGATGGGCTGAGAATGAGTCCAATGATTGGTCGTGGGGTGTTGGTAGAATTCAGGATATTCAGAAGGAGGATACTGGGGTGGGAATGATGTATAAAAATTTGAATAAGAATTGTATCCCCACGAATCCATCCCTCTCGGGTTGTACGCGGATGCGTAATGGTCATATTGAGAATTTTGGAAAAAGGTATGCTCATACTCAGGCTCTGAGGGAACATAAGAATATTCCCCGATAACATGACCACTCAACCCACACCAGTCACACGGTACGGCTACTGGAGCCACCGGTGCAATCATGTCATCTACAACATGCATGAAAGAGGCAAAGGTTCTTGCAACGTCTCAGTTGGAGAACCAACATACGATCCGACGTAACTAGAGGGTGGTCTAGCAGTCGGTGCCTCTCTCATATTACCCCGATATGAAGATTGCTTAGTCAAACAATGAAGATTGTCCCAACCATATGGGGTGTTTGTTTGGGGCACCCCAAGATGCATGGGTCCAGAGTACTAGGGAGAATTGGCCTGGTCCCCACAATGATATGGATGGTCACCCATGTAACCATCCATCTCGACAAAGAACTCTCGAGTCGATCACTCTCACCACCACGAGGCCAAGCTCGCAAAAAGTGCTTGATTCGACCCTAAAACGCTTACAGAGAGAGTAAAGGGGAGGAGACTAGAACGTAGAAGTAGGTGAGAAGAAGATGACTCAGAGGAGAAGGGAAGAATCCTTACAGCTAGCGTGGGTAATGGGAGAAGGTAGAAGCCTAATCTAGCAAGCACGACTCAAACAACTTAAGGTTATGGGTCCTTAGGCTAGACGACGCCTAACTTCGAGGTCACTAGTCTCGACACGCCTCAACTCCCTACAACGACGACCACAATGCCCAGCAAGTGATACCAAATCCGGAGATCCAGTACCTCCTACTATCGACAATGCAGGCGACGTCGACCAGGTCATGACTGTCTCAACTAGATCACTCTCCTAGTGCGTCCGAATTCCTTAGGGCCAATGTCTAATTGCTTTTAGATTAAGGCTTTACTTCAGTGTGCTTTTTGGGGGGGCTAATGGCGGGGTCATGAAATCCCCCACCTTATCTTTGAAGACTATAGGTGATGCCCCTTAAAGATATTTTGAAATCTTAGGCTAGCAAGCAACTCAACAAACAAGCACTCTCCTCACTCTTGTCCCGATGCACCTTACTAACTAATGCATGCTTTAACCATGCATGAATGAGAAAATGGGTGCAGGTACCTCACGCCAGCAATCGACAACAAGATTTAAAGAAAAGAAAAGACAAATGTGTGCAAGGTCTACAAATGATGCATGACCAAGATGGCAAAAAGTCTAATCTTTTGCTTTGAGTTTTATGGTCCAAGTTGTCTTAAAAGGGGAATTGATTAATCTGGGAGCTAACTACAGGTTGAAACACGACAAATTGAACTCCCAGACTACTACACTGAAACAACAAACCACCAGAACAAAAATGGGAGCAAAAGAAGCTCACCAGGCCGCCACTTGGCGGTCCAAAAGGTCGTTCTCTGCTCACAATTTCTCCTGGTGTGTCCCCTTGATGCTGCAATGTCCTTGAAACAAAAATAAACTAAACACAAAAGATTAAAACCACTCGAATCGTCCAAACCAGAGTCTGGACAGAGCACCTCCCTGGCAACGGCACCAAAAACTTGTTTAATACATTTTAATTAACCGCAAGTGCACAGCCGCGTTGAAGCGGTGGCAAGTACGGGTCGATCCACAAGGAGGTGTGTAGACTCTGGTTTGTTCGAAGGCAAGTGGGAAAAGAGGGGGAAAAGTTGTGATTACACTAAACTAGACTAACTACACTAAATGAGTAAGCATCAAACAAGTAAAACGAATGCGAGGGAACTTGAAAGCTGGAAATCAGAAATGGAAAACCCCTAAGGGGTGGAGCTCTGGAACTGTTGGCACTTACTAAGCAACTTGTACACTTGCGTGGGATTTGGAAGCAATCCTCTAGTGAATTTGTTGTGACATTCGTTTGTGCCTCCATTGATGTGAGGGGGCGACGTGAGCTGTGGGCGGATCTTGCGTGTGTGCAGCAAGGTACTCTTCTGTGGCTGGTTGTGGGGGACTTCAATGTTGTGCGACATCGTCACGAGAAGGAGGGAGGTGTTCGAATCTTGGTGCAAGCAGTGAGGGAATTTAATGATTGGATTCATCAGGAGATGCTTCTGGAGGTTCCTACCTCGAGTGGTGCTTTCACTTGGACTAACTCTTCTCTAGGTCCTGACCATATAGCCACTTGGATTGATCATGCCCTTATATTTGGGACATGGTTACATAAATTCCATGACTCGTGTTGCACCCTTGTGGAACGTGAATTAAGTGATCATTGGGGACTTGTAGTGCAGGTGGAGGAGGCGCTTGTTCGACCGAGGCGTGGCCCTTTCCGATTCATCAATGCTTGGTAGAAACATGATAACTTCATGGTTGCTGTGCAGGAAGCGTGAAAGGTACGAGTTGAGGGTTCTCTTATGGCTCGTCTTGCGCACCGAATGAATCGGACGGGAAGTTCTGACTACCTGGAGGCGTGCCACCTTTGGCTCCTTGGACTCTCTTGTCACCCGTGCTATATCTGAGCTGGAAATAGCAAGAGCTGAGGTGGATGGAAGTCAGGATACGCCTAGTCATGGGGCAGTGCATCACACGAGTTGTAACCTGGAAGAGGCCCAGATCTTCGAAGAATCCCTCACTAGGCAGCGGTCTCGTGTTCGTTGGCTCACCGAAGGGGACTCAAATACAAAATTCTTTCATGCCTCGGTTAAGGCGCGTCGGGCGGTGAACACTGTCTGAGTGGTGGATGAGGATGGCGTGAGCCTTGAGGGGGACGATGCTATTCGTGATGGCTTCAAATGCTATTTCACTGACCTTTTATCGAATAATGTGCAGGTTAATCCGCTGGACTCCAATATCATCCTTCCAAGACTTACTGAGGCTGAGTGCGGCCTCTTGGATGCCCAAGTAACCATGGAGGAACTCGAGCACGTGGTGTTTCACATGAATATGCACAAAGCCCCGGGTCCTGAATCTCCGATAACATCTTGCTTGCGCATGAGTTATTCCACCACATGCATCTCATGAGAGGAGAGAGGCGTATGTGTGTGAAACTTGATATCCAAAAAGTTATGACTCTATTTCTTGGGACTTCTTGTTACAAGTTCTCGAGCGCTTTGGTTTCTCGCACACTTCGTGTAAGTGGATCCGAACATGCATTTGTGCGTCTTTTGATGTTTCTGTTAATGGTTCCTTCTCGGAGTCTTTTTGGGCGAGCAATGGGCTTAGGCAGGGAGACCCTATAGTGCCTTATCTCTTCACTTTTTGCATGGAAGTCCTGCAGCACTTTGTTTAGCAAGGTTGTTCGTGGTGGCATGCTTGAGCCTATGTGTATTGGGGAGGTGGAGGTGTCGCACCTCCTGTTCGCAAATGACCTAATGGTCTTTGCGAAGGCCACCAAAAGAAATGTTGCAGCAGTACGACACATTATGGATATGTTTGCCAACCAGTTCGAGTTGTACTTAAATCATGACAAGAGTCAATTGTTCTTCTGTGGCCAGGTTCATGCAAAGTCTTAGATTGCTGGCCATCTCGCTATGACTGAAGAGGAGCTACCTGTGATGTATTTGAGAAGTTCTGCGGGCATCTGGTGTTGAACGTTTTAATTAAACCGCAAGTGCACGGCCGCGATGAAGCGGTGGCAAGTACGGGTCGTCCTTAGGGAGGTGAGCAGCCTCTTGTTTATCAGAAATCAAGTGGCAAAAATTGGGGAATAAAGATTGATTATGCTACTCTACACTAAACTACGCTAAGAAGTATGAAATGCGAATGAAAGAAATAAACAATGAAATGACAACTGAGCTAAGAACAAAAGAAGAATGCTGGAATACAGAAATGGGAAAACCCCTAAGGGGTGGAGTGAGTGCACACATGCAAAGAGGTGGGTGTAGAATACATTCTTCAAGCACATGAAGGTGGTGTTTATCAAGCATAGGAAGTGTCTACATGTTATGGCAAAACCTATCAATCTATTCACCAACTTAGTTTATTAACATTTACATATGCAGGTTGTTTATTTCAGAACCTAAACAAGCATGAGAGGTGTCTAATCATTTTGGCAAAACTCATCAAGTTATAAATTCTATCCTAAACAAGCACGAATACATTCATGTTTTTTCAACACATAAAAAATAAAGCATTCATCTCATTCTCTAATGCATGTATGTACATCTACTCCACCCCCCAAAGGGGATGGAACTACTTACTAAACATTACACTAATTATTAAACTAAGCAAAGAAAGCATATTAAAACTAAGCTAGAAATAAAAGACGATTAAACTAAAACATGCACAAACAATAAAAGAAGCATAAACAAACAATGAAAGAAACACAAAACTTTATTGATAAAATGACTCACATTTCAAGTTGCATCCTCCTACTTTAGTGTGTGCTTCAAGGCCTCACTTCTAGTAGGAAGAATAGCCACTTAAAATATGGAATCATTACAATAGGAGGTGAAGAGTTCTATTTATAGCCATGGAAAAAGCTAATCCGGAACAATCCCCCGATGTGGGACTAAACCAATACCAAAAATAGCCTAAACAAACATTAATACAAGTCCAGGAGAAATTTGGGTGGATCCTGAGTATAACTCGGTCAACCGAACCGTTAGGTTATAGCACGTGTTCGGTGCACCGTGAGCTAGACAGTCGACCGAATCCGTATGAGAAAAATTCCCTGGAAGAATTCGGCCGAACCACGTCTTTTACTCGGTCGACCGTTTACCCACCAGAATCGCTCATAGGACATAGTAATCTGATGACCGTGTCACCTTCGGTCTACCGAAAATACCTCTTTTCGGTTGACCATTTCCAATCGGTTAACCGAACCCGATTGTCCAGGCACTCTAGACAATCTCGGTCAATCAATTGTGTTTACCCGTTCCCGATTCGGTTAACCGATCCGAAGATACCCCGGTCGACCGAACCATGAACGGTTCACCGTGTTTGACCCCGATTTTGCCTTTGTCAAATTTTGGATTTATTTCCAACATAATTTGATCTTTTGGGGGTTTTAGCAAATTCACATCTTATATAATATATTATCATATGTAATATTAAATTATTACACCCCATAATATATATACCTCATATGAATTTATTATGATTCTAATTATGTCAATTCTCATCACACATTGATTTTATTCGTTCACCACATGTGTCCTATTTTCACATGAAACCCGGCACATCATATGAACTTAAAATCAAGTCTCTTGTTTCCCAGTTTTGTGGTGTGACCTATAGGAGGATCTAAGCCAAATTGGCAGCGATATTAAACACTTAATATCTCAAACTATAAATGGTATCTGGCTACACATTATAGTTACCCAATTAGCATAGATGTCTTTGCTCCACCAAACCAAAACACGATCCATTTAGTGATGTAAGTGCATCACTTGTGTCCGTCCCTTGCCTCATGATATTAAGAATATATACAAAGTAGAAATGTGTCATCTTTGTATTATATTCATTACTTGATCTCTCTAAGCTAATTACAACTATGTAACTTAACTCAAGTTACATTGTGCACATTATAATTTTGCTTTATTAAGGAGCCCACTAATATCATCACTCAATTAAGAGGGGCAATGATAATCGTTTGACTAGTTATCTTTTCCAGCACAAGTCATGCTCAACTAACTATTGCCTTTATCCCTATACTCATTGATAGCTTTTGACAATAATCAAATTAAGCACTTCTTGAGTGAAAAGATATAAGTCTCATATCTTAGGATCCAAGACACAGTAAAAGCATTAATGACACGAAACACAATTCCATAATGTTTTACTTGTTAGGTCTATTAAATATATAAAAGTAATATTTTCCTCTTTTATATACTCGTGTCGTCAATTATTTGTAGAGCTACAACAATCAATGACCAACACGACAATCTTATCTCGGTAATTAATGTTCCGTGTTAATTACCTTGATTGTGAATAACTTTTGATTTATTTAAACCATTATCTTTTAGAGCTCTATGGTTAAGGATCAAGTGACTCTTCCTTAACACTTCCAAAAGAGGAATACCATAATCAAGGAACAAAATGTTTGCACATTCAATTCATAATAATTGACATATAAAAGTAAATCTTTTAGAACACATTCCTTTCAGGAACATCTACACATTGGGAGACCTTTGAAGAGCAGACCATTAGTATACCCGGAAGACGAGAGGGCACCATTAGGTTCCCGTTGGAGATGACCAAGAACATTCAATGGTAGTGCGAAGACGACGACACTTGATTTTTATCAGAATGAGCTGGACGTGCAGGAATTCGATCAAGTGATCTGGGACCCTTATGCACATTTGGATCTTAGTCAGTTACCACCACTATGTACGGAAGGTTCAGAGATCGGGACGAGGTGTACTTGGCTTATAAATTTTGGTGAGGTGGTTATGCATTGTCCAAACCGAGTTATGAGACAGTTCGGTCTACAGCAGCACATTCCAGAGCCGATGGAGAGACATGTAGTGAAATCGACTCAGGGGAGGTGGGATGTTAATTTGTTGGCGGAAAAACACCTATTCATTCAGCATTGGTCGCACAGAAGAGATCATCTACAGTTTGAGCGACCACTCCTAGGTGTCACTCCTGAAGAGAGCACACAATTGTATATGGTATGGTACTGGAGCATCACCGTACGTTGGATAGTTCATCACTGCTTGGCTCCGACTAATACCTTACACAGAACTCGAGCGGGTAGAGAGCGAGAGATGGTAAGATTTAAACATTTATTTAAACAATTACCACGTTTTAAAATTGAGTTTTTTGATTAACTTTTAATTATCTGTAGGTGCACGGAGTTTATGAGTTCCACGAAGAACTCCATCAAATTCACAAGGCGATCAAAGATCACAAGACAGGCTCTTCGATGGTTGGAAAATTGAAGGAAAAAATGAAGACTTGACTTATGTGTTTTGGTGCTGAAGAACCCACATTACATTTGAGTCAGGATCGCGTCGTTGAAGAAGAAGATTCACACTCTCAAGAAGACGCTGGCAGTCTGACTCAGGATACTGAGAATGCAGCACGAGGAGGGGGACGCCGCAGGGGGGTAGGACGTGCTCAAGGGCGTCCTAAAAGGAAGAAGAGATTGAGAGGTCACATAGGATAGATATTTAGTTGTGTTAAAACTTATTTGGTTGTTTTTATATGGTACTTTTGGTTTTATGTTAAAATGTTAAACTTCATATTTCAGTCGTGGTTGAATTGTGTTTTATCGTAGTTGTTTGTGCTTCGTGGTTGAATTGTGTTTTCGTAATTGGAATGATTGTCTTTGTTGTCAAACAGGAAATGAAATTGTCTTTGTTGCCAAACATGAAAAAAAAATGTCGAGTTCTAAAATTAATGAACTCTACAAGAGAACTCGGCACTGACATCACCAGTGCCGAGTGCACACCAATAGAACTCGGCATCCCCGGTGCCGAGTTCTTTTGGGTTTTTATTGCCCCACACTTGATATTCCACTCGACTTGAGTTGTCAGGAGAATAGTGATTCAAATTGAACTCGGCACTGGGGATGCCGAGTTCTGTTTGGACCTGTTCTCCTGCCACTCGTATCGTGTATGAAACGGTTGGACGACCAGGAGAACAATGTCTAAAATAGAACTCGGCATCTGAGATGCCGAGTTTAATAGGCATAACTCGGAGTTCGTAACGCCGAGTTAATTTAAAAAAACGAACTTTGCGTTACCAAGGCCGAGTTCTGGAGGGCTATAAAAGCAGCCCGACGGCCCCCCTCTCCCTCACACCGGGTTCTTACAAATTTAAGGTTACGGTTTCGATTTTTTTTCGTTTTCCACCATTGTTTTGCCCTTTTTATGTATTAGAATGATATACATTGTTGTTTTATGTATGATTGTAGTGTTTTTGTTGGTTTAGGAACCCGTTTTGGTGCAAACTCGATTTCGATTTTGGGTTTTTAGGCAAAACGTTTTATTTCTTATTTGTTAGTTGATTATTGATTTTAGTTTTGTTGATTATAGGTCTACGTTAGTAATCTTAAAAATTCTGACCTGATTCGTAACGTTGTTTATTGTAGTTGATTTTATTGGAGAGATTGCTCGACGTTTACAACTGTTTGCTACTACACTCGATTGAGGTAATTTCTAAAACATTTGAGTATTTTCGACTTTTTAAGTATTTAGTAATGAAGAACAACCATCTCACTTGAACACATTTTCAAATTTAATTAATATATGTTAGGTATGGATAAAGATGATGAAGGATCTTTGTTGGTCATGTATAACGGGAAATTAGAATGTAACGGAGATGTGGCAGAATATACAGGATCTGACCGCAAATTGGTAGTTGTTCCGTTGAACATCAAATATGAGGATTTAATGGATGTTATAAGATCTGAATGTTGTTATCCACACACTATGTTTGATATCAAGTTGACGGCGAAATTGCCATTAAACAATGATTGGAAACGTTCCATTAACCAATGATACGTCGGTTTATGGATTGATGCGTTTGTTTAAACAGATTTCTGTGGTTGGAGTGTATGTGGAAGCTGAACCTAAAGTGCCGAACCCTACGCTGACAACAAACACTCATTCGCCGGAGTATGGTACAGTAAGGTCGACCGGTTGGCACTGTGGAATAGATTTGAATATAAGTCTAAATCTTACAACCGAAGTTCCAGCATACCAGCAAATTCCATTTTTCCAATCGCATAACTTCCAAACAGGCAACGAATGACCAGAAAATGTGTGTGACATTCCTTCCAGCAGTGCAAATCGTTATCCTGGTCTGTCGCAATTTGAACTCATGCATTATAGTCATGATGAGTTTGCTGGAAGGGCTGGACCATCTACCTCGTATCCCTCCCTTGGGCCTTGTTTGTCAGTTGTTGACTCAATTCATTTTAGTCGACCAGAAGGCCTGGAAGAGATGCATAGCATTCAAGATGATGACACTGAGGAATTAGGGGATTACAGCACACCCTTCATTGTAGAAGATGAACCTGAAGGTGCTTCTGCTAATGAAATCATTCCGGAGACGCAAGATGTCATATATGCGATGGGCCAATCCATAAACCGTGAAGATGACGTTGTTAATGATGCAGTTGCTAACAACGACATGGTTCCAACTCATAATGAACTTCCCTATATCTTCGAGGACGACAAGTGGATAGAAAATTCGGTAATTGAACACTCATTCTTCGATGCTGCGAACAATTTGGAACGGAGTGATTGGCGTACCTAAGATGGTCGTTCTTTCTGGGATAAACAAATTTTCCCAACCAAAGATGATTTGGTTAATGCTCTGCAATCGTGGCTCATTAAAAAGTTTGTTCAGTATTCAGTTGTGGTTTCTTCAACGAAACGGTATACTGTTCATTGTATTCGTCGTGATGAAGATAACTGCAAATGGCGTCTACATGCGTTTGTTCCAAAAGGCTGCAGATATTTTCAAGTTAAAACATACGACGCCGAGCACACTTGTTCCAATCCGATATTGCTAAACGACAACAAACAATGCAATGCTAATTTTGTATGCAACTTGATAATGTCATCTGTTAGAACTAAGTTCACAATTACTCCTGTTGAAATAATGGAAAGGGTGAAGACCAAATACTCACTTGAAATCGGTTATGATAAAGCATGGCATTGTAGGCAAAAAGCGTTGAACCGAATATATGGTGCCGAAGAAGACAGTTTTAAAGATTTGCGAAGGTTCGCAACAGTTCTCTGTCAGAACAATGAAGGATCTGTTGTCGAAAAAGAGTCTGTCCAGGTAAATTCAGACGAGGAGATGTTTAAGCGTGTGTTTTCGGCGTTCGGGCCTTCAATTAGTGGGTTTCAATATTGTAGACCCGTTGTCAGTGTGGATGGAACGTACCTCTATAGCAAATATAGAGGTTTATTGCTAATTGTTGTGGGCACGAATGCAAACAATGGAATTTTTCCTTTGCCATTTGCTATTGTAGAGAGAGAATACAGAGTCATGGACGTGGTTCCTTCAATTGCTGGCAAGTAGAGTTATAAGGCGACCCGATTTGTGTATTATCACCGACAGATTTTCGAGAATAAATGCTTGTGTGCGAGCCGCATTTCCACCTTCGGAGGGGCATGTACATCGATTCTGTCTTCGACGCATGAAAGCAAATCGTGCTAAACATCGAAATTGCAAGGAAAGATTGGGACAAATCAAGTTTTACGAAGTGGGTAAAACTCATTCATTTATGAAATTTGAAGAGTTAATGAAGGCTATTGCAGAGGAACATAAATCGGTATATTAGTGGATTCAGCATCAAGGTCCTTTGGAAAGATGGACTTGTTGTCACGACGGGGGTCAACGTTTCGGATGTATGACAACAAACATGTCAGAAAGCTTCAACAATCTCTTATGAGGGGCACGCGGTATGCCAATTACAACCATGATTTTGATGACCTTTCTCCGCTTGAACAAATTCTTTGTTAAAAGAATGGACGTCGCCGAGTCGTGGAATGAAACATATGTACCATCAGTCCACACCATGGTGACGGCAAACAGCAATCTGGCCAGAACACATACAGTAACTCGGTACCACCAGTTGATGTACCAGGTTGAAGCCAATGACCAGAAAAAATACCTCGTGAAAATTGAAGGAGTTATTACTTGCACTTGTGGATACATAATTGCAATGCACGTCCCATGTTCACATGTACTGGTAGTTTGCAGTGGCAGACATGCAAATGGCAACACTTCACATTTGGTGTCCCCGTATTATGAGGTTCAAATGTACAGGGAGGCGTACAAACTAATATTTATCCCAATTCCTGATGTGAGGTATTGGTCAGATCGAGGCAACATCACAATGAAGCCTCCCCAAACCAAAAGACCTCACAGTCGGCCTAAATCAACGCGAATCCGAAACGAGATGGACGAACACTCTGGAAGAAGGGTAAGGTGTGGGAGATGCGGCGGTATAGGGCATAACTGAAAGCGATGCAAGGAACCTATATAGCGAAATAGTTTGAATATTTTGTATGTAACTATTTAGTTAGACGAATGAATGTAAGAGTTGATTAATTGTAAGACTTGAATTAATGTAATGTATTTTGTTATGACTTGAATGAATGTACGACTTAAATCCTTTTTAAAAGTTGATTAATTGTAAGACTTGAATTAATGTAATATATTTTTTAGGACTGCAAATTTGTCTAGTTCTGCCTATTAAACTCCAAGTTATGCGTATTAAACTCGGCATCATAGATGCCGAGTTCTATTGTAGACTTCTCCTGACCGTCCAACCGTTTCATACACAATTTGAGTGTCAGGAGAACAGGTCCAAACAGAACTCGGCATCCCAGTGCCGAGTTCTATTTGAATCACTATTCTCCTGACAACCCACGTCGAGTGGAATATGAAGTGTTGGGCAATAAAAACCCAGAGAGAATTCGGCACTGGTGATGCCGAGTTATGCTAAACAGAACCCGGCATCACCAGGGCCGAGTTCTCCTTGGGAGAACCCGGCATCACCAGTGCCGAGTTCTTCCAAGTAGAACTCGGCACTGGTGATGCCGAGTTTTCTATGCACAAAAAAAAACAAAAGCCGCCGCCGCCACGTGTCACCGCGTGGTGGCAGCGAGTCTATTTTGACAAATACTTTTTGTTAAGGTCTATTTTGGCCAATGTTTTTAAAAAAAATTATTAAGAAAAAATTTCTTTGATGTTATCATGATTTAGAATTCCTAGATACTAAGAGCACCTGTAACGAGGGTCGTGCCACCGGACAGCCCCGGAAGACCTGGTCATCCGGGTTGTCGCCCCCTCACCGGGAGGCGACGGCCCGATCGTTACGACAGGGTCGTCGACCTGAGCATTTGAACGCCAAGGTCGACGACCCAGTCGCCCGGGTCGTTTGCAACAGCACATTTTTTAAAGAATTTATTTTTGTTTTGATTTTTTAAAAATTAATTTGAATCTTTTTTTAATTTTTTTTTTAAATACGTTTTCTATTTGGTTTGATTTTTTAGAATTTTTTTTATTTTTTTCCAAGATGGACCCCGAAATGATGTCGGTGGAGAGATAGTATAAGAAAGAGAATAAAGTGGGTTGGGAAGAGAGAAAACTCATAACTAGGACGTCCGGGTCATGGTTAATTACGGTCTAATAAAGATGGATTTTGCCTTTGATAATTAATATAAAATAAATGAATTATGGTTCAATTGGAAGACATGCCACCACCGGATCTAACGACGACTTCAGTTTTATGACGTTTGAAAAGAAAGTACTGCCAAGACAACTCAAGAAAAGAACTTACCAATAGACTTATTCAAACTCCGTCAGCCTTACAACCGTTATCGACTATTAATAGACCCCGGTAATTTTGTCTTTATTCTTATCTCTAATTGACACCTAATGGTTTCAATGCCTTAGTGCTACTTCTATAAGAACCAAGCTTGTAACTTTCGTAACCACAGCATTACTCAAAGTTCCCTTCAAACTTACTCATCCATGGCAACTGCCTCTGCAACTCTCTCCTTCTCTGTGCAACTCTCTCCTTCTTTCTCATTTGCCTTGTGATTGTTGCACCAATCACAGAATCAGCCATCACTTGTAGACAAGTTAGCCTGAAACTTTGGTCTTGTTTCCTATATACGTGACCAACGAAGATTTCCGATGCCTCCGCAATGTTGTGAGGGGGTGAGGACACTCAACTCCATGGCCCAAACCACCAATGACCGTCAAACCGCTTGTCGATGCATCAAGAAGGGTGCAGCGGCTATTGGTAATCTTAACGTTGAGGTCATTGCTGGAATTCCAAGGAAATGTGGTGTTTCCCTTCCTTACGCGATGAGACCCTCCACAGATTGTGACAAGTGAGTTACTCTCTAGTTATAGTTTTTGTTAATACTCTCTAATCATAGTTGATGCAACTAAGATTTACAGTGATGAATATAATTAAATGGTTACTAATTATTGACCTAGTTGTTTTGTTTTCCAGGGTCAGATAAACAAATTCAATTTCTGAAGACACACAGGAGGAGTCTATTTAGAATAAAGTCCTGAAGTCGTCAATGTGAAAGTATTGTGATTGTGTTCTTGTGTGATGATGTGCGGAAGTAGTCAAACATGACATGCTTTTCAAATGCTATATGTAAACAAAGATGGACAACGGTATAAAACACTGTCTTTGCACTAATCATGGAGGTTATATATTCTCTTAATTGTGGTGTTTGTGCACGGGAAGAAGTTGGAAAATTGATTCCGAAGTCAAAAGGAAAGCAGCATCCAGAGGGATTTAGAATTTTTCTACCAAATTCTATTATTTGTATGTGTAACTGAAATTTAACTTTTGGTTTTTGTGCATATAACCGGAATTTACTATAAAATGTAAAAACATTCTATTTTGTTAATAGTATTCACGGATAATGAAAAAGATAAATGATAAAATGAATATTAAACAAACCAAAATAGAAATAAATAATAAAAGAACACAAACATAAATAATTAAAGGTAGTGTATTTATCCAGTCAAATGTAACAAAAATTAAAAATACAAATCGATAATGTCAACAAATAATTTGTCATGAATACTCAAATTAGTCACATGGAATCGGCCAAATCACCACTCATTTTATCTTCAACTTCTTTTTTTGTTGTTGAGATCATTCAACTTGAGTTTCTTCTTTGTCTACATCTTTTAATTGAAATTTTGAAGTCTCATCTTCATTGTGATCTAACTCATCAGCAAGATCTTCAAGCAAATCACTATTATTTCCTCTACGAATAAAATTATTTAACAAAACCAGACCAAAATGATTTTACTTGAGTTTCTGAAGGAAAATGCATATACCCTAATGGAAAATCGATGCTTCACATCTCCAAAAGTTCTCTTTATGACATTTCTGAATTGAGATAACAATAGTTAAAATTCTCAATAGCATTGGATGGTAACCGATCACCATCATATTCCCTGAAATGGTACCTTGTACCTCCATATAGACAAGTAAATCGATGTCTATTTCGATAGCATGCATGAACTAGATAATATTTTCCTGTACACGAATTAAGAAATATTAATATATCTTAAGACATACATATTATACAAAAAGTTAATAGAAAAATAAGAATTTTTACCAATTGGTACTTTAAAGGCATTTTTCTCGTGTCAAGGTATCTTAATTCTAGTATTCTAGCATCAACTACGGAACCCTCCCAACCAGCAAAAACATAAGTAAATTCCATATTAAAGTTGCATGGTCTCGTAACATTTTGTGATAACTCTCCTTTTCTGTTTCTGTATCTTGATGTTTTGTCTCCATATATTGTAGCTTTGGTGTTCCATCAATAGCACCAACGCAATCTTGTAATAATTTGAATATTTTTAGAATGCTATATAAATTAATGAAGACAAAATATGTTATAGTTACCTTAAAATATGCAAATACTTTTGGATCGTTCTTGATTCTATCAAGAATATTGGTTGAATGATCAACTACCAACATGTCCTGCAATTGTAAAATCACATTTAGCATCATACTGAAGTAAGTTCTAACACTCCAGCTAGATCGACGAAATCATTCCTTGGTCACTTGATTAGTAGCATATCATATAATGCATTAATGATATGTATCCTTTATTTAACATCATATTTGTATTACTTGGGTATTTGTTTCTTACATTTCAGGGTTTAGGTAATAAAGAAGAGAAATGAAGCAAAAAAGACCAAAATGCAAGAATAAAAAATTGATTTGCAAGTCTTCTAGACGTGTTTGTAATGCTCAAGGACCGGATTGCAACTCAGGAATGACCTAGGTGAAAACTCGGAGGAACCGCGTGTAAAGAAAATATGTTGGTCACAAAAGTCCAAAATCTCATGAACCTGATGAGTAATTCAACAATTAAGACCAAATAAGCTTGCACCGACGGCTCAGGGTGCACCTCACATGCTTCACTGGTGAACTTAAGCTGCTGGTGAAATTAAGAGCTGAGCTGACCCAAATGATACACCAATAGCAGATCCAAACTGCCAATGGCAAATCTAGTTGGGAGATTAGTTCTTGAATTTCTCAAGTGGGTCGGGTATTCGGGTAGAAGCACTCCGGAGTATCTGAATTTAATTTACAGTCGTCCGATTGTGCCCAAATTAGACCTACTAATCTTCTATAAATACACTTGTAGCCTTTCCATTTTTTTCTTCTTCCTCTTTCTTCTCATTAGGCTAGTGATAAGTAGCATATCATACATTCCATTCATGCTATATATCATTTATTTTACCTCAATTTTGTGATATTCGAGTGTTTGTTTGATGTGTTTCAGGTTTTAGGTAACAAAGAAGAGAAAGGAAGGGAAAACGACAAAAATGCAAAAAGAAATGACCTTATTGAAGCATCCTGGACCTGTTTGTAATGCTCAAGGACTCATCTGCAATTCAAGAATGACCCAGATGAAACCTGAAGGGACCTGAACATTACGAAAATATTTCTGGCACAAAGATTCCTCAATACGATGATCGTGAAGAGCATTTGGGAAATTAACGTAGGATATAATTAGCCCTAGAATTAGTCTAAAGGGGGGGGATGTGAATAGACTAAATGCACTCTTAAACGATTAAGCAAGTGACACAATAAAACAATAACAGTATAATGAAAGAGAGAGAGACAGAGAAATGCAAACCACAAGACCAATTTATAGATGTTTGGATCCACCAACTGGATCATAGTCCTCTCTTACAAATTGCTCTTCCTTGAGCAACTTCACGTAATCCACTAATCCGTCTCCCCGTTCCGGGCTGGGAGTTCTTGTCTTTACACTTAAAGCTTGTGAACACCCTCGTCAAGCTTGGATCTGGGCCCAAAAACCAACAGATTTTTGCTGAGCTTAAGTGGAATCTTATCTCTCATTTCCAATATATATATATATATATATATATATAGGGTGGTATTAGAATGGGACCAGGTCTCAATTTAATATAATGAGACCCCAAACATACACCATCAAGATCTAATCTAACGTTGAAAATGAAAAATGGTAGTTTTGTAATCACCACATCCTTCTTTTACCTCCCCTCCTTCCCATACGCACCCATCGTGTCTTCTTTCTTCCTCCCTCTTTTGTTCCTTCCCAATCACACCCATCCCATCCTCCTTCCTCCCCTCCAGCAACCTTCCAAAAGATGATGGAAGATCGACCTCCACTCTCCTCCCCTCCTTCCCCATCTTACTAAACCATCGACAACCACGAGGGAGTTAATCGAGTTTGGATTTGGAGATTCGTACGAGATTCGTACAAGATGTTGAGGGTGCTTAGATCTTGTGTCTGCTGGAAATGAGGTTAAATTGGAAAATTTTGCTGGAATTTCGGTTTAGTGTTTCAAAACAATGTTTTTTCGAGTCATGTATTCGTTGTAAGTTTCGCGAGATTTCTCGAGGTTTTCGTTGCATTTGAAGGATTTGATTGAGTTTCTGTTTATTTTCTCTTTTGTCTACTCAAAATGGGATTGGATTCAACTTGCATGATTCTGCAAAATATCATTTTTTTCCTACTATGTATTTCTGTTAGGTGTAATGTTCAAATCCAGTTATACGTTCCGGAGAACTTGTGTAATAAAATGATACCGTTGTGTATTGAAATGAAATATTGGTGTATTAAACATATACTGTTGTGTATTGAACACATATAAATGTGTATTCACTAGAAGTTTTATTTAAGAAAGTGATGCAGTTTTGTAGAGTGCTCAGTGTTATTTCTATCTCGAACATCTCTCTTTCATTTTTCTCTATTTCCTATAGAAAAATATGTCCTATTATAATAATTTAGTCTTATGTGAGCCCGTTAGCATCTATGGTAGACTTAAGTGGGAATGTCCACAAGTTTCCTAAGTTGACTTCAATTAATCATTTATATGTCTGATCACAAAAATATACAAAATCAAACAGTTCCCCTCTCCCCAACACAAATCAATGCCTTAACTCTCATACCATATACAACAACATGGTATGGTGCTGATGGGAAAGGACTTGAGGTGCGAGTTTGAGTTTAAAGGTACAATTTCTAGTTTTAGTTGAAGAAATGAGCATGTTGGATACTTTTGGTTGGATGTATTTTTAGTTTTAGTTGGGAGGAGATTGTAGTGCTCAAAGTCTTGTTTTTTAAATATTGACTCAATAACCAAATTTGTGATGTGATCATTGAGTTGGTAACATGTAGGATAATAAAATTACAATTTTTTATATGAGATGCATGGTAAGGCTTAGGGAATTGACTAGCAATGGGTATTTTGTGTGTGGTTGTGTTTGAAAGTTGAGTTTTGGAGGATCGACAATCCTATGTATTTTAGATTCTTATATGAATCTGATTTGTTGGATGACGATTTATGGAAGTCATTGTGTTGAAAGTGAATGTCATTCTTTATTCATGGGTTTTTGATTAATGAATGTGTAATATGATTCCATATGATATCTTCTTTACTTAGAAATTCCTTATATGTGTAGACTTGTATGGTTTGATAATGACAGATTGTTCGACAGATTTTAAAAAATATTTTTGTTGACAGATCTTGTGAATGAGTTTTGTGAAGAAGTTGTTGAACTTGTGTTATAAAATGATACTATTGTGTATTGAAATGATATATTGGTGTATTAAACATATACTATTGTGTATTGAACGCATATAGATGTGTATTCACTATAAGTTTTATTTAAGAAAGTGATGTAGTTTTGTAGAGATTTAAGAAAGTGATGTAGTTTTGTAGAGTGTTCCATGTCATTTCTATCTCCAACATCTCTCTTTACAATAAAAAAAATATATCATATTATAGTAATTTAGTCTTATGTCATCCCGTTAGCATTTATGGTAGGCTTAAGTGGGGATGTCTACAAGCTTCTTAAATTGATTTCAATTAATCATCTATATGTCTGATCACAAAAATATACAAAATCAAAAACCCTCTCCCCAACACCAATCAATGTCTTAACTCCCATACCATGTACAACAACATGAACCCTCCATCTACTTCATTTCCTTCACAATGATCAACAATTCATGTTTATGTACGTATCTATTTTAGAATCATATGTTGCTCACTTCTTCCTCTCTGCCGACAACCAACTGAATTATACATATACTGTTGTGTATCGAACGCATATAGATGTGTATTCACTGGAAGCTTTATTTACGAAAGTGATGCGGTTGTGTATTGTAATGATGTAATTGTATATTAAACTTTTAGAGTTGTGTATATTAAACTTATAATGCAATTGTCTATTTTAATAATAATTTTTCCAAAATGTTCTATAATCAAAATATGCAATAGACAAACTAAACCATATTAAACAACATTATATTCAACTTATAATGCAATTGTGTATTTTAATAATGATTTATATAAATTAAAGAATTCTTGAACTTATGTAATAAAATGATACAATTATGTATTAAAATGATATAGTTATGTATTAAACTTATAATGTTGTGTATTGAACCTACACAATCCAATATAAATAAACAACCCAACATAATAACTAAGAAGTACCATAACATGGGAAGAGAAATTTATTTATATGATATGAATTCAGTTCACATAATGCTATTCATCGTATCTCTAAAACAAAAGACCACATTTTAAGAAGTATCATTCTCTACACATTTCTCTCACCTAGTCATCCCCTAATATAGTAATTTAGTCCTATGTGACAGATTGTTTGATAGGTTTGTTGTGGATTATGGATTTTCTTTTGTTTTCTTTTCTTGTGATTATAGGAGTTTGAGTTGAATTAAAATTGGCATATGTCACAAACTCAGAATAAACAATTTGGAACAATAGGGAATATACACTAGTGTCTGAATATAGAAATGTGCCAGGAATACACACTAGGGTTTGAACTTGTGTAATAAAATGATATTGTTGTGTATTGAAATGATATATTTGTGTATTAAACATATACTATTGTGTATTGAACGCATATAGATGTATATTCAATGGAAGTTTTATTTAAGAAAGTGATGCAGTTTTGTAGAGTGTTCCATGTCATTTTTATCTCCAATTTCTCTTTTTCCTCTCTCTCTTTCCTATAGGGAATGACACCAAACGCAAACATCAAAATCACACGACTTCTCCATTTAAGCAAAACTAAAATGCATTAGGCAGGTCCACATAAATCTAAACAATTGTATCTAACCGGTCCGACAGAATAACTGTAGGTGTAGAACATGTTAATAAAACAAGGATAATAGAAGAACATTTCAAATTTAGAGTAGAAACAATATGTTATACGGAATGCACAAGTTTCAGTAGGATCAAAGAATCTGATTTACACCTTATGAAGTCCGCGAGTGCCCAATAGTTCACTGAAAGCTTTATTTACGAAAGTGATGTAGTTGTGTATTTTAATGATGTAATTGTATATGAAACTTTTATAGTTATCTATATTAAACTTATAATGTAGTTGTGTATTTTAATAATGATTTTTTTCCAAAATATTCTCTAACCAAAATATCCAATAGACAAGTTAAATCATACTAAACAACATTATATTCAACTTATAATGCAATTATATATTTTAATAATGATTTTTATAAATTAAAGAGTTATTGAACATGTGTAATAAAAGGATACAATTGTCTATTGAAATGATAAGTTATGTATTAAACTTATAATGTTGTGTATTGAAGGCATATATATTATATGCTTCACTGGAAGCATATGATATACTAAAAGAACTATGAACAAACCAAATATTTGGTCACATTTCCTGAAAATAAAAGTTACTAACACAAACTTCGTCGACACGCCCCATCAAAACTTTAGAAAATAGGTGTCGTAACTTGTTGGATTATCATAGCAAATGTATTAAGTTTGTGACTCCTACTATATACAAAATGTTGCCACATTGTTTACAAGTTTATAACAACAAAAAAGATGATATCTACTACAATCCTATTTAACTCAGATATCATCACTACTTTGTGGTCACTACTTCCACAACTTCCACACATCGAGTCAAATTTCATTAATACTTCCACAACTACCATGACAGTCCTAACAAGGAACTCCAGTAGACACCATGACTACTTCTACAGAAGACAAAACTCGTGACCACAAAGGCAGGAACTCCAGATGTCCAAAGAAGGTAGAAATTCCAGCAGTCCAAGCAAATCAGAAACTCCAGAACACTGTCACGAACGATCAACTTGTAATATGAGTCTCAGTTTAAACTCATGGGATGCATGAATCTCCTTGTCGACTTATGACTTGTAGACAACCACAAGGGATTGTTGAAAAATATAGAATTCGGAAGTTCAGAAATTGTGATGCAGATGTCCATATTTAATAAGTTGAGATGCAACATTCAAAAGCCCAGAAAACAGAAATACATAATATTTAATGCAAATGTAGAAATCTTTGGGATTTACACTTCATGTTCGGAGGAATACATAACTATATAAGTTCAATACACAAAAATGATATAACAATACACAACTACATTACTATAATACATACGTACACGAGTTCAATACTAATCATTAAGCAGGCAGTGCATCCATTGATATATGCTGAGACTTTACTCTTTAATCCTTTTCTCTTTTCTTTAATCTCTTCAGAATTTTTTTAAAAGGCAATAAACTCTATTTGCATTACAAAGAGGATAAGTTAAACTTATTATTTAAAAAACCTAGTTAGGATGAAAAGACATTGAAATCAAATAAGTGTGAGATATAATAATCCTCGGATAATAGTTGTGTTTTCATGGAAAATGATCACTCCAAGTAGGTTCATCCTGCATAACAGGGACTCGAAGCAAAAATCATATCTCAATATCTTGAATGTTATGAACTATCATTGGATTAATACATTCCAAACAAAATAAAACCAAATCATCAAAACAATTTTCTAAATATTACATCTCAAAGAAAATTATTTCATTAAATTAGTAGCTCAGACTTGAAACCAGCTTCTTCAATCAAGAATTATCTGAAGCAGAACTGGTATTTATACATTGATGTATCAACTAAATATTCCATATGATATATTCTTTACTTAGAAATTACTTATATATGTAGACTTGTATGATTTGATAATGACATATTTTTAAAAATATATTTGTTGCTTGACTGATTTTGTGAATGAGGTTTTATGGAGTTGTTGAACTTCTATAATAAAATGATACATTGTGTATTGAAATTATATATTGGTGTATTAAACATTAAATGTTGTGTACGCATATAAATGTATATTGACTAGAGAACAAGAAGTCTTTAACACCATTAGTGGCTACTTTTTGTAGAAAGCTCCTTTAAATGGCTGGTTGTCTTTCCTGTAACAATAAAGAAACATCGACTATTGCAGACTGAAATGGTTAAGAAATATTATTTCCAGCAGCATGTTTGCAACATCATGAGATAATTTCATGTGTCAGATGATGAAGAATATGAATAATTATGAATGTTATATGAAGTCGGGAATGATGACAAACAGAAAGGGTTAAAATCATGACACATATAATATAGCTACGTGCTTATGCTTGGAATTTGAGTTGACCCAAGTGCTTGTTGTAGTTTTAACTTTTATAAACATGGTCATGAGACCTATTGTTGCTTGAGAACAAAGTTATACACCTTCACCATCTTTAAACGGACAGAAAACTCTGAATCACCAATGGTCTTCTAACCCTTTCTTGAAAGTAAGGCTGATCTACATATGCCAGCCATTAGGCAGAAAAAAATAAAACGGTTTTCCCATCATAAGTGGTACTGTTGGAACTTGATTACTTAAGAATATGCAACAGAGCGCAGCATTTATAACCAGAGGAACACCACTGATATGTCTTTGAAAGTGGATTTTAGAAATGGCAAAAAGAACAAATCTTATTGAGTTTGTTGGCCTCCTTCCCCTCCGTCTTGAAGTCGAAGCCGCAGCGATGGTGCTTGGGGTAGCGATGGGTCCCACAGAAGGTCTCCCCACAACGACAGCGGAAGGCAATGAGCCCCACCTTCTTCTGGTAGGTGGAGCAGCGGTTGGGCTGCTGCGGAGGCGGGATGGGATCGGCAGAGGATGAGGATGAGGAAGAGGAAGGTTGAGAAGAAGGGAGGCGATGTGTTGGTGGTGAGTGTAGGAATGGATAAGAGACGTTCTTGAAATGCAGATTACCGTATTACCCTTTGGTTGTATAAATTGAATGTTGGATAACCCAACCGTTAGATCTAGATCTAAGGGAGGAAAATATGGGGACTCATTTTTTTTACAATGAGACCTGGTCTCATTGTGAAATTCCTGTGTGTGTGTGTATATATATATATATATATATATACATACATATACATACATATATACATACATACATACATACATATACATACATATATACATATATATACATACATACATACATATATATACATATATACATACATACATATATATATACATACATATATATGTCATTCAAGCATGCATTTCTATGTGATGTGTGATTTTAGGTAAAGCATAATATTAGTATATATATATATACATATACATATAGGTAAAGCATATATATATACACATATATATACATATATATCTACCCTATACATATATATACATATATATCTATACATACATATATATATACATACATATATATATACATATACATATATATACATACATACATATACATATACATATACATATATATACATATACATATATATACATACAGGAATTCTCAAGTGAGCCCAGGACTTAATTTTTCTAAATTAAGCCCCCACAATATCCACCACTCATTTCACAATGTAAGGTAGATTAAGAAAAAAACGGTTATGCTAATGAATGGTGAGATTAACTATAAATTAGAGCCAATGGTGAGATTGTAGGGGGCTTAAACTAAATTTGATGAGTCATGGGCTCACTAGAGCTTGACCCTATATACATATACATATATATACAAATACATATATATACATATACATATATATGTCATTCAAGCATGCATTTCTATGTGATGTGTGATTTTAGGTAAAGCATAATATTAGTTTGTTAATCATCAACATTAATAGTAATTGGGCAAAAAAACCAACAATTTTTTGTCAGGCTTAAGTGGAATCTTATCTCTCATTGGCTCAAATCTCACCAACTCTCAAACAGCTAGTATAGCTTGAAAACTTATAAATAGTCTCATAGTTTTGTTTTACACACCTTGAATACTCTCTATTGATCCATACTTTAGTGTCAAACTTTCTCCATCTTCAAGCTTCCATTTCTTGACACTCAATGTTTAATCTTCACTACTTGTGCATCAGTTCCAATCTTATATTCAAGTGTGGTCAAGTCTAGAGTGTTTGAGTGATTACAACTTCAACATCCTAGAATCACCAAAGCTTTGTAAAAGCTCTGTCTAGGGTTGAGACGAGAAAATCGAGGAAGATGAGGGTGTTTGCAAAGGCTCGTGGTATAAAGGCATTGATATTGATCCGGAATGGAGATCAGATAGTGAATACTTAAGCATGGATCAGAAGATCGATTGGAACTCAAGGAGATGACTAGATTGCGATGACTATGATCGAACCTCTATAAAAATCTCCAACGTCCATCTATGGTTTGCATTCTTCTATCTCTTTATTACTTTTTAAATTCCACATTTAGTTTGACATTAGAGTCATCAATCCTAACAGAAAAAACCAACATATGACGTAAAGACTACCGACAGCAAACACATACACCAAAACAACCGTCAAAGTAACACCACAAACCATTCCTAACTAGAACAATTTGTGAGTCCACCAAGCATCACCCAAAAGTGATTTCATAGCTAACTGTCAAAGCTCCCACAAGGTCAATTCATCCATCCTCACATGCGCCACAAATGCTTATCTTTTGCTCTAGGGCATCCAACTTTGCCAACACCACTTCAAGTTTTTGCATCTCAACTGTAAAATTATTGTCTGCATTACGGACCCAATCAATCCAAAAGAAAGAACCCACAACTTCCACAATTCTACAACACGCAAACGTCACTCAAGCATTTCAACAAACACAAAAAGTGCATTCAAAATAATCAAGAATAAAACTTACTACGTAGTTATGGTAGCCCTAAAACCTCCTTCCGACACTATTGGTCATGCCAGAGACATACCGTCGTTGGCACCCAACATCTACATTCTAGAGGGACCACTGCTGAAGAAACCGTCGACCCACTGTGCTCACCGGAGTTCTTGATCGTTGGAATCATTGTGACGTGCCAGAGAGAGTGGGCAAACAGTCGACCCAACAGAGAAGAAAAATATGTATGGTCGGGCAAAGCACGTCATGGAGGAAGGAGCCGGATTTCGTTAAAAAGAAAGGGAAAATAAGATGAGATGGTAGGTACATTAACAGTTATTTAATTAGTTCATTAATAGTTGAAATGACTTTAACTAACATCGTTAGGAAGGTAGGCTAACGAAATGACATGTTCAAAAATTTAATGGTATTTCGTATATGTTATGTTTTGAGATAACATATAAGCAAATAATATAATATTTTATAATGACATCCAAGCAAAAAAGCCTATAAAAAATTTGGATTCAAAAATTAGAACATTGATTCAATGTGAATATCCCGTACCATTACTAACCGCTAACAAATACTACAAATTTATCGGATGGAAATCAAGTTCACGAACCATTTTCCACATAAACATGTGGAGTTCGGTGTAATGGAAAATTTTATTTTACATAACAAGAGCAACCATATTGCAGAATCAATCTCCTGATCTTTGTCCATTTTAAGTTAAATGAGTACACAATCACATTCCCTCATGCCATGACAGGAAAGTGCAAATAAATAACTTCCACAAGGTGCTTTCCTAATAACACGCAAACAAGTTAGCACCAATTCAAACAAAATTTAAATTACCAATCACACGGGCAAAACCAAGGAAGGAATTAGGATGCACAATTTTGTTTGAAGCGCTCCCCGGAATCAGGCAAGAACAGATGTAAGGGACTTAGTGAAGATCTCCAGCTCCTTCAAGCCTTCCTCGGGAGACTTAGCTTCTCCCAAAATCTTAACTACTGCACTTCCAACGATCACACCATCAGCTCCCCATCCTGCCACCTGAGGAATCATGGATCCAATTGATGATCTGGGATTTCACTGAACGCAACCATATCCACTGAAACTACAAAAAAAATATTGTACCTGCTGTACATGTTCCGGTTTTGATATGCCAAAGCCAACGGCAACAGGTTTTGCAGTCACCTGCACCAAGAAAGGAGAATGTATTTCTTTGGTAAGCAAACGACCACGCTATTTACCCTTTTGTTTAATTGGTAAGCAAAATACCACTCTAGTTACCCTACTTCCTTCCATCTTGTAAGCAATAGAGAATGCAGGATAAAGGAAGGTGGTAAATGATATTTAATGGTACACCCGATCGAAAAAGTGTTAATTAATTAATTAATTATAATGACCCAAATTTCATGAGTAGCCCACGACCAGAGAACTCGGCAATTAAGTAAATCAGTAGATTAGGGAGGATCTCATCAGCTGAGGTCCTCTACATTATATGAAGTTGTGCTGTATTGGATTCACTCAATTCCCTGTTTATAATGTAGTAATAACCTGAGTAACCAATTCACAAATCACAGATAAAACAAGCACCACACGCAACGTGCTAGCTCCGTCTATGAAAAAGAACGCTGGCTAGAGAAAAACAATAATTGATGGTTAAATTTCGTAGTGGCATGAACTTCATTTAACTACATAAAGTTCTAAAATAAGACCAGAGCAACATCGTGAAACAATTAGCAGGGAAAAACACATGGTGTGTAAGATTAAATTATTATTTTTGTTGGAGGCTTTGAAGCATTGAAGAGTAAAGCAAGGGCCAAGCCTACCTTTTTGATGTCCTGCAAGAGAGATTGCACACGTGAACTAACAGATGCACGAGCACCAGTAACACCAACTGAGCTCACCTGCTCAAATAAATCAAGTCATTACATATCGAATATCAGTGAGAAACAAAGTCATTTGCATTTTTAAAGGGAAAGTTCCTCGAATAATTATCAAGGAACGGGTTATCATGATAGACCATGAATTAATAGCTTACTCCGCACAGAGAGGATACTTACAAGGTATATGAATCCCTCTGAAGCTTCAACAATGGCTTTCATCCTTTCCACTGGAGTTGTTGGTGTTGTTAGAAGTACCTTTCAAAGAAGAAAACTGTAAGGCTTCGATAAGCATAACGTTTCGAATATAGATATGATGGAAATCACCGTACTTACAACAACAACAACAAAGCCTTTTATCCCAAACTAGTTGGGGTAGGCTAGAAATGAAACTCTAAGGAGTGACGGTTCAGGCACGTGAATCGTCTTCTTCCACGCGTTTCTATCCAATGCGAATTCTCGAGAAACATTCCAATCTTTTAAATCTCTTTTGACCGCTTCCTCCAAGTCAATCGTGGTCTGCATCTTCCTCTTTTTATGTCTTCGATCTGATTCAATACCCCTCTTCTTATAGATGTCTCCATATGTCTTCTTTGTACATGTCCATACCATCTCAGTTTGTGTTGGATAACTTTTTCTTCCATTGGAGCAACTCCAACTCTCTCACGAATGTCTTCATTTTTAATCCGATCTATTCGCGTATACTCACACATCCACCTCAACATCCTCATTTCAGATACTCATCTTTTGTATATGTTGTCTTTTAGTGGCCCAACATTCCGCACCATATAGCATTGCAAGTCTTATTGCGGTTCTATAAAACTTTCCTTTTAACTTAAGTGGAATTTTCTTGTCACATAAGACACCTGAGGTTTGTCGTCATTTCATTCATGCTGCGCTAATCCTATGGTTAACATCTTCATCGATCTCCCCATCTTTTTGAAGTATTGATTCAAGATATCTAAAAATATCTTTTCTACGCACCACTTGCTCATCTAACATAATCTAACATAATATCCTCTTCCATTGGATATCACTGTACTTAGATAAACATAAAAGATTTCCATTGAGATCTGATGCACATCAACTTACTATAAGTTATGCTAAAACAGATAATTTTCTAAACTTCATAAAAACTTGTTAGCAAGAAACATGATTTTTTCAAGTGATTACTTTTTAAGAGACCCTAAAAATATGGATAAGTTGATTTGGTGGAAGTTCACTAAATTTTGAATATAAACATGATCAGCTAAACTCCGCCTATGTATGTGTGTACATAGTCTGTCCCAAGCCAGGATAAAGGAGGGTTGTGATAGGTGTTGCGAGCCAGCGTAAAACCATAGCTACTCACATGGAAATGAAACTTAAAAGAGAATCGTGTTTGGGGCGTCACCCTCTTAGTGACACGCTACATCAAGCTCTGGATGTAGTGATTCAAAGTGAGCAACGGTCTACGCATCATTCTCGACGAGTGCGAGCGATAAGGATGCTAGTCGAGGGACGCCACCACCTTAGTGGCACACTGCATCGGCGCCCGGATGTAGGGCACAAGGAGTTAGGGTCCTCATACTTTACTCAACGGGTGCGAGGAGTAAGGAAGCTAGTTGATGATAGTAGGATACGCATAGGTAGTCGGAATGTTAGATCTTTAACAGGGAAGTTGAGAGTTAGCAGATGTGATCAAAAGGAGAAAAATCAATATTCTTTGTGTTCAGGAGACCAAATTGGTAGGTGAAAAAGCTAAAGAAGTTGAAAATACAGGGTTTAAATTATGGTATAGTGGAAAAGATGGAAACAAAAATGGAGTAGGAATCTTAATAGATAAGAGACTAAGAAATGAGGTGGTAGAGGTTAAAAGGCAAGGTGATCGAATAATTTTGATTTAGTTATCGGAAAACTGATTTTGAATGTCATTAGCGCATATACCCCACAAGTATGTTTGAACGTAACAGTTTTGGGAGGACCTTGACATTATAGTGAAAGGGATTCCTAGTAGTGAGAAACTTTGTATTGAATGAGATTTTAACGGTCATGTTGGTAAAGATAGCGAATAGTTTGAACGTATCCATGACGGGTTTGGTGTTTGGAACCAAGAAGGAGAAAATTTTCTAAATTTCGTTGTAACATATGACATCATGGTAGCAAATATTTTCTTTACGAAAAGAGAATATCATTTAGTCACATTTTATAGTAGTCAACATCGTAGACAAATTGATTTTGTTCTTACTCGAAAAGATGATCGAGGATCTTGTATAGATTGTAAGGTAATACCTGGAGAGTGTGGTGACTCAAAATAAGTTAGTAGTAGTGAACTTTCGCTTTCGTATTGGTATGGCACGAAATAAGTGTAATAAAGATGTGAGAATTAAGTGGTGAAATCTTAAAGGAGAAAAATATATTAGATTTAGGGATAAACTTATGACAGAGGGACATTGGGATGTTGTAGGAGACGTTAATAGTATGTGGGAGGGTATGTCATCTTACATTCAACAAGTGGTTAAAGAAATTTACGAGGAGAGTAGAGGAGGTAGACTAGATTCGAGAGACACGTGGTGGTGGAATGATGATGTACAACAGACAATTAAAACTAAGAAAGAATGCTATAAGATATGGTTTAAAGATAAAAAATGAAACTTAAAAGAGTATATGTTGGCTAATAAAAAAGCTAAAAAAACAGTAAGAGATGCTAGAAGGGTTGTTTATGAGAATTTATACCAAAAATTGTGAACAAATGAGGAAGAGATTGAAATATATAAGTTCACTAAAATAAGAGAGCAGAAAACTAGAGACCTTAATTAAGTTAAATGCATTAAAGATAATAATAATAATAACATTTTAGTTAAGGCGGAGGATATCAAGAAAAGGTGGAGAGGGTATTTTGATAAGTTGTTCAATGTAGAAAATGATAACGATAATTTTGAAGTGGATGATACAATTGAGGAGTCTAATAGACGGATTTCTACATAAGATAAGAGAAGTTGAGGTTAAGGAATCCTTAAAAATGATAAAATCTGGTAAGACTTTAGGACCAGACGAGATCCCAATTGAGATGTGAAAATGTTTTGAGGATAAAACAGTAACGTGGTTAACTAAATTATTTAGTAGTATCTTTGAGAAAAATAAAATACCAAATGAGTAGATAGTGAATACTTTGGTGCCAATTTACAAGAATAAATGAGATATTCAAAGTTGCACTAACTATAGAAGTATCAAGCTCATGTGTCATAATAAGAAATTATGGGAAAGAATAATTGAGCACCGTATAAGAAAAGAGATATGTGTTAGAGATAATCAATTTGATTTCATACCTGGAAGGTCAACGATAGAGGTCATATTTCTTATTAGACAACTTATGGAGATGTATAAAGAACAAAAGAAAGATCTACACATGGTTTTTATTGATTTAGAAAAGACATGATAGAGTTCGAAGAAATGTTATGTGGTGGGCCCTAGAGAAGAAGAATGTATCAACAAAATATGTGAATTTAATTAAAGATATGTACGAAAGAGTTGAAACTAGCATTAGAATTTGTGATGGTGTGAAACTTTTCCGATTAAGATTGGACTTCATCAGGGTTCAGTTTTAAGTCCATATCTCTTTGCTTTAGTAATGGACGATGTGACAAAAGACATACAATGTGAGATTCATGGTGTATGATTTTTGCGGATGATGTAGTATTAATTTACGAGAGTATGGTAGGTGTGTAGAGAAAACTAGAGTTGTGAAGAAATACTTTAGAAACAAAAGGTTTTAAACTATGTAGGTCTAAAACTGAATATATGAAGTGTTCTTTCAGTACTGTTAATGCCAAGGAATAGGAGATTATATTAGATGGGCAAGTGGTGCGTAGAAAAGATATTTTGGATCAATACTTCAAAAGGATTGGGAGATCGATGAAAATGTTAACCATAGGATTAGAACATGATGGATGAAATGGCGATAAACCTCAGGTGTTTTCTGTGATAAGAAAATTACACTTAAGAAAATTTTAAACACAATAAGACATACAATGCTATATGGTGCGGAATGTTGGGTCACTAAAAGACAACATATACAAAAAAATAAGTATCTAAAATGAAGATGTTGAGGTGGATGTGTGGTCATACGCGAATGGATCGGATTAGAAATGAAGACATCCGTGCGAGAGTTGAAGTTGCTCCAATGGGAGAAAAAGTTATACAACACAGACTGAGATGGTTTGGACATGTATAAAGAAGACCTATAGAGACACCTATAAGAAGAGGAGACCACGATTGACTAGGGAGGAAGCGGTCAAAAAAGTTCTAAAAGATTTGAATGTTTTTCGGGAATTTGCATCGGATAGAAACGCGTGGAAGAAAACGATTCACGTGCCTGAACCGTGACACCTTAGAATTTCATTTCTAGCCTACCCAACTAGTTTGGGATTAAAGACTTTGTTGATGTTGTAAACATGATCAACTATATTACAAGTCAATATGCATCTTAAACCTCTAGATAGTCTATAAATACAAATATGAATATGTTCACAATCGTGTAAATGTATATTTCATGCAAAGTATATACTTATGATAGGGTGCCTTCTTGCAGGTAAACCTAAATTACCATATTCAACCAGCTGAATTGGGAACTGTTATGGATGCAAAAGTAGAATTCTTCGAAACCAGTGGCTGAACAGGCAGAACCAGTGGTTCAGAACCTATGAACCACCGGAGAAACCACGATTTAGTGTTTACTTCTAATTTCGATCATAGAAACTCCTTTTGATTTGTGTTTTTTGTTATTTCTTATATTTATAAGTCACTTCCTATCCTCCAGTATTTTTTCTATTTTTACGGAATAAAATATGACATCATGCTAACATCGCTGGTTCAACAAGTGAGCCTTCTCACTAGTGAGCATTTCCGTTTCGACATCAGGTCCAGTTTTCAGAACGTCGAATTTTGTACTTGTTTCAGAACATCTGCTCCAGTTGAACTACTGTCATTTCCTACTTTTCCCTTCTTTTTTGTAGAATATTCTGATTATAAAAAATATATAACAGCATGCTAACTTCACCGGTTGAACAAGTGAGCCTTAGAACTAGTGGGCACTCCTGGTTCGGCGTCTTGTGCAGTTCTTAATACATTTGATTTTGTACTTACTTTAGAAACAAGTACACTGTACTGTGATAATTTTGCCAAGAGGAATACAATAAAGAAAATTCCAATAATCATTAAATGAAAGGATTGATATGCAATCAGAGTTACATGATGTTGACAGAAATATCGAAATGAATTTACCAACTCAATATTGTTCTTTGCAGCATGTTCCCTCAGGATTGTTGTCTCCTCCAATGGTACATCTGGCACAACAAGCCCTACATAATGCAAGCAGCTACAACTGAAACCACTATAAGGAAAGCAAAAATGTCTACCAAGAATATTCAAGTGCAAGTCAACTACAGAAATGCAAGCACCTACAACTGAAACCATTATAGGGAAAGCAATAATGTCTACCAAGAATATTCAAGTGCAAGTCAACTACAGAAATCAAGCAGAATAGGTAAATTATATACAATCCAGAGAATATTTACCAAGCACACCAACATTCTTTATAGTAGACATGAACTCTTTGGTACCCCGCCGCAAAATGAGGTTGTAGTAGGTAAATAAGGCAACTGGACAAGAAAGATTAGGAATCACCTGCAAAGAATACAATATAACATCATTTTCTGGCAGATCAAGGAAAACATGTTGCCAGATAAGGCGGGAATAAGTTGCGAAAAAATCCAGAATATCCTTTCATTTTATGTCAAGGTTGCCTCCAACTTACTCATACAAATGAAAATTTGAAGCAGAGTAATCGAACAGATCAATTGACTAGATGAAAACTTGGCTTATGAACAATGGAATCATATCTAACCTTCGAATTCAGTTCACTGGCAGATAGTCATGTTTGTGATCACATGTGTAAGTCTACATTTACAGGCCTGATCACATGCATGTTTATGTAGACAGAGAAAGTGATAAAAGATGAAGATCATGCACCTCTCTTAGCATAGAAAGAACTCCATCTAAGCTGGTCCCTTTTGCTAAAGCACGAGTAGCAGCAGCCTACATCAGAAAAATAAACATTAGTTTCATATAAACACTGATACAGTACAAAAGGCAATAGTCTGAAACCTGAATGACAGGACCATCGGCTAAGGGATCGGAGTATGGCATGCCCAATTCGATTATGTCAGAACCGCAAGAGTCCAACACTTTTAGAGCTTTGGATGTGGTTGATAAATCCGGATCACCCGCGCAAATATAGGGTATAAATGCAGCCTGAGAATCAGATTCACAGTGTAAGGCACATGTCTGACATGAACATAAGAGTATGCTAGCTTAAACCACAACACATAAATAAAATTTGTTCCAATTAAATATTGGTGATTTTATGTAAAACGACTACAAAAATAAAATTTAAAGTCAGAATCAAAGCACATCTCAGTTGATCAACTTGCAAATTTTGTCAAAAGCAGACTAACAGCCATAATATCAAATTAAATCTAAGCAATAAAACCAAGTTATGCCTCTTCCCTACATCTTCAGCTAGGTATGAAAAAATCCTAAATAACATATCTAGCAAACAACATTTACAACATTTCACTTAAACGACCACATTATCCATCTTTCGAATCATGAAAAACATGGTGGCTAGTTTTTTTATTATTCAACATAATTCAAACACAACGAAATATTTTACAAACCACTAAAGCCATGTTTGGGTAATTGAAGGTTTTGAACCTTGGGTTTCAAAAATGCATTTTCCAAATTTGTATCCATTTCAAAAAATGTATTTTAAAAAATATATTATTCTATGCATTAATATGTTTAGGTAAAAAATGTATATTTGGTAAAATCGTAGGTTTCATAAGAAATAGGAAGGGAAAAGGGACCGAACACATTTGAGGTCCTCTTTTTTTGAAAAATGTATTTTCAGCAAAAAAACGCGGAATTACAATGTATTATTTGGGGTGGTACAAACACCCCTATAGGTTCCAAATCCATATTTTCTAAAAAATGAAGGTTTCTATGTCAGACATGTGCCTTACCATGTTATTTTGGCCTATGCATACAGACCCTAAACATCATGTGATGTCACCATATGTAGATATTCTACATTGTATTTAACAGTGGAAATCAATCTTATTCATCTTTTACCAATTACTAGTAATAAACTATAATGTTGCTAATCACATTTTAACTGAAAGTAGAAGATTCAGATTTTAATATTAGTGATTAAACATTCAAACAGCAGTAGAAAGAAGTTCAGCATTGCTTAAGACCACATATTCACAACATGCCCACATAATCCCTAGCCCTGCCGTTTCCGGCTATAACACAGTAAAATCTAAACATTAAGGCCCCGTTTGGGTATCTAAGGGTTTCAAATCTTTGAATTCAAAAATGGATTTTTTTAAGTTGACATCCAATTCAAATAATGTATTTTGAAAATAAATATCATATGCAATAATGTGTATGGCTAAAAAAATGTGATTTTCGTAAAATCAAAGATTTTATGAGAAACAAAGAAGGAAGAAGAGACGCAACATATTTGAGACAAAAATGTACTAGCTCCTTTTTCAAAAAAAACGTTTGATCAGCAAAAAATGCAAATTTATAAAGTATTGTTCAGGGTGATTCAAACACCCACTTGGAATTAAAAACTGTATTTTTCATAATAAAACAATTTCCCGCAAAAACCTTGATACTCTAGGCTATCCAAATAGTCCCTAAATGGTAACACAATTAATACACGACTTAATACAGGCAAAATTTATGTCTTTAACATTTTAGTTAAGATGATATTTGAAATTGTACTTCAAAATTTTAAGAAATGATATGACACTGAAGTGACACCAACTTACATGTTTCTTGAATATTTTACTTACACAAAAATGATACATTTTCATGTTTTGTTGTCTAATTGATTTTCGAATGACACAAAATGAATACTTGGAGATTTCTGTTCGTATGAAAACACAACACTTGTATGTATCTTCAACCCAAAAATGTTAACCCTCAAATTATATGCTTGACAAAGCTAACACATTCCTAACATGAATCACCGGAAATGAGTGAAATCCAAATTGTCAGGCCTAAAAACCACAAAATTGACGGTTTGAAACTGCACATTCACAAAATCCACACCCACAAAGCCAAGCCCATAACAAAGTAAACTGCGATGACCTAAAATCCAACCAAACCAACAACATCAAACCCCTATTCAAATGACCTAAAGCCCCTTGTTCAACACACCCAACAAACAAACACTATCAAAATCCAATTTTGAAGACTCAAAACCGCGAGTTGAGTTGACACAACGCAACCAAACCCACACCTTCCCCTTCTCCCTGAGCCTGACGAAGGTCTCGGAGATGCTCAAAGCAGGTGCGGCGCCGACGAGGGAGGCCATGGAGAAGACTGACGACCTCGGTTTGATCGGGTGAAGGCAAGATTGGGAAAACGATTTGGTACCGGAGAGGGATGGAGTGGGAGGAAGGAAGAGGGAAGTGGAGTTGGCAAAGATCGCCATTCCTATTTGGGTTTTGTGGGAACCCTCTTATGTATGTGTCTTTAGGTTTTAGCGGATTCAGTTTTGATCATCTTAAATATACATAATACTATAAGACTGTATAAAGTTGTAACATAATATTATTAATATTTTCATGAAATAAAATTTGTTGGATTTTGTTATTTGTACATTCTTGTTTTTAGTTAAAACAAAGGAGAAATTAATTTCAAGTCATAAAACTCCCCCCACTTCAATGATCATAAAAGGATAAATTTTTCAACTTTATATTCAAGTCATATATAATTTCAAGATTTATTTTCTAAAACTAATGGTCTGTTTGGATAACAACTTAGGAGATAAATGGAGATAAAAGAAAGGAAAAGAAATGTGTTTTTTTCTTTTCTTTTCTTTTCTCTTGTTTGGATACTATAACAAATACGTTTTTCTTGTTTGGTTAACATCTTACGAGAGAAAAGAAAAAAAAGAAACATTCTAAAATACCAAAATACCCTTTATTTGGTATTATACTTTTGACTTACATCTTTCTACATTATTTTATAATGTTCATAACTATAAATTATTACAAATAAAAATATATCCACCAAACTTGAAAATTTGAAGTCATACAAACTCAGAAATGTTACAAACAAGGTAATATACAAAATATTAAAAAACATTTCTCATGTAAAATTAATTTGGATATAGATCTTAACCCATAAATAGGAATATATCAAATTTAAATTCTCAAAATTCGTAATAAATTAAAAAAAACAAATTCTATTCCAACTCAAAATTTTCAATTGAAAGATTATAAAATAATACTACAAATGATTACAACATGATAGAAATTTTCAACAATTTTCCTATCATAGTGTTAACAAAACTCATCTCGATCGATGTAGACTAATTTAAATGGGAGTGAGAAATGAGAAGATGAGTATAATGAAATATTTAGGTGGGGAAGAAAAGAAGGTAGAACGGTTGGGTGACGGAAGATGGAACGAGAAATGAGTATTTAGATGTAGCAAATTAAGATTTTTGGGTAGGTTTTTTAATAAGGGTATTTTGGTCACTAAAATAAGGGTATTTCTGACAGCAGCAATGGTTGTGCAATGACGAGGCTTCCCGTTTCCTGGCCTTGTAATTTGGGCGTCAGCCACTCTTCAATCATGGTATTCCCTTGATCGATCATAATTCTTTCCGAATAGAAGCTTGGAATACAAATTACCTCTTGGGGGTAGTTTTTTGTTTTTTGGCGCTCTTCAAGTACACAAAACATACTGTCTATCGCCTCGTTGGTCAAATCCATCCCCTTCGTCATTAGCTCCTTAGGTCGGAACGTGTGAAGAAACAGGAATCACCTCTCCAGATCACCTCCCGTTGGTTATGTGTAGGTGTGGTCACCTTCAGTACAATGTTCAGCTCATCGGGGCTCAATGTGGCCAATGCATCCATGTCAACGTCTGGCCTATTCTCTCTCCCGTGATGAGCCAACTTGAAATCGTCATTCCCATCCCGCTTTCTTTTTTTGTTCATGCTCCTCTGGAGCCTTCTTTCTCCCCTTTTCCGCTCCTCTTCTTTTTTCTTCTTTTCTTTCACCTCATCTTCTTGTTTTTTGGCCGTTGAGCGAGATCCCTTGGCCCCCCAGTCTGCCTTGAGGGGTTTTTCCTTTCCCTCATCCTCCTTTTTCTCCTTATGCTTATCCCCCTCTCTTCTCTCCTCTGTTCGTTTCTCTTCTTTCTCCCTCTCATTCTCTTTCTCATTTTCCTCCTCTACCATCTTTCTTTCTACATCTTCCCTCAACCTCTTCTTTGAAGCTTCGGCCTCCCTCATTTTATCATCGGCTTTCCTCTTCTCTCTTCTCTCCCTGTCTCTTTTCTCGTCTTCTTTCCTCTCTCTTTCCTCTTCCTCCCTCCTCTTTTCCTCTTCTGCTCTCTCTCCCTCTTTTTTTCCTCCTCTTTCCTCTTCTCTTCTCTTTCCCTCTCCTCTCTTCTTTTCTCCTCCTCTTTCCTCTTCTCTTCTCTTTCCCTATCCTCTCTCCTTTTCTCCTCCTCTTTCCTCTTCTCTTCTCTTTCCCTATCCTCTCTCCTTTTCTCCTCCTCTCTCCTCTTCTCTTCTCTTTCCCTATTCTCTCTCTTTTTCTCCTCCTCCTCTTTCCTCTTCTCTTCTCTTTCCCTCTCCTCTATCCTTTTCTCCTCCTCTTTCCTCTTCTCTTCTCTTTCCCTCTCCTCTATCCTTTTCTCCTCCTCTTTCCTCTTCTCTTCTCTTTCCCTCTCCTCTCTCCTTTTCTCCTCCTCCTCCTCTTTCCTCTTCTCTTCTCTTTCCCTCTCCTTTTCTCCTCCTCCTCCTCTTTCCTCTTCTCTTCTCTTTCCCTCTCCTTTTCTCCTCCTCCTCCTTTTTCCTCTTCTCTTTCCCTCTCCTCTCTCCTTTTCTCCTCCTCCTCTTTCCTCTTCTCTTCTCTTTCCCTCTCCTTTCTCCTTTTCTCCTCTTGTCTCTTCTGTTCTCTCTCCCTCTCTTTTTCCTCCTCTTTCCTCTTCTCTTCTCTTTCCCTCTCCTCTCTCCTTTTCTCCTCTCTCCTGCTCTCTTCCTTTTCTCTTTCTCTTTCCCTCTCAATCTCATTCTCTATTTCCCATTATTCTCCTCCTCTCTTTCCTGCTCTTCATCCCTCCTTTCATCCTCTCTTCCTTCCTGTCCACCTTCTATACAATATCCTCGAAGAGATGCAATCTCTTCCCTTAGGGTCTCATTTTCCTCCCTGGACTTCCTAAGTTCCTCATTCAGCCTCTTAACCTCTTCGTTTGCCTCATTCAGTGCAACTTCTGCTTGAAGCCATTTTGTCTTCAACATTGCAAACTCCAATTCTTCCCGTAGTGGGTCCCGAGGGATGCTGCAGTCCCTCAATTGCAGCCTAGGTTCGCTGCTTGTTGACTGACAATCATTATTGGTTCGTAGGGTTGGCTGAGTTTTTTCAGCCTGACCAATGATTTCCCTCTCTTTCTGAGTCAGGGTCGTCGACTGAGTCTGATTGAAGTCTCCCTCGTAAATTTTTGAAAGGGTGATGCCCATTTCCTCCCATTTCTTCAGGATGAGCCGTTTTCCAAACATGCTCGACCAACGATTCCACCTAGGATGGTCTCCCATTTTAGGCTCTGCCAGGTTGAACTTCTCGCACAACCATACCTAATAACGAGATGCCGATTAATTCAAAAATAATAATATATAAAGGAACAAGTATAACATAAAAAAGAAGAAGCATAACTTAAAAAGGAACAACTTTAACATAAAAAAGAACAACTTCAACTTAAAAAGAAACAAACGAAACTTAAAAAGAAACAAGCATAACTTAAAAAGGAACATGTATAACTTAAAAAGGAACAATTATAACATATAAATGACAAACGAATCTTACAAAGGACAAACGAATCTTAAAAAGGATCAACTGTAACAGAAAGGAAAAACTTGAACATAAAAAGAAACAAACGAAACTTAAAAAGGAAGAAACGAAACTTAAAAAGGAACAACTTGAACTTAAAAAGGAAAAACTTGAACATAAAAAGGAACAAACGAAACTTAAAAAGGAACAAGCGAAACTTAAAAATGAACAAGTTGAACTTAAAAAGGAACAACTTCAACATAAAAAGGAACAAACGAAACTTAAAAAGGAACAAGCATAACATAAAAAGGAACAAGTATAACATATAAAGAAACAAACGAAACTTAAAAATGAACAACTGTAACAGAAAGGAACTGTAACATAAAAAGAAACAAACGAAACTTAAAAAGGAACAAGCGAAACTTAAAAAGGAACAATTTGAACATTAAAAGGAACAAACATAACTTAAAAAGGAATAAACGACACTTAAAAAGAACAAGCATAACATAAAAAAGAACAAACGACACTTAAAAAGAAGCAAGCGAAACTTAAAAAGGAACAACTGTAACAGAAAGGAACAACTATAACATAAAAAGAAACAAACGAAACTTAAAAATGAACAAGCGAAACTAAAAAAGAAAGAACTTTAACATAAAAAGGAACAACTTCAACATAAAAAGGAACAAGCGAAACTTAAAAAAGAACAACTTCAACATAAAAAGGAACAAGCGAAACTTAAAAAAGAACAACTTCAACATAAAAAAGAACAAGCGAAACTTAAAAAGGAACGAGCGAAACTTTAAAAGGAACAACTTCAACATAAAAAAGAACAAACGAAACTTAAAAAGAAACAAACGAAACTTAAAAATGAACAACTGTAACAGAAAGGAACAACTGTAACATAAAAAGAAACAAACGAAACTTAAAAAGGAACAAGCGAAACTAAAAAAGAAAGAACTTTAACATAAAAAGGAACAACTTCAACATAAAAAGGAACAAACGAAACTTAAAAAGGAACAAGCGAAACTTTAAAAGGAACAACTTTAACATAAAAAGGAACAACTTTAACATAAAAAGGAACAAGTTGAACATTAAAAGAAATAACTTCAACATAAAAAGGAACAAACGAAACTTTAAAAGGAACAACATAACATAAAAAGGAACAAACGAACTTTAAAAAGGAACATACAACAACTTTAAAAGGAACAAACCAAATTTAAAAAGGATCAAGTATAACATAAAAAGGAAAAATCATAACTTAAAAAGAAGGAAGATTAACTTAAAAAGGAACAACCGAAAACCTTAAAAGGGAAGAACCATTACCTGTAGTACAACAACACACCCCTCGACGTATCCCCTTCTTAAAATAGAAGAATCGGTAGATCTTCTATCGCGTAGATCCCGGTTTGCCTTCTCCAGGCCCGTCACAAGTGCCTCGTAAACAGCCTCGGCCCACGCGTACTTGTGTAGCCTAGTCAAGTCGGCCAAGTGGTCGAGGAACCAAATTTTGGTTCGATGGGTGCCATCGCAGAACAAAAAATGACTGAATATGTAACAAATGAGTAGCCGGACGTACTCCTCCTCCTCCTCATCAACCAAATATCTCGTAGCCATCATCTGGGCAGATAGTTGGGTGTTGTTCATAATCTCCCCCTGTCGGGTTGCGACTTCCTTCGGATGCATTCTGACAGCCTTCCCATGTAATCTGAGCCCCAAAATTAGGGCAACGTCTTCGGCGGTGAGGTGTACTACCCCAGAGCCGATCCTCAACCCCACCTCCTCGGGGTCATAGTGTTCCACGAACCTATCGATAATGTCATTATCGACATGAACGTTGGAGAGGTTGATGAAGTGACCGAAGGGGGTAGTCCAGAAGGCATCTTTCTCTGCGTCCCTCAACTTCCCAAAGACCTTCTCTATTGGGGTCCACGAACATTTGGAGGGCTGGAAGTAATGCGTAGAAGCCTAAGAAGACATCAACCGTATGAGAACATTCCTTTTTAGAGTATCGCAATTCAATGTTACGGTAAAAACGACAAACCTGGTGCACCACAACCCCCGAAATAGAAGCTTGAAGTGTAGAATTCATGTCGTCGACGGATATCCAGGGTTACGAAAAAGAACTGGGGTGATGAATCGAAGAAAGGTTGAGAAAGGGAATGTGAGAAAGATCAGAAACATTTTTGGTTTTCTTTCGCAACTCGGGATGTGAACAGACGCGTCTGATGTCCCTTCCCGGTCTTATCGATACGTCAGAGAGGGAACCGTCGCACGAAAGCCACAACTGTTTTTCCATTTTTCGAAAAAACGCGCGCTTTACTTTTGGCTGACTTGGCAGCTGACTGGACTGCTGACTAGATGTCATGTAAGTCACGTCCTGGACGCGCGCGGCCGTGCAGAAAGACACTTACTTTTGGAAAATGATAGATGAACGCTGGCGTCACGGACGCGCCCTACGTGGCACTCTCCATGTCAGCACAGAAAAAAGTTTCTTTTTTTACTTTATTCCTCAATACTTTGGTTATCCGTACAAATGTTTACATCTCTCCATCCCTCCCTCCATCCCTCATTAATGCGTCTCAAATCACTCCCTTCCTTCATCATTTTGGCGCTCCTACACAGCAGAAGACTTGTTATTCATCTCAAGATGCGTATTCCTTTTTCTTCCATTCTCTTCTGTGGTCCTTCCTCTGTACTCCAATGGAAATCGTTCATGTGCCCCCCCAAGTGGAGCACCCGGCAAACGTTCCTAAGGAGGAGATGTTTTTTCCTTCTTTCGAAGAAGCCAAAACATTTTACGTGGCTTATGCCGATTCTTGTGGTTTTGGTGTTAAGACAAGGCAATCTCATTACGATCGTGGTGTTGTTATACGGGCCACGCTGACTTGCTCCAAGGAGGGAACGACACCACCAAACCAAGGGCAAAGAAAATTGAAGCCTAGGTTATCCAGTAGAGTCCAATGCACTGCTCGGATAAGGGTCTCCGGAAACCCAGAAAGGGGTTACCACATTAACTTTGTGGATCTTAAACATAACCACGCCATGCTTGAAGAGGAGCAAATGCGTTTTCTCAGACAAAAACGAACCGTCCCTGAGGCCGCCAAAGCACGCATATCGTGCAATGATAGTGCTGGGATATCGGCTGCTAAGACCATGCAATCTTTTGTGGTCGAGGCTGGAGGTCATGACAAATTGACTTTCAACGAAAGGGATTTAAGGTTTGTGTTCTTTCTACCTAACATAATTGAAGTTCAACATTTTGCGTCTGGTTTTAGTGGTTTCTGTGTGCAGGAATGTTGTAAACGAAGTCAGAAATTTAAAGATGGGACCTGGTGATGCACAAGCTCTTCAGAACTATTTCATTAGGATGCAGAAGATTGATTCCATGTTTTTCTATGTAATGGACATGGATGACGAAGGAAGACTACGGAATGTGTTTTGGGCTGACTGTCGTTCTAGAGCTGCATATTCATACTTTGGAGACGCAATATGTTTCGACACCACCTACATTACAAACAAATACGACATGCCTTTTGCCCCATTTGTAGGAGTTAATCACCATTTCGAGTCAGTTTTGCTCGGTTGCGCTTTGCTGTCTTCTGAGACCACTGAAAATTACATATGGTTGTTCCAAACATGGTTGTCGTGCATGAACGGTAAGGTGTGACTGTTCAGTTTAAGCTATTTATGTGTTCGGTTTAAGTGGTGGAACTCGGGATGTGAACAGACGCGTCTGATGTCCCTTCCCGGTCTTATCGATACGTCAGAGAGGGAACCGTCGCACGAAAGCCACAACTGTTTTTCCATTTTTCGAAAAAACGCGCGCTTTACTTTTGGCTGACTTGGCAGCTGACTGGACTGCTGACTAGATGTCATGTAAGTCACGTCCTGGACGCGCGCGGCCGTGCAGAAAGACACTTACTTTTGGAAAATGATAGATGAACGCTGGCGTCACGGACGCGCCCTACGTGGCACTCTCCATGTCAGCACAGAAAAAAGTTTCTTTTTTTACTTTATTCCTCAATACTTTGGTTATCCGTACAAATGTTTACATCTCTCCATCCCTCCCTCCATCCCTCATTAATGCGTCTCAAATCACTCCCTTCCTTCATCATTTTGGCGCTCCTACACAGCAGAAGACTTGTTATTCATCTCAAGATGCGTATTCCTTTTTCTTCCATTCTCTTCTGTGGTCCTTCCTCTGTACTCCAATGGAAATCGTTCATGTGCCCCCCCAAGTGGAGCACCCGGCAAACGTTCCTAAGGAGGAGATGTTTTTTCCTTCTTTCGAAGAAGCCAAAACATTTTACGTGGCTTATGCCGATTCTTGTGGTTTTGGTGTTAAGACAAGGCAATCTCATTACGATCGTGGTGTTGTTATACGGGCCACGCTGACTTGCTCCAAGGAGGGAACGACACCACCAAACCAAGGGCAAAGAAAATTGAAGCCTAGGTTATCCAGTAGAGTCCAATGCACTGCTCGGATAAGGGTCTCCGGAAACCCAGAAAGGGGTTACCACATTAACTTTGTGGATCTTAAACATAACCACGCCATGCTTGAAGAGGAGCAAATGCGTTTTCTCAGACAAAAACGAACCGTCCCTGAGGCCGCCAAAGCACGCATATCGTGCAATGATAGTGCTGGGATATCGGCTGCTAAGACCATGCAATCTTTTGTGGTCGAGGCTGGAGGTCATGACAAATTGACTTTCAACGAAAGGGATTTAAGGTTTGTGTTCTTTCTACCTAACATAATTGAAGTTCAACATTTTGCGTCTGGTTTTAGTGGTTTCTGTGTGCAGGAATGTTGTAAACGAAGTCAGAAATTTAAAGATGGGACCTGGTGATGCACAAGCTCTTCAGAACTATTTCATTAGGATGCAGAAGATTGATTCCATGTTTTTCTATGTAATGGACATGGATGACGAAGGAAGACTACGGAATGTGTTTTGGGCTGACTGTCGTTCTAGAGCTGCATATTCATACTTTGGAGACGCAATATGTTTCGACACCACCTACATTACAAACAAATACGACATGCCTTTTGCCCCATTTGTAGGAGTTAATCACCATTTCGAGTCAGTTTTGCTCGGTTGCGCTTTGCTGTCTTCTGAGACCACTGAAAATTACATATGGTTGTTCCAAACATGGTTGTCGTGCATGAACGGTAAGGTGTGACTGTTCAGTTTAAGCTATTTATGTGTTCGGTTTAAGTGGTGGAACTCGGGATGTGAACAGACGCGTCTGATGTCCCTTCCCGGTCTTATCGATACGTCAGAGAGGGAACCGTCGCACGAAAGCCACAACTGTTTTTCCATTTTTCGAAAAAACGCGCGCTTTACTTTTGGCTGACTTGGCAGCTGACTGGACTGCTGACTAGATGTCATGTAAGTCACGTCCTGGACGCGCGCGGCCGTGCAGAAAGACACTTACTTTTGGAAAATGATAGATGAACGCTGGCGTCACGGACGCGCCCTACGTGGCACTCTCCATGTCAGCACAGAAAAAAGTTTCTTTTTTTACTTTATTCCTCAATACTTTGGTTATCCGTACAAATGTTTACATCTCTCCATCCCTCCCTCCATCCCTCATTAATGCGTCTCAAATCACTCCCTTCCTTCATCATTTTGGCGCTCCTACACAGCAGAAGACTTGTTATTCATCTCAAGATGCGTATTCCTTTTTCTTCCATTCTCTTCTGTGGTCCTTCCTCTGTACTCCAATGGAAATCGTTCATGTGCCCCCCCAAGTGGAGCACCCGGCAAACGTTCCTAAGGAGGAGATGTTTTTTCCTTCTTTCGAAGAAGCCAAAACATTTTACGTGGCTTATGCCGATTCTTGTGGTTTTGGTGTTAAGACAAGGCAATCTCATTACGATCGTGGTGTTGTTATACGGGCCACGCTGACTTGCTCCAAGGAGGGAACGACACCACCAAACCAAGGGCAAAGAAAATTGAAGCCTAGGTTATCCAGTAGAGTCCAATGCACTGCTCGGATAAGGGTCTCCGGAAACCCAGAAAGGGGTTACCACATTAACTTTGTGGATCTTAAACATAACCACGCCATGCTTGAAGAGGAGCAAATGCGTTTTCTCAGACAAAAACGAACCGTCCCTGAGGCCGCCAAAGCACGCATATCGTGCAATGATAGTGCTGGGATATCGGCTGCTAAGACCATGCAATCTTTTGTGGTCGAGGCTGGAGGTCATGACAAATTGACTTTCAACGAAAGGGATTTAAGGTTTGTGTTCTTTCTACCTAACATAATTGAAGTTCAACATTTTGCGTCTGGTTTTAGTGGTTTCTGTGTGCAGGAATGTTGTAAACGAAGTCAGAAATTTAAAGATGGGACCTGGTGATGCACAAGCTCTTCAGAACTATTTCATTAGGATGCAGAAGATTGATTCCATGTTTTTCTATGTAATGGACATGGATGACGAAGGAAGACTACGGAATGTGTTTTGGGCTGACTGTCGTTCTAGAGCTGCATATTCATACTTTGGAGACGCAATATGTTTCGACACCACCTACATTACAAACAAATACGACATGCCTTTTGCCCCATTTGTAGGAGTTAATCACCATTTCGAGTCAGTTTTGCTCGGTTGCGCTTTGCTGTCTTCTGAGACCACTGAAAATTACATATGGTTGTTCCAAACATGGTTGTCGTGCATGAACGGTAAGGTGTGACTGTTCAGTTTAAGCTATTTATGTGTTCGGTTTAAGTGGTGGAACTCGGGATGTGAACAGACGCGTCTGATGTCCCTTCCCGGTCTTATCGATACGTCAGAGAGGGAACCGTCGCACGAAAGCCACAACTGTTTTTCCATTTTTCGAAAAAACGCGCGCTTTACTTTTGGCTGACTTGGCAGCTGACTGGACTGCTGACTAGATGTCATGTAAGTCACGTCCTGGACGCGCGCGGCCGTGCAGAAAGACACTTACTTTTGGAAAATGATAGATGAACGCTGGCGTCACGGACGCGCCCTACGTGGCACTCTCCATGTCAGCACAGAAAAAAGTTTCTTTTTTTACTTTATTCCTCAATACTTTGGTTATCCGTACAAATGTTTACATCTCTCCATCCCTCCCTCCATCCCTCATTAATGCGTCTCAAATCACTCCCTTCCTTCATCATTTTGGCGCTCCTACACAGCAGAAGACTTGTTATTCATCTCAAGATGCGTATTCCTTTTTCTTCCATTCTCTTCTGTGGTCCTTCCTCTGTACTCCAATGGAAATCGTTCATGTGCCCCCCCAAGTGGAGCACCCGGCAAACGTTCCTAAGGAGGAGATGTTTTTTCCTTCTTTCGAAGAAGCCAAAACATTTTACGTGGCTTATGCCGATTCTTGTGGTTTTGGTGTTAAGACAAGGCAATCTCATTACGATCGTGGTGTTGTTATACGGGCCACGCTGACTTGCTCCAAGGAGGGAACGACACCACCAAACCAAGGGCAAAGAAAATTGAAGCCTAGGTTATCCAGTAGAGTCCAATGCACTGCTCGGATAAGGGTCTCCGGAAACCCAGAAAGGGGTTACCACATTAACTTTGTGGATCTTAAACATAACCACGCCATGCTTGAAGAGGAGCAAATGCGTTTTCTCAGACAAAAACGAACCGTCCCTGAGGCCGCCAAAGCACGCATATCGTGCAATGATAGTGCTGGGATATCGGCTGCTAAGACCATGCAATCTTTTGTGGTCGAGGCTGGAGGTCATGACAAATTGACTTTCAACGAAAGGGATTTAAGGTTTGTGTTCTTTCTACCTAACATAATTGAAGTTCAACATTTTGCGTCTGGTTTTAGTGGTTTCTGTGTGCAGGAATGTTGTAAACGAAGTCAGAAATTTAAAGATGGGACCTGGTGATGCACAAGCTCTTCAGAACTATTTCATTAGGATGCAGAAGATTGATTCCATGTTTTTCTATGTAATGGACATGGATGACGAAGGAAGACTACGGAATGTGTTTTGGGCTGACTGTCGTTCTAGAGCTGCATATTCATACTTTGGAGACGCAATATGTTTCGACACCACCTACATTACAAACAAATACGACATGCCTTTTGCCCCATTTGTAGGAGTTAATCACCATTTCGAGTCAGTTTTGCTCGGTTGCGCTTTGCTGTCTTCTGAGACCACTGAAAATTACATATGGTTGTTCCAAACATGGTTGTCGTGCATGAACGGTAAGGTGTGACTGTTCAGTTTAAGCTATTTATGTGTTCGGTTTAAGTGGTGGAACTGTTCGGTTTAAGTGGGGAACTGTTCGGTTTAAGTGGTGGAACTGCTCGGTTTAAGTGGTTTAACTGTTCGGTTTAAGTAGGTTGACTGTTCGGTTTAAGTGGTGTGACTGTTCGGTTTAAGTTGTGGGTCTGTTCGGATTAAGTTGTCTGTCTGTTCGGAATAAGTTGACTGTCTGTTCGGATTAAGTTGTCTCTCTGTTCGGATTAAGTTGTCTGTTTGTTCGGATTAAGATGTGGGTCTGTTCGGATTAAGTTGTGGGTCTGTTCGGTTTAAGTGGTTTGACTGTTCGGTTTAAGTGGTGGAACGGTTCGGTTTAAGTTGTGGAACGGTTCGGTTTAAGTGGTTTGACTGTTCGGTTTAAGTGGGTTGACTGTTCGGTTTAAGTGGTGGAACGGTTCGGTTTAAGTTGTGGAACGGTTCGGTTTAAGTGGTTTGACTGTTCGGTTTAAGTTGTGGGTCTGTTCGGATTAAGTTGTCTGTCTGTTCGGAATAAGTTGACTGTCTGTTCGGATTATGTTGTGGGTCTGTTCGGTTTAAGTGGTCGGTCTGTTTGGTTTAAGTGGTCGGTCTGTTCGGTTTAAGCTGTGGGTCTGTTCGGTTTAAGTGGTCGGTATGTTCGGATTAAGTTGTGGGTCTGTTCGGTTAAAGTTTTCAAAGTAGGATTTTGTACCTTTCAATATATGACTCACTCCTTTTAAATTGCCCCCCTTATGCAGATATACCCCCCAGCCATAATAACAGATCAATGTGGTGCCATTACAGCTGCTGTAAGGAATGTCTTCCCAGATTCAAGACACATATTCTGTATATGGCACATAATGAACAAAGCTCCCTTGAAGTTGCCGACGCAGTATCGGAAGCACATGTTATTTGATCTGAAATTGATTGTATATGATTCCAAAACCCCAGCAGAATTTGATCGTAATTGGCAGGGTTTCCTTCTTGATTTTGACCTGCATAACCATAGTTGGCTCAAATCGATTTATGCAATCCGAGAGTCGTGGATACCTGCATTTGTTGGTGATATTTTTTTCGCGGGAATGACATCTACTCAGTGAAGCGAGAGTATGAACGCCTTTTTCGACAAGTATCTTACTTCGAAGACCACCCTTAAGCAGTTTGTTCAACAATACGAACTTGCACTCCGCCATAAGTACGAGAAGGAAGCTCAATCAGATTTTGATTGTCTTCATAAGAGACCCCAGTTGGTTTCAATTTATCCATTCGAGAGACAGATGAGTGAGTTGTATACGGTAGGGGTCTTCAAGAAAGTGCAGTTAGAAATTAGGAAGATGATATACTGCGATATAACGGAGGAGTACAATACGAATGACACATTTCAGTACAAGGTATCTGAACGTGTTTTGGCTGGTGAGCAGCTACTGTCGAAACGTTTCCTAGTACAAAACATATCCATGAACTTCACATGTGATTGTAGAATGTTTCAGCACGTTGGCCTTCTATGCTGCCACGTTTTTGTGGTACTTGGACGCTTAAATCCTAATACATTGCTCTCAGACTCTTACATCGTTAATCGATGGTGGAAGGATATTCGAAGGAGCTATCGAGATAAGATGTACCCAGACGATGACGTAATGGAGAATGATGCGCTTCGTCGCCACGACGACATCATGGGTCGTGCCGTTTGGATAGCACAGGAAGCCTTCATTTCCCACGAAAGGTATATTGAGGCCGTGAAGTGTATTGAAATGCTTAAGGCACGTATGCACACTACCCAGTTCTTGGTTCGACTTGATGAACCTGAGTGTGCGGGTACATCGGTTCTTAATCCAGATAATGTCAGATGTGTAGGAAGACCGCCGACTAGACGTCGAGTGTCTTTAGCTGAGAAGATAATTAAAAAAAGCCATAAAAAGCACGCCCAATAAGAGAAGAGAAAGTTCAAGATGAAGGTTAAATCGTCGCTTCACGAAGTCGCACCAAAACCCGGGGATCCTGATTTCTCTGATTGGGACATGAATTTGTATTACGAGGAACTTCCTCCTTAATTTAATATTTCTTGTTATTTTCAGTTCTTGTAAAACCAAGAAACTTCTAATTGTTGATATGTTTGGATCTGTAAATGGTTGTTATACACGTTCAGTTCGTATAAAACTGTGTCCTTGTTTGGAATATGTTGTGGGTCTGTTCGGAATATGATGTGTGTCTGTTCGGAATATGTTGTGTCTGTTCGGAATATGTTGTTTGTCTGTTCGGAATATGTTGTGGGTCTGTTCGGAATATGATGTGTGTATGTTCGGTTTAAGTTGAGTGTCTATTCGGAATACGTTGAGTGTCTGTTCGGAATAAGTTATGTGTCTGTTCGGAATATATTGTCTGTCTGTTCGGAATATGTTGTGTGTCTGTTCGGATTAAGTTGTCTGTCTGTTCGGAATACGTTGAGTGTATGTTCGGAATATGTTGTGTGTCTGTTCGGAATATGTTGTGTGTCTGTTCGGAATATGTTGTGTTTCTGTTCGGATTAAGTTAGGTGTCTGTTCGGATTAAGTTGTGTGTCTGTTCGGAATAAGTTGTGGGTCTGTTCGGAATAAGTTGTGTGTCTGTTCGGAATAAGTTGAGTGTCTGTTCGGAATAAGTTGTCTGGGAAGAGTTTGTAATTTGTACATCTTTTAAAAAATAAACACAAAAAAGAGTTTGTAATTTGTACATGTAAACAAATAAACACTAAAAAATATGGACTTCAGATCTGCACACACGATCGCCGGTCCCTAAGTAACATGACCGCTAATTCACCCCTGATACAGTGGATGTTATTGTTGTCCTTCTCCTTCGTCGGGTCAAGTTTTAGCATTAGGCACCTTATCCAGTATATAACATAGGCCCCGCAATCGTTGCTCCCCGGTGGTTGTCGTTGGCTATTTTTCCTGAGGATTCTCAAGGGCCAGTCGACCTTTAGTAGATCCCTCCAGTATTCAGCCGCATCCGCTGCTGCGCACTCATGTACGCCTATGGTTTGCTCTGGATCTTCACCTTTCTCTAGCTCCCTAGAGATACTGTTGAACGCCAAAATCTCCTTGGACGGGCCGTGGACAACCACCAGAGTCCAATGACCTGCAGACCAGCATGGTTGTGCGATTACGGACTCTGTTGGAGACACACCTTCAATTTTAGGGAGGATAAAATCTTCAATTTCTCTGCCTTGGCCACCCAAAATTCGCCCGGACTCGAATGTTGATATGCATAAAACTTTTTGGGTTGGGCGTCTTTCTTCGAGAACCGAAAGCATAGCGTCGATAGTTTGGTCGGTAATATCCATCCCAGGCGTTATAAGTTCCTTCAGGTCGGTGCGTGTTAAGCTGCACATATCGCCTCTCCAGATGACCTCTCTATTGTCCTTGTTGGCTGCCGTCACGTTCAATATCATGTTGACCTCATCAGCTGACAAACTTCCCATTGCAGCCATGTCAACATCAGGCCTTGTCCCTCCTAAGTGGACAACCAACCTATAATTATCCTCTAGTTTTTTCCCTTTTTTCTTTGGGCTCCTTTGAGCCGCTCTATCTTTTCTCTTTTGCTCTTCTTCCACCTTCTTCTTCTTGCCCCGATGTTCATCTTCCTTCATCTGCTGCTCCACGATGGCCGTCGAGCGTTGTCTTTTCACGCCCCAGTTTGGTTTCCGTGCCTTGCTCTCTTCTTCCCTCTTTTCCTTTTCCTCCTTCTCCACTCTCTTTCTCTCTTCTTCCTTCTTCCTATCCTCCTCCCTCTTCTTCTCTTCCTCCTTCTCCTCTCTCTTCCTCTCCTCCTCCCTTTTCTTCTCCTCCTCCCTCTTTTCCTTTTCCTCCTTCTCCACTCTCTTTCTCTCTTCTTCCTTCTTCTTCTCCTCCTCCCTCTTCTTCTCGTCCTCCTTCTCCACTCTCTTTCTCTCCTCCTCCCTCTTCTTCTCCTCCTCCCTCCTTTTTCTTCCTCCTTCTCCACTCTCCTTCTCTCCTCCTCCCTCTTCCTCTCCTCCTCCCTCTTTTTCTCTTCCTCCTTCTCCACTCTCTTTCTCTCCTCCTCCCTCTTTTTCTCTTCCTCCTTCTCCACTCTCTTTCTCTCCTCCTCCCTCTTTTTCTCTTCCTCCTTCTCCACTCTCCTTCTCTCCTCCTCCCTCTTCCTCTCCTCCTCCCTTTTCTTCTCTTCCTCCTTCTCCACTCTCTTTCTCTCTTCTTCCTTCTTCCTGTCCTCCTCCCTCTTCTCCTCCTCCTTTCTCTTTCTCTCTTCTTCCTTCTCTTCCTCCCTCTGCCTCTTTTCTTCTTCCTCCTCCTCGCTCTCGTCTTTCTCCCCACCAGTATTTTCACCGGTTCCTGTCCCTCGAAGATAAATAATTTCTTCCCTCAGCCTCCCACACTCTTCCTTGGTCATCCTCAGTTCTTCCTTGAGGCCGTTAACCTCTTCTGTCGCCTTCTTTAGGGCAGCTTCGGCCCTAAGCCAGTTCGTCTTCACCTCACTCAGCTCCAACTCTTGGAGCAGCGGGTCACATGGAATGTTGCAGTCAGTCAGTTGTAGCCTTGGCAAACTGCTAGTTGAAGTTGAGCCCTTTCGAACAGGAGTTCGAACAGAACTAATAAGTTCCAGCTCCCTTTCACTCATTGATGGAGCCCCCATCAGGTCGAACTCGCCGTTGTAAATCTTAGGTAGGGTAATTCCACGTTCCTCCCATTTCCTCAGGGTTAATCGTTTCCCAAACATTTCCGTCCAACTTCTCATTCGTGGAAAAACTCCAGTTCTGGGCTCCCCCAATTTGAATTTCTCACAAAGCCACACATTCAAATGGAAAAAATCAACTGTTTAGAACGACTCAACAGACATACGTTCATATTCTTAACAGACACAACTTAATCCGAACAGACACCTAACTTAATCCGAACATACACCTAACTTAATCCGAACATACACAACTTAATCCGAACAGACACAACACTTATTCCGAACAGACCCACAACATATTCCGAACAGACACACCACTTAATCCGAACAGACACAACACTTAATCCGAACAGACAGACAACTTATTCCGAACAGACACTTAACTTATTCCGAACAGACACACAACTTATTCCGAACAGACCCACAACTTATTCCGAACAGACACCTAACTTAATCCGAACAGACACAACACTTAATCCGAACAGACACACCACTTATTCCGAACAGACACCTAACTTAATCCGAACAGACACCTAACTTAATCCGAACAGACACAACTTAATCCGAACAGACACAACACTTAATCCGAACAGACACACCACTTATTCTGAACAGACCCACAACATATTCCGAACATACACACCACTTAATCCGAACAGACACAACACTTAATCCGAACAGACAGACAACTTATTCCGAATAGACACTCAACTTATTCCGAACAGACCCACAACTTATTCCGAACAGACACACAACTTAATCCGAACAAACACCTAACTTAATCCAAACAGACACACAACATATTCCGAACAGACACACAACTTAAACCGAACAGACACACAACTTATTCCGAACAGACACACAACATATTCCGAACAGACACACCACTTAATCCGAACAAACAGACAACTTATTCCGAATAGACAGACAACTTAATCCGAACAGACACACAACTTAATCCGAACAGACACAACACTTAATCCGAACAGACAAAAAAAAACCAAATAACACTTACTTGTAGTATTGCCACACAACCGTCGACGTTTCCCTGTCTCATAATGAAGTTCCCTGCCTTTCTTCTCTCCTGCAGTTCTAAGCTGGCTTTCTCCAGGCCCCCAACCAGGGCTTCGTGAACTGGACTTGCCCATGCGTATCTGTTTATGCGTCTGATGTTCCTCAAATGGTGCATGAACCATTGCCTCGGTCGAAGTGTTCCATCATAGAACAAAAAATGGTTGAAGATGAAAGAAATCAGGAGACGAACGTACTCCTCCGTGTCGCCCATGGTACTGCTTGCCAACAGATGACCTAAAAGTTGTGTGTTGTCAATGTTCACCCCTTCTCGCCTCTGTACACCCAATGGTTCCATCACCACGGTCTTCCCATGCATATGTAACCCCAAAATTAGGGCAACGTCTTCCGGTGTAAGGGGAACTACCCCTGATCCTATTCTCAGCCCCACCTCCTCCGCATCGTAGTGTTCGACGAACCAACCGACTATTTTGTTGTCCGTAGTAATGTTAGGAAGGTCTAGGAAGTGACCGAAAGGGGTGCTCCGGAAAACCTCCTTCTCAACCTTCTTCATCCTGTCAAACTGCTTTCGGATAGCCGTCCAGGAGCACCGGGATTCCCAGAAGTAGTAGGTGGTTCCCTAAAACAAAAAATTGAAAAAACGAAAGTTCATCAAAAAAAGAACGACCAAGGGAAGAAAAAAAATATAGACCCACCGGTTCTGGGACATGTTCGCTATCGACGGCTATCCGAAATAGGTTCACAGGTACGCTTCCTCCGTTCACAGGTAATCCAACGAGAAAGAAAGCGGGACTCTCCCTTTTTCGGTCTGGATATTTGGTATCTACCTCGGTATCGGAACCCTCGTTCGTGGGGTGTCTGCCGCTGTCTTATCAGGAAAGCAACCGTCGTTTTTCGAAAACCGTCAAAAAAAATTTAAAACACAATTTAAGGCGCGTTTCGAAAGGGTGACATGACAATCCGACTAGACGCTGACTCGACAACTTTTTGGGAGCCACGTAGGACGCGTCACGGACGCCCGGACGCGGGCGTCGGTGTATAACGACCCCTTACTTTTACCCTTCTCAACGTCTCGAAACAAAACCAATACTTTCTTCTCCCCTAACCCTCACCGTAAACCCAACCCTGCCCTTCCCCTCTCCATCCCTACCCTAAACCTCTCCTTCTCCGACGACGCAAGGCATCTCCACCACCCCAATCCCAGTCTTCGAGGTTCCCTAACCCAATCCCCAACCCCGCCCTTCCCATCGCCATCTACCCTAAACCTCTCATTCTTCACGAGGCAAGGTGTCTCCTCCTGTCTCAGTAGAAAATGAGATTTTAGTGGGATTGGTTTGGTTTTTGGGTGTTTAAGATGGAATATTTATGGATGGAATTTGGGTTGTGTGAATTTGAGCTCGTTTTGTGTGGTGGGATTTGTTGTTGAAGAGGTAGGTTTGGGGGTTTAGGATTGAAGATGAGATTTTGATGGGTTTACGTTGCTTTTGGGGTGTTTGGATTCGATTTTTTTTTTGTGGATTTTTTTTTCGATTTAAGATGAGATTTGTATGGATGAGATTTAGGTTGTGTTAACTTAGCTTGTTTTTGCGGTGGGATTTGTTGTTGGAGATGTGGATTTTGGGTTTTCGCATAAAGATGGGTTTTTTATAATTCGTTTTGTTTTGGGGGTTTTAGCTTAGAGATGAGATTTTCATGAAGGAATTTGGGTTGTGTATTAGAGCTTGTATTCATCGAAGGGTTGGGTTTGTGTTTCTTCTCTTAAAGATGGGGTTTTGATAAGAGTTGGTTTGGTTTTAGGGTGTCTGGAGTGATGGGTTAGTTGTGTGGTTTTTTGGTTTTTTCGCTTAAAATTATGATGTTGGTGGTGGTGTTATGGTTGGAAAGTTTTGGTTTTTGTGGAGTATCTATGATCTTTTGTTACTCAAAACCGCTACCGTCGTGGTGTTTAGATTGGATGCTTGGTTTCAATGGAGATTAGTTTCATGTGGTTTGTTTGGAAGATGGATTTATTGGATCTTTGGTTTATGGTTATTTAAAGGGTGACTTTCATGTTAATTCAGTTCATCTGTTGGTTTTGGGTTGATGTTGGTTGTTATGAATGAGTGTTTTAGGTGGAGTTTATTAGATATGGTAGTCTGATGGTTTGTTTTTATAGAGGTTTCAGGATTGATTTGTATAAGTATGTAGGGGTTTGTCTTCATTTAGCTTTGTTTTTTGATTTGGCTGTAATAGAATTGCCAATTAACTATTGACATTGTTTCTGTAGTATTGTTGCTTGGTAATGGGGTCCTAAGAACATAAAACATTTATCTTCCAATGATGGAAATTTGGACATACTTTGTGAATATCTGAAAATCGGGTGAATATCTACTTTATTAAAAAAAGTTAGATAACAAACAATATATAAGGGTGTTTAGTCAGTAAAGAAGCATGGAAATGGCAAGATCTTAAGAAAACCAAAAACTTTTATGTTTTTAGGACAAACAACTTGTATTGAATTTTTTTCTTCATTTTATAGATCATTTTATAGGACAAACAAGTTGTATTGGACTTTCATGGATAACCATATGTGGTTGTATTACTGGAAAGGAATGAACGATTTGGTGGAATAATGGCTTCAAGTGTGAAGAAATAAGAGGATTTAGTGTTTTTTTGTTGATTTCTTTCTTTGATTTCGTTGTTTTGGTAGGATTTTAACGTTAGTATGGAATCAAGAGGATTTGGTGGCGTACTATGACTCCAGATCATAATTTTTCATAAATTGTGTTTCTAATGGAATCATATTCTGATTTTTCAGTACAACATTTGAACTAGTTAAGGCTAAAAATCGTGGTCATGAACAATTATCGGCACCGGCGCCGTCCACTGCTGTGCAGGCAGTGTGCCTCCCCTGGAGGAAGCTCGCTTTGGAGCCCTGGAAGACAACGAATTAGATTACAGTCAGTCTTCTTCTTCTTTGACCGGTTTGTTGTGGAAGTTCTGGACTTTTGAACTTGGGAATATTTGTTTTTTGCTATGTTTTTTGAGTTATTTTCTTATGAGAAAATCCCCAATTTTTTGTATTGTGAAGTTTTAGATGCTTACATGTGATTTAGGGAGGGAAAGACTAAACTCCTGATTTGATTTTAGTGGTTTCTTTTCTTTCTTTTTTTATAGCGTATTGAGCATATGTTTGTAGAACTGCCTCCAATTTGCTGTTCTGAAGGGGTCAAACTCACTCCAGTGACTTGGGAATTGATTCTACTGATATCAAGATGCTTATTCTTGCTTGGTATGCTTATCCTTAGGTAAGAAAACTTGCCATGAGGAAAATGAATGCTGCAAGGCACGGAGATTTTACTCGGGTAACATTTTTGTAGATTTTATTGTGATGTACGTCCTTCAATGTTTTTGTCCATTGTATTATAATTTTAGGTATAATTACTGGATAGGAAGAGTGGCAAAAAGGTTTAACTGCGCTGGAAGCTGACACCATACCCAAACTCAGTTCGTAGCTGACCCAACTCGAGAGCATGGTGACAATGCTATTATACTCTCATTTCTCTTATTCGTAGATTTCATGTACAAGATAACCTTTTCCTTATTACTTCAAAAGGTCAACGACACGTCAGATTTCACGGATTTCTACATTTTCACCTTCAATTACTCCCTCAAAGGTGCATAGTCTGAACTGTAATTTTTCCAGTCTTACCTTCCATTCCGCACGCGATTTACCGATACTCTTGTGTTTTGATATTTAGACAATCAGGACACTTTACATATTTCCAACGCTTGTCAACTTCTGGGATGTATTTTGGGTGGCAAATATCCTGATCGTATCGAAATATTTACTGAATTTATATTTGTAAGTCACATTGTTCCCTTCTATTTGGTCCATTTACTTTTACTGAGAACCAGTGGAAAGACTTCTTGCATCTCTTCCAAGAGGTAAATCCATGAGAGCATTGTTTGCATTAGCGTATGATCATAATATATTTTTCATAACTTTCTAGCTTTGTGATTGACATAGTGTGCTTACTTTTGCCAGATAAACTTTCCTAATCTATACAATTACGTCATGGGTCATGAATGGCCTGCAATTTTGGATACTTTCGTCGAATGGATGAGGAGACAGGAGGAGGGTTCGCCTTTTAGTGTAACGAGAATGAAGATCACTTTATGAATCGAAGCTCTATTTTCTTTGTTATGACAAGGTTTGATTGCAAAGGATAAATTCCATGTAAGCTACAAAGGTGCAGCTTTGAATGATTCCTTGTCACATGTGATTTCAGCGTTATCTCAGGTACAGATTTGTCGTACATGTGCTAATTTTTCTTCGGAATGGAATTGCATTCTTTTTATTTTGATATGGTACAAATAATACTTTTTGTTGTTACCGAAAGTAATGTCTATCAGAATATATTTTTTGTAAAATTTCATGGCTGAAGATTAAATGTTGCAATGAAAATCACTTTACCAGATCTCGAATTTTGGTTTCTCTGTTGTGTTTCTGAATTCTGAATAAGATGGTGTTTTTTAGTAAATTTCTCCTGTAATTAAGGTCAAGGTTAATTAGCTTAAGACCTTTTTGCCAATCCTATTAAACCAAGGCCTCAGTTTGCCCAACCTAATCAGTTTACGACTCCATTTTGTGTCGCTTGACATGGACTTTTATTGTATATACAAGATACCTATTAGACCGTTTTGAGTGAAGCATAAAACCTAAGAAGCACTATACCTACAAATATCTTGTTTCTGCTTCCATCTATAGATTGCCTTTATTCCTGCTATATTGTCTATTGTCTAAAATCATGCTCTGTTGGTAAACAAACGTTTACACAATTTCTGGAATTTTTTTATAATGCCAGCGAATCTTGAGCTCAGATGTGGTCATACTGCTGAAAATTGGTTATGCTTGACGTGTAAAGACTGCCCATGTTTAGTCGTTTTATAAACAAGCACATGTTCAGTCATCATCAGTAGAGTGAGCATTGCATAGCACTCAGTTACACAGGCAATTTGGAAAACCGCACCCTACCAAGTTCTTCGTGTTTTCTTCGGGTTTTGTTTAAGTTCCTCGTGTTACTTATATTCTATTTAGTGGGATTGAAAGTATGGGTATCTTGGGACCAATATGTGAATAATGTTTAGCTTGATTAATGGTGGTCTCTTGTGGAGCTTATGTTTGCAAGTTTCTTGGAAAAATACGTTATCGGTGATTCTGAAATGTTTTCAGTACAATGAAGTTCAAGTATTTCGGGAGACAATCATGTCAAGGATTTATAAAGCAGTCGTGCAAAAGCTTGGGAACTAAAGACTATTTTGTCGCATTTCTTCTGTTACCTATAATTGTAAAATTCTAGCTTTTTTTTAATACTTCTACTTCATGTTTGCTTACTTTGGTAATTAGATTGTAAATTGATTGCTCTGAAGTCATTTTGTTTTGTTCCGTAAGAAAATGGGTATAACAAATCTTTACTATGATTTATGTTTCCAAATTGTTCTGACTTTAGTGTTTATTTTTCTACATTAGCTTCATCCCAAAACCAAATCAAATGAGATCAACGACACAAATGAGATCAACGACTGGATCGAGTTAGTTGAACTCTTAATTGAGTTAGTTCGAGTGTGGATTGAGTTAGTTGGAGTGTTGAGCAGCTAATTCGAGCGTGGAACGAGTTAGTTCGAGTCTAGATCGAGTTAGTCAGAGTGTGGATCGAGTAAGTTCGAGTATGGGTCGAGTTTGTTGGAGTGTGGAGCAAGTAGACATGAGTTTGGATCAAGTAGACATGAGTTTGGATCAAGTTAGTCCAGTGTGGATTGAGTTAGTTGGAGTGTTGAGCGACTTAGTTCGATGGGAGCCTCACCGGTCGAACGGAGCACATTTTTTGGTCGAACGGAACACATTTTCCAATCGATTGATGCGTTTTGATCGAGTTAGTTGTGTTTGCATCGAGTTAGTTTTAGTGGTAAACGAGTTTGTCTGAGTCTAGATCGAGTTAGTTTTAGTGGTGAACGAGTATGTCCGAATCTGGATCGAGTTAGTTGGAGGCTGAATCGAGTTAGTTGGAGTCTGGATCGAGTTAGTCTGAGTCTGGATCGAGTTAGTTGGAGTGTGGATCGAATTAGTTGGAGGTTAGATCGAGTTAGTTGAAGTGTTGAATGAGTTAGTTAGAGGCTGGATCGAGTTAGTTGGAGTGTGGATCAAGTTAGTTGGAGTGTTGAACGAGTAAGTTCGAGGGGAGTCTCATCGGTCGAACGGAACACATTCTCCGGGTCTAGATCGAGTTAGTTGAAGTGTAGATCGAGTTAGCTGGAGTACAAAACGAGTTAGTTGGAGTCTGGATCTAGTTAGCTTGAGTGTGGAAGGAGTTAGTTGGAGTCCGGAAGGAGTTAGTTCAAGTCTGGATTGAGTTAGTTGGAGTCTAGAACGAGTTATTTCGAGTCTAGAATGAGTTAGTTGGAGTCTGAAACGAGTTAGTTTGAGTTTGGATCGAGTTAGTTAGATGATGGATCAAGTTAGTTGGAGTTTGGAGAGAGTTAGTTTAAGACTGGATCGAGTTATTTGGAGTGTAGATCGAGTTAGTCAAAGTCTGGGCAGATTTAGTCCGAGTTTGGATAGAGTTAGTTGGAGTGTGGGTCGAGTTAGTTGGAGTGTTGAGCGAGTTAGTTCGAGGGGAGTCTCACCGGTCGAACGGAACACAATTTCTGGTCGAACGACACCTTTTTTGGTCATTCAGAACACATTTTTTGGTCGAACAGAACACATTTTTTGGGTTTAAATCGAGTTATTTGAAGTATGGATCCAGTTAGCTGGAGTACAAAACGAGTTAGTTGGAGTCTGGATCTGGTTAGCTGGAGTGTGGAGGGAGTTAGTTGGAGTCCAAAGAAAGAGTTAGTTCGAGTCTGGATCGAGTTAGTTGGAGTGTGGATCGACTTAGTTGGAGTGTTGAACTAGTTAGTTCGAGGGGAGTCTCACCGGTCGAACGGAACAGAACGGAACACATTTTTTGGTCGAACGTAACACATTTCCCGAGTCTGGATCGAGTTAGTTGAAGTGTGGATCGAGTTAGCTGGAGTACAAAATGAGTTAGTTGGATTCTGGATCTAGTTAGCTGGAGTGTGGAAGGAGTTAGTTGGAGTCCGGAAGGAGTTAGTTCAAGTTTGGATTGAGTTCGTTGGAGTCGAGAATGAGTTAGTTCGAGTCTGGATCGAGTTAGTTAGAGACGAGATTGAGTTAGTTAGAGTTTGGAAAGAGTTAGTTAGAGTTTGGAAAGAGTTAGTTCGAGAGTCTAGATGAGTTAGTTGGAGTCCAAATGAGTTAGTTCGAGTCTGGATCGAGTTAGTTAGAGACGAGATTGAGTTAGTTAGAGTTTGGAAAGAGTTAGTTAGAGTTTGGAAAGAGTTAGTTTGAGACGGGATCGAGTTAGTTGGGGGTGTTGATCAAATTAGTTGGAGTGTAGATCGAGTTAGTCAGAGTCTTGACTGAGTTAGTTGGAGGTTGGATCTAGTTAGTTCGAGTCTGGATAGAGTTAGTTGGAGGTTTGATCGAGTTAGTTGGAGTGTGGATCGAGTAAGTTGGAGTGTTGAACGAGTTAGTTCGAGTCTGGATCAAGTTAGTTGGAGTGTTGAACGAGTTAGTTCAAGGGGAGTCTCACAGGTTGAACGGAACACAATTTTTGGTCGAACAAAACACAATTTTTTGTCGAACGGAACACATTTTTTGGGTCTGGATCGAGTTAGTTGAAGTGTGAATCGAGTTAGCTTATTATACAAAATGAGTTAGTTGGAGTCTTGATCTAGTTAGCTGGAGTGTGGAAGGAGTTAGTTGGAGTCCGGAAGGAGTTAGTTAAAGTCTGGAATGAGTTAGTTGGAGTGTAGAACGAGTTAGTTGGAGTTTGGAATGAGTTAGTTGGAGTTTGAAATGAGTTAGTTTGAGTATGGATCAACTTAGTTGGAGTCTGGAACGAGTTAGTTGGATTCTGGAACAAGTTAGTTCGAGTCTTGAACGACTTAAATGGAGTATTGAACAAGTTAGTTCTAGTATGGATCAACTTAGTTAGGGGGTTGAAAGAGGTAGTTGGAGTCTGGATCGACTTAGTTGAAGTCTGTAATGAGTTAATTGAATTGTTAAATGAGTTAGTTTGGGTCTAGATCGAGTTAATTGGAGTATAGATCAAGTTAGTTGGGGTGTTGAAGGAGTTAGTTGGAGTCTGGAACGAGTTAGTTGGAGTTTGGATCGAGTTAGTTCAAGTGTTCAAGGAGTTAGTTCGAGTTTGGAACGAGTTAGTTGGGTTGTTAAAGGAGTTAATTGGAGTCTGGAACTAGTTAATTGCAGTCTAGATCGAGTTAGTTGAAGTATTGAACGAGTTAGTTCGGGTCTGGATCGAGTTAGTTCGAGAGTGGAACGAGTTAGTTTAGGTGTGGGTCATGGACAAGTCAACAAATATCAAGTAGCTGAGAAGGTACAATTAATGACAAAGTGCAATATAACTTATCACATAGCAAATAAGAAGCACAATAATAACCACAATAAAAACCTATATTCCGCATTTTCTAATCTTCAATTCCTTTCGTGCATGTCTTTCTATTATGATGACCCAACATATGACAACGGGAACATCAGATAGGATCTGTATCTTGAATACTCGAAGGAATTTGTTTCTTCTTTGGCCTATTGGATCTTCGCTTGGTAATTGGCGGTTCAATTTTGTTGATGTCGGAAGGATCGATTGTGGGACGATCGGTTGTAGGTATAGGATATATAAATATTTCGTACACCTTTTCGTAATTCTCAGAAGTGAAAAAACAAGAGTAAGTTGTAGTACTTTTAAAAATTGGCCTCTGTGGTGGAGTATGTAAATCCTCTTATTGTCCTGAACATCCTACACATGGAAAAAAGATTTTTTTTTGAATGAACCGAAATTTTTGGTAAAAAAATGACAATAAATCGTAGTTAAGGTTTTTGATGTATACGTATTCTTTCTTTCGGATGTACAGTTTTGAAGAACTGATGTCTTAAAATTCTCCTCTAGGTGTCTCAAGCAATAAGCATGGTAACAATCAGGGGAAATTATTATAATAACAACACTTAAACCTTTGCATCAATCAGAAATAAAATATTTTTAACCAAAAAAATGATCTTCTACTCTACTTTCATCCTCTCCCAAGTAGACAAACACAAGTCCAAAAGAAAATAATAAAAAAACACTAAAAATTAGAAACAACCACTCTGCTGCCATGCAGCCCAACACAGAGCATATCGGAAAGTCAAACTCCATCACAGATCTGTCCAAAATAAAAGCATTCGACTCTTTTTCGAAACTCAAAATCAACCACAATCCCGACCAAATAATACTCCTACTCTTCCAATCGCTGAAACACACAAACACATAAAACAAAAAACAAACAAATTATCACTAAAAACAGAAATAACTACTCCTCCATAACAGATCTAACATAGACCTATCCAGAAAACAATACATCCTTCGAATCTTTTCCTTAAAATCAACCACATCCTTATGATTTGCATAATCTTCAAATATAAAACACGTTTTGGACATAATAAATATACAACATAATTAATCGAAGGAAAAATACATTTCCACTTTTTCCCAAAATATTGAAATCACGGGGTTCAAATAAATTCACAAAATGAGGGGAAAATTGAAGAACCAGAGAAACTTTCCCAATCCGTGCATTAAACGTTGAACCACAACATGTTTCCTTCAATGGAATAATAATTTTTTTTGGGGGGGGGGGGGGGGGGGGGGGGGGTGTTGGTGGGGTTGAAGGAGAAAGAAAAGGTAGGCTAAATGGGAGGTTTGCTCTAACTTGTGGTTCTAACCGGAAGACAATGGTATTCCTGTAATTAGTTGAAAAGGTGGAGGGAACCTTTGGGAAAAATTTAAGGTCACGACTTAAAAATAAATTTGATTTTCAACTCGATTGGTATCATTTCATGCTTATATTTGTATCTTATATCCATTATCTTTCACCTAAACAATGCTACGTGACGAGTTTTATGTTTGAATTTCAGAAATAAATAGGTTTGAAGAGAAGATGCATAAAAGGACATAAAAACATGAAAAATGACTGTGTTGAGAGACTCAGGGACTAAGATGCAAGATCGAATGACCTGAATGTAAGATCGAATGACCAATGAGCAAACAAAAATACTTCACACTATCATGAGGAGTATTTTGGCAATTCTATTTGGGTTGGAGTTCCAGCAAACGAAGTAGATGCATCAAAGACCACCAAAGACATCCAGAAAAGCCCACACGAAACAACGGCCAGATCCAAACAAAATAGTCCGCCAATTGGCAGTCCAAGACCGTTGATTGGCAGTCTGTTTTGACCCGGATCCGTCAAGATTTCGTAGGGTCGCGTATTAGTATGTATTTAATCTATTTCTGGTATATTTTTAGTCTCATACCAGGGGATTGTCCCGGATTACATTTTTTATGGCTATAAATAGAACTTTTCACCTTCTATTGTAATCACCCATTGCTTAGTGACATTCTCTCTACTTGGAGTAAGCCTTGAAGCAAAATCTCAAGGTGGAGAAGAATGCTGCTAGTGATGTGAGTCATTTAATAAAATATTTTTTCTATTGTTTTGTTCTTATGTTGTTTCTTTATGCATGCTTAGCTTAGTTTTATTTCTTTGATTGTATGCTAAATTAGTTAGAATGTTTCATTTCTTCTTTAGTTTAATTGTTAGAATAATGTGTAGTTAGTAGATTCATCACCCTTTGGGGGTGGAGATGATGTTCATACATGCATTAAAGAATGGATATGAATGCTTTACATTTTGATTGTGTTGATAAATGCGAATGTATGCTTGTTTGTTAGAGTAGAATACTACACTTGATGGGTTTTGCCACACATCTTAGACACCTCCCATGCTTTGTTTAGGTTCTGAAATAACCAACTTGTGTATATGAATGTTAATCAACTAGGTTAGTGAACGGATTGATATGTTTTGCCATAACCTTTAGACACTTCCAATGCATGAAAACACTACCTACATTTGTGCCTATAGAATGCATTCTTCACCATCTTTTTACATGTGTGCACACACTCCACCCCTAGGGGTCTTCTCTTCTTGATTCCCTAGTTTTATATTCTTTTAGTTTTGATTCGAAGTAATGGTTAGTTGCTTACTTTGCGTTTTTCTTCTTAGTAGTTTAGTGTAACGTAGATTAGCATAGACAAACACTTCTCCTTTTTGTTGCCACTTGATTTCTGAAAAACCAGAGGCTACTCACCTCCCTGAGGATCGACCCGTACTTGTCACCGCTTCAACGCGGCCGTGCACTTGCATTATTTAAAACGATTAAACAAACCCCTCTATCATTGAAGTGAGATGTCTTTTGTGACCTCCAATTAATTCCCCTTAAAAGAAATTTGGAGAATATAATTTTTTATAATTAAAACATGGCACTTTGTTTTCAATTAAAACTAGGGATTTAGTTTTTTTTAGCAAAATATGACAATACTAGCAATAAGCACGTATTTTGCTCCGAGTAATCTTTCAATTTATTGCTATCTTTAGATGTTACTTCAAGGTATAACAAAGAAAAATATAGAAAACAGAAAACATGTGTTTTTTTCAAATTACAATGTGTTTCACATAATTATTCATTAACATGATTCGGAGCAAAGATTAGATACCCACACATGTTTTTGAAATATTATAATAGGTAAAATTCTCACAAAAAGAAGGTAAAAATAAAGCAATGCAGAAAATAAGAAAATAGGGGAAGATAGCAAAGCCTCCAGAGAAAGAAATTGTAATGATAATGTCTTTGAAGGGAAATGTGATCATTTGAAATCAAATTATTGGTTGTTAAGGGAGTATTAGGAATCAAGCGGTACATTATTCCATGTACAGAACGCTAGAGAGGTTTAGTAATACGCCGTATTTTTTGTTTTTAATGTAAGGGTTTATGGACTATATTATTTTTAATATTAAATTTTTAATATAGGTAGGTTGCTATTAGGAATCAAGTGATACATTCGGTGTAGAGATTGTTAGAGAAGTTGAGTAATATGTGGTAGTTTTTTTCGATTGCTGGGGTTTATGGATTTATTATTTTTCTAAGATTCATTTTTTTAATATAAGTAGGTTGCTGAATTTTGGGGAAGAAATGAGTTTTTTCTTATGATTGTGCTAAAAAGTGTGAAATTATGTGTTGGTACTTGGTAACAATTATATGAATTTTTTGTCCATTTTTTTATTACAAATTTGATTGGTTTTGTAATTGGTTAATATAATGTTAACCAAGTTATTAATTAAATAAAAAATTGATTTATTAATTTTTAAAAAAATAGAAGGTTTGCTTTTAAGTGCCTATTTGAGATGGATATTGGTAAGTATTGCAATGGGTCTGATTCAAATGTGTTTTTTGTCGATGAGGGTAAGTGGACAGAGAATTTAGTTAAATTTAAGAAATCTTAGTTTGTATTTAAGTGCAATTTTGATGTGTTTGAATGGTTGTTGGTCAAAGTAATTTTTATTGTTGTGCGTAAATGGTCAATATTTGAGGTACAACATTAAAATTCCTTTATTTCTATTAATGCATTTTGAACGGGTGCTTAATTTTGTCTTTAATTAATAATTCTTATATGGATTATAACTTCGGTCAAAACAAAAGTTGTTTATTAAATTACAAAAATCAAACCTTTTGGCTTATTGGTTTTAAAATGAGTTAACAATATAACGATGATAACATGATTAACCGTAACATCCTCAAATGTATATTAAATAGCACACAATCAACAGAGGATATTACTCAAATAAGGAAAACAGGTGCACCAACATATATCATATGTATATGTACATCAGAGTATTTCAAAAGTTCGGATTACATCAAAATGCTATACAACGACTACAGTAATCACCCGACCTCAACTGAGAGAAAGCTCGATCCGGTAGCGGTGCTCCTCTCCTCGGTCACCACCCTTATCGCCGATCACGGCCTGAAAGTAAACATGCAACAATGCCTGAGTTTCCAGAAGGAAACCCCGTATGCCAAACTCTACAATGCATGAAATGAAAGACACCCTAGCATGCAATTCTACTAAACAAGAAAAGCATCTCAACAGGCTGGGCTCCAGGGCTTTTTCACCCAACCACAGCACACACCACAGTCACGGGGCTCCAGGGCTTTTTCACCCAACCACCGCAACACACACTCGTCGCCAAGCTGGGCTCCAGGCCTTTTTCAACCAACCACAGCTACCACGACACGACCAAGGGCTTCAAGTCTTTTTCAACCAACCCAAACGTCCAAGGGCTCCAGGTCTTTTTCAACCAACACATAACATGCGGTCCCTGCTCAGGCTCCACGTCTTTTTCAACCAACCCATAACACGCTGTCCCTGCTCAGGCTCCAGGTCTTTTTCAATCAACCCATAACACGCGGTCCCTACTCAGACTCCAGGCCTTTTTCAGCCAACCTGAACGCACTACGGAGCTCCACGTCTTTTTCAACCAACCCCGCACAGACTAGCGGGACTCCAAGTCTCTTTCAACCAACCGCACCTTTCACACAGTTATGGGGCTCCAGGTCTCTTTCAACCAACCACCGCAACACCACATTCTAAGCTGGGCTCCAGGCCTTTTTCAGCCAACCGCAGCTCTCACACAGTTACGGGTCTCCAGGTCTTTTTCAACCAACCATCGCAACACTCGTGCACCCTAGCACACTCGCCGGAAGAACATCCGCACCACAACTCGCCCACACGGACGACCACAGAAACCGCACCTCCATAGTGCAAAACTGGACACAAACGGTCGACCGAACCAAAAGTCCCGGTCGACCGAATCAAGCAAATACAGGGCAATCGCCTCAACCGACACTCCCTCGGTCGACCGATTCCCACCAACAGCACTTGTTCGGTCGAACCAAAGTCAAGGGACGGTCGACCGTTTAGATGGTCAACTCCCAGGTTCAACGAACAAAATGACCAGTTGGTCGAACGGCAAAGGGTCCCCGTTCGACCGAAAGTCACCAGGGACAAAATCCCTCAACTCCACAACGAATTCGGTCAAACCCCCGAGCACTCTCGGTCGACCGAATCCCACCAGGGAATGATCCCTCACTCGCACCACGAATCCGGTCGAACGCCCGAGCACTCTCGGTCGACCGAATTACACCAGAGCGTTCCCCCACGCTCAGCAACAAGTCTGGTCGACCGAAACCACCTTCGGTCGAACCGACCACTATTCCAACTTAAGTCACGGTCGAACCAAAGTCAACGAGCGGTCGACCGTTTGGATGGTCAACGCCCCCAACCGCCCTATGAAAGTGCACACGGTCGAACGACAAAGGGGACCCGTTCGACCGAAACTCACCAGGCTTGCCTCCCACGCACAAGCGGTCGACCGCCCCTGGGGCATCGTTCGACCGATGTGAGGCAGAACCCGAATTATCTTCACGAACGGTCGACCGTTAGCACCAACCGGTCGACCGATCAGGCAGTGAAATCAGCTGCACGTTTACTTGCGACGAGCCGGAAGGCCTACCGTCGACTTCCAAATACTCACACTACTTAAGTGAGCGAGCTTGACATACCGGAAGGTTTGAAGAAACCTTAGAAGAACCACGACGACGCCTCCACGAGCACGCCTCCCAAAATCACGATCCGTCGATGAATCCCTCGTTCGAACGGCGATCAACACCTCCTCGACGATCCACCGCCAGCACTCCACCTCCGGCAACCTCCACCAACCAACCACGACCATAGAAACACGAGTGAGGTAGAGAGACAGGGAACCAAAATGAGAAACCAACGAGATGAGCTACCAACCAAACCCACTCACCTCCAACACGCACGACTCCGAACTCCACTCGCCGGAGATCGCCCTCTTCTTCCACGTCGGAGCACACTGAGGGAGAGAGAGAGTGAGACGTGAGAGAGCAAGGTGTGGGGGAGAGAGAGGCTCACCAAATAAATATCTCCCCCCCCCAAACCAAATCCTCACCATCCATTCCATCTCCACCAGTCATCCATCACACTCCATCTCAGCCCTCCAAATCCATCACCCTTCAATCCCAACCGTCTATCTCCATCTCCTCCTAATCACCCCCTAGACACATCAAAACTCAATTAGGATAGGATTAGGCTCAGGATCCCACAATCCACCCTCCTAAAAGAATTTCGTCCTCGAAATTTAAGACCGAAGCTCACCAAAGAACTCCAGGAACTCCTTCCGGACCTCCTCCTCAATCTCCTAGGTGGCCTCTCACTCACTGTGGTGCTGCCACCTGACCTTCACCATCGGAATGGTCCTCCTCCTCAACTGATGCTCCATCCGATCCACAATCTCAACCGGTCTCTCTTCAAGAGACAAATCCTGACGGATCTCTGGAACCTCTAACTGAATCACAGGAGAAGGATCTGCTACGTACTTCCTCAACATCGAAACGTGGAAAATGTTGTGAAGGCCCGAAAACTGCGGCGACAACGCAAATTTGTAGGCGACCTCTCCAATCCGATCAAGAATCTCAAACGGTCCGACATACCTCGGACTGAGCTTCCCCTTCTTCCCGAACCTCATCACTCCTCGAGATGGTGAAATCTTCAGGAAGACATGATCACCTACCTCAAACATCAGCTCTCGCCTACGTTTATCAGCGTAACTCTTCTGCCTGCTCTGAGCTCTCGTTAGTCTCTGCCTGATCACATCAACCTTCTCAGCATACATCTGCACAATCTCAGGACCAACTAGCTGTCTCTCGCCTACATCACTCCAGTATACCGGTGATCTACACAGTCTCCCGTACAGGGCCTCGTACGGTGCCATCCTGATGCTCGAATGGTAGCTGTTGTTGTAGGCGAACTCGATCAACGGCAAATGCTCGTCCCAATGACCTGCCCAATCCATAGTACAAGCTCGCAACATATCCTCTAGCGTCTGGATGGTCCTCTCAGACTAACCGTCTGTCTGCGGATGAAATGCCGTACTGAACTTCAACCGAGTCCCCAAGGCTTGCTGCAAACTCCCCCAGAATCGGGAAGTGAATCTCGGATCTCGATCCGAAATAATACTCACGGGCACTCCGTGCAGTCTGACGATCTCCTCAATATACAACTTATCTAGACCCTCCAGAGGTAAAGTGGTCCGGATAGCTAAGACGTGCGCCGACTTGGTCAGTCGATCTACTATAACCCAAAAAATTACGTCATGGAATCCTCTCGTCCTTGACAGCCCGGTGACAAAATCCATCGTCACGTGCTCCCACTTCCACTCTGGAAGCTCGATCCTCTGCATCGGCCCTACATGTCTCTGGTGCTCAATCTTCACCTGCTGACAAATCAGACATCTATCAACGAACTCTGCGATCTCTGTCTTCATCCTCTTCCACCAGAAATTCCTCTGAAGATCTCTATACATCTTCGTGCTGCCCGGGTGGATCGAATAACGGGATCTGTGCGCCTCCTCCAGAATGTCCTTCCTCAGATCTCCTCCCTTCGGCACCAAGACACGACCTCTGAACCTTAGCCCACCATCAACTCCAATACTGAAGTCTGACCCATCTCTGGCGGCTAGCTGTAATAACCTCGCTAACTTATCATCAGCACTCTGAGCCTGCACAATACTCGAGACCAACTGAGACTCCACTCTCAGCCCGACAATCACCGCACCTCGCGACTCATCGGTGAACGGTCTCCATTCGGTCAATGCCTCAAGCAGCTTCCACTCCTCGATACAAAGACCTGCTGCGGTAACCTCCACGTTCCTGCTCAAAGCATCAGCAACCGAATTCGCCTTCCCCGGATGGTACGAGATGGTGAAATCATAATCATTAATCAGCTCGAGCCATCTACGCTGCCTCATATTCAGCTCCTTCTGCGAAAACAGATACTTCAGGTTCTGATGATCTGTGAACACCTCGAACTGCTCGCCATACAAGTATTGCCTCCAAGTCTTCAAAGCATGCACGACTGCCTCCAACTCTAAATCATGAGTGGGGTAGTTCCTCTCGTGCACCTTCAGCTGCCTCGAAGCATACGCAACCACCTGCCCGTGCTGCATGAGTACACATCCCAGTCCAATGCCAGACGTGTCACTGTAAATCACAAATCCACCACTGCCACTGGGAAGTGTCAAAACTGGAGCAGTCGTCAGCCGACTCTTCAGTTCCTGGAAACTGTCCTCGCACTTCTGGGACCACACGAACTTGAAGCCATTCCGCGTCAGAGCCGTCAACGGCGAAGCCAACCTGGAGAAATCCTGAATAAAACGACGATAGTACCCCGCCAGACCCACGAAACTCCTGATCTCCGCCACACTAGTAGGGGCTCTCCACTGCGTCACGACGTCAACCTTCGCTGGATCCACTGAAATCCCACCTCCCGATACGATGTGTCCTAGAAAGGCAAGACTGCTCAGCCAGAACTCGCACTTCGAAAGCTTGGCATACAACTGATGGTCCCTCAAAATGCCAAGAACCACTCTCAAGTGCTCTCGATGCTGCTCCACATCTGGCGAATAGACCAAAATATCGTCCACGAAGACAATCACAAATCGGTCGAGGTACTGACTGAACGTCCTGTTCATCAAATCCATAAACGTTGCAGGCGCGTTCGTCAACCCGAAGGCATCACCAAAAACTCGTAATGCCCGTACCTCGTCCTGAACGCTGTCTTCTGCACATCTGCCTCTCTGATCCTCAACTAACGATAACCGGATCGCAGATCAATCTTTGAGAAGACCTTCGCTGACTGCAACTGGTCAAACAGGTCCTCGATCCTGGGCAAGGAATACTGATTCCTAACGGTAACATTGTTCAGCATCTTGTAGTCAATACACATCCGCAGCGATCCATCCTTCTTCTTCACGAAGAGTACCGGCGCTCCCCAAGGTGAGACACGGGCGGATAAACCCCGTATCCATCAGATCCTGCAACTGCTTCTTCAGCTCTGCCAGCTCGGCATGTGCCATCCGATACGACGCCTTCGACTGCGGCGTAGTCCTAGCCACTAAAGCAATCCCAAACTCGATCTCTCTCTGAGGCGGCAACCCGGAGACATCATCAGCAAAGACCTCAGGAAACTCCTGAACTATCTCAATGTCCTCCAATCTCCTCGCCTCAAGATTTGGAACAACCAGAGTGGCCACGAAAGCTCTGCAACTCTGTTGCAACAAATTTTGTGCCCTCAATGCTGATACGACTACTCTGCCTCCTCTGTCCTTCGTCCCCCTGATCAGCACATCAGGTAGACCCTTCCTCAGGATCAGAATCTTCTTCTCCCTGCACAACACTCACACATCGTACTGGGATAGCCAATCCATACACAGTATGACGTCGAAGTCCTCCATCAGCAACAAGATCAGGTCAGCTGGAATCTTCTGATCTTCCGAAATAATCGTGGCGCTGGGGAGGAAGCTCCCCATAATGCCCACCAGACCCAAGGGTGTGCTGACTTCCAACGTGGCAGTCAACATCGCAGGGGTACGGCCCAACACGCTCGCAAAACACTCCAAAATGAACGAGTGGGTGGCCCCACAATCAAACAACACTCTCGCACTCAACCCAGCAACAAAGAGCGTACCTTCCACCACTGTGCTGGCGTCTCTCGCCTCATCCACCTGGATGGTAAAGACCCGTCCAGTCCTCTGACCCTGCTGTGGCGGTGCGAAAGGTCGGCGTCCTCTGCCTCTGCCTGCTGCCAGCGGCCCTGAATGCCTGCTGGACCTGTCCGGCCCACTCGGATAGTCTCGCACAAAATGGCCTGGCTTGCCACACCCGTGACAAACTCCACGGCCCCAACACTCTCCGGAGTGAACTCGGCCACAACCTCTACACGCCTCAGGCTGGCGTGATCCACCTCCTCCAATTCGGGCCCTTTTTCCTGGGTTTCCTGCTAGCGGAGCTCCCGGACGTCCACTGACCTTCCCCGGTGCTCTCCTGACCTCAACATAATTCTGCTGGTAATCCTGATCAATGATCGTGGCGAATCTAACGGCATCGGCCAACGTCTGTGGCATACTATATGTCACCTGAGTACGGAGGTGCTTCCTTAGCCCCCGTATAAACTTCCTCGCCCTCTGCAGCGGTGTCACACAGATCTCCGGACAGTAACGCTCCAGCGCATTGAACCCCCGGGTATACTCAGCCAGGGTCGCATCCCTTTGCACGAGGGTCATAAACTCCTCTCTCCTCCCATCTCTGACGTGCTCTGGGAAATACTGCTCATTGAACTCCCGCAGGAATTCCTCCCAGCTAATCTCAGTCCTGTCCTCAAACACCACTGCAGATGTGATCCTCCACCAGTTGGACGCGTCTCCGCCCAACACATACGCTGCCAAGCCTGCCTGCCTCTCAGGCGGGCACTCAATCTCCTGAAGGATCTCCTGAATCTTCAGGACCCAGTCCTCCGCAGCCTCAGACTCTCCTCTACCATCGAAGGTAGGCGGGTGTTGTCTCATAAAGCGGTCGAGCATCCCGCCTGCCGCTGCTGACTCTCCTCTGCCTGACTGGCGTTCCAACATCGCACACAGTCGCCCCACCGTGTCATAGAGCATCCGTCGCTCCTCCGCCCAATCCGTGCCCCTAGTCTCACCGCTGGTGCTATGATCCCGTGGGGGAGGTCTCATGCATCTATACACAAAGAAAATAACACACGTCAAAACCATGAATGCATGAACTAATGCAGATCTAAAACTCTAAGGGTGGCTTCCTTGGATAAGGACACTGAAACCAATCGCTCTGATACCAATTGTAACATCCTCAAACAGCGGAAGATTTTAAAATTTGAAATAGCACACAATCAACAGAGGATATTACTCAAATAAGGAAAATAGGTGCACCAACATATATCATATATATATATATGTACATCCGAGTATTTCAAAAGTTGGGATTACATCAAAATGCTATACAACGACTACAGTAATCACCCGACCTCAACTGAGAGAAAGCTGGATCCGGTAGCGGTGCTCCTCTCCTCGGTCACCACCCCTATCGCCGATCACAGCTTGAAAGTAAACATGCAACAATGCCTGAGTTTCCAGAAGGAAACCCCGTATGCCAAACTCTACAATGCATGAAATGAAAGGCACCCTAGCATGCAATTCTACTAAACAAGAAAAGCATCTCAACAGGCTGGGCTCCAGGGCTTTTTCACCCAACCACAGCACACACCACAGTCACGGGGCTCCAGGATTTTTTCACCCAACCACCGCAACACACACTCGTCGCCAAACTGGGCTCCAGGCCTTTTTCAACCAACCACAACTACCACGACACGACCAAGGGCTCCAGGTCTTTTTCAACCAACCCATAACACGCGGTCCCTGCTCAGGCTCCAGGCCTTTTTCAGCCAACCTGAACGCACTACGGAGCTCCAGGTCTTTTTCAACCAACCCCGCACAGACTAGCGGGGCTCCAAGTCTCTTTCAACCAACCACAACTCTCACACAGTTACGGGGCTCCACGTCTCTTTCAACCAACCACCGCAAACACCACATTCTAAGCTGTGCTCCAGGCCTTTTTCAGCCAACCGCAACTCTCACATAGTTACGGGGCTCCAGGTCTTTTTCAACCGACCACCGCAACACTCGTGCACCCTAGCACACTCGCCGGAAGAACATCGGCACCACAACTCACCCACACGGACGACCATAACAACCGCACCTACATAGTGCAAAACTGGACACAAACGGTCGACCGAACCAAAAGTCCCGGTCGACCGAATCAAGCAAATACAAGGCAATCACCTCAACCGACACTCCCTCGGTCGACCGATTCCCACCAATAACACTTGTTCGGTCGAACCAAAGTCAAGGGACGGTCGACCGTTTAGATGATCAACTCCCAGGTTCAACGAACAAAATGACCAATCGGTCGAACGACAAAGGGTCCCCGTTCGACCGAAAGTCACCAGGGACAAAATCCCTCAACTCCACAACGAATGATCCCTCACTCGCACCACGAATCCGGTCGAACCCCCGAGCACTCTCGGTCGACCGAATCCCACCAGGGAATGATCCCTCACTCGCACCACGAATCCGGTCGAACGTTCGAGCACTCTCGGTCGACCGAATTCCACTAGAGCATTCCCCCACGCTCAGCAACAAGTCCGGTCGACCGAAACCACCTTCGGTCGAACCGACCACTATTCCAACTTAAGTCACGGTCGAACCAAAGTCAACGAGCGGTCGACCGTTTGGATGGTCAACGCCCCCAACCGCCCTATGAAAGTGCACACGGTCGAACGACAAATGTGACCCGTTCGACCGAAACTCACCAGTCTTGCCTCCCACGCACAATCGGTCGACCGCCCCTGGGGCATCGTTCGACCGATGTGAGGCAGAACCCGAATTATCTTCACGAACGGTCGACCGTTAGCACCAACCGGTCGACCGATCAGGCAGTGAAATCAGCTGCACGTTTACTTGCGACGAGCCGGAAGGCCTACCGTCGACTTCCAAATACTCACACTACTTAAGTGAGCGAGCTTGACATATCGGAAGGTTTGAAGAAACCTTAGAAGAACCACGACGACGCCTCCACGAGCACGCCTCCCAAAATCACGATCCGTCGACGAATCCCTTGCTCGAACGACGATCAACACCTCCTCGACGATCCACCGCCACCACTCCACCTCCGGCAACCTCCACCAACCAACCACGACCATAGAAACACGAGTGAGGTAGAGAGACAGGGAACCAAAATGAGAAACCAACGAGATGAGCTACCAACCAAACCCACTCACCTCCAACACGCACGACTCCGAACTCCACTCGCCGGAGATCGCCCTCTTCTTCGACGTCGGAGCACACTGAGGGAGAGAGAGAGTGAGACGTGAGAGAGCAAGGTGTGGGAGAGAGAGGCTCACCAAATAAATATCCCCCCCCCCCCCCCCCCCCCCCCCCCCCCCCAAACCAAATCCTCACCATCCATTCCAATCCATCTCTACCACTCATCCATCACACTCCATCTCAGCCCTCCAAATCCATCACCCTTCAATCCCAACCGTCCATCTCCATCTCCTCCTAATCACCCCCTAAACACATCAAAACTCAATTAGGATAGTATTAGGCTCAAGATCTCACATTAACAATAACGAAAACTAGAAATAAATTAACTTAACCTAAAAGGTAAAAGATATTCTTAGTATATACTGATATGACTTAATTTTGAAAAAAATAAATCAATGGTGGTTAGAATCGATATATGAAAGTGATTTAGAGGGTGTGATGCGAAGTAACTTTCAGTGCATGGGTTTACAATTTATCATAAAGCAAATATGATTTAGAAATATAGGGTTTCAACGTTAACTTAAAATAAAGAGAACGTTTGGGTGTAAGATTTGAATTTAAACTTTGGACATTGTATACCTTGCTGTAAGCAATATCCACGACCAAGAATTGCTAAAACTAAAGAAAACATTTGGGAAATCTTTGGTTATTAATCTAAACTTTGTTGAGTCGTATATTTTTAAATATTTCAAGATAGTACAATAATGGGAATCGTTAAAAATGAAAAAAAAACGAAACAAAAAAGAAATAAAGTGAGAAAAACAACCATAACATGCAATTTTAAAAACAACCTTATTGGATCCTTAAATATAGCAAGATTTTTAAGAAAAACAAATTACGTTTGGATGTTTAAGATGAATAAATATAAAAAGATTTTTTGCTTGCCTGTAACTCGAAACACAACAAAATTACTGTAATACCACTCGTAAAACTGAATTTGCTTGGATGCCACCGTTGAAAATTGATATTTGATTGTTTGCCACTTACGCCAAAGGCATATCACTTTATTAGGTTCGTTGAGTTTGTCATTTACACGTGGCAGGCTATTAATGGATGTTATCTTTTTCTATTTGCTTGTGTATTAGCAAGTAATTAAACAGCAATTTAGTTCTTAATTAAGCAGGAGATTTATTTAGTCTTTACCATTGAAATAACCCCAAATTTCATCACTTTCACCGCATCTTCTCAAAATCATCAAATGTTAGGGTTTCTACCCCATTCGCCGGAAATCCCCACCTTCTAGGATTTGTGATTTCCTCTTGCCGAAGGTTTCACCCCCTCTCAATTGTCTCCTCCGATTAGTGTTTGCGGCTAAGGTTTCCTTCAACTTTCAAGGAGGGTTTCTTTGAAGCTCCAATCAAACGAGGATGTGAGGGAGACATGAACGCCACTAATCCAAAGGAGTTGGAAATTTATGTATGCTCAGTTAAGAAAAGGGGCTACCACTAAATGAGTCAAACATGGGTGAAGTCGCATTCGGTATTAATGGTGTATGCAGAGATAGGGAACAAGAAACACCAAGCCAAAGTCCAATCCGTGAGCCACTGAACAGTAAATGGTACAAGGAGAAGGTCTAAAGGTGATGGTGTTCGTCCGAGAAGTAGAGGCACGAAGAATTAAAAGGGGACCTCGTCCTTTCTCGAAAACCCACACGTAAGAAGTCAGAGTCAGACTAATCCATCACTGAACACCCCTAACAATCCAATTACCAGATGTCAAAGTAGGGCGAAGGAGACGCTTGTGTTACCGATAAGTCTTGATAGTTTTTTTTTTGTAGGATTTCGTGTTTTTATGTATGTATATATTTTCAAAATTTTATATATGTATGCAAGATCGATTTCCATATTTTCGACGATTTCATGTACATTATTTTATATTTATTCTAATATCATGTGATATATATATATTTTAAAAAATAGAAGATGATCATACCTAAAGGTTCTCCTTAAAGTGTTGCGTTGCTCGTTGAATCGTCTGCTGATTCACTTCCAGGTGTTCACCAAACTCTAAACAAGATTAGAGAGAAATGAGCTAGTCAATCAATCTCTAAATCAAGGTTAGAATCTAGCTAATAACCTCCTTAAAGCTCCTGAGAATTTAATCTCCAAAAACTTTAATAATGAAAAGAATTTTCGGATGGATTAATGGGGTGGTTAGGGAGAGAGAATTTTTACATTAATATTAACAAGGAAGAGATAATGGACCTATTTATAGGATTTCCTCTAACCCACATCATGTGCAAACCACTTACACACGATCCCTTATTAATCTCTCCACTAAACCACATCATGGGCAAACCACTTTGCACATGATCTCTTGTTTATTTTGCCACATCATCATCTCATAACTACCTTTGACTAAGGTAGATTAAATCCAGTCATTAATCAGTAAAAATTCTCTTATTAATATATGAAAAACATGGTCAAACGGTTAAACCATTTTCACTATTTTGACTTTATCAAATTTTGGATTAATATCCAACAAAATTTGGACTTTGGGGTTTTAGCAAATTCATATGTTATAATGTTGTAGATGACATTATATCATGTAATATATTATCATATATAATGTAAAAACATTATATCCCATAATATATACATCTCTTACGAATTTATTTATTACTCTAACCATTTTGTTTTTACGACATATTGATTTTATTATTTTACCACATGTATATTATTTTATACACATGAAACTTAATACATCATATAAAATATAAAATCATATTTCTTGTTTGTCAGTTTTGTGGTGTAACCTAAAGGAGGATCTAAGTTATGTTGACAATGATATAAAATATTTTATATCATAAATTATAAGCAGTATCTAGCTACACATTATAGTTACCCAAATAACAAATATGTTTTGCTCACTCGAACTAAACACGATCCACTTAGTGATATGTAAAATATCACTTGTGTGAATCTCTTGCCTCATGACATTAAGAATATTATACAAAGTAGAAATGTGGCACCTTTGTATTATATATTCATTTCTTGATCTCTTAAGCTAATTATAAATATGTAACTTAACACAAGTCACATTGTGCACATTTTAATTTCGGTTTATCAAGGGGCCCACTAATATCATCACTCGGGTAAAGATGGGCAATGATAATCTTTTGACAAACTATCATTTCCAGCATAAGTCATGTTTAACCAACCATTGCCTTTATCACTATACTCATTGATAGATTTTGACAATAATCAAATTAAGCACTTCCTATGTGAAAAAATATAAGTCTCGTATCTTAGGATTCAAGACATAGTGAAACACTAATGACACATAACACAATTCCATAATGTTTCACTTACTAGGTCTATTAAATATATAAAAGTAAACATTTTCCTATTTTATATACTCGTGTTGTTAAATATTTGTAGAGCTACAATACTCTTTAACCAACACAACAATCTTATCTCGGTAATTAATGTTCCATGTCAATTACCATGATTGTGAATAACTTTTGATTTATGTAAACCATTATCTTTTAAAGCGCTACAGTTAAGGACCCAAAGCCTCTTCCTTAACACTTCTAAAAGACGAATACATTAATCAAGGAATAAAATGTTTGCACATCTATTTCATAATAATTGACATATAAAAGTAAACTTTTAGAACACATTCCTTCAGTTTAAGCTCCAATAGAAGGAGGCAGGGAAAATGTGCCCGTTAGAAGGAAAACCTCATATCAGCAGCCCCTCCAGAAGCATTAGCTAAAGCACCAACACCAATATGGTATCTTGCAAAATCATCAACAACCCCACCATCACCACCACAAACTATTGATCCAACTGATGAGACCGAAGATGACGAGTGGGATGTTGAGGTATATGAAGAAAAAAGTGTTGCCTTTTTTGTATTAATCTATGTTTTGTTGATTTAATCAACCTAGTCTTAATTATAATTGATGTAGAGTAGCACACATATTGCATTGCATATATATTGCTTTGTGCTAACTTGTACCGGTGATCAAGACTTAAGAAAGAAAGGATTCAAGTCAACACATGTAATCAAGCTCAAATTGAAGACATTTAATTTGCATTTCTTTTGAGTCTTAAGAACATTATGTAAATTAAGTATACTTGAGCTAAAACCTATTCAAACACACACTAGGTTCCTTATAGAAGTCACACGCAAAATTTCATATAATTTGGACTTCAATAGATCACCCAAACCTAAACCGGAAAACACTAAATACTTAACCTGAACTATCTGACCACATTTGGTCGACCGAAACAGAGTTCGGTCGACCGAGTGATCAATTACCCAGTTAGTATTTTACTGCCCGGTTTTGGTCGATCATCCAGACCTTTTCGGCCGACCGAGTTAACACATTTTTCCGACCGTTTGTTTTGTCGTTTTAGACCCAACGGTCGTATTCGTATTTTTCCAAATACCCCAAAAATACATTTTTTATCGGTCGACCAAGGACCTTGTTCGGTCGACCGAACTAAGACGTCTCGACAAACCCAAAATGCCTGTTCAATTTCGGTCGACCGTGGACCTTGTTTCGATCAACCGAATCTGATCTTGTTTGTCAACCCCGTAGAGCCTGTTATGAATCGGTCGACCGAACCTATCTCGGTGTTCAACCGATAACTAAGTGTACCTAAGTCATAGCCTTTGGCGGTCGACCGTTCCTTAACCGGTCGACCGAACCGTGTCCAAATCTGCCCAACGGTCGACCAAACTTACCATATCGGTCGACCAAACTTATGCTGAAATGCATCTTGCAGGTTTATGTTTAGTGTTTCTGACACAAACCCTTACCCAATTAATCCCAATGGCTAAAACACATTAGGAGCTTATAAATAGAGTTGTCCAACATCATTTTAAGCAACTCTCCTACTCCATATTGTCCCCTACATTAGAGAGAGCTCCACACACTCAAAAGCTCAAAACCTTCCACACTTAGTATTCAATTCCATATCTTACTCAACTGTGCTCAAGATTAAAGAGTGTTGTTCCACTCAATCTTTGTCAAAGAAGGAAGGGTCTTGGTGAAAGCCCAAGACAAGAGTAAAGACTTCGGTGAGAGCCCTAAGTGATCCTCTCAGATTGTGAGAGGAGGAGCCTGTAGGATTTCGTGTCATTATGTATGTATATATTTAAAAAAAAATACAAACATACAAGATCGATTTCATATTTTCATTGATTTTACGTACATGTATTTGTTTATTCTAATATCATGCATTCCTATACATATTAAAATAAACAAAGAATAGATGATCATACCCAAAGGTTCTCTAAATTTTTTCAGAAGATTTAGAGTTCCGTTGCTCGTCGAATCGCCTGCCGATTCGCCTCCAAGTGTTCACCAAACTCTAAACAAGATTAGAGATAAAGGAGCTAGCCAATCAATCTCTAATTAGGCTTAGAATCTAGCTAATAACCTCTCTTTAAGCTCCTGAGATTTCTATCTCAAAATATAAACATGCATATCTCAATTTTGAGAATTGTTTAGTGCAAGTCCTATGTAAAAATACTCTCATATGCATGCATACACAGAAATAGAAATTTGGCTTTCACATATACATAAGACCCTGTGATTGAATAAAAATAACATACACATTCATTCATTCATTCATTCACTCACACATGGCTTCATCGGAACATACAAACTCACATATCCCTGCATTAGAGAACTCGAGCAACGCATGTATATTTACGATATATTACTTGATTTAGTTTATCATGCATCTCCAAATCAAACAATTCTAAAATAATTTGAAATCCATTAAAAATGATTTTATGCATCCATAGTTCAAAACAAAAAAACATTTGAACCGCTGTTTATCCAATTTCCAAAAATAAAAATTTAAAGAAAGATAAACATATGCATTTTTTGTTTTGTCGATTCCTTATAAAATAATCATTTAATTAAAAACGACAATTTTATATATTATACATAAGTCTAAATTTTAATTTTAACATTCACATGATGTGTTTCAAAACATTTAAAACTATTAAAAAAATCAATTAGAATCAAATCAACAAAACTATCGGAAAACTCGAAAAAGACATAAAACATGAATTGTTTCGATTGTAGATGGTAAACTAAAATTAATTATATAGTCTAATCATTTAAAATATGAACTAAATGATATGATACCACTGTAGAATTTCGTATCCCTATGTATGTATATATTTTAAAAAAATTAATACAAACATACAAGATCGATTTCATATTTTCATTGATTTTACGTACTTGTATTTGTTTATTCTAATATCATGCATTTCTATACATATTAAAATAAACAAATAGAGGATCATACCCAAAGGTTCTCTAAAACCTTTCAGAAGATCCGGAGTTCCGTTGCTCGTCGAATCACCTACCGATTTGTCTCCAAGTGTTCACCAAACTCTAAATAAGATTAGAGAGAAAGGAACTCGCCAATCAATCTCTAATTAGGCTTAGAATCTAGCTAATAACTCCTCTTTAAGCTCCTGAGATTTCTATCTCCAAAACTTAAAATAATTAAGAAATGTTCGTGGTGATTAAGGGAGAGATTAATGAGAGAAAGAATTTTTGCATTAACAAAAACATCCTTATCAATAACTATTCTTTAGTCATGATCTCTTGCTTATTCTCTACTAAAATTAATCTCAAATTGCCACATAAGCACCCATAAAAATGTTTGATTAAATCTGGAATTAATCCAACCCATGATCTAATTATTCTCTTAATAATTCAGGCAAAAATCGCACTATTCAGTTGACCGAGAATTCTTCTCGGTTAACCGAACCATTCGGTTATAACACATGTTCGGTGGACCATGAGCTAGACGGTCGACCGAATATGCATGAGAAAAATTCTATGGAAAAATTCAGACGATCCGCGTCTTGCTCGGTTGACCGTTGACCCACCAAAATTTCTCCTGGCGAACATTGATCGGACGACCGTGTCACCTTCGGTCTACCAAAAATATTCCAAGATATTTTCTCTCGGTTGACCGTTCACGCTCGGTTGACCAAACCCAATTGTCCAGGCACTCCAGACAATTTTGGTCAATCAATTGTGCTTACCCGTTTCCCGTTCGGTTGACCGTTTCGAAGACACCTCGGTCGACCGAACCCTAAACGGTTCACTGTGTTTGACCATGATTTTGTCTTTGTGAAATTTGGGATTTATTTCCAACAAAATTTGATCTTTTGGGGTTTTTGCAAATTCATTTCTTATGTAATATATTATGGGGTGTAATATTAAACTATTACACCCCATAATATACACACATATGAATTTATTATGATTCTAATTATGTCAATTCTCATGACATATTGATTTTATTCGTTCACCACATGTGTCCCTTTTTCACATGAAACCCGATACATCATATGAACTCAAAATCAAGCTTCTTGTTTCATAGTTTTGTGGTGTGACCTATAGGAGGATCTAATCTAAATTGACAGCGATATTAAAGAGTTAATATCTCAAACTATAAGCGGAATCTAGCTACACATTATAGTTAGCCAATTAGCATAGATGTCTTTGTTCCACTCGAACTAAACACGATCCATTTAGTGATGTAAGTGCACCACTTGTGTCCGTCCCTTACCTCATGATATTAAGAATATATACAAAGTAGAACTGTGTCACCTTTGTATTATATTCATTTCTTGATCTCTCTAAGCTAATTATAACCATGTAACTTAACTCAAGTTAGATTGTGAACATTATAATTTTGCTTTATCAAGGGGCCCACTAATATCATCACTCAATTAAGAGGGGCAACGATAATCGTTTGACTAGCTATCTTTTCCAGCATGAGTCATGTTCAACCAACTATTGCCTTTATCACTATACACATTCATAGCTTTTGACAATAATCAAAATTAAGCACTTCTTGAGTGAAAATATATAAGTCTCATATCTTAGGATCGAAGACACAGTAAAACATTAATGACACGAAACACAATTCCATAATGTTTTACTTGTTAGGTCTATTCAATATATAAAAGTAATATTTTTCTCTTTTATATACTCGTGTCGTCAATTATTTATAGAGCTACAACAATCGATGACCAACACGACAATCTTATCTTGGTGATTAATGTTCAATGTTAATTACCATGATTGTGAATAACTTTTGATTTATGTAAACCATTATCTTTTAGAGCTCTACGGTTAAGGACCAAGTGTCTCTTCCTTAACACCTCCAAAAGACGAATACCATAATCAAGGAACAAAATGTTTGTACATCCAATTCATAATAATTGACATATAAAAGTAAAACTTTTATAACACATTCCTTTCAGATCCAAGCTCGGCGAGGGTTGTTCGTGAGCTTGAAGACTTGTAAAGGTGTTCTCTCCCGGCCCGGAACGGGGAGTGCTTAGTGAAGTCGTGAGCGGAGCTTGCAAGAGAGGAAGTAGGCGGGAGGCCGAACCTCTATAAAAATCCAGTGTCATCATTGTGGTTTGCTTTACTTGCTTGTTTTTGTTTAAATTCCACTGCATATTCTTGATTGATTAAAGAAGTAGGTAGTTAGTTTAAAAGTGATCAGAATTAGAGACCCTTATGATCCTACAAAAAGTAGTGAATGAGAACCAGTTACTTGACTTGAGGATGACGAAGATTTGGATGAGCATGTGAAGATGGATGGAGTTCCTCAAAAAATTGTGAAATTACAAGAATCCAATAATGATTGTAGGTAGTTGTTTCCCTATTGTTGATTCCTTTAAATTTGCAATAAGAAAGTTGTTGGGATTTAAGTTCAAACCCGCAAATGCACCGCCACATTGAACCAGTGGCAACTACTCGCGGGTCGTGTCCATGAGGGGCGAGTGCGGGTCGTTGTTAAGTGTTGACCATACTCGAGTGGGGAAAGTAAATGAAGAGTTGGTGTGTGTATCTACACTAAATTACGCTAATTACAATCTATAAAATAAATACAGCTAATCTCATAGGAGGTGAAGAATGTGTGAGACAATGTAGTTATGTGACGCGTGTGTGTACAATTGCAGTCTCATGACATGAATTAATATAGAAATCTCTCGTTATCATAACCTTAGTGTATTTTCACATGGATTAAGATTTATCACCATCATTAAAACATACAAAACACTACTCAAGATAACACCAAATATGACCACATGTTCACATGTTAATCTTATCTCTTTATTTACTTCAATCTTATCATCACCTCATTATTCCCCATTAAGTGGGCCCACTAACCAAAGAATGTGTTAAGCATACATTAAGACCATTAACACATCAAAGGAAAGAGTGAGAATACCCATCAAAATGACTATGGAAATCACTTGAAACTCCAAGATTAAGATTAAACACACACACACACACACACTAATCTAACTACATTCAGACTTCTCATCATCCTCTACCCCACAACGGGGATGGACTACTCACTAGTCATATAACAACAAAGTAAAAATAACCCACAACATGTACACAAATTTAAATCTACTCAAGACAAGGAAATATAAATGGCTAAATGGCATCAAATCAAAGACAATAATGTGAAGAACATGATATCACAACTTGATTAATGAATAAAAGATTACAAGGTTTCCTCTCGACCCCCATAACTACACTACTAAAATAAGAAATAAAACCTACTCTAATGGGGGAGAGAAGAGGCAGCATAGAAGAAATGGAAGGGTTACAAGTGTATTTATAGAAAATTGGAATGTCTGGATTAAATCTGGAAATAATCAAATGGTTGTAAATCAGATCTAGATGTTTCAGAGTATTCCAAACCTAATACCCGACCCGTTGTAGAAATTTGGTAGTCAAACTGAAGGGAATGTGTTCTAAAAGTTTACTTTTATATGTCAATTATTATGATTTGGATATGCAAATATTTTGTTTCTTGATTATGTATTCGTCTTTTAGAAGTGTTAAGGAAGAGACTCTTGGTCCTTAACTGTAGATCTCTAAAAGATAATGGTTTACATAAATCAAAAGTTATTCACAATCATGGTAATTGACATGGAACATTAATTACCGAGATAAGATTGTCGTGTTTGTTAAAGAGTATTGTAGTTCTACAAATATTTAACGACAAGAGTATATAAAAGAGAAAATAGTTACTTTTATATATTGAATAGACCTAGCAAGTGAAACATCATGGAATTATGTTATGTGTCATTAATGTTTTCACTGTGTCTTGAATCCTAAGACATGAGACATATGTCGTTTCACATAGGAAGTGTTTAATTTGATTATTGTCAAAAGTTGTCATTGAGTCTAGTGATAAAGACAATAGTTGGTTAAGTATGACTTATGCTGGAAAAGATAGTTCGTCAAAGGATTATCATTATCCCTCTTTATTGAGTAATGATATTATGAGGCCCCTTGATAAAGCGAAATTATAATGTGCACAATGTGACTTGTGTTAAGTTACATATTTATAATTAGCTTAAGAGATCAAGAAATGAATATATAATACAAAGGTGACACATTTCTACTTTGTGTAATATTCTTAATATCATGAGGCAAGGGATAGACACAAGTGATATTTTACATATCACTAAATGTATCGTGTTTAGTTCGAGTGAACAAGACATCTATACTAATTGGGTAACTATAATGTGTAGTTAGATACCGCTTATAGTTTGTGATATTAAGTGTTTAATATCATTGCCAATATAACTTAGATCCTCCTATGGGTCACACCACAAAACTGGGAAACAAGAAGCTTGATTTTATGTTCATATGATGTATCGAGTTTCATGTGAAATGAGATACATGTGGTGAATTGATAAAATCAATATGTCATAAAAATTGACATAATTAGAATAATAAATAAATTCATATGAGATGTATGTATTATGGGGTGTAATAGTTAGACATTACATAAGATAATATATTACATGATATATGAATTTGCTAAAAAAACTCAAGGATCAAATTTTGTTGGATGTAAATCCAAAATTTTACGAAGTCAAAATCGGGACAAAATGGTGGACCGTTTTGGTATCGACCGACCAGGTTCTTCGGAACGTTGACTGTCTAGCTCACGGTCTGACCAAACTTGTCAAAGTCATAACCGTTCGGTCAATCGAGTGGTGATTTTGGTTGACCATTTGTCACGATTTTGCATTGAATTGTTAAGAGATTAGTGTTGATCATGGGCTGGATTTATTCCAATTATGGTCAAACATTTTTTAGGATGATTATATGTCATTTTGTGATTGGTTTAATGAAGAGAAAAGCAAGAGATCATGGGCTAGTGGGTATTCCATAATGTGGGTGTTGGGAGAGTCTATAAATAGATCTCCTCGCCCTACTTATTAATGTTAATACAAAATTCTCTCTCTCCCTAACCTCTTCACTAATCTATCCGAATTTCTCCTAATAATTTCGAGCTTTTGGAGATTAAATTCTCAGGGAGCTTTAGAGGGGTTATTAACTAGATTCTAAGCTTGATTTAGAGATTGAATTGACTAACTCCATTCTCTCTAATCTTGTTTAGAGTTTGGTGAACAGTTGGAGGCGAATTGACAAACGATTCGACGAGCAACACAACTCTGGATCTTCATAAAAGTTTTAGAGAACCTTTGGGTATGATCCTCTTCTATTTATTTTAATATATATGTAGAATTACATGATATTAGAATAAATATAAAACAATCTACATGAAATCGTTGAAAATATGGAAATCAATCTTGTATGCATGTATAATTTTAAAAAATATATATACATACATATGGGCACAAAATTCAATAGTTTAGTGTAGCTTAGTTTAGTTAATCACTTCTTCTAACCTTTATTTTCCACTTGATTTCCGAAAAACTAGAGTCAACACACCTCCCTGTGGATCGACCCGTACTTGCCCCGTCTTCACCGACGACTGTGCACTTGTTGTTAAACTTAATTTCAATCATTAATCTAATCAATTTCTTAATCTCTACTTAAGATACAGCAAAAACAACAATTAAAACGAGTATAGAAAGCAAAAAGAAACCACAAGAAAGATGGTGATTTTTGTAGAGGTTCGACACCCACAACCTGGGTCTTAGTCCTCTCTTGCAAGCTCCGTTTGATCCCACGAGCTCCGCCAATGTCTTCACTAATCCTCTCCCCGTTCCAGGCTGGGAAATAACACATTTACAAAGCAAGCTCGCGAACACCCTCACCGAGCTTGGTTTCTTCCTCTCACAACCCGAGAGGGATGATCACAGTTACAGACCGAGATCAAGCCTTACAACTTTGACAGCACAAGGAAACAATAGTATCAACACTCTAACTTGGAGCACACTTGAGTAGGATATTGATTTGGGGCAAGTAGTGAAGCTTATGCTTTTGATGTAGGATTTGGGATTCTTGAGTGGGAGAGTTTCTCTCTAATGTAGGTGTGATTGGAGTAGGAGAGTTGTATAAATAAGGTTTGGGAACCTTGATTTGTAGCACATCATGCATCACATTCATGCTATATATCCTTTATTTTACCCCAAATTTGTGCTACTCGAGTGTTTGTTTGTAGTGTTTCAGGTTTTAGGAAATAAAGAAGAGAAAGGAAGCAAAAATACCTTAATGCAACAAGAATGGACTGAGTTGAAGACTTCTGGACATATTTGTAACACACAAGGATTGGATCGCAAATAAGGAAGGACCTAAGTGAAAACCTGGAGGGACCTAATGGTGAAGTACAAAATATTGTGACACATGACTTGAACGAGATCAATATTTCATCAATTAAACCAAATCAGTTCGAGACAGTGGACTTGAGCTTCACCCTACGTGCCAAACAAATAAACCTAACAGCTGGAAAATTTAGCCGAATCAGAGAATCTGGATCCGCCAATGGTGGATTGTTATCCGCTACTGGTGGATCAATCTGATCCAGTGGATCCTAGATTTTGGTAACAGGTCGGGTTAACGGATCAAAGCATTCGAGAGCGATCAGATTCGATTTGAGTCGTCCAATTGCATCCAGATTAATCCTAGCAATGTATTATTCTATAAATACCATTGTAATCCCTCCTCTCCCCTTCTTCTTGCTGCCTCCATTAGTTTAGGTTTATTTTACTATTCATTAGTGTACAGGGAGGAGAAGAGGAAACCTTTCAATCTTTCATTTAATTTCAATCTAATTTAATTCTTGTTCTTTACATTGATATCCTCCTATAGGTCACACCACAAAACTGGTTAACAAGAAGCTTGATTTTATGTTCATATGATGTATCAGGTTTCATATGAAATGGGATACATGTGGTGAATCGAAAAAATCAATATTTCATGAAAATTAACATGATTAGAATCATAAATAAATTCATATGAGATGTATATATTATGTGGTGTAATAATTAGACATTACATAAGATAATATGTTACATGAAAAATGAATTTACTAAAAACCCTAAGGATCAAATTTTGTTGGATGTAAATCCAAAATTTGATAAAGGCAACAAAAAAATCAGACAAAACGGTCGAACATTGTCAGAGACTGGTCGACCAAAAATTCACAGTAGTCATAACGTATGTGAACGGTCGACCGGATGGACGTGTTGGCCAACAAAAATATTCCAGGAACTTTCTCTGGGATTAATCGGTCGACCGGTAGAAGTCGTGGTTCAACCGAAACCTCAAGAAGCTTCCGCGAATTTTTCTTGGTGGTAATCAGTCGACCGACTTGTGACTCAGTCCGACCGAAAACTTCCAGTAGCCATTTCTCGTGTTGAATCGGTCGACCATTTGTGTGTTCTGTTCGACCGAAATATCATAGTAGCTTTAGTAGCGTGTAATGGGTCGATCGCTGGGTTTCATGGTCCAACCAAAACCACGATTAATTGCCAATAGGTCGACCGGTTGGTTAATCACGGTTGACTGGTGGACACATTTTTGCCTGAATTATTAAGAGAATAATGTTGATCATGGGCTGAATTTATTCCAATTATGGTCAAACATTTTTATTAATGATTATGTGTCAATTTGTGATTGGTTTAAGGGAGAGAAAAATAAGAGATCATGAGTTAGTGGGTAGCCCATGACGTGGGTGTTGGGAGAGCCTATAAATAAGTCTCCTCACCCCACTTGTTTAAGAAAATGTAAATTTCTCTGTCTCCCTAACCTCTCCACTTATCCATCCAAATTTCTCTTAATTATTTCAAGCTTTTGGAGATTAAATTCTCAGGGAGCTTTAGAGGGGTTATTAACTTGATTCTAAGCTGGATTTAGAGATTGAATTGGCTAACTCCTTTCTCTCTAATTTTGTTTAGAGTTTGATGAACACTTGGTGGCGAATCGACCGACAATTCGATGAGCAACGTAACTCCGGATCTTCATAAAGATGGTAGAGAATCTTTGGGTATGATCCTCTCCTATTTGTTTTAATATATATATATATATATGTAGAATTATATGATTTTAGAATAAATATAAAACAATGTACTTGAAATCATTGAGAATATGAAAATCGATCTTGTATGTATGTATAATTTTTAAAATATATATACATACAAAGGGGCACGAAATCCTACACAAATGCCCAAACGGATCCACCAGTGGTGGATTTTGATTTGCTACTAGTGGATTGTTTGGGTTGGATCAACCCCAAAATTCACGGCAACTTAACGTTACTAATTTCTAATGTGGGGTGCACCCAGTGTCGTTAGTGCGAGCTCGTTTGGTCTTAATTGTTGAACTACTCCTCAGGTTCATGAGATCTTGGACTTTTGCGACAACATGGTTTACTTATTATCAGGTCCCACTGGGTATTCACCTAAGCCATTCTTGACTTGCAATCTTGTCCTTGAGCATTACAAACATGTGCAAAAGGCTTCCAAATCAGTCATTTCTCCTTGCATTTATGTATTTTCTACTTCCTTTCTGTTCTTTATCACCTAAACACTGAAATGTAAGAAACAAATACCCCAGTAGCACAAATATGGGGTAAAATAAAAGATATATAACAAATACCCCAGTAGCATTGTATGATATGCTACTAATTAACAATATTCTATTGTTGGTGAGACTTTTGTAACTTTTACAAAAGTTAGAAGGTAGGGTAACATCAAATGCCAACATGATAACTCTAAATGGAGATTGTATGCATCTAGGGTTAACAATGATCCTGCATTTGTAGTCAAGACTTTAGTTGGACCTCATACATGCAGTAGTATGAACAAAGGAGCTAGAAAAATGGCTACCAAAAGACGGATTGCTAAGAAATCTTGGAGATGGTTGATACTAGATGAGACCCTAAAAATGAAAGACTTAAGTAACAAATTTGATGAGAGCTACCACTTAGCTTATCATAGAATTTGAATAGGTAGAGAGATAGCTTTGAAAGGAACCCATGTCTCTAATGAAGAATGGTTTGAATTGGTGCCTAACCAAGTAGCACTATTAAGGTGGTGGTAGATAAGGATAAGAAGTTCTGTAGGGTATTTGTCTTTTTCAAAGCTTGCAATGATCCGAGATTGTGGGTCATATGTATGTCTATATGGATGCCACTTGAAACATAGTTTTTCGGCGATATGCACAACTGTTGTGCGTATGGTTTGGAACAATGGCGTGTTCCCTATTGCATTCCCTGCGGTTCATGTTGAGAACTCAGACAATTAGGCATGGTTCTTTAGTTGTCTGAAGGATGCACTAGGACATGTTTAGGGGTTGATGATTGAACGTTTTAAATTAACCGCAAGTGCACGGCCGCGTTGAAGCGGTGACAAATAGGGGTCGATCCACAGGGAGGTGTGTCGACTATGGTTAGTTCGAAGGCAAGTGGGAAAAAAGAGAGAAAAGAGTTATGATCTAAACTACACTACAATGCGAAAGGAATTGGAAATACACAATAAAACTAAACCCCATAGGGGGTAGAGAAAGAATATGAATACAAAGATATGTGTATGTGTATCTGTTCAATTATGCTCATCACATCATGTAGTGCAAGAAAATCATAAAACTAAATCCAACTTTGCCTCAACATGAAATAAGATAACGCAATATCATTGAAACATACAAGACAATAATTGGAATGAAGCTAAATGAACTCATGTATAAAGACCAAACCTCACTATGCCTCCACATGAAATAAGATTTAGACAATCATTAAAACATACAAGACATCAACCAAGGTAAGGGCAACAAGAGTACATGCAACAACAAGTCATGTTTCCTTTATTAATTTCTTTCATATCCTCACCTCATCATTCCCCATAAAATAGGTCCACTAGTCTAAGCATATTCTAAGCTTCATTCAAGAGCATTAGCATATCAAAGACAAGAGTTAAATCTCATTAGATGGTTATGGAAATCATGTAACGCTCAAAGGATTAAGATAACACACACCTAATACATCACATAATCACATCACATATTTCTCCACCCTTCAAATGGGGATGGAACTACTCACTAATCATTACACTAACTACATTAACAAAATGAAACATTATACTGAAAAGAAATTAAACTAAGCAAGCAAGAAATATTAAAAAAGCGAAATGAAAGGAGATTAAACTAAAGAAGCACGCAAGAATTAAAAGACAAGACAATATTGAAAGAAACTAAGAGGAACTATTTTATTCACATGACTCACATTACAAGTGACATTCTTCTCCACCTTGAGTTTTTGCTTCAAGGCTTTTACTCCAAGTAGAGAGAATGCCACCAAGCAATGGATAGGATACAAAGGAGGAGGAAGAGTTCTATTTATAACCAAAGAAAAAGATAATCCGGGACAATCCCAGGTATGAGACTAAACGTATACCAAAAATAGACTAAATACACCCTAATACATGATGGTGTGGAGTTCCTTCATTTGCTCAATGGCCCTTTGGTTTTACATTCAAGTCCCTCTCTTGTGCATCTTAGTTCATAAGTCTTGCAACTTAGTTTTTTTCTTGCTTTTAGGTCCTTTTATGCCTCTTCTCCTCAATCCTGTTTATTCATGAAACTCAAACATAAAACTCATTACGTAGCATTGTTTAGGTTCAAGATAATGGATATAAGACACAAATATATGCATGATATGATGTCAATCAGTTGACACTAATAAGTGATAGGTACAAGGGTCTGGAGAAGATAGTGGTAAAACAATACCCTTGTATAGATCATGGAACATGCATGCAGACACATGTACAAGAACTTCAAGGGGCACTATTCAGGAGGTAAGTTGGAGGAGTTGGGGGTGGAATGTAGCTATAGCACACACAAAGGAGGATTTTGAAGAAAAAATGCAGGAAATACAACTTATCAACCATAGGGCATGTGATTGGCTCATGAGAATAGAGTTCAAAGACAAGTGTTGAAGCAAGTGACAATTTTGAGTAATGAAATGTCAGGAGATGACTAACAACACACTAGAGAGTTTCAATCACTACGTTGGAGATCTAAGACACAAGTCCTTGATTTTCTTCATTCATCTTGTTAGACAAAAAATAATGAATACATTCTACGTAAGATAGAAGAAAGCTAAAGGAATTCAAGAACCAATGGTGAAGGTGGTAGATGATTGGTGTAACGCTATGTCAAGATCACTTGATGGTTACTAGGTTATTAGGGGTTTATGATGCCAAAGTGATTGGCCCGGATGAAAGTTGTACTGTTGAGCCGGATGCGGGTGCATGTGCATTCAGACTGGCAAGTGTTAGGCTTGCCTTGCAAGCGCACAGTATTAATTATGACGACAATTAGAGGGGTAGTGTAGCAAAACTATGTTATTCCATGCTACTTTAAAGAATCCTAGAAACATACTTGGGCTTCATAAGTACCCTACATGACAAGTAAAAGTGTTGAGATTAGATGATCCATACTTAGTTGTTCGTCTTCCTAAGATTGTTAAACCTAGAGGAAGACCAAGAAAAAGCATAATTAAAGGAAGGGATGAGATTGGCAATGTTAAGAAAATGCACAAATATAAATGATCTAGAGTTAAATGATAAACTCATATATATTTAAGGAAACATTTTCAAAATAAATATTAAATAAAAGAAATTGGAAGTATATAAGACTTGAAAACTTATTTGGCAAAATATGAGGCAAAAAGCATCTAGGATGTCATTTTAATTAACAAAAAGGCATCACAGATGTCGTTTTCACTCTTTAATAAAAATGACATCTCGGATGTCGTTTTCATAACAGAAAATGGAATTTGAGATGCCATTTTCACCTGGTCTCGGCCCCTTCTTTCCCCTATTCTCCCCATAACCTCCGGCTACCTTTGCGTCCTTCCTCTCTCCTGCGATTTCCGACCTCCTGATGCCGGTTCCACGTGTTCGATTCATTCTTAGGTACATTTCTCTCTCTTTTGTTAGCATTTTGCTTGATTGGTTTGGATTGGTTGATAGTTATTTGAAATTGAGTTATGGTGATTGGGAATGATTTGGATGTGTTGTTTTGATTTAATTTTTATTTGATTTGGGTTAGTTTGAATTGGTTGATAATTATTTCGATTACTTGTTTGGGTTATTGGAGAATGTTTTATTAACTTCAAATTTATTCGTTATGGATTCAAATTCGGTTGTTTCATAAGGATGATTTGGAGTCGTAAATTGACAACAAAACATAACATAACAACCAAATTGATGTAACTTACATGGAATTAGAATTTTTCTACCACATTGTAGGTGCTAAACATGAGGCCACATTTTTCTGTAATGCGTGTGACATAAATTTTGGCTTAGTTTGGGACCATTATTTTGTCGATAAGCACATTGTGATTATTTGAATCCAACTTAACAACCGAAGCAATTTTTTTGTTATTTATTAGAAAAATCCCACACATTGCTATTGTTTTTGATTGAGTATTCTAACCTTATGAATTAGTTTGAATTGGTTGGAATATTGTACCACCGTAATTTAATTTTTTTTATTAATTTTGATGCTACATCTAACGAAGAATTCGATTAAATACTTTAGACTTATTAAAACATCTCAAATAGATGTATACATAATAAAATGGGGGTATTTTAATCATCTACATGTTGAGGGATTTTTATGGGTTTTGCCATAAGATTTAGGCACTTCCCATGCTTACTTTCCTCATATTTATTGACTGAAATTTTCTGTTGAATATGCTACATGTTAGTTAAGTGTTGTATTTGTGGTTGCTTGCTTGATTGATTGAAGAATCTTTGTTTTGATGAGTTTTGCCATAAGATATAGACACCTCCCATGCTTAACTTTTTTTTAACATGAGTTTATTGGTTTTAATGAGTCTTGCCATATCTTTAGACACTTCTCATGCTGAGCCTAATATTATGATGATCAAGCAGTAATTGCTGATACGTTGTGTGAATGGATTGATAGATTTTGCCACATCTTTAGACACTTCCTATGCATGAAAACACACACACAAACATGCTTACATGTGTTATTCATCACTTATTTCACTTCATATGTGCACACACTCACCCCTTAGGGTTTTTTCTTCCTAAATTCCAATCTATTTGTTAGCTTTTTTATTTTAGTTTTAATCAATCGTTAGTTGCTTTCATTTGTATTTGTTACTTACTAGTTTAGTGTAGTTTTGCTTAGCATAATAAAATCTCTTTCCCCTTTTTCGCCACTTGATTTTGGACAAACCAGAGGTTACTCATCGCGGCCGTGCACTTGCGGTTATTAAAATGTTTAAACAGGAGGAAACAACTATAGTGAATGGGGATACATGACCTTGTAGTGGTTGCAGCAAAATTACCGTGTCTTGGCAGCAAATGCAACATATAAGGAAGTGCTGTGATTGATCTCGTTTTATATTTAACCGCAAGTGCACGACCGCGTTGAAGCGGTGGCAAATACGGGTCGTCCACTGGGAGGTGTGTCGACACTTGGTTTGTGCGAAGGCAAGAGGTAAAGAAAGGGAAGAAAGGTTGGTTACACTAAACTACACTAAGATGCAAATGGAAATGGAAAAGAAGCAAGAAACTAAGCCCCAAAGGGGGTAGAGAAATAATGTGAACATAAAGAAGTGTGTGTGTGTGTTCATTAAGCTCCTCACAACATGTAGTGCATGAAATCATAAAACTACATCCAACTTTGCCTCTACATGAATTAAGATAAGACTACATGATTAAAACATACAAGACAATAATTGGAATGAAGCTACATGAACTCAAGTATAAAGACTATACCCTACTATGCCTCCACATGAATTAAGATAAGACTACATCATTAAAACATACAAGACATTAGCTAAGGTAAAGGCAACAAGAGCTCATACACTACAACTTGTGTTTCCAATATTAACTTCATCCATATCCTAACCTTATCATTCCCCATAAAATAGGTCCACTAATCAAAGCATAAGCTAAGCTTCATTCAAGAGCATTAGCATATCAAAGATAAGAGTGGAGACCCATTAGATGGTTATGGAAATCATATAAAGCTCAAGGGATAAAAATAACACACACTTAATACACTACATAATTATATCACATATTTCTCCACCCCCCCCCAAATGGGGATGGAACTACTCACTACTCATTACACTAACTATACTAGCAAAAGAAAGCATAATACTGAAATGAAAGTTAACTAAGAAGGCAAGAAGCATTAAAGAAACATAAAAGGAAAGGAAAGACTAAACAAACATGCACAAATTAAAAGACAAGATTAAAAGAAACTAGAAGAATTATTTTATTAACAAATGACTCACATTGAAGGTAGCATTCTTCTCCACCTTGAGTTTTTGCTTCAAGGCTCACTCCTTAGTAGAGAGAATGCCACCAAGCAATGGGTGATTACAATGGAAGGTGAAGAGTTCTATTTATAGGCATGGAAAAAGCTAATCCGGGACAATCCCCCGATGTGGGACTAAACCAATACCAAAAATAGACTAAGAATACACTAATACAAGCCCAACACAAATCTTAGCGGATCTGGAGACATATGGACCGCCAATTAGCGGTCCAAGACTGCCAATTGGCGGTCTATATGATCCAGATCGAGTTGGTTTTGGTTGTGGGCTTTCCAGGTGGTCTTTGTTGGTCTTTGATGCATCTACTTTGTTTAGTGGAGCTCCGACCCGAATCGAATTGCCAAAATACTCCTCATGATGGTGTGGAGTTTCCTGTTTTGCTCTTAGGTCCTTCGGTCTTACGATCAGGTCCTTCTCCATTGCATCTTGGTCCTCAGGTCTCACAATTAAGTCATTTTTCCTGCTTTTGGGTCCTTTCATGACTCTTCTCTTCAAACCTCTTTATTCCTGAAAACTAAACATAAAACTCGTCACGTAGCATTGCTTAGGTGTAAGATAATGGATATAAGGTACAAATATAAGCATGAAATGATGTCAATCAAATACCCCCACACCTAAGTTTTTGCTAGTCCCGAGCAAAACAAAGAAAGAGAAAAGCAAACGAAAAACAAGAAATCCTAACTCACTTTCGTAGGAATCACGGTTGCACTTAGCACGTGCAACAAGCCGTTAAACCTCCTTGTTGCCAAGGAGGAGGAGTGTTGTCTCCTGAGGGTTTTCAGTGGATATACCCACAAAATCCGAACAAGATGCATTATTCAATCTAGACACTCGACTCGTTGGATAAATTTTTGTCGATCAATGGACGCGGTAATCCTACGGGCCGACTCTATATAGGTAATCAGTCCACACACCTAACCTAATGAACCATTCATGGAAGTTAAATAAAGAATTAAGTGAAAGACATGGACAACCTCAAGATCCTCAAGTAATACAAAGTGTAAGGTCCATTAAGGTTCTTATTTGCATTTTCCCCTTTTTTCACATTTTTTTCATTTTATTAGTTGGAGCTTCATTCTCCCAGGGTCAGGTTTCGTGCATCATTGCCCATGAGGACTTACACTATCACGTACACCTTTGCCCAAATCTCGACATAGGGCAATCCCTACCACCCGTGTAACGGGAGTTCGGTCGACGCATCCCAAGTCAGATGACTCGAAAGCACCAGGCACAAAGTCCCCTCAGACCTACTTTCCCAAGTGATAGGAGCCGTGCGAGAAGAGAGAACACCTACTCACTTATTTCTTATCTACACATGAACCAAAACCCCTACACTAATGTCTCACAACAGGATTTAGAGGGTCCTTGACTACAACAAACTTTCTTAAGTTAACAGACACGAATTATTGACTCACTAGGTTCAGGGTGGACTTCATTAAATGTTTGAGCACTGAAACCCTATGATTACTCACCCCCAAGGGAAAACTGGGGTGCATCCTAACGACTCGATAAATCCTAAAGTCACTGTACTAGATATCCTAATGCATCAAGTTCAAGACAATTTTGGGGGCTTTCTTTTTACTTTGCCTCTCAACGGTTTTGCAACTGCTAAACACACGCAAAACCCACAAAACATTTTCTTTCGCAAACACATGAAGATTTTGAAAGAAATGTGGAAATTTTAAAGCACTAGGCAAGCAAAAGAAGACAAGTCGCCCAAGGATCATGGCAAGCAGATATATCGATATTAAATGCAGCACACTAACATGACCCTAAAAATGCAAACAAAAGAAAAACAAAATCAAAAGAAAAGACTCGACTATGTACACACGTAAAACACCCCCCCCCACACCTACTTCATGCATTGTCCTCAATGAATGTGAGCAAGATACTACATGGATTTATGCATGAAAAAGAAGAGATCTCACCAACATGAAGTACAAAGGGAAGTGCAAAGTCATGTTGATGGACACAACCCGAATTCCCTCAAAACCTGAGAGATGCTAAAGAAAGGGTACAAATACGTGAAAGAAATGGAGCCCAAATACACAAGGGTTGGGGCTCACAACAATCGATGCTCACTGAAGGAGTCTTTTATTGTACTTTCTCTTCTTCTTCTTTTCTTTTCTTTTTCTTTTTTTCTTCCTTTTTTTCTTTTATTTTTATTTTTTATAACTATGTACAAACATAAGTTCCCATCTTCATTTGTCAAAAGACATCAAATGGGAACCTTAAGAGTGGGTCAATGCACTTGGAAAGGGAACATGACACCACGTGGGGCCAGAATACGCATGCGTGGGCCCCCTCCACAAAGAGCACCAGATGAAATGAGAGGTTCATGAATTGGACGCAAAGGCGTCTCATTCAAAGGATCAAACTGAAAGAGCTTGAACCTCTCGAGAGTTTGGGAAATAAGGGGCAACGGAAGAAAAATATCTCCCGTTGTGGAACTGAAGTTATGATCATCAATCCAAACTCTCCAACCAACAGGCTGGTGGGTCGGAACGAGGTCAAGCACCTCGTTATGCATGTCCAACTCACCAGGAGAATAGGAAGTGAGTCTCATACCCAAAGTATCCTCCAAGGAACTCCTAATACCCTCATGAGCAATGTAGTTGTCTGATGTTCCATCATTTCCAAGATGATCAGGAACAATAGTGAGAGGCAAACTCTCATCAGGTCGTATGAGATTAAGGGTACTAGGGAACTCTTGCTCCACCAAAGGTGAGTCCTTAGGAGGTACAACAATAAGATCATGTGGCTCAAGGGCCACGGGACAAGAAGATAAGGCACAATCCTGTGCCGACTCATAATGAAGTTGGTCCAAGTTATTCTCAATTTGAATCGAATCCTCCACTAGGTGATCGTGAATTGAAACCCCAAGTCCCTCAGACTGACTAGGAGTTTGACTTTGAAAGGTTGTGCTTTGAATTTGTGGATGTGGTGGTGGTTCGATATCAAAAGATGAATCCTCATGTTGACAAGAAAGGTGACCCTCCTCACGTTCATGGAATTGTTGTGTCATCTGGCTCACTTGCATTTCCATGGTTTGCAAGGAATTCAAGTTGGACTTCAATAAGTTTTGTGTGGTTTCCATGAATGTTTGGAGAGATTGTTTCAAGGAATCAGGTATGCGGTCAACGATGGGGTCCAAGTCAGAGCTTGGGAAATTTTGGGGTTGGGTGTTGATGGGCTGAGAATGAGTCCAATGATTTGGAGTGGGGTGCTGGTAGAAGTCTGGGTATTCGGGAGGAGGATACTGGGGTGAATATGAAGTATAAGAATTTGAATAAGAATTGTTTCCCCATGAATCCATCACTCTCGGGATGTACGCGGATGCGTAATGGTCATATTGAGCATTTTGGGAAAATGTATGCTCATACTCAGGCTCTGGGGGAACATAAGGACATTCCCCGATATTATGACCACTCAACCCACAACAATCGCACGGTATGGCTACTGGAGCCACTGGTGCACTCATGTCATCTACCACATGCATGAAAGAGGCCAAAGTTTGTTGCCCAGAGTATGATCCAACATAACTAGATGGAGATCTTGCCGTCGGTGCCTCTCTCATATCACCCCTATATGAAGATTGCTCAGTCACATAATGAAGATCATCCCAACCGTACGGGGTGTTCGTCTGAGCCACCCCAGGTTGCATGGGTCCGGAATACTAGGGAGAATCATCCTGGTCCCAACAATGATATGAATGGTCGCCCATGTAACCATCCATCTCAACAAACAACTCTCGAGTCGACCACTCTCACCACCACGAGACTAAGCTCGCAAAAAGTGCTCGACTCGACCCTAAAACGCTACCAGAGAGTGTAAAGGGGAGGAGACTATAACGTAGAAGAAGGTGAGAAGAAGATGACTCAGAGGAGAAGGGAAGAATCCCTAGAGCTAGCGAGGGTACAGGGTGAAGGTAGAAGCCTAACTAGCAAGCATGACTCAAACAATGTAAGGCAATGGGTCCTTAGGCTAGACGACGCCTAACTTCGAGGTCACTAGCCTCGACACGCCTCACCTCCCTACAACGAGGACCACAATGCCCAGCAAGTGATACCAGATCCGGAGATCCAGTACCTCCTACTATCGACAAGGTAGGCAACGCCGATCAGGTCATGGCGGTCTCAACTAGATTACTCTCCTAGTGCGTCCAAAATCCTAGGGCCAATGTCTACTTGCTTTTAGTTAAGACTTTACTAAGAGTGATTTTTGGGGCCAAGGAAAGGGTGATGAAATCCCCCACCTTATCTTTTATGGAACAGCCCCTCCTTAGTAGCGATTTGATCCTAGATCTAGCAATCAATCGCTCCAATCAAACGCTCATCTCACTCTTGTCCTGATGCAATTCCTACTAACTAATGCATGGGCATACAAGATGCATGAATGAGTGTAGGAAATGCGTACCTCACGCCAGCACTCAACAACTGAAAAGAAAGCTAAAAGAAAAGACAACTATATGCCTAAGTCAATACATGATGCGTGACCTAAACAAATAAGAACGTCTAGTCTTTTGCTTTGGATTTTAAGGCCAAGTTGATTAATGGGGGAGTGATTAATGATCTGGGAGCAAACCAGAAGTCACAACATGCAAAATAGGGCTCCCAGATAACACAAATTGCAACACTAACTACCAGAAAAAATTACAAGGCAAGAAACTCTCACCAGGCCGCCAATTGGCGGTCTTCAACCGTTGCTTGGCGGTCTGTTTAGGTCTTCTCTTCCTCAAACTTCTCCAGTAGCCTCCCCTTGATCTTGTGGTTCCCTGAAACTAAGAAAAACTGAAAACCAAAAAATTAAAAACCCCTCGAATCGTCCAAACAACCGTCTGGACAGAGCACCTCCCCGGCAACGGCGCCAAAAACTTGATTGATCTCGTTTTATATTTAACCGCAAGTGCACGACCGCGTTGAAGCGGTGGCAAATACGGGTCGTCCACTGGGAGGTGTGTCGACACTTGGTTTGTGCGAAGGCGAGAGGTAAAGAAAGGGAAGAAAGGTTGGTTACACTAAACTACACTAAGATGCAAATGGAAATGGAAAAGAAGCAATAAACTAAGCCCCAAAGGGGGTAGAGAAATAATGTGAACATAAAGAAGTGTGTGTGTGTTCATTAAGTTCCTCACAACATGTAGTGCATGAAATCATAAAACTACATCCAACTTTGCCTCTACATGAATTAAGATAAGACTACATGATTAAAACATACAAGACAATAATTGGAATGAAGCTACATGAACTCAAGTATAAAGACTATACCCTACTATGCCTCCACATGAATTAAGATAAGACTACATCATTAAAACATACAAGACATTAGCTAAGGTAAAGGCAACAAGAGCTCATACACTACAACTTGTGTTTCCAATATTAACTTCATCCATATCCTAACCTTATCATTCCCCATAAAATAGGTCCACTAATCAAAGCATAAGCTAAGCTTCATTAAAGAGCATTAGCATATCAAAGATAAGAGTGGAGACCCATTAGATGGTTATGGAAATCATATAAAGCTCAAGGGATAAAAATAACACACACTTAATACAATACATAATTATATCACATATTTCTCCACCCCCCCCCAAATGGGGATGGAACTACTCACTACTCATTACACTAACTATAATAGCAAAAGAAAGCATAATACTGAAATGAAAGTTAACTAAGAAGGCAAGAAGCATTAAAGAAACATAAAAGGAAAGGAAAGACTAAACAAACATGCACAAATTAAAAGACAAGATTAAAAGAAACTAGAAGAATTATTCTATTAACAAATGAATCACATTGAAGGTAGCATTCTTCTCCACCTTGAGTTTTTGCTTCAAGGCTCACTCCTTAGTAGAGAGAATGCCACCAAGCAATGGGTGATTACAATGGAAGGTGAAGAGTTCTATTTATAGGCATGGAAAAAGCTAATCCGGGACAATCCCCCGATGTGGGACTAAACCAATACCAAAAATAGACTAAGAATACACTAATACAAGCCCAACACAAATCTTAGCGGATCTGGAGACATATGGACCGCCAATTAGCGGTCCAAGACCGCCAATTGGCGGTCTATATGATCCAGATCGAGTTGGTTTTGGTTGTGGGCTTTCCAGGTGGTCTTTGTTGGTCTTTGATGCATCTACTTTGTTTAGTGGAGCTCCGACCCGAATAGAATTGCCAAAATACTCCTCATGATGGTGTGGAGTTTCCTGTTTTGCTCTTAGGTCCTTCGGTCTTACGATCAGGTCCTTCTCCATTGCATCTTGGTCCTCAGGTCTCACAATTAAGTCATTTTTCCTGCTTTTGGGTCCTTTCATGGCTCTTTTCTTCAAACCTCTTTATTCCTGAAAACTAAACATAAAACTCGTCACGTAGCATTGCTTAGGTGTAAGATAATGGATATAAGGTACAAATATAAGCATGAAATGATGTCAATCATGCTGCCACACACTAGAGCATACATTTTTGTTTCAGTTAATTTCTGGGATAGTAGGAGGTAAGAGTGGAAATAAAGTTCACCTTTGATACTTACTTTTGCTTAATGATCTGGTCAAATGTCAAAACAACAGTTGGGGAATTGTGTCTTTGGTTGTTCTGTACAACTATTTGTATCAAGCATGTTTGAAAAATGGGAAACAAGTAGCTGGTTTTCTAACATTGTTACAAATTTGGTGTTGGGAACATCTTCACATCGGACGGCCATCAAAAAGTCCCGGTCTACGACTTCCAGATCATATTTTGCTTCCTTAGGTTCACATTGGTGGACTCCTAGATCGTGGTTGAACAATGTGAAGACGTCTCAGATGGATTTTTACAAAAATGAGTTGGACGTTCAAGAGGGAAATCAAGTCTGTTAGATCCATTACCAGTACGTAGATATACCAGCGTTACTAGCTGCTTGTAGAGAAGGACAAAGATATATGGATGATGAGAACATGGCTGGTTTATTTTGGAGTAGCTACTATGCACGTGTCGGACATGGTCATGCGTCTGTTTGGATTGCAACAACATATTCCAGATTTAATGGAGATTTGCAAGCTTAAGAAGGCTCAATTGAAGCCTAAAATAAAATGGTTACAAGAACAACAGTCATGTATTCAAGCTTGGTCACGTTGGCGAAATTTGTGTAGATCGAGGCAGATTTACTATTGGAAGCCATCTACTTGTAGACGTCTCCATTTGGAGTGGTATTGGCAGATTACCATTCGATGATTGATGAGAAGAGTTAAAGTTGAAGAACAACTGATTTGTAGGTCTCGACCTGCTAGAGATCGTTACTTGGTAACAAATTTAGTTTTTATGAGTTCAATTAAAATTCTCATTTGCTCATTCTAACCACAATTGTCGTATTTGTTTGCATCTTCATAACTTACACGGGTTACATGAAGATATTCACTAGCTCGAAGGCATGCATTCTGCACACAACCCCACGTTGTCAATAACTCAAAAACTGAAGAAAAAAATAAATAAATGTAGGATATGATGGCATGTTTTAAGAATGTGGATCCATTCTTGAATTTGTCTCAACATGTTCTTCACGATTCTAAGGAAAATCTCCCAGAAATAGGAGTATCACTAGATGAAGAAGACAATTTTATTTTCACGAGTGTGTTTTGCTTCCGATGGAGGAATTGTGACTCAATAGGCGGGCGAGACAAGATTCTTCCAAGGTGAAGGTTCCTCTTTTCAAGTGAGTGAAGTCAAAAGACATGATGATAGTGGGATTGATGAAGATGAATACATTGGGATTAGTCAAGAACAAACACATCCTTTGCATTTGAAGGTTCCACGACGGGGTGGGCTGACCAAAAGACCGACTAAAGTATTTTCTCCACCTTAGTTGTAACGAAATTCTAATCTTTAGAACTAATTGATTTTTCATATTAAACGTGGATTAAATTAATGTTAAATACATGTTTTCAAACAAATTATGTTGTTGCATTCTTGTTGAGATGGTATGAGGTTTTTTCTGCAGATGTAGAAGATGAGTTTGAAATCCAAGAGAATGGGAGGAAAAACAGATCCAATTGGGTTCGTCTTTTGCTAAAACGACATTAGAAGTGTCGTTTATCATTGAAAAAACAACAATGGTGATGTTGTTTCACTTAATGAAAATGGCTAAACTAGTGTCATTTTTGTTCAATGCAAAATTGTACTAGCGGTGTCATTTTAGTAGAAGATAGGCTTCCAGTTTTCTTTCAATCAACTTCAATTTTCTTTGAAATGATCCTTCCAATTACAACTCATCCACATGATTATTTAATTGATTTCTTAATAAAAGGAGTCCTCATTCAAATACATATACTACACACCTAAGAAAATAATTAGTCATTTGAAGAATTACAAGTACGAGTTAAGGACTACCAAATGAACATACTAAATGACCTCTTTACATGTCTCCCTGTTGTGGCCTAACTTACGACATCATCCACATTGTATTATTTGACCAGCCTGCTCGTCCTTGTTGTTTCTCATTCTTCTTGTTTTTGGTCTTCCACTTTGTCTTACGACATAAGGCGCTGTAAGTTGAATAGCTCCTTCTGACGGCCAAAACTTATTGTCTAGTATTATAAAGAAAATCGGTGCATATGCTCTCTTGTATGCTTCAGGGGTTAGGAATTCTGAGATGATTCGCAAAGTATGAATATTCACGTGGTGGTTACTACAAGACATGTCAACACGAAATGTGGTGTGCATCTATGAACCCGCACGAGCTTGTTGGATTTCTCTCTGTCAATATAACCTAATAGCTACGAGATTGATTGATTTCTGCATTAAATATACTATGACTATGCCTTATCACACAAAGTTGTGCAACCAATGTGCAACAATTTACTGCTGGATTGGTCGACCGGTTGGTGCAACAGTCGACCGTTCCTAGTGAGAATTTGGGATTCTGCCTTACACCGGTCGAATGATGCCCTTGGGCGGTCGACCGGTGGTGCATTATAGGCAAGTCATGGTGGTTTCCGGTCGAACGAGTCCCCTTTGCCGTTCGACCGTGTGCACTGTTGTAGGTCAGTCGTGGGCGTTAACCATCTAATGGTCGACCATCCGTTAACTTCCTCGACTGATCGTACATGAGTTAAGTCGGTTGGTGCCTAGACCATCTAAACAGTCGACCGCTTATTGATCATCGTTAGACTGATGACTTAAGTTGACTTAATGTGGGTTTGACCGATGGTGGTTCGGTCGATCGGTGTTGATTGGTTTCGTTGGTGAATTTTACTGGTGGTTTTTGGTCGACTGAGAGTGCTTGGGGGTTCGACAGGTTGATTATGTTGAGCGATGGGGAATTTTACTGATGGTTTCCGGTCGGACGGGGCCCCTTTGCCAATCGACCGATTGTTGGTTGTGTTCGTTTAACCTGGGAGGTAACCTTCTAAACGGTCGACCGATCCCTGACTTTAGTTTGACCGAACGTGTGTGGTTGTTGGGAGATGTTCGACCGATGGTGTGCTAGTAAGGCATTTTCCTGGTTTTGATGAGATCCGGTTGTCCAGGAGTCTAGGTTCGGTCGGCCGTTTGTGTCCAGCTTTGCACATGTGAGATGTGCTGATTGTGGTCGTCCTTGTGAGACGAGTTGTGGTGCCGATGTTCTTCCGGCAAGTGTGCTAGTGAACACGAGTGTTGCGGTGGTTGGGTGAAAGAGCCCTGGAGCCCAGTAACTGTTGTGAGAGCTGTGGTTGGGTGAAAAAGCCTTGGAGCCCAGCTAGTCTGTGTAGGGTTGGGTGAAAAAGCCCTGGATCTCCGTAGTGCGTTCAGGTTGGGTGAAAGAGCCATAGACCCTGAGCCATGACCGCATGATAAGGGTTGGGTGAAAAAGCCCTGCAGCCCTTAGAGCGTTCACGTTGGGTGAAAGAGCCCTAGAGCCCTGGTCGTGTCGTGGTAGCTGTTGTTGGGTGAAAAAGCCCTGGAGCCCAGCTTAACGACGTTGAGTGTTGTTGTGGTTGAGTGAAAGAGCCATAGAGCCTAGCCTGGTGTTATGCTTTTCTTTATGGATAGAATTGCATGCTAGAGTGTTCCAGTTTCATGCATTGTAGAGTTTGGCATACGGGGTTTCCTTCTGGAAACTCATGCATTGTTGCATGTTTGCTTTTCAGGCCGTAGTCGGCGTTAGGGGGTGGTGACCGAGGAGAGGAGCATCACTACCAGATCCTGCTTTCTCTCATTTTGAGGTCGAGTGATTACTTGTACTCTATATAGTCCTTTGATGTAATAACACTTTTGAATACTCGAATATATATATATATATATATATATATATATATATGTTGGTGCACCGTTCTTCGTGATTGTGTAATATCCTCAGATTATTGTATGTTATAAAATTTTAAATTCTTCAGTGTTTGAGGATGTTACAACAAACATACATTAAAGATAATGTCAAGGAGACTAACTGTTAGATATAGAAGTGATCCAATCGTAGCTCTATATCTTTTAATATCAACTAGTCTACCAGAATCATTTGAATCCATTTTTAGCTGAGGAACTCATGAGTCATAGGGTGTTAGCAGTTATATTAAGTCCATTTTGATTTTTGAGTAATTCTAATGTATGTATTGTTTGATGGACGAATATTCCTTCTTGCATTTGGCGTAATTTGTAGTCCGAGGAAGAAATTCAGCTTACGCATCATGATCATTTGGAACTCTGTTTTCTTACATTCAGAAAATTCTTGGCACACTGCCTTATTAGTAGCACCAACTATAATATCATTAACATAGACTTGTAAAATCAAGTTATCTATGTTTTTAGTTTTAGTAAATAGAGTTGTATCCAGTTTTATTATTACAAAACATTTATTTATGAGGAATTTTTTTAATCTATCGTACCATGCTATAGGTGCATGTTTGAGTCCAAATAAGCTTTGTTCAATTTGTATGATTTGGAAATGAACCATCTTTAGAACCAGGATGTTATTTAACATCTACCTCTTATTAATTAAACCATTGAAGAAGGCATTTTTGACATCCATTCGAAATAATTCAAAATTCATGCATGAAGCAAATGCAAGTAGCATGTGCATAGATTGAAGTCTAGCAATAGTAGCAAAAGTTTCATCGTAGTCAATACCTCTTCTTGATTGTAACAACATGCAACTAATGTAGCTTTCTAACAAAAAACCTTACCAAATTCACCAAGCTTTTTTCTACAAACCGACCAAGCACCTATGATACCTTAGTTGGTAGGTGGTGGAACGAGCTTCGGAACATCATTGTGAACTCATTGAATACTTCGTGCATAGCTTCCATCCACAACTTATCTCTGTAAACACCGTCAATATTAAGTGTCTCTATTTGAGATATAAAAGCTTGGAACGAGTTTCCCTCATGCATATCTAGCTTAAATTCACTAATCAACATATCCAATAATTAGTTGGATGATGCGAATTAGCATATCTAAATTCCTAAATGCGATGTTTGTATGTTTCTATGGGATGGATCATATCTATCTTCAACAATTCCTTCATTAAAAGTTTGATTTTGTTTGGGATTATTTTTGAAATAATCATAAACAAACATTTCACAATATAAGACTTGGAAGCTTATTTGGCAAAATATGAGGCATAACAATGACACCTAAGATGTTGTTTTCATGAATGATAGAACTACATCCGCAATGCCCTTTCATTATTCATCTTTAATGAAAATGACGGTTGAGCCATCATTTTCAAGAGGAAAAAATTGTAACTCGGATACCATTTGAGCCTAGGACGGAAAACATGTTGCCACCCCCTTCTGCCATGATTTCCACCCCCAAATCGTCACCCATTACTCCATCCCTCCCCCAGCGATTTTCAACCTCCCTGATATCAGATTTTGGGTTTGAATTATGATAAGGTGCATTTCCAATATATGTTGTTAGTATTTTTCTTGATTAGTTTGGATTGATTTGGATTGGTCGATACTGGTTTGGATTGATTAAGAATGATTTGGATTGATTGACAATGGGTTGGATTGGTTTGGATTGATTTAGATTGGTAGGTAATTGTTTGGATCAGTTGTTTGGATTGATTGAAAATGGTTTGGCTTGGTTGTTTTAATTGATTAAGAATGGATTGGATTAATTGTTCTGGTTTGGAATAGTTTGGACTGCAGAGAATGATTTGGATTTGTTGTTTTGATTTAGTTGATAATGGTTGTTTTTTTATAGCTTGTAGCCTTAGAATGGTTTGATTTTTTATATAGATTATAGATTTTGGTTGAGAATAGTTTAATGCTTATAGCTTGGAAATGAAACCAATCAAAATATGGTTTGAGAAATTAAATTTTGTGTTTAAGTTCATTGTATATTGATGTCTATAGATGGATGTGTGTTGATGTGTTACTTGAAATAAAAAAACTTGTTTGATATGTATTGGTTTGATTTCAACTGTCTTTATTCTTTTTATAAAATTGCAAAATGTCTGGCACTCATGAAGCTCAGAGTCATGTGGATCCTTCAGGTTATTATTGTTTAGTCTTCAGAATGATCATTGGTCATCTTCACTCCAGGATAATGTAAGTACTTTAAAGGAAAATTAAATTTATGTGTATTGTTTAGTCTTAAATTTTAACATGTTCATATATTACTTTCAAGAAGAATTGTCTGATCTTTGGTGTACAGAGCATGACATTGAGTTTCATACATGGACAATGCAGGATGATAGAGTATGGGGGTTGTTGCAGTTGGTTGGGTTTGATACAATATCGTGTTTGAGCTGATTGCAACTAGATTGGGGTTTGATATGTGTTGTGGCTGAGAGATGGAGATTGGAAACCCACACTTTTCATTTGAGACACGGGGATATGATAGTTACTCTACAAGATGGTATTATGACTGGTCTTTGTATCAATGGCTTTGTAGTTTGTGCCACCTTAGATCATGATTAGTGTGAGGTTTTTATGAATATGTTGGGTGTTGACTACGAGAATGTCATGAATGCAATTAAGGGTCTGTTTGTGGACAAGAAACTGTCAGAAAATGGATTCTGTGGTCAACAGGAAACCAAAAGAAAATAGAAACCAGTGGAATTAAGTTTCCCTTTGACCAAATTCCCGTTGTTTGTGCATTTCATGGAATATGTTAGAACTCAAATTCTGTTGTTGTGCACACTGTCAGAATTCACCAGAAAATATAAAAAAGTTATCTTCCATGTTAATCAAAATACAACCTAGTTTTTCGAAGCTTCCATGTTTACCAAACAACAATGTTTAACAAAAATAATGTTAACATGCATTAAACAGTTAATCAAGCCACATTGAAGTAGCTAAAACATCACGCATTTGATCACCTATTTCTTTCTTTTGTTGTTGAGATAATTCAACTTGAGTTGTGCCTCTTTCCCATTATTCTTCTCCTACTTGAGATGTTTGAGTGCCATCTTCGATATCATTCAACTCATCATCAAAATCTTCATTTAAATCACTAGTATCTTCTTTGCGAATGAAATTATGCAACAGAAAACATGCTAAAACAATTTTTCACTTGAGTTTCAAAAGGAAAAGTCATACACACCCTTATATGGCTAACCGGTGTTTGACAACCCCAAAGGTACACTCTATGACCATTCTCAGTTGAGAGTGACGGTAGTTAAAGTTCTCGATGGAGTTGAACGGTAACCGGTCACCATCATATTCACTTATATGATATCTTGCACCACGATATGGAAAAATGAACTGCGGTCTATTTGGGTAGCCAACATGGACTAAGTAATACTTACCTGTACAAAAAATTAAGTCATTTTTTACTAGAATATGCGAAATTAGTACAATATGAATACAAATTTTTACCAGATGCCATTTTCAAACTGTTATCTCTTGTCAATGAATCTTGTAGAATATGAGCATCAGTCGTAGAACATTCCCAACCAACAAGGATATATGTAAATTCCATGTTAAAGTTACATGTTGCCATAATGTTTTGCGATAAATCTCCTTTCCTATTTCTATATCTTGTGGTTTCTCCTCCATATATTGTAGCTTTTACATGAGTTCCATCAATTGCACCAATGCATTCGTGAAAAAAATATTGGTCATGTTAATTGTTTTGTTAGTGCATGAACGAAATTAATAAGTAAGCATTACCTTAAAATGTGGGAATACTTTTGGATCATTCTTGACTCTGTCATGAGTACCAGATGAGTGATCAACCATCAAATATCATGAAGTCACACAATTTCATCAAGTATCTTATTAAAATATGTGCTAACGCTCCAACTCGATCTACGAAATAGTTTCAAGTCACTCCATACCGTTGGTCTTGACCCACTATAACAAGAAACATTGCTAGTTGTTCTTGCACTATTATATTCTATGTCATTGATAACACCCTCAGTAGTTAATAAATTACAGTATTTTTGGAAAACACGTTGTCGCATTCTATAATTTTTCTGCAATTATATATTTCATTGGGTAGTGTAGGATCTAATAATCAATGAACGTATGATTGACCCTCTCTACTGTAAATTATTTCAGCTGATACATGCCTAAGCATTTGTGCATTCACAATACTTCACATTGTGCAACAAAACTAGTGTTGTTTTCATATTTTTCTCTCCTTATTTCTTCATCTTCTTCAACTATCTGTCATTAAGATTTGTTTTCGTCCATTTTCAAAGTCAACCTAGAAATATCATGATTTGTAAACCAGCAAAAATATGTCACATACAAGAAAAAAGGGGCCATAACCCAAATTAGATAATTGAAACATCAATCTAAAATTACATCATGATAACAAGAACTTCAATCCAAAATAGCAACTCTTTCCTTTGTATGGCGTCATTTGTGGGTGTTTCTAGCAACAAAAAGAATTAAACACTTATTAAAATTACGACGACTTTATGAAAAAAATGAAATTTACTTAAAAATTAAAATTTTAATCGAACCTCTACACATCCAATATCTCCTTCTCCACGTCAGTCTATCCGTTGATAAATACAGGGCCACAACCACTTTGATTCCTAATAATGGTGTAACTTTTGTACATGGTTCTCCATGTCTTCATCCTACTTTCATCTTTTGCTTTGGTAATGGGAGATTCCATTTTTTCATTAACTTCTTAACAACATCCACAACCACATTGGGTCTAATTCTCCCATCCAGGATCGTCACAATTGCAGCACATATAAATATTCAAGCATTAGTTCATTTGGCTTGAATACTCGACAACTAATTCCTGGCTTTACTCATTGTTGGTGCTGCACATAAGTTGAAAACCAAAACCAACATCTAAACGGAATTTAAACAACAAATTTGTACCATAAACCTTCACTAACAATCACAAAACCCATGAACTAGTCATCCCACGTGGGTTTAGTGGAATACAAAAGTCTATTAACCTAGAAGCACAATAAAAAAGAATAACAAAACAAAAGTAATGAGCCAGAAAATTTTGCTCTACCACAAAAAAACCCAAGAAAATAACAGATTTTTACGTTTTTCTATATTGTCCTTTAAACCCTCAAAACCCATCTTCACATCAAAGCATAATCCATTTTCCATCCAAAACCAAAACCCAAAAACCCATATTCACACCAAAATCAAATCTGGAAAAACAAAGCATAAATCAACGCCTATTCAACAAAAATCGAGTTTGGAAAGATGAAAACATATTTCTCATGATGATATAATGGCAGAAAAAAATAGAACAAATGAGTAAAATCCATACCTTCATTGTTGCTTCGTCACCGGTGAAGAGGATCGCCGGAAAAGGGATCGGCACCAGAGGAGAGGTTCACTGGAGAAGGGTTCGTCGCCAGAGTAGGTCGCCGGAGGAGGAGGGCCGTCGTTGTAGGGGAGTGGGTTGTGGGATGGGAGGTAGGGTTTTGTTTTGGGTGTATTCCTTTGGTTTCTTTGGGGGGCAGGTGAGAAAACAAAAGGAAAAGTTTTGGTATTGGTCATTTTATACTATGGAAACTAAAAGAATCCATTTTCATTTTCTGGGGGTGGCACAAACACAAGGAAAATAGTTGGTCAAACGGAATCTATTTTCCTTTCCATTGGTTTCGGGGTCCACAACCCCCCCCCCCCCCCCCCCCCCCCCCCCAAGGGAGAATATGCAACATTGTAGTGGTTGCAACATAATTTTCGCATCCTGCCACTAGATGCGACAAATGAGCGATTCTTGCAGCACACAAGACCGTACATTTTGTTTCAGTTAGGTTCTAGCGTACTTGGGGGATGGAAGTGATAATAAAGTTCCTCTCTGATAGTTGTATCTCGTGGAGGATCTCGCTAATATGTTGTAACTACAGGTGGGGATTTGTGTCACTAACGGTCTTATACACTTATTTGGACAAAGCTAGTTTGTAGAAAGGGAAACAACTAGTTGGTTCCTTGACATTGTTGTAGATTTGGTGTTGGGGGCATCTTTATGTTGGATGACCATCATCATGTCCAGGTTTGCGAATCCTAGTTGATGCTTTGTTTCCTTTAGGTTCTCTTACAAGGACTCCTAGATCTTGGTTGAATAATTTGGACCTCAAGTTGAGTTTTACAAAAATGAGCTAGATAGTCAGGAAGAAGACCAAGTTTATTGGATTGCTTATAATGATGTTGCTTTGTCGACTCTATTATACTCTTGCAGACAGGTACAAATAATATGAAAACCCGGACTTGGATGGTTTCTTTTGGCGTTGCCGCTATGCACGTCCCTAACACGGTGATCCGTAAGTTTGTTTTACAGTAAGATGTCTTAGAGGCAATGAAGATCTGTAAAATGAAAAAAAGCCCAACAGAAGCCCAACATTTTCTTATTACAAAAGCAACAGGCCTATAGTAAGGCTTGATCGCATTGGCGTCAGTTCTTGCAAATTGAGCAACAAATTCTATCAGCAGGGCGACTTTAGTGGAGGCACCTCTATATGCAGTGGTATTGGCAGATAGATGTTTGATGGTTGATTAAAATGATGATATTCTAGAGCAATCGACATATTGGTCTCGAAGCTGCCAGATATCGATATTTGATAATATAATTGTCTTTTAAGTTGAATTGAAGAATTATTATGAAATTTCTAATAAAACATGTATCATGGTGTTCCAACTTCAGAACTTTCGTGGGTTACATGAAGACAATCATGTCCTTGAAAGCATGCATTGTAAACATAATCCGACAAAGTTAATCACATAGAAACTTAAAAACAAAATTAAGGAGATGATGGTGTATTTCAAGAATGTTGACCCATAATTAAAATTGTCGGAATACTTGACTCCCCATACTGAGCACCAGCCTTCTCAAAATTCCATCCAACCTATAATTGAAGAATATTAGGGAAATCTACCACCTATTAACATCAATTAATGTTGGGTTGTTGTTCATTTGCTACAGGCTTGGTTGCTTTTTTATTCCCCTAGGTGTGTAAGACTTGAATTTAAAATCAAAGAGATTAACAATAGAAATAGACTTGTATGAAATATGTCGACTACTAATACAATATCAACAATGTTGTTTTTACTGGAATGAAAATGGCACTATCATTGTTGCCCGTAGTATCATTTTCATTACAGCAAAATGACACTGCTGATGTCATATTAGCAACCCAACACTCTGTTTCTAATGCCAGTCGCTTGGAATTTAAATCCAAGTCTTCTCCAAATTCATTTACTTAAAAAAGACCACACCATTCATTCAACCACTTAAAAGACTACAACATTGTTTCTTAAAAGATTACAAGTTGAAATACTTAAAAAATAAACTATTCGTTCAATTTAAAAACTCAAACTGAAACCAACTAAATGATTTCCTTGCATGTATTCTTGTTGTGTCCTAACTTACGTCATCGCCGACATCGTATTCTTCGACCACTATTTTCATCATGTCGTTTCGAATCCTTTTCATCCTCGGTCGTCCACTTTGGCCTATGAACTTAGGTGCTATTAATTGGACAAATTTTTCCATTGTTTTTTAGTCCCCCATTGACCTTTTTAGGATAGGTCATAGTGATAGTGGTAGACCACGTATATGCTTTAAGACGTTAAAGCTTTCTTACAAATTTGTTTTTATCATACGAAAGCATTGACCTTCATCATGGCTTAATCCCCAATATGAAACATACCGTAGTTCTTTAATCTACTTCAATCTGTTAGGGTGATTCATCTTAATATATTTCATAAGCTCTTCGAACGTCTTGTTATCAGGAGCTTTACCAACATGCCAAAATTTGTTTTGCATGCAAGTTCCAGTTCTTGCATTGAGTATGTTTCTCCATATCTACCCTCATGTGTTGCAAATAAAATCTATGAACATGACCTCACTCGGGGGAAACAATGTCTTCACAATATTGGTAAGGCCAGAAAATCTATCCTGATAATGCACAATCCATCTTGTGTGCAAACTCTAGACGCCAATTTACTGAAGAACCACTAGCACGAGCTTCAATATTCCTTTTCAACCACTGGAAATGCCAAATGAAATAACTCAGAGCACATCAATATCCAGGGTGACCAGATGTGTACCCTGAAACTTGCTAAACAAATTTATGCCATCAATACTCACTAGAGATTCGTAGTGTCTAAAACCTTCAATGGATGCCACGGAAGGCTAAAAACCCATTGGAATTGCTCTTTTCTACACCAAATGCTATTTCCAACTCTTTCTTCAAGGTGTACCAAGCTTTATCATAGTGAATGTCGATAAACTAATAGGTTCACTCTCGTTAATTTTTGCAGGGGTGATGGTGATGTTTGTTCGAGTAGTGGCAAGAAAACATGCATCCATTGCAAATGGTCATTCAAAAACACCTCGTTATTGTAGGTGTGTTTAGATCTGTATTAAACAACTTGAAAACATTCTTTCTTTTCATTGTAAGATGTATGTATTCTCGTGGTCTTTCATTAAAAAATGAGTTGTGAATAGCTTTTGCCCATACACCATGACTTTGAATTGAACATCTTTTTCTTAAACACCAATCTTTCCAAAAGTCCTATGCAACCAATACGCATGTTCATCTTCAAAGTTAGTAACTTCAATCAGTAGACCACTGTATTCGACATCCTCAATCACTGAATCTATAACCTAATTCTCATAAGGATCTATGTCTGGCAATTTCCTTAAATATGGTAGTGGTGGCAATGCCGACAAATCATTGTTAAAAATAGTTTCATGTACGTCATCATCAAGTTTTCGATTCAATGCATTTGACATATAATAAAACAAGTTCTACATCTCTGAAGTGATGTTGGATTTACATCAACAATATCTATCTCCTCACCCTCCACTGCTGGAAAGTCGACCTACCACGTTGCCTCTACTACATCCGTTAATTACAAACCAACATGGGAGGGTGGCTTCCACATTGGTTTTAATAAAAAGAACGTGTTAGACCCCCCTTACCACGTCGATTTAAGTAAACCGACGTGGTATGAGGTCTTTTTAATGTATATATATATTTTAAATTAAAACCCTGCCACGTTAGTTTTCGGAACGCTGACGTGGAAAGGGGGTCATCCACGTCGGTTTTTATTAACCGACGTGGAAGGTATTTTTAAAATATATTTTTTAATTATTTTAAAAAAGAATTCAAAGCCTACCACGTGGTTTTCAGTTAACCGACGTGGTAGGGTGGTCTTCCACGCCGGCCTTTAAATAGTCTGACGTGGAAGGGTTGAATTTTTGTTTGGTATAGGCGCATAAACTAAAATGAATTCCGATCAAACCAGAAATCAACAAACATAAACACTAGACGCCTACCTCTCCCCGACCACATCGACCTTCCAGTCCCGAAATGGAAGAAGTCTAGAAGTAGAGATGGGAGAGAGATCGATTTCCTTCTCCAACGCGCTTTGCACCACTTCCTATCTGCTTCCGGACTCGCGATCCCACGTCCTCGACGACTCCAATGTCCCACCCAAACCCTCATCGGAATGAACTCCTCCGCCTCCAAACCCCGACCTCAACGTTCCACCCAAACCCTTTTCGGGATCCACTCCGACGTCATCCAAAGGTGGGGGTTCGATTCTGGTTTTTGCTGTGGATTTCAGTTTGGAAGAAATTTTGACATTTTTGGTTTGTGTGATTAGTTATGATGGTTGGTCTTTGATTTGATGTTTGAGCTCTAGCCTCGAGGTATGTAGAATCTTTCAGCTTCCTTGCTTTTTTGACGGTAACATTGCCTTTTTCTTTGATTTCTTCTCTTTGCTGCAGAAATGGATTCCATAAGCTAGATAAGATTAAAGATCCAAATAGGCAGACCAAACAGTAGGAGGAACTCACTGCAAAGATGAGAGAGTGCAAAAGGTCTTTCTTCTCGTCTTTCATTTTTCATCATTTTTATCTTCAAACAACAATACATATCCTATGTGTGCTTCGCTGCTTTGTGAATTGCCACTTTTCAATGAACATGGAGGAAGTCAAAGTTTGCAATCCTATTATTTCACACCTATCAATCTAGGAAAAAAACACTTAACACTCACCGATCATTCCACTTCCATTCGCAAGCTTCACAATTACAACTACATCACTGAAAATGAAGGGGGGAAATCAAAATTTGACGTGCCCTCTTTGTGTTTTTAAGTTGATCAAAGAATTCGATCGTTTAATTAAAGAGGAGGAAGGCAAGATTCCTGCAGACCTGAATAAGCAACTCAACGACAAGAAGCAATCTATGGTTGGTTGTTCTCCATTTTCTAGTAATCTTAAATAGTCAGTCTCCTTCTATTGGAAAAAGTAACTTACCTTACCCTGATGATGCAGATCCAAGAGCTCGATTCATATCATGCTCTAATAATAGCACCTAAAGTTAACTTAGTATTATCTTGAATTCCTTTACATGATCTCTGAATCATAAAAGCCGAAATAAATAAATAAAAACACCCTACTACGTTGATTTTCATGAGAACCGACGTTGTAGGGAGTCTACTACGTTGGTTTAACAGTAAATCAACGTAGTAGGGTAATTTGTTTTCGGTTTTTATACCCTACAATGTTGGTTTTATAGAAAATCGACGTTGTAGGGTGTCTACCACGTCGGTTTTTTTATAAAATTGACATTGTAGGGTATAAAAACTAAAAATAAATAAATAAATTGATTAAGGGGCTACCACGTCATTTTCTATGATAAATCGACGTGGTAGACCCCCACTACCACGTTGGATTTTAGAACGACGTGAAAGAGGACTCCCGTATGACGTGTCCCAACTACCACGTCGGTCAAGCAATGTGGTCAACCCAACGTTGTACCCCTTATTATCCGACTATATAGCTCTTTTTTCCAGCAGTGCTCCATCTCACCCTTTGTGTCACTACCATCTCTCTCATCACTTTCTCCCTCTTCTACCTCTCTTTCCTATGATTTTGACTCCACTACCTCCGGTTCGTATTGATCACAATGCATTGGTTTGTGATGTGATGGCATAAATACAGAGTTATGAACACGAGACAAAGAACTTGCTTCGTATTGGCCACATGTTAGTGGCATCGCCTAAGAAATCTCAATCAACAAACTTGTCCGCAAAACAGGAAAAAGCTTTAGGTTGTTTCTGAACCAACAATACAACAATCTTCATGCAATCAAAATGGTAACGTCATTTTCGTGATTTGATCATCAAATACATCATCATAATCCTATTATCCCCGGAGGTGTTCATTCTAGGTGACAGAGTACGAACCTGAATGTCATTCCACCTCCACAAACCTTGTGGCGACCGACACATAACAAAAATATACAACCCCATTCCTGAACCTGACCTGATACTTCATCCAAGTAAGATTTGACTCCACCGCCACAACCCCATGTTGAGATTGGATCTCAACCCGGGTGGGGCCAAGGGTTTTGCAGGTGATGAAGGAGGTGTAACTGTGGGATCATAATCCTAATTGGATTTTAATGGTTGATTAGGTTGTGTTTAGGAGGAGATTGGATGGACGGCTAGGATGAAGTGGAGATTGGATGGATGGTGAGGATTGAGGTGGTGGAAATTATTTAAGGCGATTTCTCTCTCTCTCTCTCTCTCTCTCTCTCTCTCTCTCTCACTCACTCACTCTCATGTCTCTCCCATCCTCTCTCACTCTCACTTCTCTTTGTCCCTCTCAGTGATTGTGCTCTAGCGTGGAGGTGTTCTTCGACGAGTAGAAGTGAGGATCGGCGAGTGTTGGTCCGGTGACGTGGTGAGTCGGTTTCTAAACCAACTCTTCTCATTTGGTTCTTCTTTCTTTCTCTCAATCTGTCTCTCTACCAGTTGTTGTGGTTGGAGAGGCGATCGACGGAGGTGATTGTGTGGCTGTGGCTCGATGAGGTGTAGTGATCGTTGATTGAGCGAGAGGTGCGTCAGTGGATTGTATTTTGGGGAGAAGTGCTCGTAGAAGCACCGTCGAGGTTCTTTGAAGGTTTCTTTAGACCTTCACGGTATGTTAAGCTTGTAGTTGTAGCTCACTTTTGTTGTGTGAGTATTTGGAAGTCGACGGTAGGCCGAAAGGCTCGTCGCAAGCAAATGTGCATCATTTTATTGCTGGATCGGTTGACCGGTTGGTGCAAACAGTCGACCATTCATAGAGCGATTTTGGGACTCTACCTCGTGTCGGTCGAACGATGCCCTTGGGCGGTCGACCGGTGGTGCATTTGAGGCAAGCATGTTGGTTTCGGTCGAATGGGCTCCCTTTACTGTTTGACCGTGTGCACTGTTGTAGGTCAGTTGGGGCGTTGACCATCCAAACGGTTAACTGCCTGTTTAACTCATCCGACCGATGACTTAAGTTAAATAGTGGTTCGGTTCGGTCGACCGACGTTGTTGGGTGCGATGGAGGTTTTCACTGGTGGAATTCGGTCGTCCGAGAGTGCTTTAGGGTTTGACCGGTTGATTATGTTGAGCAATGGTGGATTTTACTGTTGGGTTTTGGTCGAACGGGTCCCCTTTGCCATTCGACCGATTGGTTGTTATGTTCGTTGAACCTGGGAGGTGACCTTCTAAACGATCGACCGGTCCTTGACTTTGGTTCGACCGAACGTGTCTGGTGGGTGGGAATTGTTCGACCGATGGAGTGCCGGTCGAGGCAATTGCCCTGTTTTACTGAGATTCGGTCGACCGGGACTGTTGGTTCGGTCTACTGTTTGTGTCCAGTTTTGCACATTGGAGGTGCGGTTGGTGTGGTCATCCGTGTGAGGCATGTTGTGGTGCCGATGTTCTTCCGGTAAGTGTTCTAGTGAGCACGTGTGTTGCGGCGGTTGCGTGAAAAACCCTGCAGCCCCGTAACTGTTGTGAGAGCTGTGGTTGGGTGAAATTGCACTGGAGCCCAGCTAGTTTGTGCGGGATTGGGTAAAAAAGCCCTGGAGCTCCGTAGTGCGTTCGGGTTGGGTGAAAGAGCCGTGGAGCCTGAGCAAGGACCGCGTGATAAGGGTTGGGTGAAAAAGACATGGAGCCCCTAGACGTTCAGGTTTGGTGAAAGAGCCCTGGAGTCCTGGTTGTGTCGTGGTAGCTGTGGTTGGGTGAAAATGCCCTGGAACCCAGGTTGACGACGTTGAGTGTTGCGGTGGTTGGGTGAAAAAGCCCTGGAACCCTGTGACTGTGTGTGGGAGTTGTGGTTGGGTGAAAATGCCTGGAGCCCAGCCTTGTTGTTTATGCTTTTCTTTGTGGATAGAATTGCATGCTATTGTATTTCTGTTTCATGCATTGTAGAGTTTGGTATACGGGGTTTCCTTCTAGAAACTAAGGCATTATTGCATGTTTTCTTTTCAGGCCGTGATAGACATCAGGGGGTGGTGACCGAGGAGAGGAGCACCGCTACCATATCCTGCTTTCTGTCATTTTGAGGTCGAGTGATTACTTGTACTTCGTATAGCCTTTTTATGTAATCACACTTTTGAAACACTCGGATATATATATATATATATATATATATATATATATATATATATCTATATATATATATATATATGTTGGTGCACCGTTTTCTTTGTGTTTGAGTAATATCCTCTGTTTGATTGTATGTTATAAAATTTTAAATTCTTCCACTATTTGAGGATGTTACAATATCGCCCCTAAATAGTGGAAAATTTAAAACTTGAAAAGATAGATATATCAATAGATTAAATCACAAGGACGTTACGAAACCACACATACATATATCGAGTGGTACACTGTATAATACAGGGAATCAAAATATGATTACATCACAAAAGATATCCAACATATACAAGTGTAATCATATCAACCTTAAAAACTCAGGAAGACATGATCTGGTCTGGGTGCGCTCACCCTCAGTGACCACCTCCTATCAACGCTCACGACCTGAAATGCAACATAAAATATGCCTGAGCTTCCAATAAGAAAATCCTGTATGCCAAACTCCTAAATGCAAGAATTAAACAAATACATGACATGACATGAAAATGCAATAAAATCTAGCAACCACCATCCAACTCGGTTCCTGGCACCTCTCTCCCAACCACAGCTGACACAAACCAAACCGAATCTCAAGAGTCCACTCACCCAAATCCCACAACCACTTGTGCACCTCAGGCACCGTCGGTCAGAGTCTCAGCCAACAAACACACGTGCACAAAAGGCACCGCCGGTCAGAGTCTTGGCCACAACAAACACACGTGCACACAAGACACCCCTTCGTAGAGCCACAACCACGATCTCTCTGAGGCAATAATGTTCGTATCGTCGCCCCAAAAAGGTCGAGGACTCCTTGCCCTCAAGGCCGATCAAAATAGAAACTTAAACCCACAACATCACATGTAACCGATGCAAAACTGGCAGAAACGGTCAAACACAACCAAACACCGGTCGACCGAATCCTCTACCAGAGGACTGACCCAACCGAAAAACCCACTAACTGGTCGAACGGAAAAGGGGACCCGTTCGAGCGAGAACAACCAGTAAAAATCATCTTCCCATTCAAACAAGTGCAAACGGTCAAACAAATAAGACCCACGGTCGACCGTACAAAGGCAGTAAATTCATATAGGAAACAAATTATTCCGGTCGACCGAAACTACAAGGGTCAAACAAATTTTAACTTAATTTAAGTCATCAATTGAACGAGATCTCGGGGCGGTCGATCGTTTTGTGATCTACACCCCCAACTGAGTTAAAATAGTACTTCCGGTCGAACGACAAAGGGGAGCCCTACGACAGGAAACTCCCAGGGCCTTCATCTTTTCGCTCAAAATACAAATCTGGTCGACCACCCAAGGTATCATTCGATCGGTGCGTGATATTAATGCCCTAAAATACACTACAACCGGTCGACCGAACCAAGCACCGGACAACCGTTTCAGTGCTAAAATCTGCTGCACAACTCCGACGAGCCTTTCGGCCTACCGTCGACTACTCAAACACTCACTCTAGCCTAAGTGAGCATAAAAATAAAGCTTGACATACCTTGAAGGCTTGTAGAAGCCTTTGAAGAACCACGTCGACCTTGAAGGCTCGTTTTGATGGATCTTGTGAGGGTCCCCATAAATCAGAGTGGACGTAATCTAGAGTGGCCTTGGTGGTGTGCTTCGTTGGGGAGAAACTGACTCTCTCTTGCTTTCCCAATAGACAATATTCACAGAAGTCTAGACTGCGGATTTTCTGAATTCCAAACAAACCACATTTGTTCAACACCAACATGCCCCTCTCAGTCATGTGCCCCAACCTCATATGCTAAAGTTGGGCCTTTTCCTCACCAGACAACGATGACGCCACGTCGGCATCACACACCAAAGTTTCTCCCTTAAGCATATAAAGCTTGTCGGGCCCAAGCATCTTCCCCATCATTAAAATAAGTGATCATTTAGTGATAGATATGGAGTCATCCTCACCACTAAATTTGTAACCCTTTACAGTCAGACTACCTACTGAAATCAGATTCTTGCTCGCCTTACGAACATGTTGCACATCCGACAAAACCTTCACCAAGTCATCGTGGGTCCTTAATCTGACAGAGCCAATACCTACAACCTCACACCTATCACCATTACCCATCACAACCATTCCACCTGACACCAGTTCATAGGATGAAAACCAGTGCTTGTTTGGAGTTAAGTGGAATTTATTGTCTGTATCAATCACCCAACCATCGGAAACTTCAGACAAACCTGTAGCTGCCAACACAAAATCAGAATCAGACTCGGCAACATTTGATCCTGACTGATCACTACTACCAGAAACCCTCTGCTTCTCTCTGTTCTATAGCTTAAAACATTTTGATGTCTTGTGGCATTTCTTCTTGCAGTAATGACAAATTATATCTTTGTCCGTTGACTTGGTCTTAGAGGTGTTCTTTGAGAAATTCCTCTCTTTTGCCTTACTACGAACAACTAGCGCTTCACTCTTGCTCGAATCAGAACCATCATACCTCTTCTCTATATCAGATTTGGAGGAGTGTGTTTTTGACATCTTATTGTCAAGATAATCCGGATTGCAAGTGACTTGGTCATGTAGACTTCCTCTAGCTTCTTCCACATACTTATGATCGTCTTCTCCTTCAACACTTCTCTCAAAACTTCGTCGGACAAAGACAACTTTATGGTTGACATCGCCTTCGATCACACTTCATTTTATCTTGTTTGGACATTTCTTTTGGCAACAAATTCATGTCGTGAAGAATGTCCTCCACCTCTTATTGCACATCAATTGCGAGCATCTTGACTTGCCCCAAGCGGAAATTAACATCTCGACTCAATTTCTCAATATTCCATTGATTCACCATGTGTATTTGCAAGAACGATCGATAAAACCCAAGAATTCAAACCCAAAAAACTCTGATATCAGTTGTTAGAAATAAGATCAATCCCAAAATACGTAGCGGAACGAAATAGCAAATCCGATTGAACAAAGACGACACAAATAATGCAAATCACCAACACCAAACCACGCAAAACACGCAAGACACAAGATTTTAACGTGGAAACCGAATGCAGGAAAAACCACGGACGACACAACTCAATCTACTATAGAGAAACGAATTACAAGAGAGGCTTACAAAATACACGAACCAACCGACGAGAATCCTGATTGAAATTGCTCCTACCGAATCCACAAGGATGCTCTCTCTCTTTTTCTCAAGAATGCAAAGTAGATAATAAAATACGATATGATATGTCTTTACAAAGGGGTATGAAATTGCATTTATATACGAGACCAAAAACAAGTATTAATTGTACCAAAAAATGGAGTAAAGAAGGTGGAGATAGTGGGTAGAACTGTTCCGAACGGTCGACCGAACTTAAACCTATAACTGATCTTGGGCTCTATCGGTCGACCGTCATGCACTTTGGTTGACCGAAAAACTCCAGGCAATGTCACAACACTCCAACCGGTCGACCGAAAAACTCCAAGCACTTGTCCTGGACCTCCAAATGCAGGAGTGGTCGACCGGTTGAGAAGTACTGGTCCATCGACGTGTCCAAACACTTTGTCCAGACATAGAAACGGTCGTCAGATTGAGAACGACCGGTCAACCAAAATTATCCATGCACTTTGTACTGGACGTCAAACTGCAATACCGATCGACCGAACTTCTACCGGTCGACCGTCTGTTTGTTTTTCCCACAGTAATATTTGATTCACATATTCGTGGTAAAAAACAACAAAAGTAACACGGAAGGATACCATTGTTTTCTATCAAACTAGTTGGTAAGTCAATATGAAAAACTCACAGCAATCGTCCATTCTGGAGTAGAAATCTTATCTAATCCTTTCAACAAAGATTCTAAAGAATTCTTGTAACCATCCATAAAAACTTTAGGACTCCAATATTACTCCAACCATCCTTTTTTTATTTTGCTGCTATGATTAGTTCCAAGAAATGAAGAATTGTTGAAGGTTACACAACTTTCAAACAATCAGTTACATTTCAAACAAATTAATACATAACACATCATGAAAACCAATTTTCATCCCCAAAACAAACCTATATCCACATCACACATATCTCCAAGCCTAAAACATTCCTTCAACCAATTTTCACATCAAACTACACCTTCTGAAGAAAACAAAAAACCATTTCCCAAGGACATTTGGATGTCGAACAACAAAAGCATAGCAACCACAAATCTTCAGCAAACAAAACCACTACCTAAACAAGAACAACACACACCACAACAACACATCAGTCAGAATGAGAGGGGAATCAAAACGCAAAACTTGGAGAAGATAAGAGTTGGAAAACACACCAGAATCAAGCTCATCCTACTAGCCTCGAGGTCGAGGAAGGTCTGGTAGTTCCAGAAATCAGAAATAACCTTGGACAAAATGACGATCGGAAGTCTAAACCGTACACCTACCTTCTCGCCATCTTCACCACAATGTGGTCCCAGGGAGGCATAACGCAGCAATCATGTATGGAATCAAGGACGAGAGGGGTTGAAAGGGCTTTGGGGGTGGATGCAACCCTATAACAAGGGAGTAACATAGTCGGACGAACGGGGAGACGATGGTGATGGATATTAAAGAGGATTAGGTATTTTGAAGAGATAAGGGGATTTGGGGGTTTTAGGTGATGGTTTCGTAGCCGTAACCCGTCTGTCCCAAGTAGGGTCAGTGGTGGGTAATTCTGGGTCATGAAAAAAAATATATATATATATAAGGTGTTGCACTTTTTCTTTTTTGTTGATTACATAACTGTAACGTACCCGAAAACAGCGGAAAATTTAAACAATAATACAGACCGTCAACGGTCAACACAGGGCACGTCACTGGAAATCAAACCAACATATATATATATAAAATATATAAGGTACAGACCCACGTGGAAGTCAAAGTATACATAAGAGTCAACTGTGATTACAACAAAAATGAATATACATGTAATCACTACCTCAACAAAAGAAGATAATAAAGAGAACAGGATATGATCCCGGGGGCACCGTCCTCGGTCACCACCTGACTCTAAACCTGCTCGCTACCTGAAATGCAAACAACAAACATGCCTGAGTTCCCTGCAGGAACCCCGTACACCAAGCCTCCTAAAAATATAAAAAGGAATTAAAGACAATGCAATACAATGCACATGATCATCCGCCTCGGGCCCACAATAATGCCCTCACCGCCTCCGCGGCACTGAACCACTCCTGCCACTAGGGTCAAGTCAGTCCACCGCTGCCTCACAAGGGTCAGTCGACACCACTGCTCCCCAAAAAGTGCAGGAAGGAACCCCCGGTACACGCCGCACCCAAGGAGCGAGTCAGCCCGCCGAATACACAACTCGGGTCAGACGACAGCCACTGCTCCCCCAAGAGTCGCCTAGCGCGCACCCTGCCAGAACATCCTCGGCATACCGCTAAACCCTCGCAAACTGCCCAAGGTTTACGGTACACATCCCTCACACCCCGCTCGGTAAGAGAGGAAACAGTAGTACAATAATACGCCTTCGTCGAAGGTGAAATCCGTACCTTTCAAAGCCGGTAATCAACCGTCGCCTCGGAGCCAGTAGTCGACCTATACTCAACGGATCGCGTGTGGATAAATCCACCAACCTGCGGCAGATCAGTCAACCGCTAAAAGCACACCGGTCAACCGATCCCCCACACAGTACTCGGTACTGTACAAACAAGTCTACCGGTCGAACCAAGCCAACCGAAATACTAACCACTCGGTCTAACAGAGGTCATCTAGCGGTCGACCGTTTGGAAGGTCTACGCTATACATTTTATATAAATATATATCCAATCGGTCAAACCAGGGTCCGTTCCACCGATAAGGAAAACTTCCTGAATCCTGCCTACAGCATTCGGTCGACCGAAACCTACCTCTCGGTCAACCGATCTACAGGCACATCACTGTAGGAAAACTGCACGCGGTCGGTCGACCGGATCCAGAGCGGTCGACCGTTTAGATGGTCAATGCTCGAACCGACCTTGCGCAGTTCGGTCGACCGAGACACACACTCTGTCGGCCGAAGGCCTGTCTAACCTATCTACTGGGTTCGGTCGACCGAAACAACACCGGTCGACCGGCTAATGTAACCCTTTATTTTCCCGCGAAATTTGGCATAAACGGTCGACCGTCACACAGACATCGTTCGACCGTTTTCGGGCAGTAAATCAATATTTATAAATATCGGTCGACCGACTCATATACCGGTCGACCGAACAATGCATCTTCCCGCTGTACAGGCATCATTTAGACGCTGTTCGGTCGACCGAAACACTCAACGGTCGACCGAACCAGTCGTCTTCAACCTCCGTCCAGTAGGGTTTTCACCGGAGAAACGACACCAACGCCGTCCTCTACACTCCCACACCTCTTGGGGAGTTAATATGAAGACTTGGCATACCTCGAAGGAGTTTGTAGACGCCTCCCAAGCTTGCACCACTTCACTCCACTTCTTCTTCTCTTACTTCACTTCTTCTCTCCTTCTTCTTCTTCTTCTTCTTACTGCCTCCTTCTCTTCTCCGAGAATCTCTCTCACTCTCAGATAAAAGTAAAAATGAGGAAGAAAACGTTTGCAATTAATCTAACACCCCTATTTATACAAAAACCTAATCTTATCTTCAACTCACCTCCAAATCCTCCAATCCAAACAATCCACTTCATCCTCCACATGTCTAACACCTCCACCTCTTCATGCATGATTAATTAGGGTTAATTAGGTTTAGGTTAGTTAATTAAGGTGTTTTAGATTAGGTTATTACAATCTACCCTCCTTAAAAGAATTTCGTCCGCGAAATTCGAAACAACTGACTTACCGAAACAACTCTGGATACTGCTTCCTGACATCCTCCTCGATCTCCCAGGTAGCCTCTCTGACACTGTGATGCTGCCACCTGACCTTCACCATCGGAATCGCTCTCCTCCTGAGCTGATGTACCATCTGATCCACAATCTCAACTGGTCTCTCATCTAATGACAAATCCTGCTGGATCTCCGGTACTGATATCTCAATCACATGAGCTGGATCGACCACGTACTTCCTCAGCATAGAAACATGGAAGACGTTGTGAAGCCCTGCGAACTGTGGCGGTAGAGCAATCCTATATGCCACCTCACCGACCCGATCCAAAATCTCAAAAGGTCCAACATATCTCGGACTCAGCTTCCCCTTCTTTCCGAATCTCATCACACCTCTGGAAGGTGAGATCTTCAGGAAGACATGATCTCCTACATCAAAAGTCAGCTCACGCCTCCGCGTATCAGCATAACTCTTCTGCCTACTCTGCGCCGTAGCTAGTCGTCTCCGAATCACGTCGACCTTCTCTGAATACAACTGGATAATGTCAGGTCCAACTAGCTGTCTCTCGCCCACATCACTCCAGCATACCGGCGATCTACACGGTCTCCCGTATAATGCCTCATAGGGTGCCATCCCAATACTCGAATGGTAGCTGTTGTTGTAGGCGAACTCGATCAACGGCAAATGCTCATCCCAATGCCCGGCCCAGTCAAGTGTACACGCTCTCAGCATGTCCTCCAATGTCTGTATCGTCCGCTCTGACTGGACATCTGTCTGTGGGTGAAAAGCTGTGCTAAACTTCAGACGTGTCCCCAGTGCTCTGTGTAGACTCTCCCAAAATCTCGAAGTGAATCTGGGATCTCTGTCTGAGATGATACTGACTGGTACGCCATGAAGTCTGACAATCTCATCAATATATAACTTAGCTAGACCCTCTAGAGCAAGAGTGGTCTTAATGGCTAAGAAATGTGCCGACTTGGTCAGTCGATCGACTATAACCCAAATCGCATCGTGGAATCTCCGTGTCTTCGGTAACCCCGTAACAAAATCCATCGTCACGTGCTCCCACTTCCACTCAGGCAACTCAATCCTCTGCATCTGTCCTGCTGGTCTCTGGTGCTCGATCTTCACCTGCTGACAGACCAAACACCTCGACACGAAGTCTGCAACGTCCTTCTTCATACCTCGCCACCAGAAGTTCCGCTGCAGGTCTTTGTACATCTTGGTGCTCCCTGGATGAATGGAATATCTCGATCTGTGTGCCTCCTCCATGATATCATGTCTCAGGTCCTCTGTCTTCGGCACCCAGATACGGTCTCTGAATCTCAGACCTCCATCCACTCCAACTCTGAAGTCTGACCCATCTCTGGTAGCTAACTGTAACAAACTGCTCAACTCCTCATCTGTAGTCTGAGCATGAATCACTGCTGATACTGTCTGAGGCTCTACTCTCAATCCGGCAATCACTGCGCCCTCAGAGCTATCAGCAAATGGCCTCCACTCTACCAAGGACTCTAGTAGTCTCCACTCCTGAATGCATAGGCCTGCTACTGATACCTCCACCTTCCGGCTCAAAGCGTCTGCAACTGTGTTCGTCTTCCCCGGATGGTAAGAGATAGTGAAGTCATAGTCCTTAATGAACTCAAGCCATCTGCGCTGCCTCATGTTCAGCTCCTTCTGCGAGAACAGGTACTTCAGACTCTGATGATCTGTAAACACCTCGAACTGCTCGCCATAAAGGTAGTGTCTCCAGGTCTTCAGTGCGTGAACCACTGCTGCTAACTCCAAATCATGTGTCGGGTAATTCCTCTCATGGACCTTCAGCTGTCTGGATTCATACGCGATCACCCTCCCGTGCTGCATAAGTACACATCCTAAGCCAACACCTGAAGCGTCGCTATAAATCACGAATCCACCCGTGCCACTCGGCAATGATAAAACTGGTGCTGTGGTCAACAGTCTCTTCAGCTCCTGAAAGCTGTCCTCGCACTTCTGCGACCAAACAAAAGTGACTCCCTTCTGCGTCAGAGCTGTCAGTGGTGCTGCCAATCTCGAGAAGTCTTTGATGAAGCGACGGTAATAACCCGCCAGTCCAACAAAGCTCCTAATCTCTGTCATGCTCGTAGGGGTCCTCCACTGTGTCACTGCCTCTACCTTCGTCGGGTCCACTGATATCCCCTCTGCCGATACAATGTGTCCGAGGAATGCCACTCTGTCCAACCAAAACTCGCACTTTGAGAACTTAGCATATAACTGCTGAGCCCTCAAGATGCTGAGTACAATCCTCAGATGCTTTCTGTGCTGCTCCACATCTGGTGAATAGATCAAAATGTCATCCACGAAGACAATCACAAATATATCAATATACTGCCTGAATGTCCGGTGCATCAGATCCATGAACGCTGCCGGAGCATTCGTCAATCCAAATGGCATCACCAAGAACTCATAGTGTCCATATCTCGTCCTGAAGGCTGTCTTCTGGATGTCCTCATCTCGAATCCTCAACTGGTGATATCCTAAACGCAGGTCAATCTTCGAGAAAACCTTCGCTGACTGCAGCTGGTCAAAGAGGTCCTCGATCCTAGGTAAGGGATACCTATTCTTCACCGTCACCTGGTTCAGCATCCTGTAGTCTATGCACATCCTCAAGGATCCGTCCTTCTTCTTCACAAACAAAACTGGTGCACCCCAAGGCGAGACGCTCGGTCTGATAAATCCAGAGTCCATCAACTCCTGCAACTGCTTCTTCAACTCTGTCAACTCAGCAAGTGCCATCCGGTATGGAGCCTTCGACTGTGGTGTAGTGCCAGCTACCAACTCAATGCCGAACTCCAACTCCCGGTGTGGTGGTAAACCTGGAATCTCCGCTGGAAAAACATCCGCGAACTCCTGCACCACCTCAATGTCCTCTAGCCTCTGAGACTCTGCCTCCGTAACCACAAGTGTCGCCAGAAATGCTGCACAACCCTGCTGTAACAGTCTCTGAGCTCTCACAGCAGATACAATAATGCGACCCCCTCTGCTTCTGATCCCTCGAATCAGAATATCAGGCAAACCCTTCCTCGGGATCAAAATCTTCTTCTCACGGCACAAGACTCGAACATCATATTGGGACAGCCAATCCATCCCAAGTATGACATCAAAGTCCTCCATCGGTAGCAAGACCAGGTCTGCCGGAAACTCCTGATCTCCCGGAACAACCGTGGCGCCGGGGACAAATCTCCCCACAGTGCCCACCAGACCCAGGGGTGTGCTGACCTCCAAAGTGGCAGTCAACATCGCAAGGGTACAACCCAACACTCCCGCAAATCGCTCTGAGATGAACGAGTGTGTCGCGCCACAATCAAAGAGCACCCTAGCTACTGAACCAGCGACAAGAAGTGTACCTTCCACAACAGCGCCTCCATCACGAGCCTCCTCTGCCTGGATGGTGAAAACTCTGCCGGTGCGCTGTCCCTGCTGTGGTCTAAAAGGTGGTCTACCTCCGCCTCCACCTCTGCCGGGTGCTGGTAATCCCGGTGGTCTGCTCGGTCCAGCTCCTCGGCTCGGACAGCTCCTAATAAAGTGGCCCAGCTGGCCACACCCATGACATGCTCCGGGGGTGAAGCACGGCCCAGAGTGAAACCTCCCACATCTACCACAAGGCTCAGGTCGTGGTACTGCAACTCCTGCTCCCTCGAATCGGGGCCTCTTGCCCGGATTCCCTCCAGTCTGACCTCCTGGCCTCCCAGAGAACCTACCTGATGGCCTCCTCTCATCCTGGTAGTTCTCCCTGTAGTCACGATCAAGAACAGAGGCACTCTTCACTGCATCGGCCAACGTGCTCGGCATGTGTGTCAGCACCTTCGTCCTCAACTGCTTCCGGAGCCCCCGGACGAACTTCCCAGCCCTCTGCTCCTGTGTAATATACATCTCGGGACAGTAACGCTCAAGGGCGTTGAACTTCCCGATGTAGCCTGCCAAGGTCATGTCTCCCTGCTGAAGACTCAGAAACTCCTCCCTCTTCGCATCCTGGACATGCTGCGGAAAATACTGCTCGTTGAACTCGCCAACGAACTCCTCCCAGGCTATATCATCTCTGTCCGCAAACACCACTGCAGATGTAGACCTCCACCAGTTGGACGCAGCACCGCCCAAAACATATGTAGCCAGGCCCACTCTCGCCTCTGGAGGACAACCAATAGCACTGAAGATCTTCTGCATCGTGAAGATCCACTCCTCCGCAGCCTCTGCGTCATACTGCCCCAGAAAGGTAGGCGGATGCTGGCGCATAAACCGGTCATGCATAGCGCCAGTCCCCGTCTGCCCAGTCTGTGCTGTCTGCTGCTGTAGCATCTCTGTCAGACGTCCGACCGTATCGAACAACGTCCGACGCTCATCCTCCCATGCCTCATCCCTCGCAGTCTCACTCTCACCACGAGTATGGGCAACGACCTTCCCCCGTCTAGGAGGCATCTGCCAAAGGAAACAAGATAATATCAATATAATCTGTGCATGCATGATCCTCTAGACCTAACTCCTAACTCAAAGGTGGTTTCTTTGGACAAGTACACCGAGATCAACGCTCTGATACCAAATTGTAACGTACCCGAAAACAGCGGAAAATTTAAACAATAATACAGACCGTCAACGGTCAACACAGGGCACGTCACTGGAAATCAAACCAACATATATATATATATATAATATAAGGTACAGACCCACGTGGAAGTCAAAGTATACATAAGAGTCAACTGTGATTACAACAAAAATGAATATACATGTAATCACTACCTCAACAAAAGAAGATAATAAAGAGAACGGGATCAGATCCTGTTCTCTTTATTATCTTCTTTTGTTGAGGTAGTGATTACATGTATATTCATTTTTGTTGTAATCACAGTTGACTCTTATGTATACTTTGACTTCCACGTGGGTCTGTACCTTATATATTATATATATATATGTTGGTTTGATTTCCAGTGACGTGCCCTGTGTTGACCGTTGACGGTCTGTATTATTGTTTAAATTTTCCGCTGTTTTCGGGTACGTTACAATAACAGTAGAAAAAATGTAGCTATAGGAGGCTAGTAGCATACGTGATTGTGATGCTTCAGTTAAAATCTTTTTTTAAGTCAAACTTAATCGCATGTACATTTATCTCTTAATCATGACTCATAATCTACCATCCCACTCATTTACCCTCCCATTCATTTATAATGCATTGGAAATTTTTATGTTTCTTCAAAACCATATTTGTAGTAGTGAGTGGATGAGGGTAAATAATTGTTGACTTATTATATTCTGAATTGATTAATGCAAATTTTCGACCATATTTCTTAGTTGTATAGTTATACATTTTGATATAATTTGTTGTTTACGAATGAGGTCTCAAGTTAATCAACGTAGGCACCTCTAAAGGTGGTACTCTGTTCCGGGTGATCACTAGCACATCAGTTGCTAAGAATGGCCAGACAATACCATGAAAACAACATTTACAATATCCTACCTTGATGTAGTCAGTAATTCTAGCTTAATTTAACCTCCCATTCATTTTTTAGGCAATGGAGATTTTATAATTTTCTTCAAAAACATATTTGTAGTAGTGAGTGACTGACTGTAAATAATTGTTCACTTATTATTTTTTGAATTGAGTAATGTGAATTTTCGACCAACTTTATTAGTTGTATAGTTATACATTTTGAAATAATTAGTTTTTTACATATGATGTTTGAATTTAATCAACATAGGCCCCTTTAAAGGTGACTCTGTGTTTTGGGTGATCACAAGCAAATCGGTTGCCAAGAGAAGCTAAACAATAATATAAAAACAACATTTGTTTTTCCTACTTTGTTGTGGTCAGTTAATCTTGTAGCTTAAAGTCTATTCATAGATATGTAACAAGGAACAAAGTTACAATTAACGTAACTATGAAAAGAAAAATTGTGACCACAGGAGGCTAGTAGCTGATCTTATGGTGGCAGTTTAAAGTAAATCATTTTAAAATCATTTTTTTTTAAAATCAAACTTAGTCACATGTACATTTATCTCTGAATCTTGGCTCATAACCTCCACTCATTTACCTTCCCATTCATTTAAATGTAATGCACATTTTTAAAGTGTCTTCAAAATCATATTTGTAGTAGTGAGTAAGTGACAATATTATTGTTGACTTATTATTTTCTGAACTAACTAATGCAAATTTTCGACCAACTTTGTTAGTTGTATAGTTATACATTTTGATATAATAATATGTTGTCTACGAATGAGGTTTCAAGTTAATCAACATAGGCACTTGTAAAGGTGAGACTGTGTTCCATGTGATCACTAGCACATCAGTTGGTAAGAAAGGCTGGACAATACCATGAAAACAACATTTGTTTTTTTCTTGCCTTGTCGTGGTCAGTAATGAAGCTTAGTTTACCCTTCCATTCATTTATTATGCAATGGACATTTTTAAAATGTCTCCAAAAACATATTTGTAGTAGATAGTGAATGAATGTAAATAATTGTTCGCTTGTTATTTTCTGAATTGGTTAACGCAAATTTTGACCAACTTTGTTAGTTGTATAGTTATACATTTTTATATAATTTGTTGTTTATGAATGATGTTTGAATTTAATGAACGTAGGCACCTCTAAAGGTGATACTGTGTTCCAGTTGATCACTGGCACATCAGTTGCTAAGAGAGGCTGGACAATACCATAAAAACAACATTTGTGTTTTTCCTACCATGTCGTGGTCAGTAATTCAATCTTAATTTACCCTCCCATTCATTTATTATGCAATGAACATTTTTAAAATGTCTTCAAAAACGTATTTGTAGTAGATGGTGGATTACTGTAAATAATTGTTCACTTATTTTTTTTTGAAGCTGAACAATACCATTAAAACAACATTTGTTTTTTCCTACTTTGTCATGTTCAGTTAATCTCATTTTAGCGCAAAATCTATGCAAAAATATGTAACAACGAACAAAGCTACAATTGCAGCGTAGATATGAATAGAAAAATGTGGCTAATAGGGGGCTACTAGCTGATGTGGTTGTGTTGCTTCAAAGTATATCATTTTAAAGTCATTTTTTTAAATCAAACTTATCACATGTATATTTATCTCTTCAACTACCACATACTAATTTTAATATCAATTTGAGTTGAGTGTTACTGTCGATTGAAAATGTCCGAGAAGAGTCGAAATTTATTGAATTTTGAAGAGTTTAGATCAATGGTCCATTTGATATCAATTTTTACTACATGTTCTTTATCTGTGATATATTTATTCTACAAATTTTCATCCAAAACATAATCAGAAATTGTAGAAAATGAAGCCACAACCAAAATTTCCATTCTATTCACAATGAATATACGAAGGGTGTTTGTACAGAATGACGATATCATTTACGATCATCCCATCTAGTATTCAAGTCAGAAAATAGAAGTAATAACAAAATGAATAATACATTTGTGATGCAATCTACTAAGATTTCTCTGCATTAAACAGATTCACAACATTCCTCCTGCAAACCCAACTCCAACATTCATAATCACAATCACAACATTCCTCCTCTAAACCCAACTCCAACATTCATAATCACAATCACAACATTCCTCCTGCAAACCCTTCTCACAATCACAATCATAATCACAATCAAGCAAACAAAATTTCTGTCTCAAATTTCAATTCAAGCACACAAAACAATTAACATTCATACATTAATTCACATTAAATGGATCGATTTTGTATTCACGCAACATATATTGATGATCAACCTACAAACATGTGTAATGAAAAAGGCAACCCACCTATCACGTGTCTTGTCGAGTTGCGATTGTGAATATGGACCAAGATTTTCTCCGAAGACCAACAAATTAAACAAAGACATAAACATACAACTTCATTTAAATAAGATGTATATCTCAATATAAGGTAGAAGCTACGTATTACCTCTCGTAAATCTCCCTCCTACAAAGCCCACTCCACAATTTCTTCCATATACCTCATGATAGTACCCGCACTTAGTATTTTCAGTTTGTTTATGGTACTACAATTAAGACATAATGTATATTACGAAACAACAAAATTAATTGAAAATATGGGGCTGATTGTTTCAAAAATAATTTAATTATCCTACCTTCGTAGCATGCCAAGTTGTTGTCTTTTTTTGGCATCTTTTTCTTCCTAATGCTTTATATATATCCACAAGTCAACAGAAATGGATAAATATCAAAATTTATTATAAAATTTGACAACTACAATGTATTTTTATGTTTTAAAGTAGTAATTTAATAGAACTTACAATCGCACAATCTGCTTCAAATCTTTCATGGGTTTGTTCGAAGCTAAAGGATCAAACCAATATGCAGTATTTGTATTGGGACAAATAACAACTAACATTCAATGATCACTAGATAACATTCATTCAAAAAACATAATTAATTAATTTTAATACTACATGTATCATATCAAGTAACTAAAAACATACCTCTACCAATACGGTGCAAGATAACACCTCTTGTCCCCCTCAGCCATCACCTTTGCAATATTTTGTGCTCGGGTGACGCCATTTTGTCATCGAGGGTGTCAAAGAAATGTTGGACATAAATATCCAAATCTCTTTCCATAAGGCATTTGGTAAAGAGACCTATATATTACAATCAATAAACATTATTTAAATGCTAAAACTTAAAACATAAACAAATATCGTGAAAAGTAACATATATATGAATGACTTACATTAAATAAACTTAAATGATTGTCATACACAATCTGTATATCTTTAGAAATTGCATGACATCACTCACGATGACATACAATTTCGGTTCTAAGCCATTTTCGGTTGTGTAGCCTACGACTTTTTTCTCCATAACACTCTCCATAGCATCATCCTCGGGTTTAAATTTTATGAAATTGTATAACAATAAGCAGTTCTTAGGAACCACATTTTCATTAAACCCGGCAATTTTTTTGGATCGCTTGCATTGTGGAGGTTTCACCTTTAACATAAAAAATACATTGTTAGAACATTCCTACTTAAACAATATATATGATTATTATAAAACCGTATATTAATTCTAAATGAATACCTTTTTGTTCGTTTTCCGTTTTATTAAAGAATGTGGCCATTGCAATACGTAGCCTTCGGCCTCCCCAACCATATGAACTTCAGATTCCTGTATTGGCACGAACGCTTTACCTTCGACAAGATTATCTAAAGCCACTGCTACATTTTTTGATCCGATTTTTGCCCCATGATGCATCTTCGACGCATATACTTTTTCATAAGCTACAAGTTGCCAATCGGGTTCTCTTACAAAAAGTCACATTTCCGACCATCTTATAAAAAGATTTAATCTAAAATTAACAACTATCAATAACTAACATTACCAATGTAATTAAATACCTCAATTGTTTCTTTTTCCTTAGTTGTTGGTATTGATGTTTCCTCAATTGCAGTTGGTGTTGGCTTCACGATTACCTTTTCAGGATTAATACTTGATGTGCTCCAAGGCATTGGCATATAATAAGGTAGGTTGTTCATAACATAGATATTTTTCACCATACCTCCAAATCTGCCCCCGATTTTTCCTTAATTCGTGATTTTCCCGAGTAATCCCCCAATCTGAACAAGATGATGACCCAAAGTATTGACGAATTCCAATTCGACTACCCACACCTCGAACTCGTCCTCGATGCTCCTCTTTACCCAAAGCCATGGATAATATGTGATTTCTACCATCTGAGACAAATTCTCCTTATAAGGCTTGTAGTTAAACTCATCCTATAAGAAATTATATTATAAATATTATACTGATTAAGATACAAATATTACATTTAAATGTAATACTTACAATCTTGTTTCCAATATTTGCAGACTCGTCGGTCATGTAACTTCCATCGGGTCTAATACGTGCTCCTTTCCACTTTTTTTTGCCTAGGTGGTGGTGACGATGGAGGCAAATTACTTGCTTACTCTTCGCTTAGACCAGATTGCAAAGCATCTTCTTTTTGCTCTACTCTTTTTTCGACCATCATTTGCTCCTCAAGTTTACGATAGCCTCCCCGGGACAATCGATGGAGAGACGTATTTTTGGATTGCCGGTCTTTATTAAGCTCTCATAGGGCGTATAATGATTTTTTTATGAAAACAGATTATGAAAATCTAATTCAGTCGGTAAGAAACTATTAAAATCTTACCAAAAATTTTGGGGTTTGTCTTGATTTAAGGAAATGTACCCAAGTTGTTGTAGTAATAAAGTTGTAATTTAAACAAGGATTTGATCCTTGTACTACCCAAATACAAAGTTGGTTGTCAACTTTGTTTTAAAATCTTTCCACTAATTGCCCACATACGACAACGATATTTTTTTTAACAATTTCATGGGCTCAACAATTAATTTCTCCTACATTAAACAACAATAGATAGTTAGATAAAAAAACTTACATGACAAAAATCACTAATGTACAACATAGGAAGTAAAATCTTACCATTACATCTTGCCAAATTTGGTCTTTATGTGAAGCGTCGACCACACACCATTTTTCAACACATGTTGACTTTCGTTCTTGCTAGAGTACCCAAATAACTTCTCCAGTATTTTGGTTTGGTCCGATTGACTCCAACACATTATCAAACTGGAGAGGTAATGGACCTTCTTTCTTATCCAATAACTGAAACTAGAGCATCAAAGTTGCTCCACCTGTGTGAGATGTCATGAAATCCTCATCGTTACTTTTAACTTGCACGTCGATGTCAGTGTTCAGTTTTTGCCAATCGGCCTTCTTCTTCATACCTATCTACCTCAAATAAGAAAGAAACACAGTTTATATCAACTAATAAAGTAGAAAATGATAAAATTGCAATTGAACCTTTATTGTTTTTGCCTAAAATCGTTAGTTCGGTGAGCACCAACTGAGTAACACCAACATATTATCCGTCAATGCAGATTACACCGACCATTGCCACAGTTGCAATATTACTGACGAATTAAGGCTTATAGCGATGGATATGTTCAACGTTCTAGTTTGTTTGAAACCTACAAAGATGGATATGTTCTGTCTTTGAAGTCTAGTGGAGATTTAAAGTGACGAATATGTATCATTGTTGTATGATCCACCCATAACCCATAAAAACCTATTTCGCTCTTTACAGATTCTAGTTTCTGTGATCAAAAGTCAAAATGGTATAATTCATCCAAAATAACAGCCACAAACACAAAACCTGAACAATACATAACATACATTGATCCAAAATACATCACATCATCCAGAATCTTGTATATATATTGAAGTCAAAGTTAATTTTCGAAATGAATGAAACTGAAGTTAATTTGTCAATGCTAAACATAAGAAAAGCAACACTATTATATCAAAATACGCCACCAAACCTCCAATGTTAGCTCCGCCTGAAGGTCCCTAATCATCATCCCGTTTGTGTGGCGGTTGTGGTGTGTAAAGTGGAGTAATATTAATATCCTGCAAGTCCAATATATTATAAATTTCTAACTTGAGGTTAAACTTCATATGAAAATTTTAAAGATAATTATCATAATTAAAATTTGATTAACATACCTAAGAGTTGTAACCCAACTTTGCCAACAGGATGTCAACGCCATCCGCGTAATTGCGAGGTTTTACTAAGTCTCGGCGAGCGAGCTCCCCACTTGCCTCAGCACCTCGCTCTCTCGGTTTCTCTGCACAACCTTTGATCTAGTGTTCAGCTTTGCTTGGGATGCCATTCCACGAGGTCCATACAAGTAACTTTATTTTCAATTGAACCTTTATTTTCAACCTTTTCAACTTTACTAATGCCATTGTTAACCTTTTCTTTCAATTGAACCTTTATTTTTGACTTTTTGTTTATGGCTCGTAGGATCCTCGATCCATATTCCCTCATGATGATCATCTCGGATAAGTAAGTTGTCAACAGTTATGTCATCATCAGGCGAATTAAGTTTAGGTACATGTGCAAACGGGGGAATTTGTCCAATCTCATTAACATCTTCTTGACAAATGATTTGTCTTTTTCCTTCTAAAACTACCAACCATTCATTAGCACATGGGTCTGTTACATAGAAAATCTATTCTGCTTGAGATGGCATAATGAAAGTATCTTCCTTAAAATCTTCTTTTTTAAGGTTCACAAAAGTAAACCCCAACTCATCGACTTGAAGACCATTAATATTGTTGCTGGATTTCGTTCCTTATACTTGTATATATATATTAAATTTTACAAGCAATTTGGATTGGTTATCATATTTTTCAACAATTTTATGTACACAAATTCCTAATTGTATTTCAATATATATTATACACTAATTAAATTGAAATATATAGATTGGATCATACCTAGGGGATTATCAAATCACTTTTACCAATCAGAAGTCGAGTGGCACATCGGATTGCCACATAATCACCTCCAAGTGTTCACCAAACTCTAAACAAGATTAGAGAGAACGAAGCAAGCCAATCAATCTCTAACTCAAGGTTTGAATCTAGCTAATAACCATTTCTATGCTCCAAAGAATTTAATATCTCAAGCACTCAATTAATAAAAGAACTTTTGGATGGATTATGTGGAGAAAATATGGAGAGAGGAGAATATTGCATTATTCTAGCAAAGGAAGGAGGAGGGACCCATTTATAGAGCATCCTCAAATCCACATCATGTAACCACTTACACATGATCCCTTGTTAATTGGTGCTCTAAACAAATCATATTTCGACACATAATCATCTCATAACCTCCTTTGACCAAGTTGGAACAAATCCAGCCCATAATTAGAAAATTTCTCTTATTATTGCAGGAAAAATCATGGGCAAATGGTTGAACGAATCGGCCAACCGGTCGTTCATTTGGTTATCTAGAAAAGTTCCTGATAATCTTGGTCGAACGGAATACCACACTGGTCAACTGTTTTGTAACAAGAAAAGTTCCTATTATTTTTGATCGAACTGCGCGTCCACCCTGTCAACCATTTTCAAAACCCAGAAATTACTATTAAATCCGGTTGACCGTTTTTGGAAAAACGTTCGACCGTTTTGCACTATTTTTTGCCTTTACCAAATTTTGGATCAATATCCAACAAAATTTGACCTTTGGGGTTTTAGCAAATTCATATGTTATAATGTTGTGGATCACATCATATTATGTAGTATATTATCATATGTAATGTCAAACAATATACCACATAATATATACATCTGATACAAATTTATTTGATATTGTAACCATGTCGTTATCTCGATATATTAATTTTATTGTTGTACCACATGCATCTTTTTTTCATATCATATGAAATTTAATATATCACCTAAAACATAAAATTATATTTCTTGTTTCTCAGTTTTGTGGTGTGACGTATAGGAGAATCTAAGTTATACAAGCAATGATATAACACATTTTATATCATAAACTATAAGCGTGTATCTAGCTACACATTATAGTTACCCAAATTACAAAGATGTTTTGCTCACTTGAACTAAACACAATCCACTTAGTGATATAAGTAATATCTATCCCTTGCCTCATGATATTAAGAATATTATACAAGTAGAAATGTGTCATCTTTGTATTATATATTCTGTTCTTCATCTCTTAAGCGAATTATAAATATGTAATTATACATAAGTTACATTGTACACATTATAGTTTGCTTTAACAAGGGGCCCAGCAATATCATCACTTAAGTCAAGAGGGCATTGATAATCTTTTGACATATCATTCTTTCCAACATAAGTCATGTATAATCAACTATTATCTTTATCACTATACTCAATGATAGCTTTTGATAATAATCTAATGATACACTTCTCATGTGAAAAAAATTTCATATCTTAGGATTCAAAGACACAATGAAACATTAATGACACAAAAAGACAATTTCATAATGTTTCATTTGTTAGGTCAATTCAATATACGAAAAAACATTTTCTATTTCATATACTCATGTTGTTAAATATTTGTAGAGCTACAATATCTCTTCTAACCAACATGACAATCTTAACTCATTAATCAATGTCTCATGTTAATCACCATAATTGTGAATTACTTTTGATTTATGTAATTCTTTATGTTTCAGAGCTCTATGGTTAATGACCAAGAGCCTCTTCCTTAACACGTCCAAAAGATGAATACATTAATCAAGGAACAAAATGTTGTTACATTCAATTCATAATAAAAGACATATAAAAGAATACTTTTAGAATACTTTCCTTTCAATTGTCCACCCAGTTGGATTTAAATACCGCAACATTGAATTTAGTAAATTTCAGGCCCATATTTCTTCAATCTGACCATAATAAGACATATTGGCATATATGAGATTTCTATCTTTCGAACTAGATATGTGCAATGATTTAGCTACCAAATTGATCCTACGAATCTGCATTATGCTTTTCTCATCCTCCATTTTGGTATAGAAAGAAAAGCCATTGATATCGTAGCCATTATAAGATGTCACTACAGGATTAGCTCTATATGCCAACCACCTCAAATTTTCGGAAACATCACAACCGTACACAGTTTCCTTGAACCAATCAACAAAAACTTTATTGTGAGCATTAATTACTTTTTGATCAGTCCATGTAGGATGTTTTTCCTTCACTATGGTCACGTGCTCATCCAAATAAGGTTGGACTTTATCAGAATTGTACAACACATAGAAATATGCTTTCAAGAGATCCTCACCTTTTGGACTTATCATCTTCGGACCACGCGTACATTTACCTCCAATCCTATCTTCATGTCGGTTCTTAGGAAGTCCAACACTCTTTGTATGAGTCAAATACTTATTATAAAACTCAAATACCTCCTTAACTATGTAACATTCAATGGTACTCGCATCTGGCATTCGTCGAGTGTTACAATAATATTTCAACTCACCCATGTAACGCTCGAAAGGATACATCCATCTTAAAAAACCAGACTAAGTAACTTAACTTCTCTAACTAGATGAACCACCAAATGAACCATAATGTCAAAAAAAGATGGCAGAAAGTACATCTCCAATTGACATATCGTAACAACCACTTCATTCTGCAACTTATCCAAATACTATGGATCGATTACTTTGCTGCAAATCTTGTTGAAGAAAAAACAAAATTGATAATTGCATGTGTAATGTGTTTTGGCAATATCGATCTAATAGCAATAGGTAACAATTGTTGCATCAACACATGACAATCATGAGACTTCAAACCAAGTAGTTTCAAATCATTCATTGAAACAAGACTACTAATATTTTGTGAATACCCCTGCGACACTATGACACCATGTAGAAACTGACACAAAACTAATTTTGCTGGTGGTAAATACTTACGAGTACCCTTACTCTCTGGTGCTAGTTTTGCTTGAATACCAAGTTCAAGTAGATCAAGTTTGATATTATATCCATTCGTAGTCTTACCAGGTATGTTTAGAAGAGTTCCTAACAAACTGTCACAAACATTTTTTTCGACATGCATCGCATCAATACAATGTCTGACTTCTAAGGTCTCCCAATATAAGGAATGTTAAGAAAGATGGATTTTTTTCTTCCAACTATTCTTATAATTTCCGCATTTGTAAGGCTTGTCGAATGCACATTGGATGTTCTTCACTTGCTCAAGAACATGTCTTACACTGATTTTTGCATGGGCTTCTTCGAATTCCTGCTTTCCGTTAAATGCCATTTTCATTTCATGGTACAAATGATTTATAGGAAGAAATTTGCGATGACCAAGATACACTATCTTATTGTCATGCACAAGCTGCACAGAACACATGTTTTCTTCACTAATAGGACACGTTTGGTGACTTTCACAGAATAGCCAGATAGATTTCCATATGCAGGGAAGTCATTCATTGTGCAAAATATCATCGCACGCATTGTAAATAACTGTTCGCGGTGGGCATCCCACACTTGCTCACCATCATTCCACAATTTCTTTAAGTCATCAATCAAGGGAACCAAATACACATCCATGTCATTACCTGGTTGTTTTGAACCAGAAATCATTAAAGACAACATCATGTATCGTTGTTTCATGCCTAACCATGGAGTTAGATTGTATATAACAAGTAGAACAAGCCACAAACTATGAAGGCCACTCAAACTCCTGTAAGGATTCATTCCATCAGTACACATACCAAGTCTCAGATTTCTGGATTCTTGACCGAACACCGGAAAATCTGAATCGATCTTCTTCCATTACGGAGAATCTGCAAGATGTCGAAGCATCTGATCATTCACTTTATCATGATTTGTGTGCCACGTCTGATTAGTAGCATATCATGCATCCTATTCATGCTAGATATCCTTAATTTTATCCCAATATTGTGGTACTCGAGTGTTTGTTGTTATATTTCAGGTATTAGGTAATAAATAAAAGAAGGGAAGAGAAAAATGGCTAAAACGTAAGAAGAAAGGGCTTAAATGAAGCAAAATGGACCTCTCTGTCATGCACAAGGACCCATCTGCAAGAGGGAAAGACCTGGACATAAGCCCGGAGGGACCAAATAGCAAACCGAGAAACTCCACACCATCATGAGGAGTATGTTGGGCAATTAGATTCACGTACAGACTCAAACAACCAATTCGGGTGCACCACACATGGAGCATTGAAGCAACAAAGAAGCCAACAAAAAATGGGGTCGAATCTGACAGAAAGTGACCATCAATTGGTGGTTCTAGACAGCCAATTGGCGGTCCAATATGCTCAGGATTTGACCCAACTTCTCGTGGTTGTGTATTATGATGTTTGTATCCATTTGTAGAAGGTTCATTAGTCCCCCATCGAGGGATTGTCCCCATTTTCCTTTTTTCATGCCTATATATAGAAACACCCATTGTTTGGTGGCCATTCTGTCTACCTAGAGTAAGCCTTGGAGTAAAACGCAGGTGGAGAAGAAATCTACTTGTAATGGGAGTCATGTAAATAAAATAATTCTTCATAGTTTTGTTTTAATGTTGTCTTTTTTTTGCTTGCATGTTTAGCTTAGTTTTGTTTTCTTAATCTTAGTATAATTAGTAGAATGTCTTTCTATCTCAATATAGTTTCAAGCTGAATGTGTAGTGAGTAGTTTCATCCCCCTTTGGGGTGGAGGTGATGTAGATTATGTGATAGTAATGGGTTCTTTTATTTGTGTGATTTCATGTGCTTAATGTAGATCTATATTCGTAGCATGCTTAAAATTGTATTAGATGTGATAATGTCCACACTAGGTACTTATCTCATGCTAGCTTTAGTGTTTATCTTGTTGCTTGTAATGGTTTGATGGAAATGGATTGTTATGTATGGATCCATGTTTGGTGCACATTCACATGAATGATTTAGGTTGTATGTAGGATTAATTGATGTTTGAATGGCCACACTAGGTACTTATTGCATGCTTGATAATCTAAAATCAACCTCCACTTTATGTGAGATATGCATGTTCATGGTTTGCCATGTGTTGTTGTGCATCCTACACTTAGATTCTACACTAGCCTCTTCTTGTATGCCACACAAACTACACTTGTGCCTAATTGAAATGAAGAGCCACTCACACACATACATACCTACACACCTCCACTCCATGGGGGTTTAGTTTAATTGTTAATTCATTCATAGTTTAGTCTAATCAAACTTCTTCTCCCCTTTTTTGCACTTGACTTCTCAAAAACACCTCCTGTTAATTCATTCATAGTTTGACACACCTCCCTGTCAACTCGACCCACACTTGCCACATCTTCACCGACGTTGTGTACTTGTGGTATTTAAAACGATTCATTAATCAAGTTTTTGGGTGTCGTTGCTGAGGTGGTGTTTTGTCCAGACTCTGGTTTGGACGATTCGAGTGGATTAATCTTTTGTTTTTAGTTTCTGTTTGTTTCAGAACGTGGCATCATCAGGGGAAGGTCACAAGAGAAATTTGGAGGATTAAGCAGACACTTGGACCGCCAATCAGCGGTCTGGTGAGAAGTTTCTTACTCCTCTTTTCTTGTGTGTGTTTTTACATGGAATAATGTCGTCTAGGAGCGCAATTTAGCATGTTTGAACCTGTAGATTGATCCCAAATCAATCAATAAACCAATCAATCCCCTTTTTATACAACTTCGGTCAGGCTATGATGGTCACAATCGGATTACTCTCCTAATGCGTACGAGTCATAACTGCCAATGTTTACTTAATTTTAGATTAAGGCTTCACTTGAGTGTGGTTTGTGGGGCTAAGGGAGTGGTGATGAAATCCCCCACCTTATCTTTAAGACTATAGGTGGTTCCCCTTAAAGATATTTTGAAATCTTAGGCTAGCAAGCAACTCACCAAACGAGCACTCACCTCACTTTTGTTACAATGCACCTTACTAACTAATGCATGCTCTAACCATGCATGAATGAGAAAACGGGTGCACGTACCTCGCGCTAGCAATCAACAACAAGAATTTAAACCAAATGAAAGACAATGTGCATGCAAGGTCTACAAGTGATGCATGACCTCGATGGCAATTAGTCTTATCTTTTGCTTTGAGTTTTATGGTCCAAGTTATCTTTAAAAGGGGTCATGCAAGCCAAATCAATTACTCACATTTAAGCAGAGCATGCATGACATCAACAGTGGATGGAAACAACTAAATATAGGCAAGGGAAGCTACTGTAAAAATAGAAATTCAAAATGGCTCACTAGAGTCGCCAGTGGCAGATTCAAATCCGCTACTAGCGGATTGTCTGGGGATTCTGGTCCCCATACTTCACCAGAATGCTCCCACACTCCATTGGTTCCCCTTTCCCACTAGTGGACCCTTCCAGTACCATAAGAACAAAAACGAAAAAAATAAAAGCAAAACCCCACCAAAATGGTGAACTCGACTGCGAAAACGACACACCCTGGCAACAACGCCAAAAACTTGATTGAATCAGTTAAAATAACCACAAGTGCATGGCCACGTTGAATGGTGGAAAATACGAGTCGGGCCACAAGGAGCGTGTGTGAGTCGGATTCACAATACTCGAGTGGGGGACAAGAAGAAAGAGATGTGATCAAAATTAAACTACAATGCGTGGGAAATCGGAAAAACGATTAATGAAAACTAAACCCCTCACGGGGTAGAGAAAGAATGCGAATATGAAAATGTGTGTTGTGTGTGTCTATTCAAATGTGCTCATCAAAACATATGACACGTGAAATCCATAAAACTCAAATTCAACTTTGCCTTCACATGAAATAAGATAAAACATTATCATTAAAACATACAAGACAATAATTGAAATGAAGGAAATGTGTTCACATGCATAATGACTCAAATCCAACTGTCTCCACATGAAATAAGATTTATCATAATCATTAAAACATACAAGACATTAATTCGGATAAAGCCAACATGAGCACATGCATGCACATGTCTTGTTTCCTTCTTCCACTCCATTCTTATCCTAACGTCATCATTCCCCATAAAATGGTCCACTAATCTAAGCATGTGCAAAGCTTCAATCAAGAGCATTAGCACATCAAAGATAAGAGTGAAATCTCATTAGATGATTATGGAAATCATGTAAGGCTCAAAGGATTAAGATTAACACACACAAACTACTATATCACATGATCAAATCACTTTCTTCTCCACCCCCCAATGGGGATGGACTACTCACTACTCATCCCTACACTAAAGAAAGCATAAAAGTAACATGAACCCATAAGGGAAAAGGAAGAAGACTAGATTAAACAAACATCAAACACAAATGAATTGGCATAAAACAGAAAACATCCACATAAAGAACAAGAAGTAAAGTAGATTAAAAAAGGAAAACACAAAGTTTGCTCCTCTCCAACCGCCTTATTACACTACTAAAATAGGAACTAAAACCTACTCTAACGGGGGAAGGATGAACAAGAGGTGGAGAGGAGGGATTACAATGATATTCATAGAATAAATAAGGGTTTGGATGGATCTGGGAGCAATCTGATGACTTTCATAACTTTCTCTATAGTCCGGTGCACCCAATTATCAAGTACGAGCCACGGGAGAAATTGGGGACCAATTGGACCAAAATGATCCGCCAGTGGTGGATACAAATTCGCCACTGGCGGATCGTTTGCGCCCGATCGGTCCCGATTTCTTCCAGGAGCTTAAATGTTGTAATTGGCACGTTGGGTGAAGCCTTGGCCCACTGTCTTGAACCTATTTGAGTTTAAATGGCAAAATACTAAAATGGTTCAAGTCATGTGTCACAATACTTTGCATTTCACAATCCGGTCCCTTCGGACTTTCACTTGGGTCATTCCTGATTTGCGATCCATCCTTTGTGCATTAGAAATGGGTCCATAAGTCTTTAATTCGGTCCATTCTTGTTGTACTCATGTCCTTTTTGTTCCCTTTTATCTTCTTTATTACCTAACACCTGAAACACTACAATAACAACTCTAGTAGCACAATATTGGGGTAAAATAAAAGATATATAGCATGAATATGATGCATGATATGCTACTAATCATTAGACATTGTCTAGCTGTAAGTAGCGATAGTGACCTTAGGATGTTTGAGTTGTGTTTGCTAGATTAGGCTTCTACCCTCACCTTTACCTACGCTAGCTTTAGGGATTCTTCCCTTCTCCTTTGAGTCATCTTCTTGTCACATAATTCTATGTTATAGTCTCCTCCCCTTTATAGACTCTATAAGCATTTTATGGTCAAGTTGAGCACTTTTTGCGAGTTGGGCCATGTGGTGCTGAGAGTGGTCAACTCGAGAGTTCTTTGTCGAGATGGGTGGTTACATGGCCGACCATGCATTTTATCGTTGGGCTCGAGTCCTAGTGGCCAATGTCTACTTGATTTGAGATTTAGGGATTTTGATTAGGAGTGATTTTTTAGGATAAGGAAAGGGTGATGAAATCCCCACCTTATCTTGTATGGGACAAACCCCCTTAGAAGTGTTTGATTCATAAACTAGCAATCAAGCTCTCCAATCAAACACTGACCTCCCTTTTGTCTTGATTCACCTTACTAACTAATGCATGCTTTGACCATGCATGAATAAGAGAATGGGTGCATGTCCTCACGTCAGTAATCGAAAACAAGAAATTAAAGCAAAGGAAAGACAATATGCGTGTACGGTCTACAGATAATGCATGAACTAGATGACAATTGATCTAATCTTTTGCTTTGAGTTTTAAGGTCCAAGTTGTCTTAAGAAGGGGTCATGCAAGCCAAATTAAATTCTGATACTAAAACAGACCATGCATGGCATAAACAGTGGAAGGAAACAACTATAAAATAGCACAAGAAGCTACTGTAGAAACAGAAATTGAAATGGGCTCACCAAATCCACTACTGGCAAACTGTCTGGGCATTCTGGTCCGCAGACTTCACCAACACTCTTCTTTGTTTCTTTAGGTCTCCCTGTCCACCTGTTTCTCCTTCGAGTAACCAAAAGAGAAGAAAACGTAAAAAGAAAAAAAAACACCACCGAAATGGTGAACTCAACTACGAAAACGGCACTCCCTGGAAACGACGCCAAAAACTTGATTGATTTAGTTATAATACCGCAAATGCACTGTTGCAATGAAGCGATGGCAAGTACAGGTTGAGTCCAGAGGGAGCACATGCGAGTCAAAATCCACCATACTCGAGTGGGAAAAGAAGAGAGAAATGAGGTTGGAATTACACTACAATGCGTATGAAATCAGAAAACAAACAATAAACTAAAACATGTAGGGGTAGAGAAAGAACATGGACATGTAATATGTGTACGTGTGAGTATTCATTTGTGCTCATCACAACATGTAATACATGAAATCCATAAAACCAAATCCAACTTTTCCTCCACATGAAATAAGATAAAACATTATTATTGCAACAAACAAGACACTAATTGAAATGAGGCTAAAAAGAGCTCATGCATAATGACCAAACCCCACTATCTCCACATGAAATAAGATTTAATACAATCATTACAACATACAAGACATTAATTAAGGTGAGGCCAACAAGAGCACATGCTCCCACATGCCATGTTTCCTTCTTCCACTCCATCATTATCCTTACCTCATCATTCCCAGTAAAATAGGCCAACTAATCTAAGCATGTGCGAAGCATCACTCAAGAGCATTAGCACATCAAAAATAAGAGTGAAATCCCATTAGATGGTTATGGAAATATGTGAGGTTCAAAGGTTAGGAATAACACACACACCTAATACATCATGTAATCACATCACCTTCTTCTCCACCCCCCCAATGGGGATAGACTACTCCCTAATTATCTTTAAACTAAAGAAAGCATAAATACAACCCAAAACCATAACGGAAAATTCAGAAAGCTAGATTAGGAAAACAACACACATGAAGGAAATTGCATCAAATAGAAAACATCAAAGTAAAGAACAAGGATTCAACTAACTTGAAATGAAAACATTACAAGGCTTCCTTTTCTTCTCCCTTTACACTAATGTGCAAAATTAAGGCGAGGCCAACAAGAGCACATGCTCCCACATGCCATGTTTCCTTCTTCCACTCCATCATTATCCTCACCTCATCATTCCCAGTAAAATATGCCAACTAATCTAAGCATGTGTGAAGCATCACTCAAGAGCACTAGCACATCAAAGATAAGAGTGAAATCTCATTAGATGGTTATGGAAATCATGTGAGGTTCAAAGGTTAGGAATAACACACACACCTAATACATCATGTAATCACATCACCTTCTTCTCCACACCCCCCAATGGGGATAGACTACTCCCTACTTATCTTTAAACTAAAGAAAGCATAAATACAACCCAAAACCATAACGGAAAATTCACAAAGCTAGATTAGGAAAACAACAAACATGAAGGAAATTGCATCAAATAGAAAACATCAAAGTAAAGAACAAGGATTCAACTAACTTGAAATGAAAACATTACAAGGCTTCCTTTTCTTCTCCCTTTACACTAATGTGCAAAATTAACCTATCTAATGCAGGAAGCAAGAAGATGAGGAGGGATTACAATCGTATTTATAGAGCAACACATTGTTTGGATTAATCTAGGTGTAATCAGATGGCTTTAAATCAAATTTGATGGTCTTGGGATGCTCTTACCCGATAACCCGACCTACGGCCAAAATTTGAGACCCAAATGACTAGGTTGATCCGCAAGTGGCGGATCCGAGTGTGCTGATCCGGTTGAGATTTTGGTAGTTGTTAAATTTCTTTGTTTCGCACGTGGGGTGAAGCCCTGGTCCACGGTCTCGAACCGATTTGGTTTTAATTGGTGAAATACTAATATGGTTCAAGTCATGTGTCACAATATTTTGCACTTCAAAATCAAATCCCTCTAGGTTTTCACTTGGGTCCTTCCTGATTTGCGATTCAGTCCTTGTGCATTACAAATAGGTCCAGACGTATTCAATTCAGTCAATTTTTGTTGCATTGAGGTCCTTTTTGCTCCCTTTTTTTCTTATTTATTACCTAACACCTAACACCTCACACACTACAACAAACACTCGAGTAGCACAATTTTTGGGTAAAATAAAGGATATATAGAATGAATGCGATGTATGATATTCTATTAATCACTATGTCTCTTGGCGCAAGCTTAAGTTGTTGGATCATGTGGGTTATGGGTCCACAATCTCTAATCACCTTTTAATCCTAAACAAACTCTACTTGCAAGCCAAATGATGATGCAGCAGAATTAAAAACAAAACAAGCAAGTAAAGGGAAGGAAAATGCAAACCACAAGATGTCGGGGGATTTTTATAGAGGTTCGGCACCCCACCCGAGTCCTAGTCCTCTCTTTCAAGCTCCGCTCGGATCACCGAGCTCCGCTCACGACTTCACTAACCACTCCCCGTTCCGGGCCGAGAGAGAACGCCTTTACAATCCTCAAACTCGCGAACATCCCTCGTCGAGCTTGGCTACACCTCTCACAATACGAGAGGGATGCTTCGGGCTTTCACCGAAACCTTTACTCTTCTTTGACAACAACAAACTTGAGTGGGACAATCACTCTCTATACTTGAGCACACTTGAGAAAGATTGGAATTGATCTTAAGTGTGGAGATTTCAGGCTTGGAGTGTTAGGAATGATCTCTCTAATGTAGGAGGCAAATATGTGTGGGAGAGTTCTGTTAAAATGTGTTTTACAACTCTTTATATAGGCATTATAGAGTATAGATCCGTTGGGGTTGATTGGGTGAGAGTTGGTGTAAGATGCACAAAACAGAAACTTGTAGGACCCAATTCTGCCTAAAAATGGTCGACCAAAACGGGTACGTCGTTCGACCGTTTGGTCAAAATTCAGCTTTGACTTGAGTTCACTTAAGTTAACGGTCGACCGGTTCAGGGGATTGGTCGACCGAATAAGTCCAGGCACTTCTGGGGACCAAAAAGTGTTGGTTCGGTCGACCGCTAGGAAAGTTTCGGTCGACCGGATGTTTGGTAATTTTTGGGTATTTGGGGTATTTGGGAATAATACGAATACGACCATTGGGTATAATACGACAAAACAAACGGTCATGTGACACGTGTGAACGGTCGAACAAAAAGGTTTAAACGGTCGACTGTTTTGGTCCAGGCAGTTCAAGTATTGTTTAGGTGTTTTCCGGTTATAGTTTGGATGATCTATTGAAGTCCAAATTATGTGAAATTTTGTGTGTGACTTTTATAGGGAACCTAGTGTGTGGTTGAGTACTTTTTAGATCAAGTATGCTCAATTTACACAAGTTCCTAAGACTCAAAGAAAAATACAAAATACATGTCTTCAAAAGAGCTTGATTACATGTCTTGACTTGATTTCCTTTCTTCCTTGAGTCTTGATCACCTGTAGAGGTTAGCACAAAGCAATATATATGCAATGCAACATGTGTGCTACTCTACATGATCATAATTAAGATTAGGTTAATTAAATCATCAAAACATAATTAAGGTCAAAAAGCCAACAATCTCCCCTTTTTTTATGATGGCAACCTATATCTTAACTATATCTTAATACTTGGAATTTTTATAAGTAAACTATGCATATAAATGCTCTCCCTATGGATGTGCATAGTTTTTGTTCAATTTAACTCAAATTCCAAGTTTTACCCCCTTTATTATCTCTCCCCCTTTGACATCCATCAAAAATGATATTTATAAAAAAATCATACGATTTGTGTTCAATGTGGATGCCTTGTAATGAAGTTACTCCCCCTAAATTTTGCACTTCATTACTCTAAGAAAATGATATTCATTAAGCTCCCCCTATCGATGTGAATATGATTTGTCAATTAAGTTCATTTCTATTTCTCCCCTATTAACATCAAGTAAATACTACAATTAAGCATGTGATGCTTTCATTTCCCCTATTTACATCCATTAAAAAAAATTGACTCTAAAACTATGGATGTTATTCAAGAATTTAAGATTTGCAATGAATGAATAAATGATATGTCAATTAAGCATATAAACCTAAACTAGAACCAATTTTATCGAAAAATTTAGAGGATATGAAATTATACCAACTTGAATCTTGAATTGGTTCTATCCTTCATTCGGTGATGCAACCGGCTTTCAATTCGACTCTTAAGCTCACCCAGTCACCACCGATTTCTTCCTCAAGCACCTACAAGTGTAGATTTAGGAACCCAAACAACTTTGGGTCCTTGAATGTTAGCTTTGGGAACCCAAACCATATTGGTTTTAGGAGCCCACACACTTGAGGAACTATTCTTTACAACTAAGTGCCTTCCATTTAAAGTTGTATAAGATGCATGGTTTTTCAATTTAGCATTAAATCCTAAACCATGTTTTTGCAAAGATTGTATTTGACTCCCTAATAGGATGTTAAGCATCTTAGTTCCATTTGTGAACTTTTTTAGATCTTTTGTTAATTGCACATTGCAAGCATGAAGATCTAATTGTTCAACATCTATAGGTGCTGATTTTAACTTGTCAAGAGTTGATGCATTAGTTTCAAGTTTAGCAAGCACCTCATTCTTCTCATTCATGATTATTCCAACATAAGTTTCTTACTTTTCCAATGATCATCTCCCTCATTGGAGAACACTCCGAAGTAGGCTTTGAATCCTATTTGTTCAAAACATCTTGATCTGTGAGCTCAAACAGATGAAAATCAAGGAGAAAGAAGCCACATCTGAAGCACCTCCTGCAAATAAAAAGACGACTCCACCAAATTGACCAATCCCCGAATAATGTAGAAATGGCTGTTGCTCAATCTTTGTCTCCCACTCTAACCGAAGTGTGATTAATACAAGATGGGATCCGAAATCAGCTAGTGGACATCAGCACTACACTCGCCTCGAAGGGTCATTCAGTTTGGATGCTCCATAGAAATCAACCCTTGTGGGCTTATCGGCTTCAGATGAATATATATATCAAGAGGAATTTCCAAGATATCCAAGAAGTTTGGGGCCTAGTGGATCGCAACTACCAATACATAAAAGAGAAAACCAATGATTTCCATGCTTTCCAGTTGACGACATCAAATTTACTCAACGAAATCAACAATCAAATTCCTGTGGTTGGATATTCTTGCCAAGCGTTCATCGGTTCTCAAAATGAGATCATGGATTTCCTTCGCAATGTTAACAAGCCGGACACCTAGTAGATTTGTTCATTTGGTAGACCAACATGTGTTTGGTTGTCCGTTTAGCACATTTTGGTGGACTGAAATTTTTTTTGTCGACCCCATACGATGTGTTTCCATTGCTTTTCAACCTCAAACACTAACAAAGGAAAACAAAAGGTGGGCATGGATTCCCAGGACTGCACAAACAACCCCCCTCCCCCACACGAAGTCAACATAATCCATAGGTCAAGAGAGCCTCCCTCGAACAACTATAGCATATCCTTAGTGGGTTTCGTTATGACAATACACATCCTTTCATTACATGGTATACAATATCATTAGTTGTAGTGTGTTCTACTTATAGATTTTATACCCTAGAATGGACATCTCACATCGGCCATTACCATAACATCCAACATGTTATGTGTCATTATTAAGGAACAAAATGTTACCATAATAAAAGGGTTTATGAAATCGGAGTACTCACTCCAATCTCATAAAAATGACATCTCACACCGGATGTTGTTGGAAAGTCCGACGTGGGATGTCCTATTTTAAGATAGTTTGAGGCATCTTGTGAGAGTCATGATGAAACGGAAAATTCTTTAATTACAAGGTCTATAAATCATACTTTGTAGTTTATTCTATTCATAGTTCTTCTCCTCCTGCAATGTGGGATGAGTCATGAGAATTGCATCTATTCCTATCTTGTCATTTAATTCGTAATATTTAATCCTTATATCAAATAATTGAATTTGTTATTTAAGTAATATGAAGTAAGGAGATGAGAATCCTAACTGAGTGTCACTTTCAAAGTTTGAACATTTCAACTTATTAGTATTCCTAAGTGATAAGTTAAGCCAAATGTATTATTTTCTTCACTAATAGTCAATTTATTGATACATTCTATGACGAATTATTATGTTCCTAGTCTGTTATGGTAAATATTTTATGATGAAGAAACAATTTATGATTATTGAGAAACACAACGCCGTAATAAATTCTAATAAAAGGACATCTCATGTTGGCTATTACTGCACAATCTGACGTGGTTTGTTTAATTATTAAGAAACGAAACATTGCAAAAAATTACGATAAAATGCACAGGTCACATCGGTTGTTATATATTATCCAACGTGGAATGTCCTAATATGAAGATACAGGTTTTGGCGGCTTATTATAATATGGAAGATAACCTTTCAGTTCATGGTATGTGAAGAGACTCAACCTTCCATTCCATCTATAAAAAAATTCTTGTAGTGTAGTCCATTCCTCCCCTCGAAAACCCACTTCTTGAAATGACCTCCATCAACGTGTAGGAAGACCCTACTCCCTCCCACCACACACCCACTTGCTTTTGTGGTTTGTTGGCAAACTGTGACTGAGAAGGGATGTCGGAGGGCCCCAGTCCATGGTTCTTTGCATGCGCCACTCCTCCAAATTCAGTGGCATTCCTTCTACCTTCTAGTATATAAGTTTTTTCTAATTTGATTGTTCCTAATGTTTATTTTGGTTTAATTCTTTGTAGGGGCTCTCCTGATGTGTCTTCTTTATGTATGAGGACGCACTGAGCGTGCCCTGCTTCATTCTGCAATGTTTCGATAACATGCAACACCACTTCTTTGACCTGGATCAACTTCAAAAGAGGTTGGTATCACTGGAGGAGGAGGTCGCCCAGCTTTTAGAGTCTCGACACCCATCTCCAATTGAAAATTTCCTAGAGCGCCACTTCAGGAATTGCAGGGTTGTTTGTATGCATGAGACACCGACTAGAGGAATCTCCACACCTAGTCGCACTATTACCACCAGAGTCCAGCACACCAATGTTGGTTGTTGATGTGTTCGTTTTAAATACCGCAAGTGCACGGTGTCGGTGAAGACGTGGCAAATATGGGTCGATCCACAGGGAGGTGTGTCGACTCTGGTTGGTTTGAAGGAGAGTGGGAAAAGAGAGGAGAGAAGTTGATTATACTAAACAAGACTAAACTATGCGACGTTACATTAGTAAGAAACAAACAAAGACGACGAAAGCAAGCAACAATGAAACTAAACTAACTGTTAAAGCAAGCTGGAATTCAAGAAGAGAAACCCCTAAGGGGTGGATTATGTGCACATATGAATTGAAATAAGTGATGAAAGATGAATGTAAGCATGTATGTGTGTGTGTCATGTGTGTGTCTTCATGCATAGGAAGTGCTAAAGATGTGACAAAACCTATCAATCCATTCACACAACGTATCAGCAATTACTACTTGATTAGCATAAAACTAGGCTCAGCATGAGAAGTGTCTAAAGATATGGTAAGACTCATCAAAAACCATGAACTCATGTTAAGAACAAATCTAAGCATGAGAGGTGTCTAAATCTTATGGCACAACCAATCAAAACAAAGATTCTTCAATCAAGCAAGCAAGCAAACACAAATACAAACACATATATAACATGTACCATATTCAATAGGAAATTTCAGTCAATAAACATGAGATACTAAGCATGGGAAGTGTCTAAATCTTATGGCAAAACGCATCAAAAATCCCCCAACGTGTAGATGATTAAAACACCCCTGCTGAATATATAAACATGCAAGTCTACACAATAAAAATATCATCAAACATCCAAACTTCACAACATATATGTACATCATCTCCACCCCCAAAAGGCAGATGGAACTACTCACTACTCGTTAAGAAAAGAAGACAAAATGAAATTAAACTAAGCATGCGGGAATTAAAAGATAAGACAACATTAAAAACAAACTAAAAAATATTTTATTTATATGACTCACATTACAAGTAGCATTCTTCTCCACTTGAGTTTTGCTCCAAGGCTTACTCTAAGTATAGAGAATTCCACTAAGCAATGGGTAAATAAAAAGGAGAAAGAAGAGTTCTATTTATAGGCATGAAAAAAGGTAACCAGGGACAATCCCCCACTATGGGACTAAACCATACCATAAATGGACTAAATACAACCTAATCTAATACCTGACCAAAGAATTTGTCATTTGGAGCCAAACGGACCACTAATTGGCGGTTTAGGACAGTGAATTGGCGGTCTAGATTGGGTTGATGGGGTCTAGTTTTCGGTGGTTTGTTTCTGACTTGCTTTCTTTATGTTTGGTGAACCCTATTTGGTTGTTAATGTTTGAGCCCAGATCTAATTGCCAAAATACTTCTCATGATGGTGTGGAGCTTCTTGGTTTGCTCATTGGTCATTTTGGTTCACATCCAGGTCCTTTTCTCTTGCATCTCAGTCCATAAGTCTTACAATTCAGTTTTTTTCTTGCTCTTAAATCCTTTTTGTGTCTCTTCTTCTCACTTGTTTTTTCCTGAAACTTAAACATAAAACTCATTACGTAGCATTACTTAGGTTAAAAATAAATGATATAATACACAAATATATGCATGATATGATATCAATTAGTGATCATCTTGGGGAAGGAGTCAACGAGAGCTCCAACACACCAACTGGAGGTCATCTTGGAGAAGGAGTTCGTGAGAGCTCCAACCTCCCATGTTGGTGGTCAGTGGAAACTGAAGCACCTACCGACAACTCTAGCCTACAAGTTGATGGTCAGTTGATCCTGATGTAACTTCCAATAGCTTCAACCTCTGAAGTTTGTGGTCAGCGGATCCTGATGCAACTTCCAACAGGTCAAGCCTCCCAAGTTGGTGGTCAGTGGAACCTAGTGAAGATAATGATCAATAACTGCATGATTGATCATTTTAATAACCACAAATGCATAGTGTTGGTGAAGACATGGCAAATACAGGTCAAACTTGAAGGAGTTGTGAGCGTTGTTGTGACTACCATACTCGAGTGGGAAATGAGAGGAGAATGAGGGGATTATGCTAAACTAACTACACTAGACGCTGAATTCATCAACAATTAAACTAAAACCCCTTGAAGTGGAAGTGTGTAGGTATGTGTGTGTGAGTGGTTCTTGATTACATGAGACACAAGTGTGTAAAGTAGGTGAAATCAACTAGAAACTAGTGTGGAGTCTAATTAACATCAACTACATTTACATGAATACATGACTAATATAGTTAAACATGAAGTTAAGATGCACTTTGGATTCTCAAGAATGAACTAAGTACATAAAGTCGACATTGGGACATCAATTAACCATCCATACAAATCAATTGATTCATGCATTCTCTGCTAATCAATCATCCATACATAATAAATCAATTACCCTAACAAGCTGATCATTTACAAGCAAAAATATAAACTCAAGATCTAGCAGGAGATACCTACTATGGCCATTATCCCATCTAGTACAAGTTTTAGCAAGTTACATGCCTAGATCTAATTAAATATATGAAATGAGACAAGATAAGAAGAACTCATCACTAACACATCACATAATATACATCACCTCCACCCCCAAATAGGGTGGATCTACTCACTAATCATAATAATAAGCATGGAAAGCATGAGATTAAGACTAAACGTGACATAAAACTCTAACTAGAAAACTAACCAACAAAATAAAAAACGAATTGGATAGAAAGAAAGCTAACGACAAGAGGAATCCAAATCTACCTTCAGATTAGCAAAAGAGTAACATTACAAGCTTCAATCTACCTTTATCTACTGCCGAAATTGGGTAAAACCTAAGCTATTCTAATGGTGGAGGCTGAGAAGTTGAGGAAAGGAACAAGAAATCATGCTATTTATAGGAGAATTGGTGTAGATGATTCTGGGAGCAATCCAGCGACTGAAATTGATTTCCCTAAGTTCTTGTGCACCCTACTTGTTTGACTCGAACCACAGGACAAATTGGAACAATTAGATCTGCCAATGGTGGATTAAAATCCACCAATGGCGGATCAGACTCCGATTTCATCCAGGAGCTTAAATTTTTTTTTTGCACGTGGGGTGCACTTGTGGTCCGCCGGTTCAAGCCGTTTGGTCTGAATTCCCCAAATACTCCTCAAAATCAAGGTATTGAAGGATTTTTGTGCCTGAAATATTTTTCAGGCGTTCAGGTCCCTCTAGATTTCATCTTGGTCCTTCCTGATTTGCAGATGGGTCTTTGTGGATGACAAACATGTCAAATTTGCTTCATTTGAGTCCTTTCTTCTTGCATTTCAGTTATTTTCTCTTCATTTCTCTTCTTTATTACCTAAGACCTGAAACACCACAAATAAAAACTCGAGTAGCACAAAATTGCAGTAAAATAAAGGATATGTAGCATGAACACGATGTATGATATGTCACTAATCACTGCAAGTGTTGGCCAGTTCGAGACGATAAAATTTTAGCGCATTGAGTTTGAATATTATGCAAAGTTGCCTCACATCTCTCTGGTGTGGATTGGGTTTGCTTAATTAATGTAATGGTGCGCATAAAGTTACGCAGAGTTCAAACAGGCCCAGTGCACAATGTAATGTTGCCTACCATTTGTCTATAAAAGTCATCCATGTTATTAAATTCGCAACCTTATTGGATCTTTTTGGAAGTTGCAATGCATAGTTACTTGTTGCAAGTTACCAACTATCATTCATTTTTAAAGCAACTTCATTGACATCATATCATGCATATATTTGTCTTATATCCTTTATTTTTAACCTAAGCAATGCTACATAATGAGTTTTATGTTTATGTTTTAGAAATAAAACAAGTGAGAAAAAGAAACACAAAAAGGACCTAAGAGCAAGAAAAATGACTGAATTGTAAGATTTATGGACTAAGAAGCAAGAGAGAAGAACCCGGATATAAACCAAAAGGACCAATGAGCAAATAAAGAAACTCCACACCATCATGACGAGTATTTTGGCAATTAGATCCGGGCCCAAACAAATAGGGTCCCCAAACATGAAGAAATCAAGTCAAAGACAAGCCACCAAAAACCAAACCCCATCAAGCTAATCCAAACTGCCAATTGGCTGTCCCAAACCGCCAATTGGCTGTCCAAATGGCTCCAAATGATTCATTGTTTAGTAGGGTATTCTCTTATGTTGTTTTATGTCAATTTATAGTATGTGTTTAGTCCCATACCGGGGGATTGTCCTCGTAAACTTTTTTCATGCCTACAAATAGAATTCTTCTTTCTCCTTTATATTTACTCATTCCTTTGTGGCATTATCTCTACTTAGAGTAAGTCTTGGAGTAAAACTCAAGTGGAGAAGAATGCTACTTGTAATGTGAGTCATGTAAATAAAATATTTTTTTCTAGTTTGTTTTTGTGTTCTCTTTTAATTCTTGCATGTTTTGTTTAATTTCATTTTGTCTTCTTTTCTTTATGAGTAGTAAGTAGTTCCATCTCCCTTTGGGGGGTGGAGATGATGTACATATATGTCGTGAAGTTTGGATGTTTGATGAATTTTTGATTGTGTAGACTTGCATGTTTATATGTTCATCAGAGGTGTTTTAATCATCTACATGTTGGGGTATTTTTGATGGGTTTTGCCATAATATTTAGACACTTTCCATGCTTAGTTTCCTCATTTTTATTGACTAAAATTTCATGTTGAATTTGTTAGGAATTAGTTGTGTTTGTATTTGTGTTTGCTTGCTTGATTGATTGAAAAACTTTGTTTTGATGGGTTGTGCCATAAGATTTAGACACCTCCCATGCTTAGCTTTGTACTTCACATGAGTTCATTGTTTTTGAAGAGTTTTGCCATATCTTTAGACATTTCTCATGTTGAGCCTAGTCTTATGCTAATCAAGTAGTAATTGCTGATACGTTGTGTGAATGGATTGATATGTTTTGCCAAATCTTTAGAAACTTCCTATGCATAAAGACACAGACATGACACACACACATACATGCTTACATGCGTCATTCATCACTTATTTAACTTCATATATGCACACACTCCACCCTCAGGGGTTTCCATTCCTGAATTCCAGCTTGTTGTCTTAGTTAGTTTAGTTTCATTGGTGCGTGCTTTCATTTCCTTGTTTGTGCTTACTAGTTTAGTTTAGTCTAGTTTAGCATAATCAACTTCTTCTCCCCTCTTTTCTAACTTGCCTTCGAATGAACCAGAGTCGACACACCTTCCTGTGGATTGACCCGTATTTGCCACATCTTGACCAATGTCGTGCACTTGCGGTCCAGTATCTGTTTGGACTGCCAAATTCCTATTTCCTCTTGCGGTCCAAATACTTTACGATGTCTTGACCAATGTCGTGCACTTGACAAATCAAGATGTTTTAAATACTTGGGTATTTAAAACGAACACATCAAGTTTTTCGCGTTATTGTCGGGGTGGTGCTCTGTCTGTACTCTAATTTGGACGATTCGAGTGGGTTTAATCTTGTGTTTTTAGTTTTTGTTTGTTTCAGGGACATCTCAGAATCCAAGGGAGGCACCAGGAGAAATTTGGAGAAGAGGGTAGCTATTTGGACCGCCACTCAACGGCCTGGTCAGCTTCTGTTGCTCCACATTTTCTTTTGGTTATTTTTTATTTCAATCTAGCGGTCTGGGAGTTCAATTTGGCATGTTGTGACCTGTAGTTTGCTCCCAAATCAATCAATTACCCTTTATAAGACAACATGGACCATAGAACTCGAAACAAAAGATTAGAGTAATTGCCAACTAGGTCATGCATCACTTGTAGACCTCGCATGCACATTGTCTTTTATTTGCTTTAAATTCTTGTTGTCGAATGCAGGCGTGAGGTACATGCACCCAATCTCTCATTCATGCATGGTTAGAGCATGCATTAGTTAGTAAGGTGCATTGTAACAAGAGTGAGGTGAGTGCTTGTTTGGTGAGTTGCTTGCTAGCCTAAGATTTCGAAACATCTTTAAGGGCATCACTTATAGTCTTAAAGAAAAGGTAGGGGATTTGATCACCCCTCCCTTAGCCCCACAAACCACAATCAAGTGAAGACTTAATCTAAAATCAAGTAGACATTGGCCAATAGGACTCAGGCGCATTAGGAGAGTGATCCGGTCACGACCGTCATAGCCTGATCGGCGTCGCCCACTTTGTCGGTAGCAGGAGAGACGAGATCTCCGGATCTTGGCTCATGTCTGGGCTTTGTGGTCTTCGTTGTAGGGAGGTGAGGCGTGTTAAGGTTGTGTGAGCTCGAAGTTAGGCGTCGTCTAGCTTAAAGATCCATAGCCAGCCTAAGCTTGTTTGAGTCGTGTTTGCTAGACTAGGCTTCTACCCTCACCCTCTACCCACACTAGTTTTAGGGATTCTTCCCTTCTCCTCTGAGTCATCTTCTTCTCACCTACCTCTACGTTCTAGTCTCTTCCCTTTTACACTCTCTATTAGCATTTTAGGGTTGAGTCGAGCACTTTTTGCGAGCTAAGCCTTGTGGTGGTGAGAGTGGTCGACTCGAGAGTTCTTTGTCGAGATTGGTGGTTACATGGGTGACCATCCATTTAATTGTTGGGACCAGGACTATTCTCCCTGGTATTCTGGACCCATGCATCCTGGGGTGTCTCAGACAAACACACTGTATGGTTGGGACAATCTTAATTGTGTGGCGGAGCAATCTTCAGATAAGGGTGATATGAGAGAGGAGCCGACGGCTAAACCACCATCTAGTTATGTCGGATCATATGTTGGTCAACAAATTGAGACATACCCCACAACCTTTGGCCACTTTTATGTGTGCGGTAGACGACATGAGTGCACCGGTGGCTCCAGTAGCCGTATCGTGTGACTGTTGTAGGTTGAGTGGTCACGTTATTGGGGAATGTCCTTATGTTCCTCTTGACATAAGTGGGAATGTCCTTATGTCACGTCCAAAAATGCTCATTGTGACCATTACACAACACAAGAGGGATGGATTCATGGGGAGACTAAATTGATTCAAAATTTATACAACATACCCACCCCACTATTCTCCTCCCGAATACCCATATCCCTACCACCCATGGCCAATCATTGGACTCTTCTCAGCCCATCAACACCCAACCCTAAAATCTACAAAATTCTGAATTGAGCCTCACAATTGAGCACAACCATGATACTTTGAAACAAACTCTCCTTACATTCATGGAAATGACTCAACATTCTATGCAAAATATGGCAATGCAAGTAAGTCAGATCACGCAGAAATTACGTGAACGTGACGAGGGTAACCTTTCTTGTCAGCATGAGGATTTATCTTATGATATCGAACCACCACCACATCCACAAATTCAAATCACAATCTTCCAAAGTCAAACTCCTTGTCAGTCTGAGGGACACGGGGTTTCAATTAAAGACCACTTGGTGGGGGAGTTTATTCAAATTGAGAATAGCATGGACCAACTTCATTATGAGACGACACGGGATTGTACCTTATCTTTTTGTCTCGTGGCCATTGAGCCACATGATATTATTGTTGTGCCTCTTAAGGACTCACCTGTGGTAGAGCAAGAGCTCCCTGGTACCCTTAATCTCATACGACCTGATGAGAGTTTGCCTCTCACTATTGTTTCTGATCAACAAAATGATGGGACATCAAACAACTACATTGCCAATGAGGGTACTGGGAGTTATTTAGAGGATACCTTGGGTAAGAGACACACTTTATGTTCGCCTGGTGCGTCGGACATTTTTAACAAGGTTCTTGACCTCATTTCGGCGCACCAGCATGTTGGTTGGAGAGTTTGGATTAATGATCATAACTTCAACATCGTGACAGGTGAAACACTTATGTCGTCGCTCAATTACTGCCAAACTCTTACGAGGTTCAAACTCTTCCTGTTTGAACCTTTGAATGAGACGTCTTTGCGTTTACTTCATGAACCTCTCTGCATCATGCGCATTGTGTGATGGGGGCCCACGCATGAGTATTTTGGCCCCTCGTGGTGTCATGTTCCCATTTCAAGTGCATTGACCCACTTTTGAGGTTCCCATTTGATGTCCTTTGACAAATGAAGATGAACACTTATTTGTGTACATAGTTATATTTGAAAAAAAGAAAAAAAGAAAAGAAAGAAGTGAACACTGATTGTTGTGGGGTCCAACCCTTGTGTATTTGGGCCCCATTTGTTTCACGTAATTGTATTGCTTCACGTAATTGTATTGCTTCTTTAGTATTTCACAGGTTTTGAGGGGAATTCGGGTTTGTGTCCATCAACATAACTATGAACTTCCTTTTGCGCTTCATGTTGGTGAGATCTTTCTTTTTCATGCATAAATCTAGGTAGTATCATGCTCACATTCATTAAGGACAATGTATGAAGTAAGTGTGGGGGGTGTTTTACGTGTGTGCATAGTCGAGTCTTTCTCCTTTTGTTTTGTTTTGTTTTGTTTGTATTGTTAGGGTCAAGTTAGTTTGCTGCATTTAATATCAATATATTTGCTTCCCATGATCCTTGGGTGACTTGTCTTCTATTGCTTGCCTTGTGCTTCAAAATTTCACATTTCTTTCAAATTCTCTATGTGTTTGCAAAAGAAAATGTTTTGTGGGTTTTGCGTGTGTTTAGCATGTGCAAAACCATTTTAAGACAAAGTAAAAAAGAAAGCTCCCAAAATTGACTTGAACTTGATAAATTAGGATATCTAGTACACCAGCTTTTGGTCTTATCTACTCGTGAGTATGCATCCCGGTTTTCCCTCGGGGGGAGAGTAATCATAAGGTTTTAGTACTCAAACAAATAAAGAAGTCCACCCTGAACCTAGTGAGTCAAATGATTTGTGTCTGTAGTCAGGGACCCTTAAACTCTTGTTGTGAAACCTTAAGTGTAGGGGTTTAAGTTCATGTGTAGATAAGAAATAATATAGGACGTTGTTATCTCTTCTTGCACGACTACTATTACTCAGGAAATTAGGTTTGAGGGGACTTAGTGTTTGGTTCTTTCGAGTCATTTGAATTGGGATGCACCGACCGAACTCTCGTTCCACGGTGTTAGGGATCGCCCTTTGTGGAGATGTGGGGGAAGGTGTGCGAGATAGTGTAAGTCCTCATACGCAATGATGCACGAAACCTAACCCTGGGAGAATTACACACCAACTAGTAAAAAAATGAAAAAAAGAGGAGAACCAAAAAGAAAAAAATGACAATGCAAATAAGAACCTTAATGGACTTTACACTGTATCACTTGAGGATGTTAAGGTTGCTCATGTCTTTGACTTATGTCCATAATTAACTTGCACGAATGATTCACTAGGTTAGGTGTGTGGACTGAATACATATAGAGAGTTGGCCCATAGTATTACAGTATCCAATGATCGACAAAAATGACTCCATCGAGTCGTGTTGTTAGGTTGAATAATTCATCTTTGTTTGGATTTTGTGGGTATGTCTGCTGAAAACCCTAAGGAGACAACACACCTCCTCCTTAGCAACAAGGACATTTAACGGCTTGTTGCACATGCTAAGTGCAACCGTGATTCTTACGAAAGTAAGTTAGGATTTCCCTGTTTTACGTATGCTTTTTCCTTTCTCTCATTTTTCTCGTTCTTTGTTTTGCTCAGGACTAGCAAAGGCTAGGTGTGGGGGTATTTGATTGACATCATATCATGCATATATTTGTGTCTTGTATCCTTTATTTATAACCTAAGCAATGCTACGTAACGAGTTTTATGTTTAAGTTTCAGGAATAAAACAATTGAGCAGAAGAGACACAAAAAGGAACTAAGAGCAAGAAAAAGGACTAAATTGTAAGACTTATGGACTGAAAATCAAGAGAGAAGGACCAGGATGTAAACCAAAAGGACCTGAGAAAATCAAGAAGCTACACACCATCACGAGGAGTATTTTGACAATTATATCCGGGCCCAAACTTCAACAACAAATCGGGTCCCCAAACATTAAGAAATCAAGTCAAAGACAAGCAACCCAAAACCAGGCCCCATCAAGCCAATCCAGACCACCAATTAGATGTCCCAAACCGCCAATTGGTGGTCAAATGGCTCCAACCGATTCATGGTTTAATCGGGTGTTCGATTATGTTGTTTTATGTCCATTTATAGTATGTGTTTAGTCATATACCGGGAGATTGTCCCCTATTACCTTTTTTCATGCCTACAAATAGAACTCTTTTTTTCCTTTGTATTTACCCATTGCCTGGTGGCATTCTCTCTACTTAGAGTAAGCCTTGGAGCAAAACTCAAGTGGAGAAGAGTGCAACTTGTAATGTGAGTCATGTAAATAAAATATTTTTTTCTTAGTTTGTTTTTGTCGTCTCTTTTAATTCTTGCATACTTTGTTTAATTTCATTTTGTCTTCTTTTCTTAATGAGCAGTGAGTAGTGCCATCCCCCTTTGGGGGGTGGAGATGATGTACATATATGTTGTGAAGATTGGATGTTTGATGAATTTTTGATTGTGTAGACTTGCATGTTTATATGTTCATCGGGGGTGTTTTAATGATCTACATGTTGGGGCATTTTGATGGGTTTTTTCATAAGATTTAGACACTTCCCATGCTTAGTTTCCTCATGTTTATTGACTGAAATTTCATGTTGAATATTTTATCTGGTAGTTATGTGTTTGTATTTGTGTTTGCTTGCTTGATTTATTGAAGAAACTTTGTTTTGATGGGTTGTACCATAAGATTTAGACACCTCCCATGCTTAGCTTTGTTCTTCACATGAATTCATGGTTTTTTATGAGTCTTGCCATATCTTTAGACACTTCTCATGCTGAGCCTAGTCTTATGTTAATCAAGTAGTAATTTCCGATACGTGTGAATGGATTGATAGGTTTTGTCAAATCTTTAGACACTTCCTATGCATGAAGACAAACACATGAAACACACATATACATGCTTACATGCATCATTCATCACTTATTTCACTTCATATGTGCACACACTCCACCCCTTAGGGGTTTCCATTCCTGAATTCCAGCTTGTTGTCTTAGTTAGTTTAGTTTCATTATTGTGTGCTTTCATTTTCTTGTTTGTGCTTACTAGTTTAGTTTAGTCTAGTTTAGCGTAATCAACTTCTTCTCCCCTCTTTTCCCACTTTGCTTCGAATGAACCAGAGTCGACACACCTCCCTGTGGATCGACCCGTATTTGCCACGTCTTCATTGACGTCGTGCACTTGCGGTATTTGAAATCAACTCATCACAACTCTTGGTATTTATATGTGAAAATTGAAAGATCAACCATTAATACCTAAGTATTAATTACAATTGCGAGGCCAAAAAAATAACATCAACCCAAATTAATTTAAAAAACTCAGGTATTTACATAAGATTGAGCTTCAATACATAGTTGAGATGCGTAGAAAATAAGATTAACTAAACCGAGTTTTTGGACAAATTTGATATCCGTGAAAACTATCATTAAGCAACTGAATTTACAATTGGAAATGAAATCACTCACACTCGAGAACAATGTACAAAGGAGACGGGACCATTTCTCATTTTGAAGAAAACTTTCAAGTTCCAAGGATAGACTTCAATGGTTTAGTTCTTAATACCATATCAGAAGTTATGTTCAATCTGACTTTTTTACAACATTATTTTTCTTAATAATCAGTCGTACCACGTCAAAATGTAAGTTAAAATCCGACGTGATTTGTCTTTTATTTTATTTTGGAAGGACAAATTTATCAGATATTCTTTGTTTGTACGTGATATGAGGGGTGTTGAATGTATTACTGTCCACAAGTTATACTTCTAGATGTGATATAACCTTCTCATTGGATTTCTTGCATAAACCAATTAAGTTATATATGTTATTAAATATTATATTTCCATATATCCAAAAATATAATTCAGATTATTACAAATCATAATGGATACTAATGAATTGGACAGGAATACTTTCGATTCACAGAACATATCAGAAGTCTATTTATAATACACAAAATTGTTATAGTGATAATGACAAAGGCATTTTTGTTAATAGAGAACAACATATATATATATACACATACACAAATAGCATAAAAATTATTTATCTCTCCCAAGACAATTGGAAGAGACTTCTCCAATGATATGTCGCCTGTAAGCCCACCCGATAATATCAGTGAGCTTCAAAGTTTGCTTCCTTCTCGCCAGATACCGTCGATTCTCCACAACCCTGGGTCGGTGATGCTCTCATTTGTTTCCACCACCAGTGGTATTAGTGTTCCATCGTCCTAGACGAAGTACCAACAATTAAGGGTTTCCTCCATAGAGACACAAATGTAGAACTTGCCGTTTATCTTGTTAGGGTGTTAGACCACAATTCAATGGCCTTCAATCCACACCTATAGGTGTGGTAGGTAGATGTGGAGCAGAAGGGTATTCGAAGATTAGATACCCTCCCTATATAGGGCCTCCGATCATCTTATCATGATCATCGCTGGAGTGGGGATCGGTGTTCCGTTGGAACGCCATTTGTTAGTGGTGGAAATGAACTGAAATGGTACTAGAATTGGAAGTAAGAAGGGAATAGGGAATATGATCAGCCATGGGAGGAATTTATAGACCCCATATAGTTGTACTGAATGGTTGTGCGCAATCACATTACGTCATCTTGACGTGATATTTTCCTTTTATTTGACTTTGGTGTGACCTTCTATTTCTTAGTAACAAGACATAACAAGTCGTATTTTATGTTAAAGTCCGACATGAGATATCTTCTTTATTGGATTTTTTGCGATGTTTCGTTTCTTAATAATAAGACAAAACTTCGTCGGAATTTAGTTTAAATCGAACATGATAAGTCTTTTTATTAGATTTTTTGCGACGTTCTGTTTTCTTTATAATACACCATACTACGTCAGAATTTCAGTTAAAATCTGACGTGAGATAACTTTTTATTAGATTTTATATGAGAGGTGTTGAATGTATTGCTTTCAACAAGTTAATTAAATTTTCATACACCAAAATTATAATTCAGATTATTACAAATCATAGTTGGATACTAGTGAATTGCATAGCAATACTTTGGATTCAAAAAAAACAGAGACTATATTTAATGCATAAAAATATTATATTGATATGGACAAACACTTACGTAACATAGAACAACAAAAACACAAAAGTACTAATCTTTCCCAAGTCAATTGGAAAAGAGTGACCCAATCGTATGCCGTCTGCAAGCCCAGAAGATAGTTTTTGTTTATCTCCTTGGTATGACTCAACTTCGCCAGCCGCCAGAGAAGCTTCAACATCTGTGGGTCTTTTATGCTCTCGTCCAGTTCCTCCAATGGTGGTGTTGGTGTTCCAACATCCCAGACGCAGTACCGAAAATAATGGGTTGGCTCAATGGAGCCGCAATTATAGAACTTCCTGCTAAGCTTATTTGGGGTGTTGGACCATAACTATGTGGCCTTGAAACCGCACCTACATGTGCAATAGGGTAGACATGGGACTCCCGGTATTTCAACAAGGGGATAGCCTCCCCATATTGGTCCACCGTGTATGTATTCCTCGTCATCACTTGAGAAGTCATTTGTGGAATTGTGTTGGGAGTTCGTCTTTTCGGTGGATCGAATACATCAGTGGAACTACAAATGCAATGGGGTTTAGCATCTAAGAACTTTGAATTGAATACAATACAACTTATGATTTTATAGACCTTGTAATTAAAGGTTGAGTCTTTTCGCAAAATAATGAAAGGTTGTGTCCTATTGGATGTCATAACGACTGGGATAAACCACCAAAATTTGTTTCTTAATAATAGGACAGACCACGTCAGATAATAATGAGAGGTCGATGTATGCATTCCTAGCAATCCATGCCCACTTTTCCTTATCCTTTCTCAATGTTTGAGGTTGTAAAGAAACAAACATCCATCGTATGCGGTTGACAGAAAATATTTTGATCCACTCAAATGTGCTAAATGTACGACCGAACATATTTTGGTCCACCAAAATCACTAATTAGAATCACCAATTTGGAAAACCAAAATGCATTGGGTAAATATAAAACAAATGCATGGTAAATATTGTGCTAGGATGGTAAACATAAGACAAGATAGGACAAACCACATCAGATAATAATGGAAGGTCGACGTGTGCATTCCTAGAAATCCATGCCCACTTTTACTTATCGTTTCTCATGTTTAAGGTCATAAAGAAACAAAAATGCATCGTATGCGGTTGACAAAAAATATTTTGGTCCACTGAAATGTGCTAAACGGACGACCAAACACATTTCGGTCCACTAAAATCACTAATTAAAATCACCAGTTCGGAAAACCAAAATGCATTGGGTGAATATAAGACAAATGCATGGGAAATATTGTGCTAGGATTGTCAATATAAGACAATATAGGATTATATAAATTTGGTTTATAATTTTTTAAAATTTTCCCATCAATTTTCTAGCTTCGGAATGACTTTTGCTAATAATTAGCCGAACATAGCACATTTGGAGAATTTGTTAAAGATCGACATTTGATGTCCTTTTCATATGGGTTTTTACACGTTTTGTTTCCTAATAATTAGACATACCACGTTGAATTGTAAGATAATATCTGACGTGGATGACCTTTTTTAGCATGTTCTCTATTATAATAGTGAAACCTAACACGTCGAATATTATGTTAACAGTCAGCGTGAGATTCTATTTTATTAGAAATCATGGCGATGTTTTGCTTTAAAGGACACACTCGATTTGAAAAGATAGAGTTGGGGTTTAAAGGACACATTTCATCTTTAAAGGACTCATGTGTCATTTTAAGGACATAAGTGGCATTTTTAGGACAAACCTTTTTTAAAAGAACACATTCGATTTTAAAGGACACACATGTCCTTCGAAATAGGGCTTGTTATTTGAGGACACGTTTTGTTTTAAAGGACACACTCGATTTTCAAAGGATAGACTTGGGTTTTAAAGTACATATTCGTGGGTTTAAAAGGACAACTTTTCTTAATAAGGAGACCTACCACGTCAAAATTGAGCTTAAAATCCAACATGAATATTTACTTCAAAATATTTTAAGTTGTTTTCACTTTTAACTTTTCACCCTAAATTCAAACACACAGCAACGCGCAACGTAAGTAATTTTCAATTGCCCGCTGGGCTTTTTCGCCCAACTTGGAACCGTCCAAATTGTGCCTCTCAATTTTCTATTTTGTCCCGAGCATCCCCGACCTGCCATGACCGTCCCTGGTCACCCACACTGATTCGGTCTCTCCTGAGCAGGCATCAACCACCCCAAACCCTTTACTGGTTCCCACCATTCGCGACCAGCCCCCAACCAGAGTCACCCCTACAACCCCACCTGAAAGATCAGAGGTTAGTATTCCGTGAAGTTTTCGTTTCAATGGCCAATTTAGAATATGGTTGTACAAAAATTTAGGATTTGTATGTGGTTGTACCAATTTGTAATATAGCTTGTATTTTCTTGTATCTGGTTATAATAATTTAGAATATGGATGTACCCATCTGGAATATAGTATATTAACTTCTAATATGAAGCCGTAAATTCTTAAAAAAATTACCGTGGTTAGTACGGTGCTTGTATATGATTGTATGTGCCCACCACCATCCACATTGGAGTGAATGTGTGATTTCATACTTCTTCTATTGGCTGATTTGTTCTGCACAAAATTACTATCTCATGTTTTTTGACTAAGTTATTACTCTATTACAGGTTTCATACTTCTTCTAATGGTTATTACTCTATTGTTATGGCTGGTTTCATACTTCTTCTAATGGCTAAGTTATTACTCTATTGTTGAATTAATAACTCTTGTTGGTTGATATTTTACCCATAAGTTTGTGTGGGTAAAATAAAGTCATAGTAGAATTTGCAAACTATGTTCATTGGTGAAGAACAAAAGTAATGCATGGTCTTTTCCTAAGGTTGTGGTAAATTAAATCTTGAGTTTTACAGATATCGGCATATGATACTTAGCTGAAATGGTGTTTATGAACTAACCATACATATTGTGTTAACTTTATTTTTTTCTTTATTTCATGTAAATGGCTTCTAGCAATCAAAACTACCAACACAAGGAAAATAGTAAGAAAAATGTTGACGCTATAAGTGAAGGTGACATGGTAGCATCTCATGCCGACGGAGCTACACCTATGTTGGAGTTTCAGCAAAAAAAAATAAGCAGCAAGGTTGATTGCCCATGGAGTTTGATTCTTACTTAGAGCCCACCTAAGAAAACAAAGACTATTAGACAACTTATTTGGGTATTCTGGCAAGAAACAAAGCATGTATTTTTATTGTCAAGTGGTCAATAATGGATGAATAATTGAAAAAGCAAATTTGGAAAGACGCATTGGTTAGTTTATTATTTTCCAGATTTTCTTTTATGTTAAATACTTTTCTTTACAGTTTTTTATCTAATCAATACTACTTTTCATTATTTTTGTGTTGCAGAAAAAATTCATCTTCCGATCAACTAATGAGTTAAAAAAAGAAGTGGATGTCGTTTGATTGACATCATATCATGCATACATTTGTGTATTATATATCTGTTATCTTTCACTTAAACAATGCTACATAACAAGTTTAATGTTTAAGTTTCAGGAATAAGCAGGTTTGAGGAGAAGATGCACAAAAAGGACTCAATAGCAAGGAAAAGGACTGAGTTTCAAGACTTCGGGACTGAGATGCAAGAGGGAAGGACCCGGATGTAAGCCCAAAGAACCAATGAGCAAATCAAGAAACTTCACACAATCATGAGTATTTTGGCAATTCGATTCGGTCCAGAGCTCCAACAACCTACTTGGATGCATCACACATGAAGATTGTATTTAGTCTATTTTTGGTATACATTTAGTCCCATACCAGGGGATTGTCCCCGGTTACATTTTTTCATGCCTATAAATAGAACTTTTCCTCCTCATTTGTATTCACCCATTGTTTGGTGGCATTCTCTCTACTTGGAGTAAAAGCATTGGACCAAAAACTCAAGGTGGAGATGAATGCTACTTGTAATGTGAGTCATGTAAATAAAATAATTCTTCATAGTTTTGTTAGTATTATATTGTATTTGTTTTAATGCTTGCATATTTAGTTTGTTTGTTTTCTTTATCATAGTATAATTAGAATGTCTTCGTTTCTTTATATGATTGTTAGATTAATGATTAGTGAGTAGTCCATCCCCATTTGGGGTGGAGAAGAGTGTGATGTGATTATGTGATGTATTAGGTGTGTGTGTGTGTGTTATCTTAATCCTTTGAGCCTTACATGATATCCATAAGCATCTAATGGGAATTCACTCTTATCTTTGACGTGTTAATGCTCTTGAGTGAAGCTTAGCTCCTGCTTAGATTAGTGGGCTTATTTTATGGGGAATGATGAGGTGAGGATAAAGATGAAGTTGATAAAGGTAACATGACTTGTGGTTGCATGTACTCTTGTTTCCCTCACCTTAATTAATGTATTGTATGTTTTAATGATTTTGTAAATCTTATTTCATATGGAGACATAGTGGGGTTTGGTCTTTATGCATGAGTTTATTTAGCTTCATTCCAATTATTATTTTGTATGTTTTAATGATAATGTGTTATCTTATTTCATTTGGAGGCAAAGTTGGATCTAGTTTTATAGTTTTCATGTCCTACATGTTGTGACGAGCACAATTGAATATGCACACCTACAAATATTTTTGCATTCATATTCTTTGTCGACCCCCTATGGGGTTTAGTTTTTATTGTTTGTTCATCCTTAGTTTAGTGTAGTGTAATCACACATTTTCTTCCATCTTGTTTCCCACTCTCCTTCGAACTAACCAAAGTCGACACAACTCCCTGTGGATCGACCCGTATTTGCCACCGATTCAACGCGGCCGTGCACTTGCGGTTATTATAATTAAAATGTTCAATCAAGTTTTTGGCACTGTTACCAGGGAGGTGTTCTGTCCAGACTTTTGTTTGGACGATTCGAGTGGTTTTAATTTTTTGTTTGTAGTTTAGTTTGTTTCAGGAGGCTTCAAAGATCAACAGACATTACCAAGAGAAGCCGGCAGGAAAATAGGAGCAAACGGACCATCAATCAGCGGTTCGGACCGCCAATTGGCGGCCTAGTGAGCACCAAAATTCCTCTCTCTTTTTCTGGTTGTTTCTGCATTCCTTAGAACATTTGGGGACTCAATTGGTAATGTGTTGACTTGTAGTTTGGTCCCAGATTAACAATCAAGTCCCTTTAATCAACTTGGACCTTAAAACATAAAGCAAAAGTGTAGATTGATTGCCATCTAGGTCATACATCATTTGTAGACCTTGCACGCACTCGGCTTTCTTTTATTTACATTCTTGTTGTTGATTGTGTTGGCTTTTTGGCCTTAATCCTTGTTTTGATGATTTAATCAACCTAATCTTAATCATAAGTAATGTAGAGTAGCACACATATTGCATTGCATATATATTGCATGTGCTAACCTCTACAGGTAATCAAGACTCATGGAAGGAAGGAAATCAAGTCAAGATTTGTAATAAAGCTATATGAAGACTTGTAATCTTGATTTTATTTTGAGTCTTAGGAACATGTGTAAATTGAGCATACAAGAGCTAAAAATTTATCACATACACACTAGGTTCCTTAGAGAAGTCACACACAAAATTTCACCTTATTTGGACTTCATTAGATCACCCAAACCTTAGTCGGAAATCAGTTAAAACCTAAACCCAGAATTCTTGTGTGAACCGGTCGACCGAACCAGTTCTCAGTTCGACCGGTTTATAACAGACTCTCCACAGTGATTTTACCGAACTCTACCGGTCGACCGGTTCTACCTTTTCGGTCGACCGATCCCGGATTTTATTATGGTCGTTACCTTTGTCGTATTCCTTCAACGGTCGTATTTGTATAAAACAAAATACACCCCCCATATACTTTAGAACCGGTCGAACCATTTGCCCTTTCCGGTCGACCGGTTGATACAGTCAAAAATTCCCTGCTATCGGTTGATACTATTTAGTTCAACCGATCAAAGTTTCCCTCTACCGAACCTTAAGTTTGGTCGATCGGTAACCCAGTTCAGTCGACCGGTAACCCAGTTCGGTCGACCGTTTCATTAACAAACTTAAGAGTTTGGTCGACCGTTCAATTTTTCGGTCGACCGTTTCACGACAGATTTCTGCAATCCGATTTCTGACTTTGTGTGCTTTGCACAAAACCCAATCAAATCTTGTCCAAATGGCTAGAAATCTTTAGGAGCTTATAAATAGAGGATCAAGACCTGTTGTTAACACAACTCTCCAACTCCAATTGTCCCAATTCGTTAGAGAGAAAACTCCAATCCTCCAAGCTCCAAATTAGCTACCCAAAGCCTAATTTCCACATCATTCATCACTCAAACATCTAGCAATTTTTGTGCTCAATTAGACAGTGAATCCCACTCAGTTACATTTGTTTTCAAGAGAGCAAGGGTCTTGGTGAAAGCCCAAGACACGAGTATAGACTTCGGTGAGAGCCCGAAGTGATCCTTCTCAGATTGTGAGAAGAGGATTCCAAGCTCGACGAGGGTTGTTCGCGAGTTTGACGGTTGTAAGGCGTTGTCTCTCGGCCCAGAACAGGGAGCGGATAGTGAAGTCGTAGGCGGAGCTCGCGGAGTCGAGCGGAGCTTTCAAAAGAGGACTAGGACCCGGGTGGGGTGCCGAACCTCTTTAAAAATGCCGAGTCAATTTGTGGTTTGCTTGTTCCTTTTCCCTACTAGTCTTTAAATTGTTTCGACTGTGTTTATTGTTTGATTAGTTAGGGATTAGCGTAAAAGTGATTAGATTAACCCGACCCACACGATCCCACATTTGGTATCAGAGCCTCGTTCGTTAATTTTGTTCTTAACCGATAAATTAACATGGCTCTTAATGCATCCACACCTAGTGAATCATGTAAACCACCATATTTTGATGGAAATAATTTTGTTTCATGGAAAAGTAAAATGACGTCATTCATTAAATCCATATACATTAACATGTGGTTTATGATTCAAACTCCATATGAATCACCTAGATGTCATATTAGTAAATGGAGTTTAGAAGATGAGAAAAATGCATCCCTAAATGCTAAGGCTATGAATGTCATATTTTGTGCATTAGGAGATGAACTTTTTAATCTTGTTTGCTCATGTGATAGTGCTCATTCTATATGGCAAACATTAGAAAAGAATTTTGGTGAAGGAGATTCACCAACCGGGAAGAAGGGAGAAGCAAATCCGAAGGATGTAGCTCAAGCAAAGAAAATGGAGATTAACTCAACATCTTCATCATCATCAAGCTCATCCGATGGAGAAAGTGAAGATGAGGTATCTTCTAGCTCTTCTTCAAGTAGTAGTTCAAAAGATATTGCCTATGATGTTAATGAACTACAAAATGCATTTCAAAGATTATTTGAAAAATATAGAGAACTTCACAAGACTAATCAATTAGCAAATGAGCAAATCCATGATCTAGAATGTCAAAATGCATCTATCTTAGATGATAAAAATGATTTGCTTGCTAAAATTGAAGTTCTAACTTTAGAGAATGCATGCTTGGAAGAACATAATTTTGTTATGAAAAAGAAAGTAAGTGTAGATGTACCAAAATCAACTTGGATTTGGGTACCAAAAGCTAAACTTAATGGACCCAAGCAAAAATGGGTACCAAAGTCTACACTTGTAGGAGCTTGAGGATGAGATTGGTGGTGACCGGACGAGCCAAAGCGTCGAAATTCGAATCCGGTTGCATCACCAAGTCAAGATTGGAGCTAATCAATATTCAAAGTTGGTATAAATTTCTATCATCTACAATTCATGTTAAATTAGCTATAATCTAGTCTATATGCTTAATTGTCATATCTTTAGAAGTTCAATTCATTTTAAATCATTAACCCTATTCATTGCAAATCATATATCACATCCATTGATTTTAAATGTCATATTGTAAATGGATGTTTTTTAAGGCTTAAATTGAAACTAAATTGAACTTAACTAGAATCATACTCATAGTTTCCATCTAGCCTTATTGATAGGGGGAGCTTAAATGTTATATCTTTTGGAGTAATGAAGTGCAAAATTTAGGGGGAGCAACTTCATTACAAGACATCCACATTCTATGCTTAAAGTCATAATTATTTTTGTTTTTGATGGATGTCAAAGGGGGAGAGATAATTAAAGGGGAGTTACTTGAAAATTAGTTAATATTGAACAATAACTATGCACATTCATAGGGGGAGCATTTATATGCATAGTTTACATATACAAAATTCAAGTATTAGGTTGGTTTAAGATATAGGTTGCCATCATCAAAAAGGGGGAGATCGTTGGCTTTTTGGCCTTAATCCGTATTTTGATGATGTAATTCAACCTAACCTTAATTAGGACATGTAGATTAGCACATGTAGTATAATGGTATACATGTTGTATTGTGCTAACATCTACAGGTGATCAAGACTCAAGAAAGAAGAAAAATCAAGTCAAGACATGTAAATCAAGCTAGGATTGAAGACATGTAATTTTACCTTTCTTTGAGTGTTAGGAACTTATGTGAATTGAGCATAACTTAAGCTAATATGCATGCATTCACACACTAGGTTCCTTGTAGGAGTCACACACAAAATATCATATCTTTTGGACTCCATTGGATCACCTAAACACCTAAAACATTGGTCGCCAGTCTGCCTGAGTTAGGTCGACCGTTCACCTTTCGGTCGACCGGTTATACACAATATTTGTTATACCAGACCAATCAGTTCAACCGATCACACTCCTGTTAACCATTTACCCAGACCTGTTCGGTCGACCGGTAGACCTTCGGTCGACCGTTTCGTTTGTTATTTCTGGTAAAAATACGACCGTTATCCTTGTCGTATTATACAACGGTCGTATACACATTTTTCTCTTAATACACCCCCAAATACTTTTTAACCGGTCGAACAAAATACCTTGTTCGGTCGACCGTTCCATTAGGGAAAATCTACCTGCTATCGGTCGACACAAGTTTAGTTCAACCGATCGAGTTTTCCCTCTACCGAACCCTCTAGTTCGGTCGACCGGTACCTGTTCGGTCGACCGTTAAATTATAGAACTTAAGTGTTAGGTCGACCAATACCTTTGTTCGGTCAACTGATCCATTAACTTACTCAAGGGATCGGTCGACCGATACACCTTTCGGTCGACCGTTTCTGGACAGATTTCTGAATCCGATTTTCTGTTTTGTATGCTTTGCACAAACCCCAATCAAATCTTGTCCAAACGGCTAGAAATCTTTAGGAGCTTATAAATAGAGGTTCACACTTAGTTTTCCATAAGATTTCACAACTCCAAAGTGTCAAACTTATAGTGAGATTTTCCACAACCTCAAAGCTCCAAATTAGCCATCCAAAGCCTAATTTTTACATCATTCATCATACAATCATCTAGCAATTGTTGTGCTCAATTAGAGAGTGAGTTCCACTCAAGTTACCACTGTTGTCAAGTGAGCAAGGGTCTTGGTGAAAGCCCAAGACAAAGAAGCAAGGACTTCGGTGAAAGCCCGAAGTGATTCTCTCGGTTTGTGAGAGGTGGTGCCAAGCTCGGCGAGGGTTGTTCGCGAGCTTGAAGACTTGTAAAAGGCGTTGCTCCCGGCCCGGAACGGGGAGGCATAGTGAAGACGCAAGAGGGGCTCGAACGGAGATTCGAGAGGTGCTTGTAAGAGAGGATGTAGGCGCGGCCGAACCTCTATAAACCGACGCGTCTTTGTGGTTTGCATTACCTTTCTACTTGTGTTTGATTTAGTTTAATTTCCGCTGCAATTCTTTGATCGATCAACCAAGTAGTTTATTAGGGTTCAATTGTGATTAGCGTAATAGTGATTAGTGGACCCATAGACCCACACGATCCCACAATTACAACAAACTTTGGCCTCTTTCATGCGTACGGTAGACGACATGAGTGCACTGGTGGCTCCAGTAGCCGTACCGTGCGGCTATTGTTGGTTAAGTGGTCATGTTATCGGGGAATGTCCTTATGTTCCCACAGAGCCTGAGTATGAGCATACATTTTCCAAAAATGCTCAATATGACCATTACGCATCCGCGTACAACCCGCGAGCGATGGATTCGTGGGGAGAGAATTCTTTTACATCATTTTCATCCCAGTATCCTCCTCCCGAATACCCAGAATTCTACCAGCACCCCACTCCGAATCATTGGACTCATTCTCAGCCATAAACACCCAACCCCAAAATTTCTCAAGCTCTGACTTGGACCTCATAGTTGACCGCATACATGATTCCTTGAAACAAACTTTCCTTACGTTCATGGAAACCACTCAACAGTCCATACAAAATATGGCACTACAAGTGAGTCAAATGACGCAGCAATTACAAATCTTGACTTGATTTCCTTCCTTCCATGAGTCTTGATCACCTGTAGAGGTTAGCACATGCAATATATATGCAATGCAATATGTGTGCTACTCTACATTACTTATGATTAAGATTAGGTTGATTAAATCATCAAAACAACGATTAAGGCCAAAACGCCAACAATCTCCCTTTTTTATGGCAACCTATATCTTAATACTTGAAAATTTTAGGTGTAAACTATGCATATAAATGCTCCCCCTATGGATGTGCATAGTTTTTGTTCAATTTTAACCAATTTTCAAGTAACTCCCCTTTAATTATCTCTCCCCCTTGACATCCATCAAAAACAAAAATAATTATGACTTTAAGCATAGAATTTTGATGTCTTGTAATGAAGTTGCTCCCCCTAAATTTTGCACTTCATTACTCTAATAAAAGATATAACATTTAAGCTCCCCCTATCAATAAGACTATATGGGAACTAAGAGTATGATTCAAGTTAAGTTCATTTAAGTTTCTACTCAAGCCTTATTCTAACATCCATTCAAAATTTGACATTTATAATCAACTATATGAAGACTTGTAATCTTGATTTTATTTTGAGTCTTAGGAACATGTGTAAATTGAGCATAGAAGAGATAAAAACTTATCACATACACACTAGGTTCCTTAGAGAAGTCACACACAAAATTTCACCTTATTTGGACTTCATTAGATCACCCAAACCTTAGTCGAAAATCACTTAAAACCTAAACCCAGAATTCCTGTGTGAACCGGTCGACCGAACCAGTTCTCAGTTCAACTGGTTTATAACAGACTCTCTACAGTGATTTTACCGAACTCTACCGGTCGACCGGTTCTACCTTTTCGGTCGACCGATCCTGGATTTTATTATGCCCGTTACCTTTGTCGTATTCCTGCAACGGTCGTATTCGTATAAAACAAAATACACCCCCATATACTTTAGAACCGGACGAACCATTTGCCCTTTCCGGTCGACCGGTTGATACAGTCAAAAATTCCCTGCTATCGGTCGATACTATTTAGTTCAACCGATCAAAGTTTCCCCCTACCGAACCTTAAGTTCGGTCGACCGGTAACCCAGTTCAGTCGACCGTTTCATTAACAAACTTAAGAGTTCGGTCGACCGTTCCATTTTTTGGTCGACCGTTTCAGGATAGATTTCTCCAATCTGATTTCTGACTTTGTGTGCTTTGCACAAAACCCAATCAAATCTTGTCCAAACGGCTAGAAATCTTTAGGAGCTTATAAATATAGGATCAAGACCTGTTGTTAACACAACTCTCCAACTCCAATTGTCCCAATTCATTAGAGAGAAAACTCCAATCCTCCAAGCTCCAAATTAGCTACCCAAAGCCTAATCTCCACATCATTCATCATTCAAACATCTAGCTATTGTTGTGCTCAATTAGAGAGTGAATCCCACTCAGTTACATTTGTTGTCAAAAGAGCAGGGTCTTGGTGAAAGCCCAAGACACGAGTATAGACTTCGGTGAGAGCCCGAAGTGATCCTTCTCAGATTGTGAGAAGAGGATTCCAGCTCGGCGAGGGTTGTTCGCGAGTTTGGCGGTTGTAAGGCGTTGTCTCCCGGCCCGGAACGGGGAGCAGATAGTGAAGTCGTAGGCGGAACTTGCAAGAGAGGACTAGGACCCGGAAGGGGTGCCGAACCTCTATAAAAACGCCGAGTCGATTTGTGGTTTGCTTGTTCCTTTTTCCTACTAGTCTTTAAATTGTTTCCGCTGTGTTTATTGTTTGATTAGTTAGGGATTAGCGTAAAAGTGAATAGATTAACCCAACCCACACGATCCCACAGATTGCTGGCGTGAGGTACGTGCATCCATTCTCTCATTCATGCATGTTTAGATCAAGCATTAGTTAGTGAGGTGAGTGTTTGTTTGGAGAGTTGATTGCTAGATTAAGACTCAAAACACTACTAAGGAGGGGTTATTGATTGACATCATTTCATGCTCATATTTGTATCTTATATCCATTATCTTACACCTAAGCAATGATACGTGACGAGTTTTATGTTTAGTTTTCAGGAATAAAGAGGTTTGAAGAGAAGAGCCATGAAAGGACCCAAAAGCATGAAAAAGGACTTAATTGTGAGAGCTAGGGACTGAGATGCAAGATCGAAAGACCTGAACGTAAGATCAAAGGACCAATGAGCAAACAAGAATACTTCACACCATCATGGGGAGTATTTTGGCAATTCTATTCGGGTCGGAGCTCCAAAAAGCAAAGTAGATGCATCAAAGACAAACAAAGCCTTCCCCCAAAGCCCAGAGAAAATCCAGACCAATCAAAACACTGTAGACCGCTAATTGGCGGTCACTTTGGGCCCAAATCTGCTAAAATTTCTCTGGGTTACGTATTAGTGTGTATTTAGTCCATTTCTGGTACTTGTTAGTCCCACATCAGGAGATTGTCCCGGATTAGCTTTTTCCATGCCTATAAATAGAACTCTTCACCTTCCATTGTAATCACCCATTGCTTGGTGGCATTCTCTCTACTAAGGAGTGAGCCATGAAGCAAAAACTCAAGGTGGAGAAGAATGCTACCTTCAATGTGAGTCATTTGTTAATAAAATATTTTTTCTAGTTTCTTTTAATCTTGTCTTTTAATTTGTGCATGCTTGTTTAATCTTTCCTTTCCTTTTAAGCTTCTTTAATATTTCTTGCTTGCTTAGATTAATTTCATTTCAGTATTATGTTTCATTTTGTTAATGTAGTTGGTGTAATGAGTAGTGAGTAGTTTCATCCCCATTTGGGGGTGGAGAAATATGTGATATAATCATGTAGTGTATTAAGTGTGTGTATCTTAATCCCTTGAGCTTTATATGATTTCCATAACCATCTAATGGGTCTCCACTCTTATCTTTGATATGCTAATGCTCTTGAATGAAGCTTAGCTTATGCTTTGATTAGTGGACCTATTTTATGGGAAATGATAAGGTTAGGATATGGATGAAGTTAATATTGGAAACACAATTTGTAGTGTATGTGCTCTTGTTGCCTTTACCTTAGCTAATGTTTTGTATGTTTTAATGATATAGTCTTATCTTAATTCATGTGGCGGCATAGTAGGGTCTAGTCTTTATACTTGAGTTCATGTAGCTTCATTCCAATTATTGTCTTGTATGTTTTAATGATGTAGTCTTATCTTAATTCATGTGGAGGCAAAGTTGGATGTAGTTTTATGATTTCATGCACTACATGTTGTGGGGAGCTTAAAGAACACACACAAACACTTCTTTATGTTCACATTATTTCCCAATCCCCTATGGGGCTTAGTTTTATTGCTTTTCTTCCATTTCCATTTGCACCTTAGTGTAGTGTAGAGTAATACATCTTTCTCTCCTTCTTTTTACCTCTCGCCTTCGAACAAACCAAGCGTCGACACACCTCCAAGTGGACGACCCGTATTTGCCACCGCTTCAACGCGGCCGTGCACTTGCGGTTAATATAAAACGATCAATCAAGTTTTTGGCGCCGTTGTCGGGGAGGTGCTCTGTCCAGACTTTGGTTTGGACGATTCGAGTGGTTTTAATTTTTTTTTAGTTTTTGTGTGTTTCAGGCACTGTTAGGATCAAGGGGAAGCGACTGGAGGAATTTGGGAGCCAATAACGCAAAAGGGACCGCCAATCAGCGGTCTGGGACCGCCAATTGGCGGCCTGGTGAGCCTCATTTTCTCTCACCTTTGTTCTGCTTGCTTGTTGGTTCATTTTAGTTATCTGGGAGTACCATTGTGCATGTTGTGACTTCTAGTTTTCTCCCAGATTTAATTTAAATCCCCTTTAATCAACTTGGACCATAAAACTCAAAGCAAAAGATTAGACTTCTTGCCATCTAGGTCATGCATCATGTGTAGACCTTGCATGCATTTGTCTTTTCTTTGCTTTACATTTTGTTGTTGATTGCTGGCGTGAGGTACGTGCACCCAAATCTCTCATTCATGCATGTTTTGATCATGTATTAGTTAGTAAGGTGCATCGGGACAAGAGTGAGTGAGCGTTTGATTGGAGCGATTGATTGCTAGATTTAGGATCAAAACGCTACTAAGGAGGGGTTGTCCCATAAAAGATAAGGTGGGGGATTTCATCACCCTTTCCTTGGCCCCAAAAATCACTCTTAATCAAAGCCTTAATTCTAAAAGCAAGTAGACATTAGCCCTAAGGATTTTGGACGCACTAGGAGAGTGATCTAGTTGAGACCGTCATGGCCTGATCGGCATTGCCTACCTTGTCGATAGTAGGAGGTACTGGATCTCCGGATTTGGTATCACTTGCTGGGCATCGTGGTCTTCGTTGTAGGGAGGTGAGGCGTGTCGAGACTAGTGACCTCGAAGTTAGGCGTCGTCTAGCCTAAGGAACCATTGCCTTACATTGTTTGAGCCGAGCTTGCTAGATTAGGCTTCTACCCTCTCCCGTTACCCATGCTAGCCTTAGGGATTCTTCCCTTCTCCTCTGAGTCATCTTCTTCTCACCTACTTCTATGTTTTAGTCTCCTCCCCTTTACACTCTCTGGTAGCATTTTAGGGTTGAGTCGAGCACTTTTTGCGAGCTTAGTCTCGTGGTGGTGAGAGTGGTTGACTCGAGAGTTGTTTGTTGAGATGGATGGTTACATGGGCGACTATCCATATCATTGTTGGGACCAGGACAATTCTTCCTGGTATTCCGGACCCATGCAACCGGGGGTGGCTCAGAAGAACACCCCGTATGGTTGGGATAATCTTCATTGTGTGACTGAGCAATCTTCATATAGGGGTAACATGAGAGAGGCACCGACTGCTAGACCACTATCTAGTTATGTCGGATCATATGCTGGTCAACAAATTGAGACATTACAACAAACTTTGGCATCTTTCATGCGTATGGCAGACGACATGAGTGCATTGGCAGCTCTAGTAGCCGTACCGTGCGACTGTTGTGGGTTGAGTGGTCATGTTATCGGGGAATGTCCTTATGTTCCCCCTGAGCCTGAGTATGAGCATACCTTTACCCAAAATGCTCAATGTGACCATTATGCATCCGCGTACAACCCGAGAGTGATGGATTCGTGCGGAGACAATTCTTATCCAAATTCTTATACTTCATTTTCACCCCCGTATCCTCCTCCCGAATACCCAGAATTTTACCAACACCCCATTTCAAATCAGTGGACTCATTCTCAGCCCATCAACACCCAACCCCAAAATTTCCCAAGCTCTGACTTGGACCTCACTATTGACCCCAAATTTGATTCCTTAAAACAAACCCTCCAAACGTTCATGGAAACCACTCAAACTTTATTGAAGTCCAACTTGAATTCCTTGCAAAATATGGAAATGCAAGTGAGTCAAATGACACAACAATTCCATGAACATGAGGAGAGTCACATTTCTTGTCAACATGAAGATTCATCTTTTGATATCGAACCACCACCACATCCACAAATTCAAAGCACAACCTTTCAAAGTCAAACTCCTAGTCAATCTGAGGGACTTGGGGTTTCAATTCACGATCACTTAGTAGAGGATTCGATTCAAATTGAGAATAACTTGAACCAGCTTCATTATGAGTCGGCACAGGATTGTGCCTTATCTTTTTGTCTCATGGCCCTTGAGCCACATGATCTTCATATTGTGCCTCTTAAGGACTCACCTCTGGTGGAGAAAGAGCTCCCTAGTACCCTCAATTTCAAACAACCTGATGAGAGTTTGCCTCTCACTATTGTTCCTGATCATCTTGGAAATGATGGAACATCAAACAACTACATTGCTCATGAGGGTATTAGGAGTTCCTTGGAGGATACCTTGGGTATGAGACCCACTTTTTGTTCACCTGGTGTGTCAGACATGCCTAACGAGGTTCTTAACCTCGTTCCGACGCACCAGCCTGTTGGTTGGAGAGTTTGGATTGACGATCATAACTTCAGCAGCGCAACGGGAGAAACTCTTCTTCCGTTGCCCCTCATTTCCCAAACTCTTGAGAGGTTCAAGATCTTTCAGCTTGATCCTTTAAGTGAGACGCCTTTGTGTCCAATTCATGAACCTCTCATTCCATCTTGTACTCTTTGTGAAGGGGGCCCACGCATGCGTATTCTGGCCCCGCGTGGTGTCATGTTCCATTTCCAAGTGCATTGACCCACTGTTTAGGTTCCCATTTGATGTCTTTTGACAAATGAAGATGGGAACTTGTGTTTGTACATAGTTATATTCAAAAAAAAAGAAAAAAAAGAAAAAGAAGTACAATAAAAGACTCATTCACTTAGCATCGATTGTTGTGGGCTCCAACTTTTTTGTATTTGGGTCCCAATTCTTTCACGTATTTGTATCCCTTCCTTAGCATCTCACAGGTTTTGAGGGAATTTGGGTTGTGTCCATCAACATAGCCAGAAACTTCCCTTTGTACTTCACGTTGGTGAGATCTATTCTTTTTCATGCATAACTCCATGTAGTATCTTGCTCGCATTCATATAGGACAATGCATGAAGTAGGTGTGGTGGGTGTTTTACGTGTGTACATAGTTGAGTATTTTCTTTCGATTTTGTTTTCTTTTGTTTGCATTGTTAGGGTCATGTTAGTGTGCTGCATTTAATATCGATATATCTGCTTGCCATGATCCTTGAGTGACTTGTCTTCTTTTACTTGCCTAGTGCTTTAAAAAAAATCACATTTCTTTCAAAATCTTCATGTGTTTGCAAAAGAAAATATTTTGTGGGTTTTGCGTACGTTTAGCATGTGCAAAACCGTTGAGAGGCAAAGTAAAAAGAAAGCTCCCAAAATTGTCTTGAACTTGATGCATTAGGATATCTAGTACTGTGACTTTAGGATTTATCGAGTCGTTAGGATGCACCCCAGTTTTCCCTTGGGGGTGAGTAATCATAGGGTTTCAGTGCTCAAACATTCAAAGAAGTCCACCCTGAACCTAGTGAGTCAATAATTCGTGTTTGTTAATTTAGGAAGTTTGTTGTAGTCAAGGACCCTTTAAATTCTGTTGTGAGACATTAAGTGTAGGGGTTTTGGTTCATGTGTAGATAAGAAATAAGTGAGTAGGTGTTCTCTCTTCTCCCACGGCTCCTATCACTCAGGGAAGTAGGTCTGAGGGGACTTTGTGCCTGGTGCTTTCAAGTCATTTGACTTGGGATGCGCCGACCGAACTCCCGTTACATGGGTGGTAGGGATTGCCCTATGTGGAGATTTGGGGAAAGGTGTACGTGATAGTGTAAGTCCTCATGGGCAATGATGCACGAAACCTGACCCTGGGAGAATGAAGCTCCAACTAATAAAAAGAAAATGAAGAAAAAAATTTGAAAAGAAACAAAAAGAAAAAAAAATGGTAATGCAAATAAGAACCTTAATGGACCTTACACTTTGTATCACTTGAGGATGTTGAGGTTCTCCATGTCTTTCACTTAATTCCTTATTTAACTTGCACGAATGGTTTATTAGGCTAGGTGTGGACTGATTACCTATATAGAGTCGGCCCGTAGGATTACCGCGTCCATTGATCGACAAAATTTGTCCAACGATTCGAGTGTCTAGATTGAATAATGCATCTTGTTCGGATTTTGTGGGTATATCCGCTGAAAACCCTCAGGAGACAACACTCCTCTTCCTTGGCAACAAAGAGGTTTAACGGTTTGTTGCACGTGCTAAGTGCAACCGTGATTCCTACGAAAGTGAGTTAGGATTTCTTGTTTCTCGTTTGCTTTTCTCTTTCTTTGTTTTGCTCGGGACTAGCAAAAACTTAGGTGTGGGAGTATTTGATTGACATCATTTCATGCTCATATTTGTATCTTAAATCCATTATCTTACACCTAAGCAATGCTACGTGACGAGTTTTATGTTTAGTTTTCAGGAATAAAGAGGTTTGAAGAGAAGAGCCATGAAAGGACCCAAAAGCAGGAAAAATGACTTAATTGTGAGACCTAGGGACTGAGATGCAAGATCGAAAGACCTGAACGTAAGATCAAAGGACTAATGACCAAACAAGAATACTTCACACCATCATGGGGAGTATTTTGGCAATTCTATTCGGGTCGGAGCTCCAAAAAGCGAAGAGATGCATCAAAGACAAACAAATCCTTCCCCCAAAGTCCAGAAGAAAATCCAGACCAATCAAAACATTGTAGACCGCTAATTAGCGGTCCAAGACCACTAATTGGCGGTCACTTTGGGCCCAAATCCGCTAAGATTTCTCTGGGTTACGTATTAGTGTGTATTTAGTCCATTTCTGGTACTTGTTAGTCCCACATCGAGGGATTGTCCCGGATTAGCTTTTTCCATGCCTTAAATAGAACTCTTCACCTTCCATTGTAATCACCCATTGCTTGGTGGCATTCTCTCTACTAAGGAGTGAGCCATGAAGCAAAAACTCAAGGTGGAGAAGATGCTACATTCAATGTGAGTCATTTGTTAATAAAATAATTGTTCTAGTTTCTTTTAATCTTGTCTTTTAATTTGTGCATGCTTGTTTAATCTTTTCTTTCCTTTTAAGCTTCTTTAATATTTCTTGCTTGCTTAGATTAATTTCATTTCAGTATTATGTTTCATTTTGTTAATGTAGTTGGTGTAATGAGTAGTTCCATCCCCATTTGGGGGGTGGAGAAATATGTGATATAATCATGTAGTGTATTAAGTGTGTGTATCTTAATCCCTTGAGCTTTATATGATTTCCATAACCATCTAATGGGTCTCCACTCTTATCTTTGATATGCTAATGCTCTTGAATGAAGCTTAGCTTATGCTTTGATTAGTGGACCTATTTTATGGGAAATGATAAGGTTAGGATATGGATGAAGTTAATATTGGAAACACAATTTGTAGTGTATGTGCTCTTGTTGCCTTTACCTTAGCTAATGTTTTGTATGTTTTAATGATATAGTTTTATCTTAATTCATGTGGCGGCATAGTAGGGTCTAGTCTTTATACTTGAGTTCATGTAGCTTCATTCCAATTATTGTCTTGTATGTTTTAATGATGTAGTCTTATCTTAATTCATGTGGAGGCAAAGTTGGATGTAGTTTTATGATTTCATGCACTACATGTTGTGGGGAGCTTAATGAACACACACACACTTCTTTATGTTCATATTATTTCTCTACCCCCTATGGGGCTTAGTTTTATTGCTTTTCTTCCATTTCCATTTGCACCTTAGTGTAGTGTAGAGTAATACATCTTTCTCTCCTTCTTTTTACCTCTCGCCTTCGAACAAACCAAGCGTCGACACACCTCCCAGTGGACGACCCGTATTTGCCACCGCTTCAACGCGGCCGTGCACTTGCGGTTAATATAAAACGATCAATCAGTTATCCCATATAAGATAAGGTGGGGGATTTCATCACCCTTTCATTTTCCCTAAAAACACTCTTAATCAACACCTCAATTTTAAAATCAAGTAGACATTGGCCAATAGGACTCAGGCGCATTAGGAGAGTGATCCGGTCACGACCGTCATAGCCTGATCGGTGTCGCCCACTTTGTCGGTAGTAGGAGAGACGAGATCTCCGTATCTTGGCTCACTTCTGGGCTTTGTGGTCTTCGTTGTAGGGAGGTGAGGCTTTTTGAGGCCGTGTGAGCTCGAACTTAGGCGTCGTCTAGCTATAAGTACCTCTAGTGATTGTAGGCTGCTTGAGCCGTGTTTGCTAGACTAGGATTCTACCCTCACCCTTTGCCCACGCTAGTTTTTAAGGATTCTTCCCTTCTCCTCTGAGTCATCTTCTTCTCACCTACTTCTACGTTCTAGTCCCCTCCCCTTTACACTATCTGTTAGCGTTTTAGGGTCGAGTCGAGCACTTTTTGCGAGCTTAGCCTCGTAGTGGTGAGAGTGGTCGACTCGAGTGTTTTTTGTTGAGATGGATGGCTACATAGGTGACCATCCATATCATTGTTGGGACCAGGATACTTCTCCCTGGTATTCCGGACCCATGCAACATGGGGTGGCTCAGACTAACACCTTGTATTGTTGGGACAATCTTAATTGTGTGGCTGAGCAATCTTCAAATTGGGATAATATGAGAGAGGCACCGACTGCTAGTCCAACATCTAGTTATGTCAGATCATATGTTGGTCAACAAACTGAGACATTACAACAAACATTGGCCTCTTTCATGCGTACGGTGGACGACATGAGTGCACCGGTGGCTCCAGTAGCTGTACCGTGCGACTGTTGTTTGTTAAGTGGTCATGTTATCGGGGAATGTCCTTATGTTCCCCCAGAGCCTGAGTATGAGCATACCTTTTCCCGAGAGCGATGGATTCGTGGGGAGAGAATTCTTTTACATCATTTTCATCCCAGTATCCTCCTCCCAAATACCCAGAATTCTACGAGCACCGCACTCCGAATCATTGGACTCATTCTCAGCCATAAACACCCAACCCCAAAATTTCTCAAGCTCTGACTTGGACCTCATAGTTGACCGCATACATGATTCCTTGAAATAAACTTTCCTTACGTTCATGGAAACCACTCAACAGTCCATACAAAATATGGCACTACAAGTGAGTCAAATGACGCAGCAATTACATGAATGTGAGTCAACATGAGGATTTATCTTCTAATATTGAGCCACCACCACATCCACAAATTCAAAGCACAATCTTTCAAAATCAAACTCCTAGTCAGTTTGAGGGACTTGGGGTTTCAATTCACGATCACGTGGTGGGGGATTCAATCCAAATTGAGAATTACATGGACCAACTTCATTATGAGTCGGCACAGGATTGTGCCTTAACTTTTTGTCTCGTGGCCCTTGAGCCACATGATCTTCATGTTGCGCCTCTTAAGGACTTACCTCTATTGGAGCAAGAGATCCCTAGTACCCTTACTTTCAAACGACCTGATGAGAGTTTGCCTCTCGCTAGTGTTCCTGGTCATCTTGGAAATGATGGGACATCAAACAACTACATTGTCGATGAGGGTATTAGGCGTTCCTTGGAGGATACATTGGGTAAGAGACACACTTTATGTTCGCCTGGTGAGTCGGACATGCATAACGAGGTTCTTGACCTCGTTCCGATCCACCAGCCTGTTGGTTGGAGAGTTTGGATTGACGATCATAACTTCAGTACCGCAATGGGAGAAACTCTTCTTCCGTTGCCCCATATTTCCCAAACTCTTGAGAGGTTGAAGCTCTTTCAGTTTGATCCATTGAATGAGACGTCTTTGCGTCTAATTCATGAACCACTCCTTTCATATTGTGCTCTTTGTGAGGGGGGAAAACATGAGTATTATGGCCCCGCGTGGTGTCATGTTCCCTTTCCAAGTGCATTGACTCACTTTTGAGGTTCCCATTTGATGTCCTTTGACAAATGAAGATGGGAACTTATTTTTGTACATAGTTATATTCAGAAAAAAGAAAAAAAAGTATAATAAAGACTCCACAAGTGAGCATTGATTGTTGTGGGCCCCAACGCTTGTGTATTTGGGCTCCATTCTTTCACGTATTTGTATCCCTTCTTTAGCATCTCACAGGTTTTTAGGGAATTCAGGTTTATGTCCATCAACATGACCATGAACTTCCCTTTGCGCTTCATGTTGGTGAGATCTTTTCTTTTTCATGCATAAATCCATGTAGTTTTATGATCACATTTATTGAGGACTATGCACGAAGTAGGTGGGGGTGTTTTACGTGTGTACATTGTCGAGTCTTTCTCATTTTGTTTTGTTTTCTTTTGTTAGTATTGTTAGGGTCATGTTAGTGTTTTGCATTTAATATCAATATATTTGTTTGTCATGATCCTTGGGTGTCTTGTATTCTTTTGCTTGCCTTGTGCTTTCAATTTTCACATTTCTTTCAAAATCTTCATGTGTTTGCGAAAGAAAATGTTTTGTGGGATTTGCGTGTGTTTAGCATGTGCAAAACCATTGAGAGGAAAAGTAAAAAGAAAGCTCCACAAATTGTCTTGAACATGATGCATTAGGATATCTAGTATACCGGCTTTAGGTCTTATCGAGTCGTAAGGATGCACCCCAGTCTTCCTTCGAGGGTGAGTAATCATAGGGTTTCAGCACTCAAACAATTAAAGAAGTCCACCCTGAACCTAGTGAGTTCAATAATTCGTGTCTGTTAATATAAGGAAGTTTGTTGTAGTCAAAGACCTTTTAACTTCTGTTGTGAGACATTAATTGTAGGGGTTTAAGTTCATGTGTAGATAAGAAATAAGTGAGTAGGTGTTGAACGTTTTATATTTCTACCGCAAGTGCACGGCCACGATGAAGCGGTGGCAAGTACGGGTCGTCCTCAGGGAGGTGAGCAGGCTCTTGTTTATCAGAAATCAAGTGGAAAAAATAGGGGGAGAAAGATTGATTACACTACTCTACACTAAACTACTCTAAGAAGTATGAAAGGTGAAAGAAGCAAACAAACGATGAAATAAGAACTAAGCTAAGAACAAAACAAGAATGCTGGAATTTCAGGAAGGGAAAACCCCTAACGGGTGGAGTGAGTGCACACAAGCAAAGAGGTGGGTGTAGAATACATTCTTTAAGCACATGAAGGTGGTGTTTATCAAGCATAGGAAGTGTCTAAATGTTATGGCAAAACCTATCAATCTATTCACCAACTTAGTTGATTAACATTTACATATGCAAGGTGTTTATTTCAGAACCTAAACAAGCATGAGAGGTGTCTAATCATTTTGGCAAAACTCATCAAGTTGTAAATTCTATCCTAAACAAGCAAGCATACATTCATGTTTAATCAACACATTGAAATTAAAGCATTCATCCCATTCTCTAATGCATGTATGTACATCTACTCCACCCCCCAAAGGGGATGGAACTACTCACTAAACATTACACTAATTATTAAACTATGGAAAGAAAGCATATTAAAACTAAGCTAGAATTAAAAGACGATTAAACTAAAACATGCACAAACAATAAAAGAAACATAAACAAACAATGAAAGAAACACAAAACTTTATTGATAAAAATGACTCACATTAAAAGTAGCATCCTCCTACTTTAGTGTGTGCTTCAAGGCCTCACTTCTAGTAGGAAGAATAGCCACTTAAAATATGGAGTGATTACAATGGAAGGTGAAGAGTTCTATTTATAGCCATGGAAAAAGGCAAACCGGGACAATCCCCCGATGTGGGACTAAACAAACACCAACAATAGTGATGAAGATTTTATTTATACCGCAAGTGCACGGTGTCAATGAAGACGTGGCAAATACGGGTCGAACACAAGGAGGGAGAGATTTGTTATTTTCGTGATTTTCGATTAAGGAGAAAGAAGGAGAGAAGAAATAAATGGGTTTTGAGATTTTTGGGTTTTAGTTATTTAAAGCAAGAAACAAAAGCAATTAAAATTAAAACAAGAACAAAGAGAGAAATCCGTGGGGTGGAGGTTTAGACTTAGGTTTAGAGTAGAGAATTACTGAAACTTATTGTAAATCATGTTAGTTATGAAGCATTACAAGATAAATGACTTAACATAAACTCAAGTAATCAAAATACACTAATCATGAACTTAAAATAATAACATGCATTCATCATTCTCTAACCCTAATTCCATCACCTCCACCCTTTGGAGAGAGTTAGAAACTCATGGAGGGAGGAAGAAGAAGGGGTCCTTGAGACATTAAGAAAAGAAAATTAAAAACATAAAATAAAAGAAACAGAATTTTATTGCTAAATTATGGAACAAAAGGAAGAACTCCCCACAACATCGTTCTCGGGGCTATTTATAGCCGATACAAGGGACCTAAGCATGAAATAAGAAAGTACACGCGTCAACACGCAACCGGTAAAATTTTTAGAGCATGGATCTAATTTGGTGCGGCGGATTCGCCGCAATTTGCTCTTGAGGTGCGGCGGATTCGCCGCAATTTGCTCTTGAGGTGCGGCGGAATCGCCACCTTTTTGACTCAGAATCGACCCAGATTTTTCCTGTGTGTTTATAGTATGATTTCAATGTCATTTGCGCGTCTGGATTGATTCTTGCATATCTTTGGAGATCCGAATTAATTTCTTCATATATTTGGAGATCCACATTGATTTTTCTTTATATTTTCTCCATAATAATAAAAGCTACTCGTGATTTGCAATTAGGTCCTTCACTTTTTGCAATTAAGTCCCCGGCTACTTTTGTGCTTAAGTCCTTGTTCTTTTCGTAATTAGGTCTTGAATGCTTTTATGCTTGGATACATTTCCATTTGAAGCCCGATAAACTTGAACTTGGTCTTTATGATAGAAACGAGTCTTTTGTACGCGTTTATGCTCGGGATGTTGGTAAATTGCATTCAGGTCCCTGTATTCTGTAAATAAGACTAAACACATACCTTAGTAGCATTTATTGATGTAAAAGTAATCTAAATGAAAGACATATGATGCAATGTATGCAATGCATCAAATACCCCCACACCTAGATTTTGCTAGTCCCTAGCAAAACAGAAGATACGAAAAATAAAAACAGGGAAATCCTAACTCACTTTCGTAGGAATCACGGTTGCACTTAGCATGTGCAACAAGCCTTTAAACCTCCTTGTTACCAAGTAGGAGGAGTGTTGTCTCCTGAGGGTTTTCAGCGGATATACCCACAAAATCCTAAATCAACATTTCATTAATAGTTCTCAATATCCCTACCTCAACTTTATACATCTCACTAAGAATTTTTGCATGCTCATTATATAAATCTAACTCATTAAAAATATGACTTGGTCTTTGTTCCTCCAACATTCACACCACTAACCCTTCTACACATGTTTATCACTTGAATTATTTTGCACGCCTCCTCTGGTGGTGAAGTATCATTTGGATCAACCATGGCATGGATCATTCCTTTAGCTTTGGGCCTTGAGTATCATTATTTTTTTCTTTTCTTCCGTGATTCAACACATTTGCTTTTTGACACTGTTACCCTTTTGCATTTGTGTAGCGAGTTTGGTCGATAATCCCGAGCTGGTAGACTCAAGTTACCGGGTTTCAAGATACCCCTACGGACCAGTGACTCAAAGGCTTGGGCTTTTGTATTCATTTTGCAAAATGTGCTTTCCTCACTTTATTCCTTTATTTTCACTTTTATTTTCCTCAAGGCTTAATTGCTTATTAGAAGTCCACACTTCCCGGTATATTTTCCTCAACCTCTGCTTTTTATCAACCACTTCAAAGATTTGATTCATCCAATTTAAGTGCATACATGTCTTAAAGGGCAATGGGTTATTTCTTTGGAACTTAGATTTATGTCACAATTTCTACAAGCAGAACTACATAATAAGGAACAAAAACTCAATGCAATTTGTACACGGGTTTTAGCAGTTCAATCTTAAGCTATGTCATGAAACATTGATTTTTTTTTTTTTTTTTTTTTAAAGAAGAAAACAAGCAAATAGATATATACATAGTTAAACGCCCCCCCACACCAAATCATGCATTGTCCTCAATGTATGCATAGATAAAATAAATGCACTTATTACCTGAGTCGGCTTGCAGTAGAGGGGTTGAGTTTGCTCAGAGTCAACCGTAATCAGAACTGGATTGAATGACACCATATTGGTGCATGTATCCAGTTGAATTGTTCCCCATGTTGACTTGAGGAAAAGATTCCACTCTTCTCACTTGAATTGGTTCGCTTATTTGCTCGAGTGATGGTGGTTGAGTAAATGAATCACTCCCTCTTTTCTTACTTCCTTTTTGCTTATGTGATGATTTATTTGATTCAGAATTCTGATAAATACGTGCTCTCATCACAACATCACTTGGGTTGCATATTATTTCTGGCTCATTATCAATATGGAAGATATTAAATTCTGCTTTTAAGTTCCCGAAAGATAATTGCATGAGCCCGTTTCGACAGTTTATTAATGCTTCCGAAGTGGCTAAAAAGGGTCTACCTAAAATTACAGGGATTTGTCGATTAGGATTTACAACAGGTTCAGTATCAAGTACGACAAAATCCACTGGATAAATGAAGTCACCAACCTTAATCAAAACGTCCTCTACTATACCTCTCGGTTTCTTAACAGAACAATCAGCGAATTGGAGGGTTGTCTTAGAGGGTTTCAGTGGACCAAGGTTGAGTTGCTCGTAGACAGAAAATGGGAGCAAGTTAACGCTTGCACCAAGGTCTAGAAGGGCTTTATTGATAAACGTATCTCCTATTGAACATGAAATTGTGGGACACCCCGGGTCCTTATATTTTATAGGAGATGTGTTGGAAAGAATTGAGCATATGTTTGCAGTTAAGAATGCCTTCTTTGGTACATTCGTTTTTCTCTTCTTAGTGCACAAATCTTTTAAGAATTTAGCATAAGCAGGTATTTGTTGAATCATGTCTAAGAGTGGAATGTTTACCTTAACTTGCTTAAATACTTCCAAGATTTTCTCTATTTGTGCACTAGAGTTCTTTTTGAGTCTATTGGGAAATGGGGCTTTAGGCACATAGACTCGCTCAGGTTCAGGCTGAGCTACAGGTTCAGGTTGGGTAGGTGGATTGGGCTTTTCAATTTGGACGTCGGGTTCAGTGGTCAAGTCATATGTGGGTGCTTGATGGCTGGATTGATTAGTCATTCTAGGGTTTACCACATTATTGTCAATTTGTCTTCCGGACCGTAATGATACTACAGCATTGATTTGTTGGAACGGTCCTTCCTCATTAACCATTTGAACCGGTCTAGGGTTGTTATTTCCTGAAGGTGGTTGATAAGATTGATATTGATTATTAGTTCTGGGGTTCACCTCAGGTTGACTTGGAAATTGGCCCTTTTCTCTTTCACCTATTATCTGTGCTAATTGGCTGACCTGTGTCTCTAGCCTTTGGAATGATTGGTTGGTTGTTTGTATAAAAGTTGTCATTAAAGTTTCTAATTTAGTCAACCTAACCTCATGATTTCCATTATTACCCCCAGATGATGTATTATTTTGATTATATGGGGTTGGTTGTTGTCTAGGAGGTTGTCCTTGTTGGTTCCACGAAAAATTGGGATGATTACGCCAACATGGGTTATAGGTTGATGCGTAAGGATCATTTCTAGAATTGTTATATGTGGCATTGACATGTTCCAGGTTCACACAGTCCTCCATTAAATGACCAGTCTGACCACATCTAGAGCAAGGGGTAGGGGATGCTTGTCGGGTTTGGTTTTGCAGTTCTAGACTTTCCATTCTACGCATTAGGGTAGCTAGTTTTGCCTCGGCCGCTATGTTGGAGTCTATAGCTAAGACACCTGGTCGGGGTTGACTCGCTATTCTAGATCCAATACTCGGGTTGATGGGTGTTCTAGCATTGTCCCATTGCATACTATTTTCAGCTAAATCCTCAAGAAAAGTCCAGGCATCATTTTCATTTTTGGACATAAAATTCCCTTGGCTCACAGATTCTAGCATAACCCTAGATGTGGGTGTCAATCCCTCATAAATAATTTGGCATAATTGCCACTTCGGAATTCCGTGATGAGGGCATTGGGTCAAGACACTCTTAAATCTCTCAAGATAGGAATAAAACGGCTCGCTCTCAGACTGAACGAATGCAACAATTTCATTCCTAATCTTCATAGTCTTATGGTTGGGGAAATATTTTTTTAAGAAAACTTGAACAAATTCAGCCCAACTTCTAATAGATCTTTCGGCTAGACTATATAGCCATTTCTTAGCGTCGTCCTTAAGTGCTAGAGGCACGAATTTCAGACGCACTGCCTCTTCAGGGATATGCTGGTATTGCATAAGAGAGCAGATTTCCTCAAATTCTCTAAGGAAGAGATATGGATCTTCCCTAGAGGTGAACTTAGGCAGCATACTCATGTATTGTGCCTTAAGTTCGAAGTCGCGACCCGGTATGGTGGGCATGACGATGCACGATGGCTGAGCAGCCATCGTTGGGTAGCACCGATCCCTCAGAGTTATAGGTTGCGCAACAGGCGGGTCCACTACGTTCTCACCCATTAGGTCCGGGTGAGGTGGTGCAACAGGTGGATTGGGGTTAAGTTCCAGACTGGAATCTAGATGAACTCGTGAGAGTCGATTACTCAAGTCCCGAATCCAAATCTGAGTGCACCGGGTTGAATCAATTTTTGAATTCAAATTCGAAATTTAAACTCCAAATTTAATTTCAAGAATTAATTACTCTTTTTTTTTCGTTTTTTTTTTTTTTTTTTGAATTTAAATTTTTTTTTAAAGGAAACAAACAATAGAAAGGTAAGGATGAGAAGGGAAAGAAGACTCAGACGAGAAGGGAAACTTAACTCTAAAGGATAAAAATTAGGGTTGGTCAGAAATTTCCTGAACAAGCACGGTCAAAACAATCCTAGACCTAGTGTCACTTAGATCTAGACGACTCCTAACTGGTTGAGTCGAATTGATTTGCTTGATTCACCTCCCTCACCAATCAAACCAAGTTGGCCAGTTAGTGTATAGCTAGTGGGGGCGCTTCCGACAGAGTCGGTGCCAATTAGACAACCACGTCGCTTGGAAGACTTTCGTCGACACAAAAACACTTTCTAGACACCAAATTGAATTCAATTAGCTTCAGGTCATAGCAAGTCAAACCAATCTCCTCCTTAATTGAGTCCGAGTCCTTAGGGGCCAATGTCTAATTGATTTTAAATTTTAAGGATTGGGTGACACTTTAGGATTGTGATTTGTGGGCCACGGAAGGGTGATGAAATCCCCACCGTATCTTTTCCTACGGAGTTGCCCTTAAGATAGTTTAACTTAGATCTAACAAAGATAGTCAAACAATGGTCTTTTTAATGGGGGCAATTGCAAGGTTGTATGCAAAATAAATTATATGCTTAAATGCAATCGTTAAAAACCTCGATACGTACCTTGCCTCCAGCAATCTTCAACAGAAATTGATTTGCAAGAATTTAGCAAGAATAATGCAAACAAAACATTATATGATGTATGCACTAAGGTCTTTCTAATTTTGCGAATTTTAGGTCAGAGTTGAAATATTGCCAATTATGGAATTTAAGCTTAACACGTGCAATTCTAATAAAAGGAAATTTTCTGAAACTAGAAATTACGAGGAAAAAGGCAACAAAGGTTACCTACGCAATGCTCAGTCGGGTTCGCCGCCCGCTCTCGAAATTTCAGTAGCTCCACGCGTCCACCCAGAGATGGTGCTAACCCCAGAAAAATTTGAAGCCCAGATGCTTCAATTGTGCGGCGATTCCGCCGCAGGTTCCTCTTGATGTGCGGCGATTCCGCCGCTCGTTAAGCTCAGAAGGTGCCCGGATTTCGCCGTGCACTCTGTTGTCTCCTGAAACACAAATCCAAATATTTAGATCGCGCACAAGATAAACAGAATAAAATCGAAAACACAAAAATAAACAAAATCTGCGTCGCCTCCCCGGCAACGGCGCCAAAAACTTGATGAAGATTTTATTTATACCGCAAGTGCACGGTGTCAATGAAGACGTGGCAAATACGGGTCGAACACAAGGAGGGAGAGATTTGTTATTTTCGTGATTTTCGATTAAGGAGAAAGAAGGAGAGAAGAAATAAATGGGTTTTGAGATTTTTGGGTTTTAGTTATTTAAAGCAAGAAACAAAAGCAATTAAAATTAAAACAAGAACAAAGAGAGAAATCCGTGGGGTGGAGGTTTAGACTTAGGTTTAGAGTAGAGAATTACTGAAACTTATTGTAAATCATGTTAGTTATGAAGCATTACAAGATAAATGACTTAACATAAACTCAAGTAATCAAAATACACTAATCATGAACTTAAAATAATAACATGCATTCATCATTCTCTAACCCTAATTCCATCACCTCCACCCTTTGGAGAGAGTTAGAAACTCATGGAGGGAGGAAGAAGAAGGGGTCCTTGAGACATTAAGAAAAGAAAATTAAAAACATAAAATAAAAGAAACAGAATTTTATTGCTAAATTATGGAACAAAAGGAAGAACTCCCCACAACATCGTTCTCGGGGCTATTTATAGCCGATACAAGGGACCTAAGCATGAAATAAGAAAGTACACGCGTCAACACGCAACCGGTAAAATTTTTAGAGCATGGATCTAATTTGGTGCGGCGGATTCGCCGCAATTTGCTCTTGAGGTGCGGCGGAATCGCCACCTTTTTGACTCAGAATCGACCCAGATTTTTCCTGTGTGTTTATAGTATGATTTCAATGTCATTTGCGCGTCTGGATTGATTCTTGCATATCTTTGGAGATCCGAATTAATTTCTTCATATATTTGGAGATCCACATTGATTTTTCTTTATATTTTCTCCATAATAATAAAAGCTACTCGTGATTTGCAATTAGGTCCTTCACTTTTTGCAATTAAGTCCCCGGCTACTTTTGTGCTTAAGTCCTTGTTCTTTTCGTAATTAGGTCTTGAATGCTTTTATGCTTGGATACATTTCCATTTGAAGCCCGATAAACTTGAACTTGGTCTTTATGATAGAAACGAGTCTTTTGTACGCGTTTATGCTCGGGATGTTGGTAAATTGCATTCAGGTCCCTGTATTCTGTAAATAAGACTAAACACATACCTTAGTAGCATTTATTGATGTAAAAGTAATCTAAATGAAAGACATATGATGCAATGTATGCAATGCATCAAATAGCCTAAACGAACATTAATACAAGTCTAGGAGAAATTTGAGCGCATTTGGGCCAAAAGTGACCGCCAATTAGCGGTCTTGGACCGCTAATTAGCGGTCTACAGTGTCCGGATCGCTCTGGAATTTCTTGTGGGCTTTTCTGGAAGGCTTTGTTGGTATTTGATGCATCTATTTTGCATGTTGGAGCTCCGACCCGAATAGAATTGCCAAAATACTCCCCATGATGGTGAGGAGTATTCTGTTTTGCTCTTAGGTCCTTCGGTCTTGCATTCAGGTCCTTCTTCCTTGCATCTTGGTCCACAGATCTCACAATTCAGTCCTTTTTCCCAGCTTTTGGGTCCTTTTATGCTTCATCTCTTCAAACTATTTATTCCTGAAAACTAAACATAAAACTCGTAACATAGCATTATTTAGGTGAAAGATAATGGATATAAGATACAAATATGAGCATGAAATGATGTCAATCAAATACCCCCACACCTAACTTTTGCTAGTCCCGAGCAAAACACAGAAAGAGAAAAGCATGCGAAAAAAAACAAGAAATCCTAACTCACTTTCGTAGGAATCACGGTTGCACTTAGCACATGCAACAAGCCGTTAAACCTCCTTGTCGCCAAGGAGGAGGAGTGTTGTCTCCTGAGGGTTTTCAGCGGATATACCCACAAAATCCGAACAAGATGCATTAATCAATCTAGCTACACGACTCGTTGGACTTATTTTGTCGATAATGGGACGCGGTAATACTATGGGTCGACTCTATATATGTAATCGGTCCACACACCTAGCCTAATGAGTTATTCGTGAGAGTTAGTCAAGGACTTAAGTGAAAGACATGGGCAACCTTAACTTCTGAATGTGATACAATGTGTAAAGTCCATTTTGGTTCTTATTTGACTCTTTTTTTTCTTTTTTTCCTTTTTTTTCTTTTTTTTCTTTTTCTTTGGAGCATTTTATTGGTTGGTGTTTGATTCTCCCCAGGGTCAGGTTTCGTGCATCATTGCCTATGAGGACTTACACTATCACGTACACCTTCCCCCAAATCTCCACATAGGGCGATCCCTACCACCCGTGTAACGGGAGTTCGGTCGGCGCATCCCAAGTCAGATGACTCGAAAGCACCAGGCACAAAGTCCCCTCAGACCTACTTTCCCGAGTGATAGGATCCGTACGAGAAGAGAGAACACCACTTATTTATCTATATGGGAACCAAAACCCCTACACTTAAGTTTCACAAAAAGAGATTAAGGGCCCTCGACTACGTCAAACTTCCTTATACTCACAAACACGAATTATTTGACTCACTAGGGTCAGGGTGGACTTCTTTAAATGTTTGAGTACTGAAACCCTATGATTACACGCCCCCTGAGGGAAAACCAGGGTGCATCCTAACGACTCGACAAGACCTAAAGCCAATAAACTAGAAATCCTAATGCATCAAGTTCAAGACAATTTTGGGAGCTTTCTTTTTACTTTGCCTCTCAACGATTTTGCACATGCTAAACACACGCAAAACCCACAAAAACATTTTCTTTCGCAAACACATGAAGATTTTGAAAGAAATGTGAAAACTTTAAAGCACTCGGCAAGCAAAAGAAGACAAGTCACCCAAGGATCATGGCAAGCAGATATATCAATGTTAAATGCGGCACACTAACATGACCCTAACAATGCAAACAAAAGAAAATAAAACCAAAGGAAAAAGACTCGACTATGTACACACGTAAAACACCCCCCCACACCTACTTCATGCATTGTCCTCAATGAATGTGAACAAGATACTACATGGATACATGCATGAAAAAGGAACGATCTCACCAACATGAAGTACAAAGGGACGTTCGGGGTCATGTTGATGGACACAAACCCAAATTCCCTCAAAACCTGTGAGAAGCTGAAGAAAGGAGATAAATACGTGAAGAGATTGGGCCCAAGTACACAAGGGTTGGGGCCCACAACAATCGATGCTCACTGAAGGAGTCTTTTATTACACACTTCTTCTTCTTTTTGTTTTTTTTGTTGTTTTTTCTTTTTTTCTTTTTTTTAAAGATATATACATCAACCAAGATATTCTCATAATCATTTGGTCAAGGAACATCAAATGAGAACATCAAGTCAGGAGGACCAGAGACTTGCCGAGATGGGCAAACTCCACTGGTACTCTGAGGTGTCATGAGGGGTGAAAGGTCAAAGCTGAAAGGCTCGAACCCCTCATGATATTGGTCGGGTGTGGGCAACAAAGAATGAAGTTGTGTTGCCTCACTAGGGTTTAATTGCTCATCGAAGAAAACCCTCCAACCAATAGGCGGGTGCATCGGAATGAGTTCCTCAAGCTCATTCGATGGATGCAGCAGACCTGCATCACTAAGAATGGGGCTTCTCCCCAAGTCATCCAACAAGGACCTCCCACCATCATTTAGATCATCAAGCATAAGCTCGGTCATAGGTGGGTCCTTGTTGGAGTCAAAATGAAGCTCAAATGGCTCAATGGCCATGGGACATGAGGTAGAGACACCTTCTGGTCTAGGCATATGGTGAGGTGTCTCACTCTCACTAGTACTCTCAACTAAATCATGCAACGAACACTCCCTTTGGACATTCATGTTCGAGGCCAGCTCACTCTGTTGCATTGCAAAGACAGGCAATGAGTCTTCGCTGGGCTCACGAACATTCTCAATGGGTTGCATTGGGGTTAGGGGTGTTCGTTGATTTTGTGGTGCTTTCTCCAATTGGCGGATGAGATTTAGATTTAAAGGTTCATCCATGGGATCCTCTTGCTTACCAGAGTTGAACACATGAAACTCGGCACTCATGTTACCGAATGAGAGCTTCATGAGACCATTTCTACAATTAATCAAGGCATTGGAGGTTGCCAGAAATGGTCTACCCAAAATCAAAGGTATTTGAGAGTGGGTGTTCGCAACAGGATTGGTATCGAGGACAACAAAATCGACTGGAAATATAAAATCTCCAACTTTGATAAGCACGTCCTCGATAATCCCCATGGGAATACGAATGGATCTATCCGCCAGTTGGAGGGTGATCTTAGTTGGTTTCAATTCTCCCAAGTTCAATTGTTGATAAACAGAGAATGGGAGGAGGTTGACCGCTGATCCTAAATCAAGCAAAACATTGCTCAGTCTAGTGTCCCCTATCGTACACTGAATAGTAGGACACCCAGGGTCCTTGTATTTTGTGTAGGTGGGATTGGACAAAAGTGAGCTGATATTTGCAGCCAAGAATACTTTCTTAGGAACATTGGTCTTCCTCTTGGTTGTGCAGAGATCCTTCAACACTTTGGCATATTGAGGTATTTGTTGGATGACATCCAACAAGGGGATGTTAACCTTTACTTGCTTAAACACCTCTACTATCTTGTCCATGTTGTCACTCTGCTTTTTCGTTAACCTACTTGGATAGGGAGCTTTTGGCAGGTAGGTTTTCTGCTGTGCCTGAGAAGAAAGCTTTGGTGTATTACACTCACCCTCAGCTTCTTCTTCACCACCATTCCCACTGAGGGGCTGCATAGATGGTGGTGGGTGTGGCAAGGAAATGTGATTGTCAACCTGTTTTCCATTCCTTAAGGTCACAATGGAATTGACATGGTGAACAGGTTCCTCCACATGGTTCACTTGCCTCCCCTGAGGTACCACATTCTCATTTTGCATTTGTTGTTGTTGGTACATGCGGGGGTTAGCCTCAGGCTGGCTAGGAAAAGACCCTCTCTCTCTTTCATGTACAGACTGAGCCAATTGGCCCATCTGAAGCTCTAGAGATTTCATGGTCTGCTGATTTGAAGTGAGAACTTGACTTGTGGTAGACATAAAATTTTTCATTGAGTTTTCAAGTCCACGAGTCAAGGTCTCAAGCGAATTGAATCGGGTTTCCATATTATTGGAATTTGGGAAACCCGATGGATTGGTGGTTTGCGCTTGGGGTGGTTGATAGGAATGCGCATGCATGGGAGGTTGGTGTGATTGGTAAGGTGGTCTAGAGGAGTTTGAAGGACCACCCGGGGCATTATTTTGGTTCCATGAAAAATTGGGGTGGTTCCTCCATCCAGGGTTATAAGATGATGAGTATGGGTCATTCCTAGCTCTGTCATAGATGGCGTTGACACGCTCCATCTCAGGAGGAATGGACTCACACTCGCTCTCTACATGACCTATCCTACCACATGAATGACAGGGAACTGGACCAGATGTGGACATGTGAGGTGCACTTTGTTGGTTTTGGAGCTCAATCGAATCCATACGGCGCATTAAGGCCGCCATGCGTGCCTCGGTGGCCGTAGTGGTATCGATAGCAAATGCGGAACCCGACCTAGTTGAGTTTGCATTCGCGATCCTCGCTCCTATACTAGATGATGCAGGTGGTTCCCTCACACTCTCCCATTGTATGGTTTTCTCAGCGAGGTCTTCTAGGAAGGCCCATGCCTCCCTTTCATCCTTTCCCAAGAACTCTCCTTGACACATGGACTCAAGGAGTGTTCTGGACGGGATGTGAAGACCCTCATACACAATCTGACAAAGACGCCACAACTCAATGCCATGGTGAGGGCACGAGGATAGTAGCTCTTTGAACCTCTCAAGATATGCATGAAATGGTTCGGTCTCATGTTGATAGAACGAATTGATTTCGTTCCTCAATTTTTGAGTCCGATGATTAGGAAAGTACTTCTTGAGGAATGCAGATTGAAACTCATCCCAAGTCCTAAAGGAATTCGCCTGGTTGCTGTACAACCACTTCTTGGCGTCATCCTTTAGTGCAAAAGGAACGAGCCTAAGATGGACGGAGTTTGTGCTAAGTTGTTGCAGCTTGAACATAGCATAGACCTCCTCAAATTCCCTGAGAAAGATATAGGGGTCACCTTTCCCAGTGAAATGAGGGAGCATGGAGATAAACTGAGGCTTAACCTCAAAATGGTTCCCATTAGCCTCTGGCAATACGATGCATGAGGGTAGAGCTGTACGGCTCGGGTAGCATCGATCACGTAGAGGTATGGGAACGACAACTGGAAGCACTGGTCGAACAGGTGGGTCCAGCAACTGCTCCTCCTCACGGAAATTAGCAGCCATTGAACCCGGACTACGTGCGACACGAGAGGAGGGAGGTGTTGAGAAATCGATGACCGAAGCCGGATTGACAACGCTCCTCGTCAAACGACCACTCTCGTCTCGTGTCCACGAAAGCATGCACAAAGGTGCACACACACACAAAACAAAACTTTTTTTTAACAAAGAATGTGCGTAGAGGAGAAGACGGGGGAACACAGGAGAGAAAGAATGACTCAGGAGAGAAGGGAAGAAGTCCTTATGCTACGGCGGATGGGTACAGGTAGAAGCACACAAGCAAACAAGGCTCAAGCAATCCTAAGGTCGCTATAGGTCCTTACAGCTAGACGACGCCTAACTGCGAGGTCACACAGCCTCAACACGCCTCACCTCCCTACAACGAGGACCACAAAGCCCAGCAAGTGAGCCAAGATCCGGGGATCTCGTCTCTCCTACTATCGACAAAGTGGGCAACGCCGATCAGGTCATGACGGTCGGGACCGGATCACTCTCCTAATGCGTCCGAATTCCTTAAGGCCAATGTCTACTTGATTTTAAAATTAGGCTCTTGATTAGTGTGGTTTTTGGGGCGAAGGAAAGGGTGATGAAATCCCCCACCTTATCTTGTACGGGACAGCCCCTCCTTAGTAGCGTTTTGGAGTCCTAAATCTAGCAATCAACTCTCCAAACAACGCTCAACTCACACTTGTTGCAATGCACTTCCTACTAACTAATGCATGTTCATACGAAATGCATCAATGAGAGTAGAAGGTGTGTACCTCACGCCAGCTCTCAACAACAGAAAATAAAGCTAAGATAAAAGACAATCTAAATGCCTAAGTCACATACATGATGCATGACCTAAACAAGAATGAATGCCTAATCTTTTGCTTTGAGTTTTAGGGTCCAAGTTGCTTAAAGGAGGTTTGATTATTGATCTGGGAACGAACTATAAGTCAAAACATTCCAAATTGAGTCCCAGATAACTAGATCATTTAGAGCAACAACAGCAAGAAATTAAAAGATGAACAGAGCTCACCAGACCGCTGATTAGCGGTCTCAGACCGTTGATTGGCGGTCTGAAGTGCTCAGGTCGTCTGGAAATTTCTCCAGTAGCCTCCACTTTCTATTCCCAGTCTCCTGAAACAAAGAAAAACTACAACACACAAATTAAATCCACTCGAATCGTCCAAACAAGAGTCTGGACTGGCACCTCCCCGGCAACGGCGCCAAAAACTTGTCGAACGTTTTATATTTCTACCGCAAGTGCACGGCCGCGATGAAGCGGTGGCAAGTACGGGTCGTCCTCAGGGAGGTGAGCAGGCTCTTGTTTATCAGAAATCAAGTGGCAAAAATAGGGGGAGAAAGATTGATTACACTACTCTACACTAAACTACTCTAAGAAGTATGAAAGGTGAAAGAAGCAAACAAACGATGAAATAAGAACTAAGCTAAGAACAAAACAAGAATGCTGGAATTTCAGGAAGGGAAAACCCCTAAGGGGTGGAGTGAGTGCACACAAGCAAAGAGGTGGGTGTAGAATACATTCTTTAAGCACATGAAGGTGGTGTTTATCAAGCATAGGAAGTGTCTAAATGTTATGGCAAAACCTATCAATCTATTCACCAACTTAGTTGATTAACATTTACATATGCAAGGTGTTTATTTCAGAACCTAAACAAGCATGAGAGGTGTCTAATCATTTTGGCAAAACTCATCAAGTTGTAAATTCTATCCTAAACAAGCAAGCATACATTCATGTTTAATCAACACATTGAAATTAAAGCATTCATCCCATTCTCTAATGCATGTATGTACATCTACTCCACCCCCCAAAGGGGATGGAACTACTCACTAAACATTACACTAATTATTAAACTATGGAAAGAAAGCATATTAAAACTAAGCTAGAATTAAAAGACGATTAAACTAAAACATTCACAAACAATAAAAGAAACATAAACAAACAATGAAAGAAACACAAAACTTTATTGATAAAAATGACTCACATTAAAAGTAGCATCCTCCTACTTTAGTGTGTGCTTCAAGGCCTCACTTCTAGTAGGAAGAATAGCCACTTAAAATATGGAGTGATTACAATGGAAGGTGAAGAGTTCTATTTATAGCCATGGAAAAAGGCAAACCGGGACAATCCCCCGATGTGGGACTAAACAAACACCAACAATAGCCTAAACGAACATTAATACAAGTCTAGGAGAAATTTGAGCGCATTTGGGCCAAAAGTGACCGCCAATTAGCGGTCTTGGACCGCTAATTAGCGGTCTACAGTGTCCGGATCGCTCTGGAATTTCTTGTGGGCTTTTCTGGAAGGCTTTGTTGGTATTTGATGCATCTATTTTGCATGTTGGAGCTCCGACCCGAATAGAATTGCCAAAATACTCCCCATGATGGTGAGGAGTATTCTGTTTTGCTCTTAGGTCCTTCGGTCTTGCATTCAGGTCCTTCTTCCTTGCATCTTGGTCCACAGATCTCACAATTCAGTCCTTTTTCCCAGCTTTTGGGTCCTTTTATGCTTCATCTCTTCAAACCTATTTATTCCTGAAAACTAAACATAAAACTCGTAACATAGCATTATTTAGGTGAAAGATAATGGATATAAGATACAAATATGAGCATGAAATGATGTCAATCAGTAGGTGTTCTCTCTTCTCGCACGGGTCCTATCACTCGGAAAATTAGATCTGAGGGGACTTTGTGCCTGGTGCTTTCGAGTCATCTGACTTGGGATGCACCGACCGAACTTTTGTTACACAGGTGGTAGGGATTACCCTATGTGGAGATGTAGGGAAGGGTGTACGTGATAGTGTGAGTCCTTATAGGCAACGATGCATGAAACCTGACCTTGGGAGAATTACATACCCACTAGTAAAAAAAAGAAAAAAATGAAGAAAAAAGAAACAAAAAGAAGAAATGGTAATGCAAATAAGAACTTTAATGGACTTTACACTTTGTATCACTTGAGGATGTTAAGGTTGTCCATGTCTTTCACTTAAGTCCTTCATTAACTTTCACGAATGACTCATTAGGCTAGGTGTGTGGACTGATTACATATATAAAGGCGCCTCGTAGAATTACCGTACTTAATGATCGACAAAAATGAGTCCATCGAGCCGAGTGCTATGTTGAATAATGCATCTATGTTCCGATATTGTGGGTATATCATTTGAAAACCCTCAGGAGACAACACTACTCTTTGGCGACAAGGATGTTTAACGGCTTGTTGCACGTGCTAAGTGCAACCATGATTCCTACGAAAGTGAGTTATGATTTTCCTATTTTACGAATGATTTTTCTTTTCTTGCATTTTTTTTCCTTACTTTGTTTTGCTCGGGACTAGAAAAAGTGATTGACATCATTTCATGCATATCTTTGTGTCTTATATCCATTATCTTTCACTCAAACAATGCTATGTAACGAGTGTGATGTTTAGTTTTCAGGAATAAGTAGGTTTGAGAAAGAGAGACTATAAATGGACCTAATAGCAGGGAAAAGGACTGAGTTGAGAGACTCGATGACTACGATGCAAGATCGAAGGACCTGAATGTAAGATCAAAGAACTAATGAGCAAACAAGAATACTCCACACCATCATGTTGAGTATTTTGGCAATGTTATTCGGGTCGGAGCTCGAGCAAGCGCAGTAGATGCATCAAAGACCAACAAAGACATCCAGAAAAGCCCACACAAAACAACGGCCGGATCCAAACAATGTAGACCGCCAATTGGCGGTCCAAGACCACTGATTGGCGGTCTGTTTTGATCTAGATCTGCTAAGATTTCGTAGGGTCGCATATTAGTGTGTATTTAGTCTATTTCTGGTATTTGTTTAGTCCCATACCGGGGGATTGTCCCAGATTACCTTTTTCTATGGCTATAAATAGAACTCCCCCTCATCTCTTGTACCCCATCACTCTCTTGGTGGCCATCCTCTCTACTAGGTGTAAAATCCTTGAAGCAAAACCCCTGGTGGAGAGATGCTACTTGTAATTGAGTGAGTAGTAATAGATGTTTTCTTTGGTGATGTTGTTTCTTTCTTAGTTTAATTTCCTTTCATATGTCTTGCATGATTCTTTAGTTTTATGTCTCTTTAGCTTCTTTAATATTTCTTGCTTGCTTAGGTAAATTTCATTTCAGTAGAATGTTTCATTTTAATGTATGTTGTAGTGTAATGATTAGTGAGTAGTTTCGTCCCCATTTAGGGGTGGAGAAATATGTGATATGATTATGTGATGTAGTAGGTGTGTGTTATCTTAATCTCTTGTGCTTTATATGATTTCCATAACCAGTTAATGCGATTTCACTCTTGTCTTTGATATGCTAATGCTCTTGAATGAAGCTTAGCTTATGCATAGATTAGTGGACCTATTTTATTGGGAATGATAAGGTGAGGATATGGATGCACTACTACAGAAAAGGGAATATTCGTCGGATATAAGGGCCTATACACGTCGGATATAAGCACACCCCCATCCGACGATATGTGTGCGTCGTCTATACATAGACGTCGGCCATCGTATAGCCGACGTCTATACCTAACGAATAGACGTCGGCTGTAATTAGACGCCGACGTGTATTCTTTAATGTATAGACGTCGGTTAATAAACATACGACGCCTATACTTTAGGGATAGACGTCGGGTCAATAATATACGACGCCTATACTTTAGGGATAGACGTCGGCTTACATAGAAAGCCGACGTCTATGCTTTTCTTCAGAGGATTAGACGTCGGCTTATATAAACAGCCGACGTCTATTCCCAAACCTGGACAAAAAAAAATAAATAGGATCCGACGAAATTGTTTTTAGTCATCGTCGTCGTGTACATACAACTGCACCAAATTCGTTCACCTATAAATTTCATCCACATACATCCATATACATCCCACATACAATTGACATTCACAAGCATACATCCACATACATCCACAAGCATCCATACAATTGACTCACAAGCATACATCCACATACATCCACAAGCATACATGCACAAACACAAACACAAAAATACAACCACACAATTGACATTCAACACACTTGCAATTAATTCATTCTAAAATTAAGGCGATTATATTAAGGCATAAAGTGTAGGTTTGTAATACAAGTGCACTTGTTAACTAAATTACAAAAAATACAATTGGCAGTAGAACCTCTTAGTTCGTCAGCATGTTTCTGATGAAATAGCGAGCCCATCGGTCGCGAGTTTCATCGAGCTCTTGTTGCGAGAATGGATCACTACTTTTTGGGAAAACCTATCAAAAAATTACAAGTGTGTTGAATATTAATAACTAAATATTGAAACTACAATTGAATATACAATTGAATAACAATCTACATTACCTCGGTTAGACATACGTCTTGAGTTGCCACATCGAGGATTTCCTCCATGTATCTCATCACGTAGTAACCGCATTCCGTATTTCCAACCTGCTTCCGGTACTACAAACATAGGAATTCGCTAAATATTTGTTCCTAACTTAATTAACAAAAATGGGATAGAACGTACTCTCATTCCATGCCATGTTATTCCTGATTTTGTGGTTGTTCTCCTACCACCTAAAGCTCTGTAAACCTTAATTGCCCTGAGTAGCACAAGTTAAAATATCAATCAATAATACTAATAAAAATCCACGAATTACTTTATTCACGACTAAACGAACTTACATATTTAGAAGTTTCTTTATTGAGTCCCTTGGTTTATTCGACCCCAACGGATCAAACCAATATGCCGAATTAGTCGTTGGGCATACAACGACAAGCATCCAATGAGCCCTGTGTTATATATATAATTAGAAGTTTATTACAAAATAAAATTTCACTTTGAATTACAAAGTTTACCTCTCATGATAAGGGAGCAGATAATATTTCTTGTCTTCTTCTTTAAAGAATGTCCCTAGTTGACCCGATTTATCGTCATTCCCGTATATATATGTAGATGGACTGATAAATCCAAATACTTGATCCTCGGGAAAGATTGACCTTCTGGCGTCGTAAAGATGTCTACAAGTATAAAAATTATAATTTATTACAGTTTTGATAAAATTATTCAATACTTTTCATTGTATACAAAAGAACACTTACTTCACTTGCACGTCGATAATCATGATACACAACGAATCCATCGCCATGAACTGCATGATATCCTCTTTGGTGACGTACAAAGCCGGAGGCAACCCTTTATCCCCCTCCAACTCCAAGGTACTTAACGATTGTGCCTCCCTACCTACCATACATTGATACAACATTTTGCACCTACTTGGAAGCGAATTAATGTTGATCGGAGATTGGTTGTTTGACCCTTTGCTCCGGGGGCTTGACACCTTACAAAGATGTATAGAACCGTTAAAATACAATTGTTAACAAAATTGAAGTTTAAAGTCTTTCAAAGTTAAACTATACCTCATGTTTGTCGTTTAGCTCTACTAAATAACTATGCCAACGCACGAACCCACCGATAGCATCGCCGAGAGTAACAATCTCTTCTTCCGGAAATGGCACAAAAACACCAGGATCTAAGCAACTCTCAACTGCAACCTTCAATTCTCCCTCTCCTACCTCTGTGAAGTGGTGTCTGGAGATGTTATAAACTTTCCCGTGTCCCACCAATCTTCGATCAGGGTCTTCGACAAATAAAGCACATCTAGATCCATCCACGAACTTTCCAAACGAGGGACCGTCGACGAGGGCCAATTCTCGAGAATGAGACACGAAATCATCATGTCGATGATGGTGGAACACTGGCGGAACTGGAGTAGTCTCCGTGGAAGAACCGGTCTTACGACGGGTAGGAGAAGTAGGCAAAGCACGATCCAATCTCTCCGAAAGAAGCTGCAAAGACTTCTTCAAATCTGCAATCTCCTGCTGGCATTTGGTATGACCAGTCGTCGAAGTAGACCGTTGAGTCTTCCCAAAATATTGTCGAAGTCCAACTCTACTCCCTACCCCTCGCACACGACCGGGGTGTTCGTCGTTTCCCAAGGCCTCGCGTAGAATATCATTCCGACCATCGGAAGCAAATTCGCCTTGAGATTCTCTCAACTTCAGAGAGTCCTAAGTTTAAAACAATATTTACTATCATTTGAGCAATATAAAATTAATGATTCTGAATTAATAACATATATATAAATGATGCAACTTACTATCTTCGAGCCGATAGCTTGCGACTCGTCTGTGACGTACTCCCCTCTGGAGTTTACTCTCGCTCTCTTCCAAGAATCACAACGAGCTATGGGAGAAGGAGGAGATAGGTTACTTGCTTGCTCCTCACTCATACCGGAGTCAATTGCCTCCTGTCTCTTCTGAGCAATTTTTTCAGCCATCATTTGTGCTTCCAACTTGTGGTACCCCGCTCGTGACATACGATGGGTATACTTGTTAGAAGATCTAATCTTTTGGTTTTTTGCTCGGATGGCCTAAAATCAAGTTTATTAGATTGTCACTAAAATCAATAACTAACAAGTTTGTTTTGAAACTCAGTTACTATATTATAAATTAAACTCAGTATACCTCAAACTCCGGGCTATCTCTGGATTTTCTGAATAGCTCCCATTGATTCGGAGTGATAAAGTTATAGACATCGCATGGATTTCTATCCTGGTAGTCTCCGAATATGTACTTGTTCGTTAAATTTGTTTTGAAATCCCTCCAACGAACTGACATGTATGTCATCCACTTCTTCTTCAACTTGTCAGTGGATTGGAACTCAAAAGATTCCTACAACACGTTAACTTTATATATATCAAAAGTTCAACTAAAACTATAGAAATCTATAATGGAACCATTACCTGCACATTATCCCATATTGTGTCCTTCAACTTCTCATCTACATCAGCCCAACTGGATAAACAAATGTCAACTTTGGCCCTCGCTAAGCTACCCAGAAAACTTTTCCAATTATCAGACAACATGCCTAAGGGCTCAAGACGGTCATCAAACTGGATTGGAATTCTACCGTCTCTAGTTCTTCTGCCCACGAATTCTTTCATTAGACAAGGACCTCGTGTACTGTATGTCTTCGAACCTTCAGACTCGGAGGAAGTGGGTTTCTTTTTTGGAGCCATTATACTATAAAATATAAATTCAAGTAATTAAATAAGGTAAAGACATGTGGATTAAATGTCTATTACAATGTGTTACAACAGAAAATTTGCACCTTTACTGTTTTTTTTTCCTTAATGGATTTTCAATCCATATACCTTCACCATGGTCATCTCTAAACATACAAGTCTCAACATTTATTTCTTCATCTACTGAGTTCAATTCAGGTGCTTGCTTAGAGAAAGGTGGTGTTTCTTCATACTCGATCAGACTATCATCTGATACAATTTTTTTCTTCCCTTCCAAAATTACTGCCCATTTCTTATCACACGAATCAGCCACATAGAAGACTTGTTTCGCTTGGGAAGCTAGAATAAAAGGTTCTCCTTTATACCCTTGTTTTGAAAAATCTATTAAAGTGAAGCCATAGTCATCCACTCGAACTCCTGTTTTATTATCAGCCCACTTGCATCTAAATATAGGTACTTTGAATTTAACAAAGTCTAGCTCCCATATATCTTCAATTACACCGTAATAGGACATGTCGGCGTATACAGGATTCTTGTCTTTAGAACTAGACACATGCAAAGACTCTGCTATTAAGGTGACGCCACTATTCTGAACAGCACTTTTCGCATCTTCACAAACTGTGTAGAAAGAATATCCATTGATATCATAACCACTGTAACTTATAACAACAGAATGCGGACCGTAAGCCAACCACTGTATTGTCTCAGAAACATCACGCTTGTATGCTAGATTTTTGAACCAAGAGATGAAATTCTTATTGTGACTATTAATTATTTGTTGATCACTCCACAAAGGATTTCTTTCCTTTAGAAACTTCATGTGTTCATTTAGGTATGGTTGAACTTCATTCGAATTGCACAACACATAAAAATATGCTGTCATTAAGTCATCGCCATTTGGATTTAACATTTTCATCCCCCGTGTCCCTTTACCATCGACACGATTATCATGACGATTCTTCGGAAGTCCAACAGTTTTGGTGTTTGCTAGGTATCCAGTGCAAAACTCGATAACCTCCTCAGCTATGTATCCTTCAACAATACTAGCATCTGGTCTTTGACGATTTTTGCAATAACCTTTCAACACTTTCATATAACGCTCAAAAGGATACATCCACCTTAAGAAAACTGGTCCGCACAATTTAACTTCTCTAACCAAATGAATAACAAGATGAATCATAATGTCGAAAAAAGCCGGGGGGAAGAACATCTCCAACTGACATAATGTGACCACAATTTCATTCTGTAACTTGTCTAACTGCACAGGATCGACCACCTTACTGCAAATCTTATTGAAAAACGAACACAACTTTATTATTGCTTGTCTAACATCTTTCGGTAATATGGATCTCAGTGCTACAGGTAACAACTGCTGCATTAAAGTATGACAATCGTGAGACTTCATCCCCACAAGTTTCAAATCCTTCATAACAACAAGATTACTGATATTTGAAGAATAACCTTGTGGAACCCTTACATCGTGCAAACACTGACAGAGAATTTTTTTCTCCTTTCTAGACAATGTATAACTAGCTGGAGGTAAGTAATTCCGATCTCCTTTCTTCTCTGGTGCCAACATTGCTCGTATACCAATATCAACAAGATCAAGTCTTGCATTATATCCATCTTTGGTTTTACCAGGTATGTTCAACAGAGTGCCAACAAGACTATCACAAACATTTTTCTCTACGTGCATCACATCAATACAATGTCTAACTTCTAAAGTTTTCCAGTAAGGGAGATCAAAAAATATTGATCTTTTTTTCCAACTACTTTTGTCGTTTGCTCGTTTGTACGGTTTTCCAAATTCACATTCAATGTTCCTTACACGTTCATACACCTTTTCGACGCTGATTTCAACTGGCGGATTCTGAAACTCCTGTTTTCCGTTAAATGCTTTCTTCAACCTACGATAAGGATGAGAGTTCGGCAAAAATCTCCGATGACCGAGATAGACAGTCTTAGAACCATTAACTAGTTGCAAAGAACATGTATTTTCCTCGCAAATTGGACAAGCTTTATGACCTTTAACTGAATATCCAGACAGATTACCATAAGCTGGAAAGTCATTAATCGTGCAAAATATCATTGCCCGCATTACGAACGACTCCTGACGATAAGAATCAAAAACTGACTCTCCGTCACCCCACAATTTTTTTAGGTCATCAATTAAAGGTCTTAAATACACATCGATGTCGTTTCCAGGTTGTTTCGGACCAGAAATCATTAAGGACAACATGATATATTTGCGTTTCATGCATAACCACGGGGGCAGATTGTAAATTACAAGCAGAACGGGCCAAGAACTGTGAATGCTACTCAAACTACCAAAAGGATTCATTCCGTCAGTACAGAGCCCAAGTCGTACATTCCTCGATTCTTCACCAAACACAGGAAAGTCGACATTTATTTTTTTCCACTGAGGTGAATCTGCAGGGTGACGTAGCAACTGATCATTTGGTTTCTCACGATCAGCATGCCATGTCATGTTCTTGGAATCTTCTTTACCCGCAAACAAACGTTTAAGCCTTGGTATTATCGGAAGATACCACAAAATCTTAGCAGGAGGTCCTTTGATTTTCATCTCATCAGCCTCTTCATTGTGGTTTGGTCCACTACGTTTCATTTTGTATCTTGACACATTACACCTGGGACAAGAATGTAAGTTTTCAAACTCACCCCTATACAATATACAATCGTTCGGGCATGCGTGTATCTTCCTATATTCCATTCCCATAGGGCACAACACTTTCTTTGCATCATAAGTTCTATCTGGCAACTCATTGTCATCTGGAAGCATCTCTTTCACTAACTTCAACATTGATGTGAAACTCACATCGGACCAACCATTTCCAGCTTTTAAATTGTACAACTTCAACACCGCTGACAATCTAGTGAATTTGGTACAATTCTTATACAACGGCTTCTCATTGTCACTCAACAAATTACCAAGTAAATCGGGGTTGGACGAAAACTTTTCAGCCATATCCTGAACCATTTCCTCTAAGTGATCTTCCACACTAACATCTTCTCCATCATTCTTGGAACGACTACATGATTCATTTTCGCCGTGCCATATCCACCGTCTGTAATTTGGGTCGAAACCTTTCTCAAACAAATGATCTTTCATTTTCCGAAAAGTCAACACTGACATATTATGACACTTATTGCACGGACAATACGCCATGTCGCTGTCTTTCATTTTCTTAGAATGTTTTTTGGCAACCTCTAAGAACATATTCACTCCGTTCTCATATTCATCACTCAATCTGTTTGAAACTATCCACTCTCGATCCATTTCAATCTAAACAGAGGCAAAAATGATAGTTATTATTGCAGAACATAAATAAAATTTCAATTTAAAAGAATGTGTACGTAGATGAGAAGATTCGGAGACATTAAGATGAGAAAAGAATGACTCAGAGGAGAAGAGATGAAGTCCTTAATCTAGCGTGGAATAAGGAAGGTTAGAAATCTAACTAAACAATCAAGGCCAAAACAAACCTAAAGTCCACTATAGGTCCTTAGTAATAGACGACGCCTAACTTCGAGGTCCCACCGAGGACCACTAGTCTGTAGGAAATCAAGAACCCGGAGGTCCCTAATATCTCAGGGAGACTAGATGGGCAACGACGTTCAGGCCGAAAGGGTCTTAAACATCGAGGACCACTAATCTATAGGAAATCAAGAACCCGGAGGTTCCTAAAATCTCAGGGAGACTAGATGGGCAACGACATTCAGGCCATAACGGTCTTAAACGGTTTCCTCTCCTTAATGCGTCCGAAAATCCTAGGGGCCAACGTCTAATTGATTTTATTAAGGCTCTTTTATTAAGTGGTTTTTGGGCCAAGGAAAGGGTGATGAAATCCCCCACCTCATCTCCTATAGGTGACTGCCCCCTAAGTGTTTTTCATACCTTAATCTAACAAACAACACACCAAACAAACACTCACCTCACTCTTGTTACAATGCAAGTCCTACTAACTAATGCGTGCTTTCTAATGAATGATGAGTGAAAGATAGTACGTACCTTACGCCAGCAATCTACGACAGAAAGCGTAAATAATAGAAAATACAATGCATGCAAATCCTATATGATGAATGACTTAACAAATATTGTCTAATCTTTTGCTTTGGGTTATTAAAGGCCAAGTTGTTTAAGGGGGGCAATGAGTTATTATCATAATATTAAAAATTCAATAAATTAAGGCAATAAACATTTAAAATATTAAAATCAAGTATTAAAACTAATTACATGAATTGACAGAAAAACATTTGAAACACAAACTATCATGTTATTAATAATAATTGGGAATAAAATTTTATTGAAATTTTGGCAGAACCTCCACTTAAAATTTAATATGTAAAATTCTTCAAATCCTGAAATCAACAAGAAAATCCTAATATCTAGGTATCTAATCACATTCACATCTAGTTATCCACTTAAATTTTATTCAAATCCTAATATCTAGTTATCTAATCACATTCACATTATGTATTTCTCTACTCAATCCAAACCAAATTCATAACATAATCCAAACCAAATCAATCCAATGAAAACAAAGTTTGGTTAAATCATCCAACCAACCCAACTCAATCCAAACTAAATCAATCCAATGAATATGTTTATCAAATATCAACACATAACACACATGCAAAAAAACTCTGAGAAGAAGTTGTTTATCACGTCTACATGTCAAGAGTGTACATCCACATTGAATCGATATCTAACCAATATTTGCACTAACCCTAATTTGGCGTTGGATTCTTGGTCTAAACTAATCCTAAATTAAGAATCTAAAATTTAGGACGAACCAGAGGAGGGAAAAGTTGTATTGCCGGAGGAGCTCTTTGTGTTTCCCGAAGACGTCGCGGAGGAGACGGCTGTAAACGACACGATGAAGCTACATGCGGAGGAGGCTAAGTTAGAGAGAATATGTGGAGAAAGATGAACTTAAAACAAGAAAAAACGAACTTAAAACCTACATGTGGAGAGAGACGGAGGAAGACGGAGGAAGAAGGAGAAGAGGGCCGGAGAAGTGGAGGAGCGCTTGGGAGCTCGCTGCGGTGCCGGAGACGGTGCGGATCGGTCGGAGGATGGTCGCGGAGGAGAGTTCGGTCGCGGGACGGCTAGGGTTTGGGTGGGTTTCGACTGAAAAGAATGAAAGAAAACGCGTCTGTCCGATTTCTTTAAGACCTATATACGTCGGATATTCCATAACACCGACGTCTATACCTCGACGTCTATGTGGATAGACTATAGACGTCGGTCTTACATTACGTCCGACGTCTATAGGCCGACGTCTATACCCTATAGACGTTGGATTCACAAGGTACTAAAACACCGACGTCTAAAGGTCGACGTCTATACACTATAGACGTCGGCTACACGTGTTATTCCAAAACCCGACGTCTATAGTGTCACATAGACGTCGGCTTCCATTTCAGCCGACGTCTATTCTGTCCTCCCCCTACTAGACGTCGGCTGTTGTAACGGCCGACGTCTATTGGGCGACGAGTAAAGCCAATTCTGCACTAGTGATGGAATTGATGAAGGAAACATGACTTGTAGTTGCATGTGCTCTTGTTGCCTTTACCTTGGTTAATGCCTTGTATGTTTTAATGATAATTTGCAATCTTATTTCATGTGGAGGCATAGTGGGGTTTGGTCTTTATACATGAGTTCATTTAGCTTCATTCCAATTATTGTCTTGTATGTTTTAATGATATTGGGTTATCTTATTTCATGTGGAGGAAATGTTGGATTTAGTTTTATGATTTTCATGCACTACATATTGTGATGAGCATAATTGAACACACACATATCTTTGTATTCACACTCTTTCTCTACCCCCTATGGGGTTTAGTTTTATTGCGTATCTTCTATTTCCTTTTTGCATTGTAGTGTAGTTTGATCATAACTCCTTTCTCTCCTTTCTTGCACACTCGTCTTCGAACAAACTAAAGTCGACACACCTTCCTGTAGATCGACCCGTATTTGCCACCGCTTCAACACGGCCGTGCACTTGCGGTTATAATAAAAACGAATCAATCAAAAAGCTAGGTGTGGGGGTATTTGATTGACATCATATCATGCATATATTTGTGTCTTATATCCGTTATCTTTCACCTAAATATGCTACGTAAGGAGTTTAATGTTTAAGTTTCAGGAATAAGCAGGTTTGAGGAGAAGATGCACAAAAAGGACTCAATAGCAAGAAAAAGGACTGAGTTGCAAGACTTGGGGACTGAGATGCAAGAGGGAAGGACCCAGATGTAAGCCCAAAGAACCAATGAGCAAATCAAGAAAATCCACACCATCCTGAGAAGTATTTTGGCTCGACTAGGACCTGAGCTCCAACAACCTACTTGGATTCATCACACATGAAGATTGTATTTAGTCTATTTTTGGTATACATTTAGTCCCATACCAGGGGATTGTCTCCGGTTACATTTTTTCATGCCTATAAATAGAACTTTTCCTCCTCATTTGTATTCACCCATTGTTTGGTGGCATTCTCTCTACTTGGAGTAAAAGCATTGGAGCAAAAACTCAATGTGGAGATGAATGCTACTTGTAATGTGAGTCATGTAAATAAAATAATTCTTCATAGTTTTGTTAGTTTTATATTGTATTTGTTTTAATTCTTGGATGTTTAGTTTGTTTGTTTTCTTTATCATAGTATAATTAGAATGTCTTCGTTTCTTTATATGATTGTTAGATTAATGATTAGTGAGTAGTCCATCCCCATTTGGGGTGGAGAAGAGTGTGATGTGATTATGTGAAGTATTAGGTGTGTGTGTGTGTTATCTTAATCCTTTGAGCCTTACATGATATCCATAAGCATCTAATGGGATTTCACTCTTATCTTTGATGTGCTAATGCTCTTGAGTGAAGCTTAGCTCCTGCTTAGATTAGTGGGCCTATTTTATGGGGAATGATGAGGTGAGGATAAGGATGAAGTTGATAAAGGTAACATGACTTGTGGTTGCATGTACTCTTGTTGCCCTCACCTTAATTAATGTATTGTATGTTTTAATGATTGTGTAAATCTTATTTCATGTGGAGACATAGTGGGGTTTGGTCTTTATGCATGAGTTCATTTAGCTTCATTCCAATTATTATCTTGTATGTTTTAATGATAATGTGTTATCTTATTTCATTTGGAGGCAAAGTTGGATCTAGTTTTATAGTTTTCATGTACTACATGTTGCGACGAGCACAATTGAATACGCACACCTACACATATTTTTGCATTCACATTCTTTGCTTATCCCCTATGGGGTTTAGTTTTTATTGTTTGTTCATCCTTAGTTTGGTGTAGTGTAATCACACATTTTCTTCCATCTTGTTTCCCACTCTCCTTTGAACTAACCAAAGTCGACACACCTCCTTGTGGATCAACCCGTATTTGTCACCTCTTCAACACGGTCGTGCACTTGCGGTTATTATAACTGAATCAATCATCGTTTATCGGTACTCGATGGAAGGAATCCAAAACCAAGTTGACATCCAATTTTATATTTGGATTGTATAAGGATCGAGATCCATAGAAATTCAAAATTTTATTTCTCACACGAAATGGGCTGAAGTCAAAAGCTCATGGCTAGCTGCAAAAATTTTAGCAAAATATACATTCATACTCAAGTTACACATTGAAATGTTTAATATGATAACTAATTATCTCCTTTTTTGGTTTGTAGGAACAACGAACACTCAACTAAAAATGACAATCAATGAACAAGTTTCAACACCAATTGTCGTTGGGAGATACCGTAAACGGGAGGAGACAATGATGGCCGAAATGGTTGCCAAGAAGAACCAGGAATCTTTAGAATCTTATTTCAGTGAAGAGCAAACCAGTAATTTGTCTCCTCTGTCTCCCCCAGCTAGAGAAGAAAAGTGGAAGAAAGAGTAGGTTAATCCGGACGAGTGTTACATTAATTCTGAGTCGTCAGATGTTGCAACGAAGATTGGAAGTGGTTACATTTTATTCTGGTGTTTTGTATACTACCAAATTAATTAATAAAATAGTGTTTAACGTTAGGCAATGATATAGTTTCTAAGATTTTTGCGATGTGTCGTAATATGACAATCTTATACTACAAGCTTGTCAAAGCGAATTTGTTTTAGAGGGCAGAAGAGATATTTTGACTGAAGCCCTAGGCAAAGAAGAGCATGTTGGACGAGTATGTGGTGTCAGTAGTCGAATAGGACTACAACAAGACCTTGGGTCATCCACCTCAAACCATAATAGGAAAGGAATTCACGCGAATTGCAAAGAGGAGTTCCAGGAGCTACATGACATGGTGAATATTTCATTTAATCATCAAGGAGCACTCACCGATATGGCTACACCAACACCACAAACTACTGCAGGAAGTGTGAATCCTGAAGTTGAAAACCTAATTTTAATCCATAAGGGCACACAAGTATAAATAAAAATGAAGAAGGTGAAGGTATTACCATTGAATTTTATAACATTCTACTTGTAGATATATAGCTCGTGTTGTTTTGATCTAATAATATTTCTTTGTGTTTCAGGATAGTGTTCGATCATCAAAACAATTTCTCCTCGTGATTTGCATGATGAGAGTGATTTGCAAAATATTTTAAACTCTTGCAAAAAATAGATCTGAAGAATCTACAGTACGAGGTGTTATGCAGAAAGAAATGGTAGGGAAAAAACTAAGGGCGACATAGAAGCCATGCTATAGGTCAGCATGAGTGATGTCATGCCATTTCTGAAGATGGAAAAATTGTGTGTAACAATCATTCATGCTCACTTGAAGTCATGTTTGTCTTTTTCATACATGTTTATGTTACATTTAAATTTTAAAGGTGTTAATTTGTTTATTTGAGGAATACATACCAAATATCGAATGACAAAAAATATGGTTATGTGTGTCCCACTTTAATGTGGAAACCACCACCACCAAACGTAGACAACAAATCTTCAACGTTTGCAGACGTAGTGCAAGAATCAAATACCACAACCTATATTTTAGTATCCTATTAGGAGAAGTAGCTCATTATATTTTATAATAATTTTAATTTCATTATACTTGATTTGGGAATCATAAAGAAGATTAACATTGATCTAATTGGTGAAGTAATTTAACATGAGTGGTTTTCAGAGATCATTAGATGTTAGATATGGTAGAACCCATTACGTGGACAACCTACTAGTTTGGTCCTTTGGCATCAGAGGAACTCAAGGAAGATTTAAAGGGTATCATTCAATTGTAAGTTATTTAGAACAATTCCATTCATATTCTTAGTTACTTTGATATTATTCAATGTTTGAATCCATTTTCGAACCTTTACTTATTTTGGTAGGGGCTTTGAGGTCTGTAAATACTCAAGTGCTCAAAGGTGTGCAACAAAGAGGAAAGTAACTTGGAGAGTCATGAAGGTAAGATGATTCGGTAATGTTTCTTTTGATAATATGTATTATGCTTTGCATTAATTTTGTTGTTTTCCTAATATACATGACATCTTAATTGTAGCACTGTAAACAAGTTGAAAATACTGAATGTGATTACTTAATGAGGTATATTGACCAACTTGTTGAGATGCGAATGACATCAGGAGATCTAAGATTGGTAAATGTTGATATTGATCTTATTTTGCGTTATATATGTTTTATGACACAATTTATAGGTTAATCAATGGGTTTGTTTACTTTGTAGTTGTTCCATGAATCCCTTGAACCATTTTCTCGGGAAGAGATTGACTACATGCGAGAAAAGTGGTCTTTTTTATCCGTCATATGTAGTTAGCAACTTAATTTATGAATGTAAGTTTATCGTGTACATGATGTTGTCATCTTCAAGCTTTTGTTGTAATAGATGAATATATACATGATATATGATTGGTGTTGATGCATTCAACCTGACATTCAAACCAAACCAAACTATAAAGCAAGAGTTGAAACATTGCAGCCATATTTAACCAACTTATCGAGAATTCTGGTATGACATAGTGTACAACAACAACAACATAGTTTACAAACATTTCATATTCAAAGGCAGCTGAATTGAAGGAACATAGTTTACAACACAAACATACCTTACAACTTCAAAAAAAATCAAGTATACGTCTATTTCAGTTGGGTGTACATATTAAAACTTTTGAGATTACGTGTAATAGGTTATATATATAATTAATATTTTTGGTATATACATTTCATGGATCCTAATGTTACTGAGATATATATGACATTTTTGGAATATGCATTTGCAATACACAGTCAAATTTATATGCGATGATCAGGATTTTGTGTGGTGTATGCATGTTAAAATTGCAGGGAATTTTATGTGGTGTATGTCTATTTCAATTGTAGGGATTTTTATGTGGTATATTTTTGTTTCAATCGCAGAGAATTTTATGAGAAATTAAAAATAAAATCAGAATTTAACAAAAAAATTAAATTAAGGACATAACACGTCAGTTACTTCGTTGAAACTGATGTGGAATTTTACAAAAAAAATCAGTTAAGAACATAACACGTCGGTGTGTTGGAAGAGACGTTTTATTTACATATAACATATTTGTGATAACCTAATATCCGACATTGTCTGAAACTATATTTAATAAAAATGACATACCACATCAGTGGTCATTTGCCAACAAACCGACATGGTAAATTCTTTTATTTGATATTTCAATTTTTTTAATAATAGGACAGACACATCGGCCTTCTGTTTCAATCGATGTGGTGTATCTATATATCACGTCGGTCATTGATCTATTATTAGATATATTTTGAATTTCAGGTATAACATACCATGTTACCCTTCTGAGTGCGACAGACGTGGTATTGCCTATATTCCATGTTGTATTGTTAAATACTGATGTGGTATAACTATATATCACGTCACATTATTGGCTGTCGTCATACACTCTCCCATACCACGTCCCCTCGATACCACGTCGATTAGCTAGGGTTGGTCAAAGCAACATGATCTATCAAAAAAATGAAGGTTGCTGGCTCACAATGACAAAATCACTACCAAAATTGTCGATCTACTCACCATGATAATACGAAGGTTGCTGGCTCACAATGACAATATCATTTTAGATCATCTCGTCCAGTATTTATGCTTCAAAATAGAACAACAAAGTGAAGCTTGATTTAACCTCCCATTTATTTATAATGCAATGGACATTTTTTAAGTGTCTTCAAAAACATATATGTAGTAGTGAGTGAATGACTTTAAATAATTATTAACTTATTATTTTCTGAACTGACTAATGCAATTTTCGACCAACTTTATTATTTCTATAGTTATACATTTTGATAAAAGGGTCATTTGCTTGGGTAGACCCCAAAAGGTGCACAATTGGCGAAATACACTTGGATTTTTACTATTCACTTGGGTGCACCTTATTTCAAACATAATTGCTTGCATACCCTCAGACCGTTTATGGGCCCCACTCCGTTAAATTTTCTGTTGGTTTATTTACAAAACAAGCCCTCTAAAATTCAAATATCCTTAATATTAAATATAAAAACACAAAACAAATATTTTCTTTACAAACACACCCTTCTTCTCATTCTCTCTCTTTTGTTCTCTCTCTACTCTCTCTCTCCACTCTCTCTCTTGTTTTCTCTCTCCTCTCTCTCGCTACTCTCTCTCTTGTTCTCTCTCTCCTCTCTCTACTCTCTCTCCTCTCTCTCTCTACCCTCTCTCCTCTCTTTCTCTCTTTTGTTATCTCTCTACTCTCCACTCTCTCTTGTTTTCTCTCTCCTCTCTCTTGCTACTCTCTCTCTTGTTCTCTTTCTCTCCTCTCTCTCTACTCTCTCTCCTCTCTCTCTATCTATTTGGTTCTCTCTTCACCTTCTCTCTTTCTCTCTCTCCTATTCTCTCTCTTTCTCTCTCCTCTCTCTCTCTCTCTCTCATGTTCTCTCTTCTCCCTCTCTCTCTCTCTCTCGAATTCTCTCTCTCTCCTCTCTCTCTCTCTCTTCTCTCTCGAACTCTCTCTCTCTCTCTCTCTCTCATCTCCCTCTCGAATTCTCTATCCTCTCTCTCTTTTCTCCCTCTCGAATTCTCCTTCTTAAACTTAAAAAGATCCGAACAATAGAAGAGAGTGAGGAAAGCAGCAGTGCATCTTTTCCTTTTCCTCATTTGAGCAGGTTGTGTTTAGATGATCTGCCAATGCTCACATCTATCTCTTCAAGACTACTTCAAAATGTAAAATTTCGTGTTGTGGTGGAATGTCCCATGCTCAAGAAACTGCCCCCTTTCTCTTCCAACACCAAAATAAGATGCAGTTGGAGTTGGTGGGAATGCCTGGAATTGGATGATCATTCAAAGGCTAAGTCAAACATGCAGACCGAACAATTGGAAGAAAAGAGAGAGAGGAGAGAGAATTTGAGAGGGAGAAAAGAGAGAGAGGATAGAGAATTCGAGAGGGAGATGAGAGAGAGAGAGAGGAGAGAGAATTCGAGAGAGAAGAGAGAGAGAGAGAGAGAGAGAGAGAGAGAGAGAGAGAGAAAGAGGGAGAAGAGAGAACATGAGAGAGAGAGAGAGGAGAGAGAAAGAGAGAGAATAGGAGAGAGAGAAGGAGAAGAGAGAACCGAAGAGAGAGAGAGGAGAGAGAGTAGAGAGAGAGGAGAGAGAGAGAGAGAGAACAAGAGAGAGAGTAGCGAGAGAGAGGAGAGAGAAAACAAGAGAGAGAGTGGAGAGTAGAGAGAGAACAAAAGAGAGAAAGAGAGGAGAGAGGGTACAGAGAGAGGAGAGAGAGAGAGAGAGAGAGAAAGAGGGAGAAGAGAGAACATGAGAGAGAGATAAAGGAGAGAGAATAGGAGAGAGAGAAAGAGAAAAGGAGAAGAGAGAACCGAAGAGAGAGAGAGGAGAGAGAGACAACAAGAGAGAGAGTAGCAAGAGAGGGGAGAGAGAAAAGAAGAGAGAGAGTGGAGAGAGATAGAGTAGAGAGAGAAAAGAGAGAGAATGAGAAGAAGGGTGTGTTTGTAAAGAAAATATTTGTTTTGTGTTTTTATATTTAATATTAAGGATATTTGAATTTTAGAGGGTGTGTTTTGTAAATAAACCAACAGAAAATTTAACGGAGTGGGGCCCATAAACGGTCTGAGGGTATGCAAGCAACTATGTTTGAAATGAGGTGTACCCAAGTGAATAGTAAAAATCCAAGTGTATTTCGCCAATTGTGCACATTTTGGGGTCTACCCAAGCAAATGACCCTTGATAAAATTAGTTGTTTAGAGATAATGTTTGAATTTAATCAACATCGACACTTTTAAAGGTGACATTGTCTTCTAGGTGATCACTTGCACATCGGTTGCTAAGAGAAGCTAAACAATACCATAAAAACAACACTTGTTCTTTTTTCCTACTTTGTCGTGGTCGGTTAATCTAGTTTTAGCTTAAAATCTATTTATAAATATGTAACAACGAACAAAGTTACAATGGCTATAGGAGCTTGTAGCTGGCGTGGTTGTGACACTTCAAACTAAGTCATTTTAAAGTCATTTTTTTAAAAATCGAACTTAATTACATATTTATTTTTCTCCTAAACTACAACAAGCTAATTTCTATTTCTATCGAAGAGTGGTTTTACTGACGTTTTAAAATGTCCAAGAACAGTCAAAATTTATTGAATTTTGGAGTTTAGATCAATGTCCACGTAGGTCGATTTGATATGAAACTTTTACTATATGTTCTTGATGTATGATATATCTATCCTACAATTTTTCATAGAAAACATTATTAGAAGTTGTAAAAAATGAAGCCACAACCAAAATTCCCATTCTATTCACCATGATTATACGAAGGCGGCTGGTAGGGTTGTAAATGGGGCGGGTAAAACCCACCTCGACCCGCCAACCCGACCCACGTAATCCGACTTGCGGTGAAAAAATCACATCCGCCAACCCGAATTTCCGTCAACCCGACTATTAAACGGGATGGGTAGCGGTAGGAATTTCAACCCGCCCCGTTTACCCGATTACCCGTTTATTAAAAATATATATATACATTTTGGTTTCCGAATACCCGATTTCCACTTTTCCAGGTTAGGGGCACAGCCTGAGCCGCACAAAATACCCTAACCCTCCTCTCCCTTCCAACAACTCTTCTCTCGGCTTCCGTCTCCGGTGAGAATCTCGGCTTCCGTCTCCGGTGACCCTTCCGTTTCCGGTGAGAATCTCGCCGCCCTCTGTTCTCCACAATCCTCCCAACTCCCTTCGCTGAAACCCTAATCCTCATTCTAATCTTCGTTCCCATCTGTGGCTTCCAGGAAGCCCACACCACCGGGTATTGGTGGTTTAGGTGAGGATTCTGCTTCGAAGGCTTCCTTTCTGAATCTTGGGTCTGTCATACTATCATTTGGCAAACACACTTTTAATTTCCTTTACTATGGAATCAATCTTACTTTTAATTGTTACTGATGTTATTAGTGGTTCTTTAGGATTCTATATACCATGATATTGTGAAATCAAGTGGTTTGTCTTTGCGTTCTCTGTGGTTTTGTGCTATGTGACTGTGAGTTGGAAGTGGCTGTGATTCTTGTCTTTGTTGGTTTTTGGATTTGGATGAGTTGTAAGGTGACTAATCTTTACTTGTTTTGATGATTTAGTGATTTCGATAATTCCCTGTGCCGTTTTGTCAATGCACCTTTAGTAAGTCCTTCTATGCCAACTTCAGTAGCGATCAAAAACACAACTTCTTGCAAGTGCATGTGAGGGAATTTAAAGTATTTTGTGTTTGTTTGGAATTAAATGAGAAAATACAAATTGATTTCACGACCATCTATATTAATATTCAACATCACTATGTGATTTCTCAAGATTTTATCTGTTTTTTTTTTCAAATAGGAGTTTTTAAGTTGGAGACTTGGAGAGTCGTTCCTGCCAATCAGAGAAAGACTTGTCATTTTATTTTGCTACAAATTCTGAAATTCAAGACATTGTCTATTAATTAACTTATTGTTGTTTATTCTGAATTCTTGATTTTGGATTGTTAGGCTGTTTTTTCCAGGAAGTTGTTGGCTGTTTTGACCAAAATATTGTTGGGATGTTGATTAACTACAAATTCTTGATGTTGTTTTTTCGAGAAAGTTGTTGGCTGCTTTTTCCATTTGGTTTTAATTTTTCAAAAAAAATGTATATCTACATTCAGAATTAAAAATAAAAAAATGAAAATCCCATTTAACTGTCTACCCGCCCCACCCCGCATAACCTGTATACCCGATCTTAGGCGGATCAAGTAGCGGTTGGAAAAAAATCACCCGCCCCGCCCCACCCCCGCCAACCCGCTTGGCTTAGACGTGGGTTCAAAACTCACCCCGACCCGACCCGTTTACACCCCTAGCTGCTCGCTCACAACAACATCATTAACATCATCTCATCCAGTATTTAAGTTTGAAAATAGAAGTAGCAGCATAGAGAAGCTTAATTTACCTCCCGTTCATTAATAATGCATTGTCCAGAATCCAAGGATTCTGTCGACCAACTTCCTCAAATCTAGAAATTTAAACACTCAATAGATTAGTATTTATTATTCTGTTTATTTATATAAAATTTTCGCACCATTGGATCCAACCACCACATATACATGATCAATAAAGTAGACCCCATAAAAAACAAAGATGCGTCCCACATGGTAATGTTCCCTCATATTATTTAATTTCCTGTTGGCTCTCTGTAATTGCTATTTTATATTACCAACCTTTACGATTATTATTGTTTTGTTTCCGAGAATAACAGCAGGAAAACAGCTAAAACAGGCACATGGAATCCATTATTAGACCGCACTGTCATTTAAAGATAAAAAGAGTTTAGACACACATGAACATAGTGGTTTAAGTCTTGATCAGAAACAGACAACCAGATATTGCCTCCTGCCATAAATAAAGGTTTAAAGGAGCACAATGAGAAGAAGTCTTGAAGTTTGATACATTTTCCTATCTTGTACCTAAAACATTTATATATGCTGGATGTGGTCCACTTTCTTTGCTTCTTGTTGGCAATCTTCAGATTCTGTTTTTGCATTTTTCCATGGCTCTTGGTGCTGAAAGTGAAGAATTAGTGGGCATCGCTTGGTAAAAATGCATTATAACTGTCATAAGCAGCACAAAGTTACACTTGCTTGAGTACGTATCTTTGCATATTTGATCGAGAACTTTTGGTTAAAAAAGTCAGAGTCGGTGTTAAAGAAAACCTGAAGTCATGGTAGTTTGCTTGACGAATTACTTTTTACATTCATCTTAAATTTACATGAATATATTTAAAACATTAGTACTTTATTCTAAAATAAGACGGTATTCGATCTCATTTCTATATTGGAGATGGTGAATGCAAAACAGGGTTTTGAAAAACCGACGTGGCAAGGAGGACGTAAATAACATATTTTGCAAGTCTGCAACTGTTTAGTCGGTCTCATGAGAAATTATAGTTTAGTTTTTGTACAAGACTAGACCCAACGGCCCAACTTCGACCAGGTAGGTTTTGATGGCTAAATTATCAATGACATTTAGTTACAGCACCGGTCCTAACTAGCTTCTGTTGAATTTAAACAAAAAAAAAATGAATCGCAATTTACTGTGTAGCCTATTATGTAATATCAATTCATTTCCACTGTTCATGATTATTTCCTATTCATGATTTTTTATATGAACTGCTATTCGTCGCCGTAAAACTACTTAAATCGCCCGTAAGATTACCATTTTGCCCATCTGCCCTTTCTACTAATATAACTCCTCATTTCACTCTTTTAACACAACTTTCTCTTCATATCACACTTTTATTCACCAATTAGAATGTCTCGGAGGTCAGGGAAAGAGCCAGCGTAGACCCCTGACTACTCACATCTGGTAAATTACCTTGTTTATTTCAATTAATTTTTTTAAAAAATTTTTTTTTGAGTCGGGCGGGCGCGGAAGACGCCCGACCCAAAGGGGAGGCGGTTCGTGCGACCGCCTAATCGTTGGGTCGGGCGTCTCCCGCGACCGCCCGACCCAATGAACAGACGTCTGCGAGAGACGTCTCCCACGTACGGTAGGCGTCTCCGGCAAACGCCTACCACGTAGGGTAGGCGTCTCCCGCAGACGCCCGGTTTTTTTTTAATTTTATTATAAATTGTGATAAATTTTAAATAAATTGAATATTATGTTAATAATGAGTTAAATTAGTTTAGTAAATCATTTATTGATTATAAATTGTGATAATTAATAAATAAATCGCTAAATAAATTGATTATTATGTTAGTAATTAGTTGTGTACGATTTTAGTAAAGGATTATTGATTAATTGTGATAATTGCTAAATTAATAGATTATTCAGTTAATAATTAGTTTAATTATTTTAGTAAATTCATTAATAAATTTGTATTTTTAAAATTGAATTAATAGTCATCGGGTTACCGTGGAGGAAAAGGGAAATCAATTCCCTTACGCGCGGTACGTAGTATAGCAGACGAGTCAGGTCCTCGTCATCCACGTAGACGTGGTATTTCTGCTTCAGTTAGGAGAGAGGGAGATCTGTTACGTCGTCGTCAGACACCTGGAGAGTCTTTCGACGACGAGGATGATTCAGATGAGCTGAGGAGTCACGACGACAGTGACGATCGGGGCCGATACGACTTGGGGCCACAGGAGGAGGCGGTACATCAGGCCGGTCGAGGACGGGGGCGACACGGTGGTCCTTCATCTGAGTGGGTCATTAGGAAGGATCGAGGTGGCCGGTTTGTGACCGGTGATTCGAGTTCGTGCACTGCAGACGTCCGAGCTCAGAAGAAGAAGAGGGGTGATGACGAGTCTTGGATCGTCACGGATACTATTCCCGGTGGTCCTGTAGATGGCAGCGTCATTCCGAGTTTCGGAGGCCACGTCGCCAGACGCATCTGGGATGGCGAGGAGCGGAAGGTTTTGAAGTGCCATAATCGGCACAGAGCCTGTACGACATTGCAGGCATGGCGCTCAGTGATGACTGAGGATATGACGGCGACCGTGGTTGACAGTGGATTGGGTCACTTGCCGTACAGCATGTTTTCCTGCATCGACATGCCGTTTATTTCGGCATTCGTGGAGCGGTGGCAGCCTGACACCAACACTTTCCACTTGCCGTTCGGAGAGATGACGATCATGTTGCATGACGTCTTTCAGATTCTTCACATTCCTGTTGAGGGTCCCATGGTCAGTGCGCAGGCACCGACATCTGAGCTGAAGTTATATGTATCTGAGTTGCTGGGTGTCAGCCTGGAGGGTCTTGGGCGGGATAGCTCATTTTGGAGTGGCGGTGGTGTTAGTATCGACGTTGTGGACGAGTGTTGCAGACGGGGGCGACCACCACGGACTGAGGATACGCAGATGACTGGTTATTTTTTCTTACTGCTAGGCTGTGTATTGTTTGTCGACAAGAGCGGTTCCAGACTGAGACCACGCGACTTATTGGAGGCGAGGGACCCAGATACCATTGCTGATTACTCATGGGGGTCGGCGACGTTGGCATATCTGTATCGCCAGCTGGGCATATCTAGTCGTGCTGATTGTGGTCAAATTACGGGTTGTCTTACACTGCTGCAGGCTTGGATATATGAGTATTTTCCTGCTTTCCGCCCACATCGTGAGCGGAAGATTGTTGAGCGTGGCCATCCTCGTTCGCGTATGTGGGCTGTCCGGGCCGAGGATAAGAGCGAGAGTCGACTTATTTCTATTCGTAGACGACTAGATCAGATGACTGCATCGCAGGTATATAATGTATATATCATTCACGTTTATTTAAATTTAATTTTATTATTATTATTAACGTATAAACGTTTAGGTGGAGTGGTTACCGTATGGTCCCGAGCCTGCTGTAGCTGTCCCGAGGACTACATTTGCCGGCATTATTCGTTATAGGGATATCACAGAGCCTTATATACCTGATCGCGTGTTACGGCAGTTAGGTTACATTCAGGTGATCCCGGTTGACATCCCGACGCCTGAGCATGCAGTACGGTCTGCGACTGCGACGATGTACGACGTCAGGCACAGCGTTTCGTCTGCGGAATCGGTTTGGAGGACATTTCCGAGACTAGGACGACTACACCTGGCCGATCTGAGTCGTAGCCGCGACCCCTCCACCTGTGCTCCAGATTATTTGCAGTGGTTCGGTAGGTGCTCACATCCACTGCTCGTACGCGGTATCATTCCGAGACTGGAGAGACCACTGGATAGGACATGTGCCAATGCGGTAAGTTTATCTAATTTTATATTTAATTGTAAAGTATATTTTGTTATTGTACGCTAATTTCTATTTTACATACAGTGGATGAGTAGGGCGATACGGTGTACGCAGCCGTTCTTGCGAGAGAGAGACGTCATGCCGAGTGAGGCGACGAGACTTGCATATACAGATTGGGATCGCCTGATCGAGGATTGGAACAGCCAGTTGGGCATTTCGGACCATGATTCAGATGATGAGCTGTAGTTGTCTTGCTTTTACTTTCGTTTTGTTGCACTGTTAGTACATTTGTTGGTATATGCTTATGTTTATTTGTGTACTCTTATTATTTATTTCTGACGAACATATCTTCTACATATTTCTTTGACTATCGTATTTTTTAATATTTATTTTTCACGAAAAGATTTTCAACTTATTTCTTTAGATATGAAATAATATTTAAATTTAAAATACGGTAAAAAAAACAACACGATATAAGTAGAAATACACGATATATTATACATTACAAAACATTACAAATTACAATCAACGTAACCGGTTCCAATACTCCATCCTACTTTGGTACTGATCCTCCCATCCAACAACACTCTCATCTCGCATTTGATACCATAAGGTCGCTATAGGAGGTACTGGGAAATCATCAAGTAATTCCAAACGAATAAAATGAGCGTAACTCCCTAAATGAGCAATGACCAACTCTCTGACAGGCCTCGTCATGGTAGAGGGACACTCCCAGGGTAGAACAGTAAGACACGGGAACAACGAACCATCCGTTCCCACTGCGAAATACATGACCGCACACTTGTAAAAATTCACAATAGGAAACAAGTTGGACCAAACCTCCATATAATGATCCTCGCCACAACCTCCCCCGCCCCAATCAATTCGTTGACGAGCCTCTCTCACATGGCCGAAATAGACTGTCTCATAAATAGGATGTGCACCTATCTCATTAGAAATCGCACGACGGGCGTACGACCAGTTCTCCTGACCACCATGAAAGACATCGGCAACACATCGAAATCCACAGTTGCCATCAGCACGTACGTCATTCCACCTTTGCAGAAATGGCAAAATGATTCCTGACAGTCTATCATTATATGGGAAGTTGTCCACGTCAACCCGTCCGGACACTGTAAGGTAGGTAAATAACAATTCATTAAAACAACAAAATTAGGAGATAATATATTCAACCACATTTAGATTACTAATATATATTAAATAACATAACAACAAAGATATCGACATACCAGAAGATCTTGTGCCCGTATTCAAGGACGATCGAGACGAATTAGACTGACGACCCCTGCTCCCACTACTGCCAGACCGACCACGACCCCTGCTCCCACTACTGCCAGACCGACCACGACCCCTGCTCCCACTACTGCCAGACCGACCACGACCTCGCTCAGCATACTCGAAGGCACTCGGGTCCCGACGTGTCGACTTTCCCCTAGGTCGACCTCGTACCTTAGTATTTTCTTCGGGTTCTCCATAGTTCGACTGATCGGGGTGTAACTGTTCGTATAAAATACGAGAGGCACTACGAATTACTGCAGGATCGCTCTGCGAGATCTCATCCACTAGCTTCCGAAAATGCTCGGTGTCTTGTGCTGACTGATCAACAAACTCTGACATCTGGACTCCTTCTCCGATAACAAGTGTTTTCCAGAATGGATGAATCTGCTCTAAATAAATTCCATCACCTGACGCGAAACACTCGTACATGGTACAGGCACAAGGAAACCCATGTGTTGTCAGGAAAGCACACCTACAACGATATTCAATTTCATCACTTAAGTCCTGCATTCTCTTCAACTCCTGAGTCATTAACGACAAGCAGTGATGTGAAACTCGGCCATTTATATGCTGAAACAGAGGACCTATGTAATGTGCCAAATTTCGACGTCTCGAATCTTCAAGAAAGTTCCGAATATTCGTCAGCTGCATTTCAATAGACGAGTTCACGCGGTCGAAAAGAGTGTCGAGAGCGGCAGTCGATGTAGTGATCCACTCTTTCAGAGCCGAATGTGCACTTTCCACACTGCAGTTCGTAGTGTTGCCGAAATGAAGAACTTGATTCGTCCAATTCAACACGAATTTTTCCTTATGCACCAACCACGTGTCTTCCACATACTTCGTCAGCACTGGCCAGGAACTGTAAGAATCCTTCAGATTACGGACTGCTCTATCATAATCCGTCTGTGAATCAGAAAGCATGACTCTCCTCCATCTTCCACGTCTAAAACTCTCTGCAAGCTGCTTCTCCTTGCCGAATACGTGGTATGCGTAGTTGTACACGTCTTTGTTGATATGCCAGGTGCATAGTAAACGAGCTGACTCAGGAAAAACATCTGCCACTGGTCGCATCAGACCCATCTCCCGGTCCGTAATTATTGCTGTCGGGCTAACAATATCCAATAACAGATCTCGCAACCTCTCCAACACCCACCGGTAACTAGACTCGGTCTCATCCTGCAAAATCGCATATCCGACGAGGAAATTCATATTTGTTGGAGTAACCCCAACCATCTCAAACAAAGGCATCTTGTACTTGTTCGTCTTATACGTCGAATCCATACAGATCACGAATGGGTATGTACGCAACAACTGAACTGAAGTCGGATGTGCCAAAAATGCGTGAGTCAAGACATTAGTTTCTTCATCTGCCACAATCCAATGCAAATACTTATGCTGCATTGCCTCTTTGAGAAACTGTTGCGCGGGATTCCTGTCTTCAGATTTCGTCCTCCTCATGTACTCTCTGTAGTTGTAAATGTGCCTTTGATTAGGATTATCGTCCGGAAATTTCTTTTTTACCGCCAACAAAATGTTACGGGGCCTTGCTTGTGCCTCTGTCATATCCCGAACAATTTGCTTTGCCCCAGCACTAAGTCCGCTGACCTGTCGGTGACCCTCTGAATAAACTGCCAATGGGTGGTTGTGCTGCCCAAACATGCTACTAGAAACAATAACCCATCCATCACGATCTCGTCGCTCCACCACTTTTACAAAAAACCGACAACCGCAACCTTTTCTTTTCGTATTCTTTCGCAGTGCAATACTCGTATCACGAGAACTCATCTCACGTCTGCGATCACATCTGAGGTAACAATCCATCCGGTTATCTGCTTTCGGTTTGTATGATGATATAACCAAAAAAAATCTGGCTCCTATTGCAACCTTCCTCGATTGTTGTAAATATTTCTTTACTGTCAAAAAGCTCACTGTAATCTACTCCATCACCACCGAAATCTTGAAACGGAACCTGAAAATTTTGAATTTAACAAAAAATTAAAAAAAAAACAAAAAAACAGTCGTCTGGCTAAACCACCTCCACCAAGGTGGAGGCGTCTGCCTAACACGCCTCCACATAGGTGGAGGCGGTTTAGACAGACGCCTCCACCTTTGTGGAGGCGTCCAAAGGAGACGCTTGCACAAAGGTGGAGGCGTCTGTCTAAACCGCCTCCACCTATGTGGAGGCGTGTTAGGCAGATGCCTCGACCTTGGTGGAGGCGGTTTAGCCAGACGCCCGAGTCGTGAAAAAAATTCCGCCCCAGTTACTTCGCCGGATTCAGGTGCTTCGCCAGACATTTTCGTGGTGTTGGTACTAGGAATGTGAGTAAAACTGAGTCAAACACCTTATTTAAAGACACGTGACGAAATCGGTATTAATTGATTTGTTAAGGGCAAAAATGTCATTTTTGGGGCGATTTAAGTAATTTTCCGGCGACGAATAGTAGTTTCCTTTTTTATAGTTAAGAAACCTATACGAGCTCTTGTTCTTAAATTAGTAACTTATAACACGTAAATATAAATCATTTGTAACGTGGTTATGTTTGTTATTTCTTTTCTGAATGATGCTTAATTATGAAACTACGATTGGAGGAAATTATTGTTGGGGACTGCGAACAACCGACAAAAATAATAGACACAGATCGCGAGGTGACATGGACTTGCCGGTTGGGCTTTTTGACAAGCTAAATATTAATTCCCAACCGACAACTTATAAATGTTTATTTTCTTGGTCATATTCGCTATTTTAGATAAACGATATTTTGCATGCAAAAAGTATGAAAATAGGTACTAACCAAGACCACTGGCTTCAGATCCTTTCATGATCCTTAAACGTTTACATGAATCCACAAACATCCTGGAACAAGTAAACATATATCACACAAAGTTAATTACATAAAAGAAATTTAATTATACATCTATAAGTTGGTATACTAAGTTAAACTACTGATTGATCTTTGTTCTATCATTTTAGTTTTTGTTGATTTCTAGGTAATAGTTTATTAGTTTAACTAAAGATGTTACTTTGACTTGAGAATATAAGATTTGAAGATATATCATTTATAATAACTTATATCATCTGAAAAAATCCTTAAAGATTTTTGAATCCTTCAAGCTACAGTGAAATATCAATTATATAATAAAACTTGAAAACATATCTTGATTCTAGATGTAGAACTTGGGAAGTCCAGATGACTTAATCAAACTTTTGACATTTCAAACTAACACAAATTATTAATATCACAACACAATTACGATGATATGCATAATTATATGTGTTTTAGGTCCATGTATGCCTTTTTATCTCCACGTTAGTTACAAAAGGTATTAACAACGCTATCGTATTTAACTTTTAATAACTGACTTTTTAGAGTTCGTATCTATCCAAACATGGTGAAAACAAATTACAACATTTACAAATTTTGTATTTGTAAATCCCATGTTTGAAAGTAGCATGGGATATATACAGTGGCGGAGCCACGTGATGGGCAGGTGGGGCATCTGCCCCACCCAGATTTTTGAAAAAAAAATCTTAATTTTTTTTATTTATTCAATTTCATATATTTAAGTGTATTGGCTTGAATTTGGTGGTATAATTGTTTACATGTTGTTTAATTTCAGAAGAGTTAAGATAATATTTTCACAAAAATTGATTTTAGAATCAATTTGATTCAAATTGGGGTTTTGAAGTTTTTTTGAACAACTACGTTTGGAAAATAAGTTCTAATCTTTTGGACTTGCATTGTTGTGTAAGTTTGATAAATTTTAATTGAAAAATGAACATTGCATAGATTTTAGTTAGTTATTATTGATGTATGAGATTTAACTTTTTTATTATTATGACGTGCAATCTTACTTTTCTGGTACAATTATACTTATTGGCATGTTTTTATATCTCACTTTGATACCGACGAGTTAGTTTGTTGACTGAAAATGGAATGAAAAATTAAAATAAGCTAACATTTATAAGAAACTTATCTATCAAAGTTATTCTATACATAAGAGTCGTAGAATGAATAATAAATCTAAAACCTGCGATTCCACGAACAAAAATAGCAATGACCATAAATAGTAACAATTATTATAAAATTCTTTTAGTATAATTTTATGTTATACTTATACACTATTTTGTTCTCTCTGTTTGTCTATATTTTATCAACTTTAAACTTAAGAACGAACAAAGTCAAAAAATCTTCTCAAACCACATGCTTTGTGTTTGGATATTGGAATTTAAGTTGTAAGAATAAAATCAATTAAACTGATGTGTCGTGTTTTATTGTTGTAAAAATGTCTTTTGAATTTTTGAATTTTAATATACGTAGGTTTGGAAAAATGTTAATAATAGGAAAAATATTTTCAATTTTTTATTTTTTTTAATTAATTAATTAATTTAAAATATCAACTTAAAGTTGTGGGTCATTCAAAAAAAATTGTGCAACATGAAGAAATTCTGCCCCACCCAAAAAATATTTCTGGATCCGCCCCTGGATATATAGATAACACATCCAAAAACAATCTTAGTTCTTCGGAACGACACGAATACTTTGAAATACCCCTTATGGCTTCCCTCTATTATCCTCTTTCTTTTAGGAAAATGGTAAAAAAAAGTCAAAAAATAACAATTAGCAAGAAGTGAAACAAGTAGTTATATTTCAGTGGAAACATTTTTTTAGGGGAGCTCAGAAATGAAAGTGATACTGAAGATATACAGGAAATATTGAAGTGTTTATCTTAGTACTTTAGACTTTAGTAGTGATGGGATAAGAACTTACTCCCATGGAACATCTCCAACAAGCATCCAGTCCCCATCTTTGTCCTCATATGTGGGCACATACTCAGATCCTTTCAGAAGGTCCGTAAGTTTCCTCTCGTTCATGAAATCAAATCCTTGGGATCCACGGTTTCCTTCAAAGTCACGCCAACCGACATGAAACATAATTAATGTCATAATAAGTTAGCAAAAGATGATGAATCTGCTCAGACAAAAGAACATGTTCTTCCCACTTTGGTTTCCTTTTATACATATGCTTTTATGGGAGTTTGTATTGACATGATACTTCATATATCATTTTACACTAACCGGCCGGCTTCTAATTAAACACAAAAATACATATAAATGTTAGAGTATGGAAAATCTACGCGCCAAATATCACATGATACTTATAGCACATACTCACATGCTAATTAATGAGTCATAGAAAAAGGAATGTGCTAAGATCCAATCGATCAGAACATGTAGTTTAATGTTTTTATATGTCGTGATGCTTGGTGGGATCAATGAATCCGAATTAACATTCCACGTATATAATAGTTGTAACTGTTTAGGTCAAACCTACAATTAAAATTGATTTCTTTTTTAATCCAAGATCTAAATTAACATGCAAATACAACGTCTACATTGTGAAGAGATAGGGATAGTGAGATTCTCCCATATAAGAATATAGATAAGAACAATGACAAGTAACGCTACTAGAAAAGCATCCTTCGGTGTATGTACAATTTCACCGACAGATTAAATTGATCGTCGGTGGAATGATACACCAACAAATATTCTAGTTATCATCGACCGATAAGTTCCTTGGAACTATATTTTCACAGCTTTCGTTAGATGAGTAACATACATCGATGGATTACACCCTTCTGTTTATGTTTTTGAAAAATTACACGGAGAGAAATTAATTTTTACACCGATGGATATATCCGTCGGTCTACACATACGAACATACATTAACGGATAAGTTTCGTCAATGTAAGTCCTACCCATATCCAGGTCAAAGTTTATTAGCATTTTCTGGGTTCCGATTTTCCTGATCAAAAGAAGTAATATTTTTCATCAGTCATCCATCGGTAAAGGCTAACCATAAAATTCTTCGACGGCACATTCCGTCGGTATAAGTCAAAATTCATAGGTGCTACTGGGAAGAAGTATAAGTCGGTGTATCCTACACCGATGGATACGTATGTCGGTGTATCCTTTACTGATGGATACGTCGAACACCGATGAATATCCGTCAGTGTCGATCACCGATGGATATTCGTCGGTGATCCCCGTGTCGGTGTTTTTCGTTCAGACAAAACAAGACGAAAAAGTTTGACAAGAAATTTGTGTCGAAAGTAACATCGACAACGTTTAGCCATCAGAACATTCGTTGGTGCAAATAAACACCAACGCAGACAACACCGACTGTAGATATATCTGTTGGTGTTCACCTACACCGACGGTAGGTTTATCGGTCAGTGTTCACCTACACTGATGGATAGTGACATACACCGAAAATAGCTTCCGTCGGTAAAATCATGTTCTGCTGTAATGTAAAACATTATTAGGACATGATTGGAAGGACACAAGTTACATAAACGCTTAATTCTATTTGGATGCGGCTACAGTTAAGTAGATCAAGAATTAACCTTCGGACTAAATAAATTTCAATACTACTTCACTTACAGAATTTCAATACCCTTAAAATGATGATATTATCCTTTTACCCTTCACTTACAGAATCCTTTCAGTTATGTTCGTTCCTTTGAATAAAAATGGGACACGCGAGAACTGAGATACAAAAGGAATTAGTTGAAGTGATATTCCTTTATTCTTCTCATTTTACCTTCATCTTTTGTTAATGTAAATCATAATTATTTGATAGTTAAAGGAAGAAATGGGTAACATTGGAATTTCGAACCTTGCTGAGAGTTAACTTTGTGTCAATAGAATTTTTAAAAAAAGGATACAAATTAAATTCCAAAAAACGTGCAAAATTTAAATCAAGAGGCACTAACAAAAATTCGGGAAGTTTATAAAAGAAATATATAAATAAATAACACAAACATGTCAGTCTGGACCAGCTATATGAGATCAGATTCTTTGGAGTTCAAAGTGGGAGTGGAGGAGAATAACATGGTGGGTGGGGAGTTTGGGGTCTGGTCGAGAAGACAACAACGACATGGAAACATGCATGGTACTATTATTATTTAAGATTCTAATTAGTAGGTCCCAACCAGACATGATCTGCGAAACCCAGTGCCAAAAGCTGTATATCTTTCTTTCCATTAAAAGCACCTTAACATTGACATCCACCTTAGGAATGTGGAAATCAATCAAGGAATTAGCCTTTCAAAGGGAATAGGATAAGTGGCTAACAAAGTGTAGTGTGGGTTTTTTTGGGGCATCAAAATGGTCAACTTTACAACTGTCTAAAACATGATTGTCTGATTATGTTGGTTAACAATTTTTTTGTTTGAATGGTCTTTTCAAAATCTAGCAATTTTTTCTTCAAAACGCAGCTTAGAATTAGGTCTTTTATGTTTAAATGGTATTACAAAGTAGAAAAATAATGAAAGCTCTGTGGACCAGGAAAACATTAGCAACCCAAAAACTGTTATAGACGCTCGGAAAATATATATTGAGCAATAACGGCAAATGTCTAACTACAAAATAAAAACTTTTACCACATAGTTGTACTCGTACCATGTTAATGCAGGTTATTTTACAAAACTTGTCACAATCTAAAATTATGATTCTACAACTGTTTTTTGGAATAACTTGTTGCAACTGTCTTGTGCAAATTCTAATTGTCACTATCCAACTACTTATTTTCTATAATCATGATGGAAGATTTTATGTCCATTTCCAGTCAAAGATTATGTTGTTTTTGGAATTCGAAACATATATTAAATGACTATTTAAATGATTTATATTTCTTATTTATTACGAAATCGTAGATAATCATTTGCACTTCGCATCATTAGGTCAATTGGAGTCAACCTTACTCTTTTACGGTAATAAGATTGCGTACACCTGACCTTCCCTTACCTCGCCTCGACGGGAGCCTCTTTTGAGACGCTGTGGTAATGTTTATGTTGATTGTAAGAACCCAAACCCTTGTTAGGGTTAAGCTTGGGTTAATGGCGGATTAGAAGGTGTTTAGCATGGGAAGTTGGAGTGCATAGTGTATGCATGGGGAAGAGGTGGAGGCGCGCTACAGTGGTCGTGGTTGAGGGGATGGGTTTGGAAGTGTAGGGCACTGTTCGCGCGTGGGGAGAAGATTTGAGTTGGGTTTATAAACGTTTTCTTCTCTCTCTCTCTCATTATCTCTCCATTCACCTCACTATCTTCTTGTTCTTTTTCGCCGACCGAGCAGAGGAGGAGACCGGAGATCGCGCGGCGTGAGGCGTGCGGAGTTGAGCGCGCGGGGAGATCACCGGAGGCGACGTGCGCGAGCGGAGCTCCGGCATTTTCGTCGTTTCTTTTGAGGTATGCCGCTCTCTAGTGTGGTTTTGTTGTTGACACTCATGAGAGGGTCGTGTTGGTCGGTCGGAGCAGGTCGGAGGCCTCTCTGACGTCGCGTTTGGGCGAAGAAACCTCGGCTGGCGCGAGGTTGAAGACGACCGGGCAGTCGACCGACCCTTGGGCGGTCGACCGATTGCATGTATATCTTTACTGCCTGTTGCGTTTCGGTCGACCGAGGCCTTGTGTTCGGTCGACCGGAACTTATGTTTATTGGTTCATATTGCATGATGTTCGGACGTAGGCTTGAGTTCGGTCGACCGTTATATGACGTAGAACTATTAAGTTGACCCTGTAAGTTCGGTCGACCGAGACCCCTGAGTCGGTCGACCGATGGATTAAAATGATGTAGAAGATGTACTGTTAGTTTTCGGTCGACCGGGACCTGAGTCGGTCGACCGATAGACTGGATTGTAATGTTGACCAGACTCCGGATTTTGACCTCGTTCGGTCGACCGGTTTTAGACCTTCGGTAGACCGTTGGGGGATTGTGTTCTGTGCGCAGCGGTAGACCGTGTTAGGGACGGTCGACCGATTCCTTTCTGGAAACGGTCGACCGAATTACCTCTTACGGTCGACCGTTTGGGCCCAGGACAGAATTCCTGGTTCCCTTTTTGAACGCCAACTTTGTCCACGGAAACCCGTGTCCTGGCCTTGTGCGTGAGCCGGGAGGTGACGGTGGGCGCGTGATGCGTGCCTGCCCAGGGACCGCCGTTGGGAAGAGTGTGGGTGTTCGGGACGCGTCACCTCCATGTATGGACCGTGACTTTTGAGATGATTGTTGGCACTTTGTAGTATAGCAGGCCTGAGGGATCGCGGATCCCAGTGTTGATGTTGTGCGGGCACGCAACTGGCGTTGGGTGAGGTGACTACCGGCCCACGGGCTACGGAGGTCGCTGCCCTGCTTTTATAGCGGCGCGGTTGGTGTTCGCGGCTCGAGGAGCCCGATGACCTGGCAGACTTCGGTCTGGATCTGTCCGATGCTGTGCCGGACTGTTGTGATGGACCACCGATGCTGTGCCGGTGATGCCGCCGAGGTTGTGCCGGCGATGATGATTGTTGGGCCGAGGTTGTGCCGGCTATGTTGTTTTCCTCGGCTGGGCACCTACCAAGATGATGTTGTTATACCTTCCGGGCGACGGCCCCGTTGGTCCCTGTGGCCCCGACCACTGAGATTTACAGATCTGTTTCTATCGGCGCGTAGACGTGACAGAGGCTCCCTGCCGAACCCTTGAGTAGTGTAGCCGCGTGTGGGGGGTGCGATGTCGCGGGCTGCTAGACTGCATGTGCCTGCAGTAGGTCTCTTCGGGAGACCCGATGATTGATTGTCGGACTGATGTCCTGTTTTACCCTTCGGGGGAACTGTTTTCCATTTCTGTTGATGTCATGACATGCTACTAGTATGATAGGTTCATTATGTGATGCATGCATATAGGTGAGTTGGCATACGGGGTTTCCTTCTGGAAACTCAGGCATTGTTGTTGCATCTTTTTCAGGATCGCAGTAGGTCCGGGTGGGTGGTGACCGAGGACGGAGCGCTTTGGAGTCGGATCCTCTTCGGCAGTTGCTAGACCATACGACTACTTGTATTCTATTCCATTGTATCTGTGTTGTAGTTGTATTTCTTTTGGAAAACTCCTTGTATTTTGGGTGCACCCGGATTTATATATTTATATATTAGTGACGTTCCCGCGTGAGTTGTCTGTTATGTTGGTTGTTTTGAAATTTTAAATCTTCCGCTGTTTCGGGACGTTACATTGATGTTGTACGATAGAAGACTATGTTAAATCATTTCTATCAATGTTAGTTAACAATGGTCTCGTCTAAAGGCAAATTTAGTAGCTTACCAGAGTTGAACATCTTTTCAAGAGCAGTCGAGAGCTCTTCATAGCACTTATACAACTTCAGGTCAACTTTTCGCAGGTATGGAGCCCCATCCATACTAACTTTCACCATTGCCACCATGGTCATGCCGGACTTTTCACCCCTATTTTCCTTACCATCCTTGGCCGGTTGGATCGACATTGCATTCTTCCGGAATGATCGAACAGGCGGCCATCCGACCACTTGCGCCCTATAACCATCACAACAAATCTTGCTTGGGCAGTCTAGCTAATTTACATGGTTCAGTACTTAATCCTAGATTTTATACAGGTGAAAAAATGCGAAGACTATTCATCTATAGATGTGCGCACAAACCTAAGTATCAGATACACATAATAAAGGATATTACGAAAAAGTTAATTTTGGACTATATTTATCTAATTTGATTGTCTAAACATAATTTTAGGCCTTAACTTAGGTTTTATATTAAAATAGCCTATTGGGCCAAGAAACGCATAATTAAACATACAAATTTCTTCTGAAATGACATAACTCCAAACTGAAAGAGGAAGATTCTAGTGCTTAAGAAACCAATTGGCTCTATTTCCCAAAATTGATCTTCAAAGTAAGTCTTTTTATTTGGTTTTATGGTTAAAGTATAAATCTAAACACATATAGTTTGCTGTCTAATGGTACTCCACACTACTAAAATACCTAATGCAAACTGAGGAAAAGGTAAATAATTATATTTAAAAGAGATCATACTTAACAGGAGAAGGCTTTTCTGGGTCTCCAGCTCCCACCAGAGTTTTCGCCTCATTGTTTGCCTCAAACGAGCCACTTTTGTTCGTCGCGTTGCTTGTTTGTAGCTTCAGTTTCAAATCAATGGTCTCACAGAAGCCTCGCTTTTTTGTGAAATTACCACCATCCTTCCCATTGCCTCCCGGAAGACCTAGCCGGAGTTCCGTCTCCTCGAGACCCAACTCGCTTTTTTCCGGCTTCTCGACCTCAACACAACTCATAATTCGCAACAATGCTAGTGGTTTCTCAAGTTCAGTTTGGGAGTAGAGAGAAGATTTAGAGGGAGTTTTTGCAAGTTTGGGTAATTTGCATATTTGCATATTCACCCTAATAAAAACAATTTCACAACGTCGGTTTTGAAGCTTCAAATTTTTGTTGGGAAATCTCTCTTGTGCTCCAAACAATTGTTGAATTGGGTTAGAGCTCCTATCCGTCCATATTTATCGTTTGTATTAGGAATTTGATCATCATTAGTTCATTACTTGCAAAATATATAATTCCTGGAATAATTACATAAGTACCCTCTCAATGACCCAATATGGTCAACATCTTTTAAGATTTCATAATATGTTACATACACTCTAACCAGAGAAATGTTAATTTCAAATTTCTCTCTTCCCCCAATATAAATTTTGTATTTTTGTGGTTTGCTCGTTTCATCTCTTTATTTGTTTTAATTATGCATTATTTGAAGTAAATTATATTAAGGTCCGTTCGAATAGTGCAGAATACCATGGTTTATGAGGAAAATTATATTATTCAGAAAAATTAAGTTTTTAATCCCTCAAGGATGCTTGATCACCCTGAATAATGCATTATAGATCTACGTTATAGATCTACGTTTTTCGTTGAAAACGATTTTTTCAAAAAAAAGGTAGCACCTCTTTTTTTTCAAATATGTTGTGTCTTTTCTAATCTTCTTCCTTGTTTGTTTCTTATGAAACCTGTGATTTTACAAAAAAATACATTTTTTAGTCAAACAATAAATATGTATGATAATGTATTTTCAAAATACATTATTTGAATTGGATGCCTCTTGAAAAATACATTTTTGAAATCAAAATTTTGAAACCTTTAATCATCCAAATGGGACCTAAGATTCACCATGTTTGATTTGTTATCAATCCCCTTTCGGGTTCGATATCATAGGGCGGAGTTTTGGTTGGAGGTGATTTTTGGGCTATCATAGTAAATCCATGGAAACCTAATTCTAACTCTTGAAGGGGCTTGGCTCAGCAAGAAGCAATTGTGGAAGGAAGAGCGTTATAAAGACGGCCTATAATAGGAGAAGAAGCAGAGCATGGACAGAGGCAAGCAGCAGGACATCATAAAAAGAGTTTTATCATCATTCCTCGTTTATGTGTGAAATATGATAAGGATTCGTTTCGGGAAGGAAAGGGAAATCTATGTAATAAAGAAAAAAAGACTAAATAGCATTTTCCTTTGACAATTTGTTTTCTAACAAACTTTAAAAAAAAAAGCTAATTTAACGGGCGAACTCACACATAAACAACAAACACGAATCCGCAATTTAACAAACACAATTGATGATGAACCACAAACTTGATGGGAAAAAATCATACTATAACTCTTTCGCTTGTTAGTTGTGATTCACATCTTTTATTTTAAAGATCCCTATTGTATAACGTTATACGTCAACCATGGGAACATATTATTACATGAGACTGCGATATTTGCAAACCCACCGAACATAACTAACATTAAAAGAAACAACTCACAACCAAACGTTGAGGTTCCAAAGACATGTCCGACAACAACATCTTTGAATGTTGACGCCAAGAGCAACAAGATTGCTACGACCAAAAGTTTGTGTTCTGCAAACTTAATACATACAGGACGTCTCAACCAAATGTGGCGATAGCAACTATATGCCCCACCAATGAACATATATGAATAATATTTCGAATCGATTTAACAAAGTCACATGTTCACCGCATGTTGGTTGGTTGATGCGAGTGTTCCCAAACCACATGTTTGCATGCCAATAGAATCTCGTGATATTTTTTTTGGTGAGATTTATCATGGATTTGAGATCATGCCCGCGCAAATTGTGAAGTTTATTGTTGGAAATTTTGCTCGTATGCCACTTGAAAAATATCTTAATTTTCGTCGGGCCACTGTTTGTGCTTGAAGATGAGATTATACTTGTTTAGTTTTTTCAAATACACTTTCCAAAAGTGTCTTTAAATGTTTTTCAAAATATTTTTTCAATAAATGCCCTTAAAATGTGTCTTAGTAGCTTGCTTTTAAAACAATCTTTAAAAAGACTTTACAAATGTTTTTACGACACTTTCTAATAACATCTTTGGAAGTGCGTTTTAAAAGCTTATTTTGAATGACACTTTTAAAAGTGTCTGTTATTTTTATTTAAAAACACTTTTTTCGAATAAGTGTCCGTAAAAATGTGTCTTTAAGAGTATATTTTGTAGTAGCATGAGCTTAAGTTTTGCATGTACTTATACCTCTCTCTCACCGGCACTTTCTGTAAAGACCTTAACCCTCGTTAGGGTGCTAAGTGGAGTTTAGAAGGGAGGTTTGCTTGGGGAATACGAGGAGGAATGGTGGTTGGGTATGGATGAAGTGATGGAGAGGAGTGTGGTGGATGTGATGTTGGTGTGATGGAGGAGGTATGGTGGGAGTGGTGGAAGAGTACGGGTGACATGATGGGTGGGTGTGGGTTTTGCTATTTAAGAAACACAATCCTCTTCATCACTTCCTTTCTCTCCCTCTCTCACGTCATTCTCTCCCTCACTTCCACGATGATCGACGATCGGAAGAGCAAGGAGGTTGTTGTTGCTCCGGCGGGCGACGACGAGTGTGTTCCTGAGGTTGACGTGCGTGGAGTTTGACGCGGGGGGACGTGCGTGGGGTTGCGACCCGGAGGCGTCGTCGTGTGAGCTCTGGTGTTCTCCGTAGATTTCGGAAGTGAGGTATGCCAAGTTCTTACATTAGTTCTTTTGGTCCACTCATGTTGGGGTGGAGTGGTGGTTGGTCGCGGGAGGTCGGAGACCTCACCGGCGGCGAGAAATGACGTAAAATCCTTGGCTGGCGCAAGGTTGTTGTCGACCAACAGTCGAACGGTGCCTTCGGGCGGTCAACTCGTTTAGTGTTTTGCCCGACTTTAACTAACACCGGTCGAACGACGTCTTGTGGCGGTCGACCGGTTGCGCATATGCTAGTGGGTCGGAGGGTTGTCCGGGAGTTTTTGGTCAAATAGGACCCCTGAGTTGTTCGACCGTTGCTTCATGTTTCACTCGGATTGGACGTTGACCATCCGAACAGTCGACCGTTCTTGACCTTTGGTCTGACCGGAACTTAAGTGAACTTATTTATATTGCATGTTATTCGACCGATTGTTGTATCTTGTTCAACCGGTAGATGACCTAGACTGCTAGGATGCCCCTCGTAGTTTCCGGTCGACAGGGACCCTTGAGTCGGTCGACCGATTGGACTTTTATGATTTTGATCAGATTCTAGATTTTGTCCACGTTCGGTCGACCGGTTTTAGACTTTGGTTTGACCGTTGGAAATTTGGTAATACGCAGAAAGTTCGATTATTACAGGCTTTCGGTCGACCGAACCCCATGGGAACGGTCAACCGGATTGCCTTTTCCGGTTGACCGTTTGTGCGCAGAACCTGATTTCCAATCCTTGTGATGTGCCAACTCTGTTCACAGAAACATGTGTCCTTGCCGAGTCCGTGAGCCAGGAGGTGACGGTGGGTGTGTGATCATGCCTGCCTAGGGACCACCGAGTGGAAGAGTGTGGGTACTTGGGACGAGTCACCTATGTTGATGGACTGTAGCATGATGTTTTTGTTGTAGAGTAGTAGACTTGAGGGATCACAAATCACATTGCTTTCATCGGGCACGCAACTGCCATTGAGTGAAGTGACTACCAGCCTAGATGGCTACGGAGGCCGCTGCCGTGCTTTTATAACGGCGGAGTTGGTGCCTGCACATGAAGCTTGATGACCCCGTGGACTTCGGTTCGGATCTGTGGATTGTCTGGCCCTCTGTGTGACGGATAGGTTCGCTGACCTTGATAGGCAGTGATTGCACAAGCCCGTGTGGCGGCGAGAGGGCCCCTGTGCGGCTTGTGTGGTGGCAGAGAGGATCACGCGTGGCATGTGTGGTAGCGGCGATGGACTGCCGATGATGATTTCCGGCAGGTAGCTCGATTGGGCACCTATCGAATGAGATACCGTGAGGTCTGTGTGGTGGCGGTGATGGATCGACCTGAGCGACGACTCCGTTGGTGTGGTGGTGGACCACGATGTTTTCAGATCTGATTCTACCTGCGTGGAAGTATGAACACCTCCCCATCGATCCCTTTGGCTTGTGTAGCCGTGTGTGGGGATGTGTTGCGTACTGTCCGCTATACCGTATGTGCCTTTGGTAGGTCTCCACGGAGACCCGATGTTTGTGGACCGTGTGACATGTGTGGCAGCGGTGGCGATTGTAGACCAAGCAACTCGTGTGGTAGCGAGAACGATTGCGGGAGGGATGTCCGGTTTTACCCTTGGTTGGAATGTTGTTTTATTGCTTTGTATCATGCTACGATATACTAGTATGATAGGACATATATGTGAGCTTGTTATACGAGGTTTCCTTATGGAAACTCAGACATTGTTGTTATGTTTATTTTCAGGACCGCGGTAGGTTCCGGCGGGTGGTGACCGAGGGAGATTGCACTTTGAGACCAGATTCTATTGTCTGCCTATTTTAGGTTGTTGTGATTACATGTTTTATGTATTCCGTATTCCAATGTAATCACTCTTTTGGCTAACTCTTATGTAATATGGTGCACTAGATATATTTGGGTATTTCTTTGAGTAATGCCCCCACTCTTGATTTTAAAAGTTTAAATTTTCTGCTGTTTGGGGATGTTACACTTTCACCCTAGGGTTTTCTCATCCTTTGCATCCATTTGTGAAAACATAGCATTAAGCTAGGTAAGTGGTGGTTCAAGTAGTATAATTTCAATGTAATTAAGTTGTGATGTAGCTTTTCATCGTTGAAGTTTAATTCCCCTCTTCTTTTCTCATTCTGTTATAGTGTGAAACAATCCTTTGCGAAATAAAACTCGTGGACATGATCAATTTTCCAGGACTACATGGGTGTTGTATGATTGTGGTACTAATTAGCTAAATGATGAATCAGGTTTTTGATAATAAACACATGTTTTGGTAGCTCCCACCAAGTAAGAGTACTGAGTGAGGGAGTAGACAAAGAATTCAAATTCTCTGTAATTAACTATGTAGATCGGTCAACCGGTAAAGAAACAATTATCTGATTCTCACCACTCAGACCTCTAGCCAAATATATTTTCGGTTGACCGTTGAATGGATAATCGTTTGATTTCAAAATATCAGTAAGGGTTCGGGTCAGGCCTATTCCCTAACAAACAATTGTTAGAGACTATAACAATTATCCGGAAATCAAGTATGTCTTTAGCTTCAACGACTCTATTTCATATATCTATTGGAACCCCAACGACTATATTTAGCCAAGTGGAATAGTTTATTGCGCGCCAGGAGACCAGAAGAGTATCGACCGATAGCGCGCAGGTCGGTCATTCAGAATGGATGTTAAAAAGAAGGCTTCGATGACAAAGAGAAATATCACCGTTAGACTAAAATCCAAATATCAATACAATGGGATTCGGTCGTCTATGGAAAGCATGGTCGTCCATTATTCAAATTTCGGTAAAAATCTAATGTGGCACCCCAAGGGTCAATATTGATTGAACAAAATCTCAAAATTAATGTGGACAAAATTTAAAGAAACTAATAATCTCTTGTGTTGGAACCCAAATGCTTTTAACAACTGGTACGAGATCTCAAAATCCAAAGAGGATCGTTTCACGACCTAAACTTTCATTTCGCACTGTTCTTTGCTAATCAATATGTCATATTTTATAGAATTTGTTGTCTTTATAATTTAGCATATCAAAATTCTAATTCTTGGATACGCCATTGATATTTGTGTTTTCACTAATTTAAAATGATTAAAGTTAAACTATGATCATGTAAATTTATTGAATTTTACAACTTAATTGGTTTTATTTTTGACAGTTTTTTATGTATGTTAAGATGACATTAGATTTACAATTCCATGGAGGAACAACAAATTCAAGGAAAATCATTCAAATAAGTACAAAATATATATTTACATATCCCAAATTAATTTGCGATCCCAAACTAAACGACACCAAAAGGAACTGCGAGGAACTGTGTTCGACAACTTCTAAAACGTAGGATAAATCGATGTTTAACATTTATATTAGCGTTTAAAGATTAATTTATATTAACGTAACATTTATTTTTACTGTTTATTGACGGAGGAATTCTCGTCAAATGCTTGGCAAGTGGTGTCTAGCCAAACTTTAGGTCGGATAAGAAACAAGTTTTTATAATCGAATTAGAGAAGTAGGTGTGCATTTTCTTCGATCAAAAAGAAAAAGTTTCTAAAAATAAGCTTATAACTGTAGACAAATAAAAAGAAATTCGACTAAAACAAAAGTTTTTGTGAAGAGCATGGTTCCTTTTCCAATAACCTTTCATGATGGTGTCTGGACAGGGTGGAATGTACGATGGAACATAAGAATTTTCAAAGGAAATTTTAGTCTTATTTGGGCAATTAAGAGATAATGTTAAGTGATGATAGTGTTGGGGACCCCGGACCCATGTGTGTGCATGATTTCAGATTGCTTTCCTGTTGGGTAAACATCACCCTCGTCTTTCTATGGGCTCCATTGCTTTGTTGGTCCCAACTGGGACATCAACCATTAATTATTGTATTTATGTCTCCTTCTTTGTTAGGCTTTAGTCTACCTAGAATAGAAATGGCTATCTATATCTAAAAAACTTTTTTTGTAGGATTCTTTTGAACTATTTTTTTCTATGCTTAGCAAAAAAAGACACTATAGCTGCACTTTTTATTATCCTTGTTGATTATCGAAACTAATAATGCAAATCCTAAACTCGATCTTCTTCTGTCTCATGGTTGTGTTCACAATTTGCAGAATCTTGAATTGACAAAATTTACAAATTCAAAATTTATCAGTTATGTTTTCGTTAATTGGATAAGAGATGTCGGATACAAAAATCTTATATCGTATTGTTTCAACGGATTTATACTGGCGCACATGAAATTCAAAGTTGAAAATGATATGCAAATTTGGTAATACATTGCCCAATAAATTGAGTTTGAAAAATCAAAAATTGACTTAAAGGATTTATTTTCTGCATGCAATTTTAAATTGTTGAGGATACTGAAGTTACAAAATATCATAGTTTGAACTTTTAAAGCCATCGATGCTAATTCGTAGTTAAGGGTACCCAAACAAAATTCTCTCTTGATTTTTACAATGAAAAATCTTTAAACTAAAGAGTGGATTTAGTGTTTTAGTGTAACTTGATATTCAATTTAAGCGCAGCATTTTATAACATGTCGTAGGTAAATGACTAGCTTATGTAGATTGCGGGAACAATTTATGAATCTTTGTCAAACCTGTAAATACTAGCCATATTCTAAACTTGTGAAAGCAAAATCCTAAGTTGATAAGTTGGATCTGAAATTGCATCTGATTTAATCTAACTTTACTCATTTCAAAATTAAACAAAATGCTAATTCTACAGTAAGAATGATCACACATGTACAAATATGATTATATGTTTGTATTCTTGACGTATAGTGTTAATACTCTTGAAAGTACGAATCATTAATGTTACTCCTGTAACAATGCTATATTAAAATCTTCATCTGCATCACTTCGAAATGATATCTTTGTTCGAACAAACAAGTGTATGAATCGCGTTAGTAGGAGTTAGGCTAGAGGGTTAATAGGCAACTACCGAAGAATGAAGCAATCTTACGTCCGTTCCAACAAATTATGATGTTGCATATTTGAACTCACGAACCCAATTTAACTTGAGCGTTATGTCTTTTTGCAGTACTTTTCTTAATTCTATTTAAAGAGTTCCAAGAGCAAAACAGAGTGGTTTGTTCCTCTTTTACTGAAACACGACGCCGCATAATTAATAGGGGTGTCAATCCTAATCCGAACTGAACATCAATCCACACGTAAACAGATCAAGTGGGGCTACTAGAGATTTTATAACAAGAAAGTGATTGGTTTCAATTTTTGTCGAGTGTTGTTAAAAGCAATTGGGTGTTCCCATTTATTAACTGAACTGCTAAACATCGCCCCAAAATTACTTAAATCGCCCCTTGAAATTACCAAATTGCCCTTCCTCCTATTTTTGCTTATATATCTCACAATTTCACTCTTTTTTCAAAACTTTCTCTTCCTATACCTACTACACAAGATTACGAATGTCTCGGAGGCCAGGGAAGCAGCCAGCAGTTCCCCCGGTGTACCCGTATGAGGTAACATTACGTTATTTATTTGTTTTAAAAAAAAAAAAAAAAAAAAAAAAAGTCGTCGGCGTCCGAGGGAGACGCCCCCCGCATGGGGCGGGCGTCCGAGGAAGCCGCTCCCCCTATGGGGGGAGCGGCTTCCGAGGACGCCCGACCCATGCGGGGGGCGTTTCCCTCGGACGCCGACCCGAAGCGGGAGACGTCTGCGGAAGACGTCTCCCCGATGGGGGAGACGTCTTCCGCAGACGTCTCCCCGTAGGAGGAGGCGTCTCCGACAGACGCCTCCACCTTGCGGGAGGCGTCTCTCGCAGACGCCTCCGCCTTTTTTGTTTTTTTAATTAATAAATATCATAATTACTTTAATAAATAGTGATAAATCAAAAAAATTAATTTAACAAATTCTTTTTAAGTTTAACATTTGTGATATTTAGTTTTAACAAATTTTGATTTAGTTTATATATTGTTTTAATTTAGTTTAACAAATTTTGATTTAGTTTAACAATTTTGATAATTAAGTTTAACAAATTTTGATTTAGTTTAACAATTTTGATAAATATGATAATTTAGTTTAACAAATTTAACAAATTTGTATTTAAAATTTCAATAAATAGTCATCGGGTCACAGTGGAGGGAGAGGCAAGTCGATACCATTACACGCCTTCCGTTCTTTAGAGGATGATTCAGCACCGCGTCATCCACGTAGACGGGGGATATCTGCTTCGGTCAGGAGGGAGAGGGAGGCATTACGTCGTCGTGAGGAGGAGGATGATTCCTTCGATGATGAGCATGTAGATAGTTTCGACGACGAGAGCGACGATGATGGCCCGTATGATGTGCGGCCGGAGGTGGAGAGGCAGGGGGATTATAGCGGAGGACGTGGTCGAGCGGGTACTTCTACTTCCGCCGGATGGATGGTGCGGAAGGGTAGGGGTGGGAGGTTTACGGCCGGGGATTCGAGCTCGTGCACTGTTGATCCCCGCGCTCAGAAGAAGAAGAGGGTCCAGGACGATTCTTGGATCGTGAGCAGTATGACGCCTGGTGGTCCTTTAGATGGGAGCGTCATTCCTAGTTTCTGGGGTCACATTGCTAGACGGATCTGGGACGGAGAGGATCGGAAGGTTCTGAAGTGCCAGAATCGGCACAGAGCCTGTACAGCACTACAGGGTTGGCGGTCTACACTGAGTGCTGATATCAGAGAGGAGATTAGTGCCACGCATTTGGGGCACTTACCGTACAGCATGTTCCCTTATCTCGACATGCCTTTGATTTCGGCGTTTGTGGAGCGGTGGCAGCCTGACACCAACACTTTCCACATGCCTTTCGGAGAGATGACGATCATGCTTCACGATGTTTTCCAGATCCTGCGACTTCCTGTGGATGGTCGTCTGGTTAGTGCTCAGGGGTCGACGTCTGAGCTGAGGTGTTATGTGGCAGAGTTGCTTGGTGTCACACCTGATGGTCTGGCCAGAGATACAGCTTTATGGAGTGGTGGTGGTGTCGGCATCGACTCCCTTGAGGACCTATGCAGACGGGCACGACCTCCGCGGGCCGATGATACACAGTTGACGGCGTACCTATTCTTGATGCTCGGAGCCGTCTTGTTTGTCGACAAGAGTGGTTGTCGGATCAGACCACGCGATCTACTGGAGGCTAGGGACCCGGAGACCGTTCGTGAGTACTCGTGGGGGTCAGCGACGTTGGCATACCTGTACCGGCAGCTTGGGATAGCTAGCCGTGCGGATTGTTCTGGGATTGCAGGTTGTCTTACGCTGCTGCAGGCGTGGATATACGAGTACTTTCCTGCATTCCGCCCGCATCGTGAGCGGAAGATTATCGACGAGGGTCATCCACGTTCGGGTATGTGGGTTGTCCGGAGCGAGGACAAGAGCGATGGACGATTGCGTTCCATCCGCGCACGGCTAGATCATATGACTGCATCAGAGGTATCAAACTTTACACCATTTATTTAATTTTAAGATGTATTATTATTAATGTGTTAAACTTTAGGTGGAGTGGTTACCCTATGGTCCTGACCCAGCAGCGGATGTCCCGAGGACTTTATTGATGGGTCTTATTCGTTATCGGGATATCATAGAGCCTTATATGCCCGATCGGGTCTTGCGTCAGTTAGGATATGTTCAGGTGATCCCGGTTGACATCCCGACACCAGAGCATGCGGTGCGGTCTGCGACAGCAGCGACGTACGACGTCAGGTTCCCCGCTTCTACAGCGGAATCGACTTGGCGGACATTTCCGAGATCATGCCGATTGTTCCTTGGCGACTTCAGACGTAGTCGCGACCCCTCCGAGTGTGATGCACGTTATCTTGATTGGTTCGGTACTTACTCACATCCTATCATCGTCCGTGGTGCCTCCCGGAGAGCAGATCGACCACCAGATAGGACGTGTGGCGATCTGGTAATTTTTTCATTTTATCTAAATTTATTTGTACCGTATAATTTGTTAATGTACGCTAATGTTAATGTTATGTGCAGTGGATGGGCAAGATGATACGGGCTGTAGACCCAATCTTGCAGATGAGGGATGAGCTGCCAGACGATGCCAGAGCTGCATGCGGAGATGTGGATCAGATCATACAGTCATGGCATACTCAGTTAGGCATCTCCGACCATGATTCGGATGATGAGTAGGCTGATCTGTTGTACCGTACTCTTAGTATTTGTATTTATATTTGTTTATCTGTTGTACGCTTAGTATTTGTGTTTGCTTATCTGTGGTACGCTTAGTATTTGCATTTATATTTGTTTATCTGTTGTACGCTTATTATTTATTATTTGTGTTTGTGTTTGCGAACATGTCGTACGCTTATTGTTTGTATTTGTGTTTTGCTTATCTGTTGTACCCTTATTATTTGTATTTGTGTTTGATAACCTTTCGTACTATTATATATAATGCAAATAAAGCAAACATATCAAAAACATATTACATAATAAAGCAACACTATATAATGTACAAACATATCAAAACATATTACATAATTATACAAACATATCAAAACATATTACATAATTGTTGCCAATATGCTATCCTATGTTGGTACTCCAGCTCCCATCCAATAACACTCTCATCTCGTATTTGATACCACAGAGTCGCTATAGGAGGTACGGGGAATCCCTCATTCAATTCCAAACGAATGTAATGAGCGTAACTCCCTAAATGAGCAATAATCAACTCTCTGCACGGTCTCGTCACGGTAGGCGGACTCTCCCAAGGTAGAACTGTAAGACATGGGTACAACGAACCATCATTTCCGAGAGAGAAGAACATAACTGCACACTTGTAAAAATTTGCAATGGGAAACAAGTCCGTCCACGTCTCCATATAGTGATTCTCGCCACAAGGTCCCCCGCCCCAATTAATCCGGTGACGAGCCTCCGCCACACCGTCGTAGTATACGTGCTCATAAAAAGATGGGTTCGCAGCTATCTCATTTGAAATCGAACGACGGGCGAGTTGCCAATTGTCTTCACCACCGTGGAAAACATCGGCGACACATCGAAATCCACAGTTTCCATCAGCACGTACATCATTCCACTGGTGTAGGAATGGCATAATGATTCCTGGAATTCTATCTCCATATGGGAAGTCGTCTACGTCAGCCCGCCCAGTCACTACAATATGAACAAAAAATACAGTTAGATATAATAACAAAAGATACATATTTACTGAAATAAATAACAAAATAATAATAATAATAAATGTAAGGATGGTATACCTGATCCTCCTCTCACTGACGAAGAACCAGAAGATCGACCACGACCTTTGCTTCCACTACCGGAAGAACGACCACGACCTCTACTCCCACTACCTGAAGATCGACCACTACCTCGCTCTGCATACTCAAACGCACTAGGGTCCCGTCGTGTCGACTTTCCCCTTGGTCGACCTCGTAGCTTTGTTTTTACTGCAGGCTCTTTCAAATTCGAATGTTCGGGGTGTAGCTGCTCGAATAAAACCCGAGAGGCAGATCGAATTACGGTAGGGTCACTTCCTGCAATCTCATCAACCAGACTGCGAAAATGTTCGGCGTCTTGAGCTGCCTGAGACACAAACTCTGCGTTCCCGGCTCCTTCCCCAATGACAAGTGTCCTCCAGAACGAATGAATCTGCTCTAAGTAAATTCCGTTTTCTGATTCAAGACATCCACGGATGGTACATGCGCAAGGTATCCCATGAGAAGTCAGAAAAGCGCACTCGCAACGATATTCAACTTCATCATCTAACTGTTGCATTCTCTTCACCTCCTGACTCAGCAACTGCAAACAGTGATGCGAAACTCTACCATTTATGTGACGATATAGAGAATGTCCGAAATTAGTCAAATTTCGCCGTCTCGAGTCTTCAAGAAAGTTTCGAATATTCGTCAGCTGCATTTCAGTAGCCGCGTTGACGCGCTCGAAAAGAGTGTCCAGAGCTGCAGTCGATGTAGAAATCCACTCTTTTAGAGCCGAATGAGCACTTTCGACCCTACAATTCGTGGTGTTCCCAAAATGAAGGACTTTGTTCGTCCAATTCAGCACAAACTTTTCTTTATGCACTAACCACGTGGTGTCCAGATACTCCGTGATAGCCGGCCACGATCTATACAAATCTTTCAGAGCATACACAGCTCTATCATACTCGGCTTCTGAAGTAGAAAGCATGATCTTCCTCCATCTTCCACGCCTCAAAGTCTCTGCCATCTCCTTATTCTTGCCGAATACGTGGTACGCGTAATTCAATACGTCTTTGTTGATGTGCCATGTGCAGAGTAAATGAGCAGAGTCTGGAAAAACCTCTCTCACTGGTCGCATAAGGCCTAACTCCCGGTCTGTTATTATTGCAGTCGGGCTGACAGTCCCCAATAACAGATCTCTCAACTTCTCCATCACCCACAAATAACTGGAGTAAGATTCATCCATCAAAATCGCATATCCAATAAGGAAATTCATGTTTGCTGGTGTGACCCCAATCATTTCGAACAAAGGCATCTTATACTTGTTCGTCTTGTAAGTCGAATCCATGCAGATAACGAAAGGATATGTCCGCAACAACTGGACTGACGTCGGATGTGCCAAAAAAGCGTGAGTGACGACATCAGTTTCTGGATCCGCCATAATCCAATGTAAGTACTCACACTGCACTGCTTGGTAGAGAAACTGCTGGACGGGATTCCGATCTTCAGATTTTGTCCTCCTCATGTAATCTCTGAAATTATAAATATGCCTTTGATTTGGATTGTCCTCCGGGAATTTTTCTTTTACTGCCTTCAAGATGTTCCGTGGTTTTGCTTGCGCCTCTGTCATATCACGAACAATCTTCTTCGCCCCAGAACTTAGACCACTAATTTGACGATGACCCTCTGGATAAACTGCCAGTCTGTGGTTGTGATGTCCGTGAGCACTATTAAAAACCAAAACCCATCCATCACGATCTCGTCGCTCCACCACTTTTATTAAGAAACGGCAACCGCAACCCTTTCTTTTGGTGTTTCTTCGAAGTGCAGTATCCATATCCCGAGACTCCATTTGATTTCGCCGGTCGCATCTCAAATAACAATCCATCCGACTATCTGATCTTGTTTTGTACGACGACACGACCAAAAAAAACCCAGCTCCGATAGCTACTTGTTTGGCCCATTTACATGCTTCATCGATTGTTGCAAAGATTTGTGTAGTTTGAAATAACTCACTGTAATCCACTCCATCACCACCGAAATCTGGAACCTACAAAAATAAAATCAAAATTAAAAAAAATTAAAAAATAAATTAGAAATTAAAAAATTTCAAAAATAATGTCGAAAATAAAAAAACAAAATCAAAATCAAAAAAAAAAAAAAATAGGCGTCTGTGTTACGCGCCTGCCCCATGGATGGGGCGTCTGTGTTAAACGCCTTCCCCAACGGTAAGGCGTCTGCGTAGGACGCCTGACCGAAGGGAAGGGCGTCTACTACAGACGCCTTACCCATGGGGAGGACGTCTACATAAGACGCCTATCCCATGGGGGAGGCGTCTGCGTTAGACGCCTAGTCCATGGGGAGGGCGTCCTACGCAGACGCCCTCACCATGGGGGAGGCGTCTAATGCAGACGCTCGGCCCAAAATTTGCCCCGCGCCAGGCTTACCTCACCCGATGCATCACCCTCGTTAGACATTTTCGTGGTGTTTTTACTGATAAATTATGAATATACAAGACCATATGCCTTATTTATAGACACGGGACGATATGGGTATTAAATATATTGTTAAGGGCAATTTGGTAATTTCAAGGGGCGATTTAAGTAGTTTTGGGGCGACGTTTAGTAGTTCCCTTTATTAATCCCATCTGCACCTCTTTAATGCCTCGCACGTGGAAAAGGGGCCAGATGTTATTGATTAGAAAAGCGACGTCAAGGTGGATGTCACGTGTCATACCATGCCATGCACGTATGTATGCCAATGATCCCGACTTTGGAATAGCTACGTAAGATCAAGGATTATGTTTCATTGGACTTGAAGAATTTTAATTGAAATTTAATTAAAATGGGGAAGTCAAAACTCTCAAGAAAACAATAATATCTTTCTTAATTTAGATTACAATGGGCTTGTGATTTAGTTTATTTATTAAAAGAAAAGTAATAACTTCACGTACTTTCTTACGCTCATTCCAAAGTAGAAAGTGATTTTGCTACAGTACATCCCGTAAGATGTCCAAATTGGTCATATGCACCTGTTTTTTTGGTATTGTCGCATACACATCTAGAAAGCATCCTATTTGAGCAAATGCACCTGGACCGTTTGTGAGCCCCACTCCAGAGAGACGACGTGAATGGGCCATTAACGACCATCCAAATCAGTTCGTGATCCGTTTGGTAGGACGTGTGATTTGGGATTGACTGTAGCAATTTTTACTAAGACTAATCTAATACCATGACTAAACCATTACCGTGCTGGAATCACTCTGCATAGAATCACTCTGGATCGACTATGGAATCACTTTAGAATCATTCTGGATTGTCTTTGGAATCAATCTGGATCGAATCTGGAATAATTCTGGATCGTCTCTTGAATGAATCTGGATCGACTCTGGAATAATTCTGGATCGTCTCTGGAATCAATCTGGATCGACTCTGGAATCACTCTAAATCGACTCTGGAATCACTCTGGATCGACTCTGGAATCACTTTGGATCCAGTGACTGTAGTCCCACGGACACGTATGAGACCTTGTCGTTCGACTCTGGAATGGCTCTTGAATGACGCGTCACACGTCAGAGACCACTAGTACGTGTCCAGAAAAGGGGGTTGATCTGGAAACAATTCCTTTGTAAGTTGAAGCGCAAAGGTTCCTGTGATCAGAGGGGAACGACTGTTGAACATCGAGAACAGAACTTACCATTAATACGTGAGAAGATGTATCGTAAAGGAATTTGTATGTGAAAAGACTTCTCCGTATTTGAAAGAGATAAAGTTTCTACATAAGTCATACAATTATTTTGAGACGGACATGTTATGAAGCAACAAGCGTGAGTCCAGATGAGTCAAGAGTCAGTACAGAGTAATTCCGGAGGCTATCCTAAGTGTGTAGAAAATGAACATCGCCAACGATGTAAGGAGTTGCAGGCTGTGGAGACGTCCATAATGTTCTGCCAGTAGAGAATGACAAACTGCGTGGATGACTGGAAGAGAGTCATGCGCACTGGAAACCCAGACACACATAAGACAACCGGTCCAGCCCTTGAAGAACCTTTCTTCAAATTGAAGGACCTCGAGGAGAAGCGGCAGCGGTTGGTAGAGGACTTAATGTCTAATTATCCCCGCCCTTTTGAATCTTCATCTGATTAGGACCTGTAGGAGTTTTGTTGTGTCTGGACGTGTACTTTCCCTTTCAGATTCGCTTCGTAATAAAATTGTGGGTGTCTTTTAAAACTTGGGATGTCTTTCCCTTTGCTTATTTTTTTTGGGTTTCATGTTTTATTTTGAAATTGCAAACTGATTTATGTGAGTCCATACTGGTGGTCTTGAAACGAGAGTCAATCCAGACTCAATCTAGAGGTAATCCAGCGTGATGCCAGAATGAATCCATAAATAAATCAATAGTCATTCCAGATGGAGACCATGGGTAGACGACTGTCGAAATTTAGTCAAGAGTCAATCCAGAGTCGATCGAGAGTTATTCCAGTGGTAATCCAGCGTCATGGCTCCATAATGTATCCATAGTCATTCCACAAAGTAGGCCTAATGTAGTCCAGAGTCAATCCAGATTCAATGCAGAGGTAATCCAACGTCATTCGAAAAAATTAATCCATAATCGATCCAGAGTCATTCCAGATGGAGACCAGGGTTGACCAAGAGTCGACATTTAGTCCAGAGTATTTCCAGAGTCAAACCACAGTCACTCAAACGGTAATCCAACCTCATCACAGAATGAATCCATAATGTATCCAGATTCGAATCGCCAAAAAATTGTGAACCTTTTCAAAACTTTGGACGTATTTCCTTCTGTTGTTACTTGTTTGGGTTCTTAAATTAAATACAATACAAAGTGAATCTGGAGTCGAACCACACTCCATCCAGAGTGAATCCAGAGTGATTACATGATGCACTAAGGATAGGCTGAGTATCCAGAGTGGAACCATAACCTATCCAGTGTTACTTCGGAAAGGACTACATGGTTAAACCATAGGTAACACATGAACATTCAAGATCGAGACAAGGGTTACTGATTGACATCATTTCATGCTTATATTTGTACCTTATATCCATTATCTTACACCTAAGCAATGCTATGTGACGAGTTTTATGTTTAGTTTTCAGAAATAAAGAGGTTTGAAGAGAAGAGCCATGAAAGGACCCAAAAGCAGGAAAAAAGGACCTAATTGTGAGACCTGGGGACCAAGATGCAAGGGGGAAGGACCTGATCGTAAGACAGAAGGACCTAAGAGCAAAACAGGAAACTCCACACCATCATGAGGAGTATTTTGTCAATTCGATTCGGGTCGGAGCTCCACTAAACCAACCAGATGCATCTAAGACCAAGAAACACTTCAAGAAAAGCCCACAAAGAAAACCAGACGGATCTAAACCTTATAGACCGCCAATTGGCGGTCTGGAACCGCTAATTGGCGGTCCATTTAGCCCCGAATCCATCTAGTTTTCTGTAGCACGTGTATTAGTGTATTCTTAGTGTATTTTTGGTATTGGTTTAGTCCCACATCGGGGGATTGTCCCGGATTAGCTTTTTCCATGCTTATAAATAGAACTCTTCACCTTCCATTGTAATTACCCATTGCTTGGTGGCATTCTCTCTACTAAGGAGTGAGCCTTGAAGCAAAAACTCAAGGTGGAGAAGAATGCTACCTTCAATGTGAGTCATTTTGTTAATAAAATAATTCTTCTAGTTTCTTTAAATCTTGTCTTTTAATTTGTGCATGTTTGTTTAGTCTTTCCTTTCCTTTTATGTTTCTTTAATGCTTCTTCCCTTCTTAGTTAACTTTCATTTCAGTATTATGCTTTCTTTGCTTAGTCTAATCAGTAGTGTAATGAGTAGTGAGTAGTTCCATCCCCATTTGGGGGGTGGAGAAATATGTGATATAATCATGTAGTGTATTAAGTGTGTGTTATTTTTATCCCTTGAGCTTTATATGATTTCCATAACCATCTAATGGGTCTCCACTCTTATCTTTGATAGGCTAATGCTCTTGAATGAAGCTTAGCTTATGCTTTGATTAGTGGACCTATTTTATGGGGAATGATAAGGTTAGGATATGGATGAAGTTAATGTTGGAAACACAATTTGTAGTGTATGTGCTCTTGTTGCCTTTACCTTAGCTAATGTCTTGTATGTTTTAATGATGTAGTGAAATCTTAATTCATGTAGAGGCATAGTAGGGTATAGTCTTTATACTTGAGTTCATGTAGCTTCATTCCAATTAATGTCTTGTATGTTTTAATGATGTAGTGAAATCTTAATTCATGTAGAGGCAAAGTTGGATGTAGTTTTATGATTTCATGCACTACATGTTGTGAGGAGCTTAATGAACACACACACACTTCTTTATGTTCACATTATTTCTCTACCCCCTTTGGTGCTTAGTTTATTGCTTATCTCCATTTCCATTTGCATCTTAGTGTAGTTTAGTGTAACCAACCTTTCTTCCCTTTCTTTACCTCTCGCCTTCGCACAAACCAAGTGTCGACACACCTCCCAGTGGACGACCCGTATTTGCCACCGCTTCAACGCGGCCGTGCACTTGCGGTTAAATATAAAACGATCAATCAAGTTTTTGGCGCCGTTGCCGGGGAGGTGCTCTGTCCAGACCTTGGTTTGGACGATTCGAGGGGTTTTTAATTTTTTGTTTTCAGTTTTTCTTAGTGGCAGGGAACCTGAGGATCAAGGGGAAGCGACTGGAGTAATTGGAGAGCAAAAGACCCCAAAGTGACCGCCAATCAGCGGTCTGGGACCGCCAATTGGCGGCCTGGTGAGCCTCAATTGCTCTCAAATTTGTTCCAGTTGTTATGTTGTTCACTTTAGTTATCTGGGAGCCCAATTTTGCATGTTGTGATCTTTAGTTTGCTCCCAGATTTAATTTCAATCCCCTTTAATCAACTTGGACCATAAAACTCAAAGCAAAAGATTAGACTTCTTGCCATCTAGGTCATGCATCATATGTAGACCTTGTATGCATCTTTCTTTTCTTTGCTTTACATTTTGTCGTTGATTGCTGGAGCGAGGTACGCATTCCTTATCACTCATTCACGCATTAGGACATTCATTAGTGAGTAAGGTTTGCATTGAAACAAGAGTGAGGTGAGTGCTTGTTTGGTGAGTTGCTTGCTAGCCTAAGATTTCAAAACATCTTTAAGGGGCATCACCTATAGTCTTCAAAGATAAGGTGGGGGATTTCATCACCCCTCCCTTAGCCCCAAAAAGCACACTCAAGTAAAGCCTTAACTAAAAGCAAGTAGACATTGGCCCTAGGAATTCGGACGCACTAGGAGAGTAATCTAGTTGAGACCGCCATGACCTCATCGGCGTTGCCTACCTTGTCGATAGTAGGAGGTACTGGATCTCCGGATCTGGTATCACTTGCTGGGCATTGTGGTCCTCGTTGTAGGGAGGTGAGGCGTGTCGAGGCTAGTGACCTCGAAGTTAGGCGTCGTCTAGCCTAAGGACCCATTGCCTTACATTGTTTGAGCCATGCTTGCTAGTTAGGCTTCTACCTTCACTCTGTACCCTCGCTAGCTCTAGGGATTCTTCCCTTCTCCTCTGAGTCATCTTCTTCTCACCTTCTTCTACGTTATAGTCTCCTCCCCTTTACACTCTCTGTTAGCGTTTTAGGGTCGAGTCGAGCACTTTTTGCGAGCTTAGCCTCGTGGTGGTGAGAGTGATCGACTCGAGAGTTTTTCTTGAGATGGATGGTTACATGGGCGACCATCCATATCATTGTTGGGACCAGGACGATTCTCCCTGGTACTCCGGACCCATGCAACCTGGGGTGGCTCAGACTAACACCCCGTATGGTTGGGATGATCACAATTTTGTGACTGAGCAGTCTTCATATTGGGGTAACATGAGAGAGGCACCGACTGCTAGACCACAATCTAGTTATGCCGGATCATATGCTGGTCAACAAACTGAGACATTACAACAAACTTTGGCCTCTTTCATGCGTATGGCAGACGACATGAGTGCCCCGGTGGCTCCAGTAGCCGTACCGTGCGACTGTTGTGGGTTGAGTGGTCATGTTATCGGGGAATGTCCTTATGTTCCCCCTGAGCATGAGTATGAGCACACATTTTCCCAAAATGCTCATTATGACCATTACGCATCCGCGTACAACCCGAGAGTGATGGATTCATGGGGAGACAAATCTTATCCAAATTCTTATACCTCATTTTCACCCCCGTATCCTCCTCCCGAATACCCAGAATTCTACCAGCACCCCACTCCAAATCATTGGACTCATTCTCAGCCCATCAATACCCAACCACAAAATTTCCCAAGCTCTGACTTGGACCTCATCGTTGACCGCATACCTGATTCCTTGAAACAAACTTTCCTTACGTTCATGGAAACCACTCAACAGTCCATACAAAATATGACACTGCAAGTGAGTCAAATGTCGCAGAAATTACGTGAATGTGAGGAAAGTAACCTTTCTTGTCAACATGAGGATTCTTCTTTTGATATCGAACCACCACCACATCCACAAATTCAAAGCACAACCTTTCAAAGTCAAACTCCTAGTCAGTCTGAGGGACTTGAGGTTTCAATTCACGATCACTTAGTGGAGGATTCGATTCAAATTGAGAATAACTTGGACCAGTTCTATTATGAGTCGGCACAGGATTGTGCCTTACCTTTTTGTCCCGTGGCCCTTGAGCCACATGATCTTCATTTTGATCCTCTTAAGGACCCACCTCTGGTGGAGCAAGAGCTCCCTAGTACCCTAAATTTCAAACAACCTGATGAGAGTTTGCCTCTCACTATTGTTCCTGATCATCTTGGAAATGATGGAACATCAAACAACTACATTGCTCATGAGGGTATTAGGAGTTCCTTGGAGGATACTTTGGGTATGAGACCCACTTCCTGTTCTCCTGGTGAGTTGGACATGCATAACGAGGTGCTTGACCTCGTTCCGACCCACCAGCCTGTTGGTTGGAGAGTTTGGATTGATGATCATAACTTCAGTTCCGCAACGGGAGATATTTTTCTTCCGTTGCCCCTTATTTCCCAAACTCTTGAGAGGTTCAAGCTCTTTCAGTTTGATCCTTTGAATGAGACGCCTTTGCGTCCAATTCATGAACCTCTCATTTCATCTGGTGCTCTTTGTGAAGGGGGCCCACGCATGCGTATTCTGGCCCCGCGTGGTGTCATGTTCCCTTTCCAAGTGCATTGACCCACTCTTGAGGTTCCCATTTGATGTCTTTTGACAAATGAAGATGGGAACTTATGTTTGTACATAGTTATAAAAAAAGAAAAAAAGAAAAAGAAAAAAAAAGAGAAGTACAATAAATGACTCCTTCAGTGAGCATTGATTGTTGTGAGCCCCAACCCTTGTGTATTTGGGCTCCATTTCTTTCACGTATTTGTATCCCTTCTTTAGCATCTCACAGGTTTTGAGGGAGTTCGGGTTATGTCCATCAACATGACCTTGCACTTCCCTTTGTACTTCATGTTGGTGAGATATCTCCTTTTTATGCATCAATCCATGTAGTATCTTGCTTGCATTCATTGAGGACAATGCATGAAGTAGGTGTGGGGGGGTGTTTTACGTGTGTACATAGTCGAGTCTTTTTCCTTTGATTTTGTTTTCTTTTGTTTGCATTGTTAGGGTCATGATAGTGTGCTGCATTTAATATCGATATATCTGCTTGCCATGATGCTTGGGTGACTTGTCTTCTTTTGCTTTCCTAGTGCATCAAAATGTTCACATTTCTTTCAAAATCTTCATGTGTTTTCGAAAGAAAATGTTTTGTGGGTTTTGCGTGTGTTTAGCATGTGCAAAACCGTTGAGAGGCAAAGTAAAAAGAGAGCTCCCAAAATTGTCTTGAACTTGATGCATTAGGATATCTAGTACGTGGCTTTAGGATTTATCGAGTCGTTAGGATGCACCCCAGTTTTCCCTTGGGGGTGAGTAATCATAGGGTTTCAGTGCTCAAACATTTAAAGAAGTCCACCCTGAACCTAGTGAGTCAAATAATTCGTGTTTGTTAATTTAGGAAGTTTGTTGTAGTCAAGGGCCCTTAATATCTTTTTGTGAAACTTAAGTGTAGGGGTTTTGGTTCCCATGTAGATAAATGAATAAATAAGTGGTGTTCTCTCTTCTCGCACGGCTCCTATCACCCGGGAAAGTAGGTCTGAGGGGACTTTGTGCCTGGTGCTTTCGAGTCATCTGACTTGGGATGCACCGACCGAACTCCCGTTACACGGGTGGTAGGGATCGCCCTATGTGGAGATTTGGGGGAAGGTGTACGTGATAGTGTAAGTCCTCATAGGCAATGATGCACGAAACCTGACCCTGGGAGAATCAAACACCAACCAATATATGCTCCAAAGAAAAAGAAAAAAAAAGAAAAGAAAAAGAAAAAAAAGAAAAAAAAGGAAGAGTCAAATAAGAACCAAAATGGACTTTACACTTTGTTTCACATTCAGAAGTTAAGGTGGCCCATGTCTTTCACTTAATTCCTTAGTTAACTCTCACAAATAACTCATTAGGCTAGGTGTGTGGACTGATTACATGTATAGAGTCGACCCGTAGTATTACCGCATTCCATGATCGACAAAATAAGTCCAACGAGTCGTGTAGCTAGATTGATTAATGCATCTTGTTCGGATTTTGTGGGTATATCCGCTGAAAACCCTCAGGAGACACCACTCCTCCTCCTTGGCAACAAGGAGGTTTAACGGCTTGTTGCACGTGCTAAGTGCAACCGTGATTCCTACGAAAGTGAGTTAGGATTTCTTGTTTTTCGTATGCTTTTTCCTTTCTTTGTTTTGCTCGAGACTAGCAAAAACTTAGGTGTGGGGGTATTTGATTGACATCATTTCATGCTTATATTTGTACCTTATATCCATTATCTTACACCTAAGCAATGCTATGTGACGAGTTTTATGTTTAGTTTTCAGAAATAAAGAGGTTTGAAGAGAAGAGCCATGAAAGGACCCAAAAGCAGGAAAAAAAGGACCTAATTGTGAGACCTGGGGACCAAGATGCAAGGGGGAAGGACCTGATCGTAAGACAGAAGGACCTAAGAGCAAAACAGGAAACTCCACACCATCATGAGGAGTATTTTGTCAATTCGATTCGGGTCGGAGCTCCACTAAACCAACCAGATGCATCTAAGACCAAGAAACACTTCAAGAAAAGCCCACAAAGAAAACCAGACGGATCTAAACCTTATAGACCGCCAATTGGCGGTCTGGAACCGCTAATTGGCGGTCCATTTAGCCCCGAATCCATCTAGTTTTCTGTAGCACGTGTATTAGTGTATTCTTAGTGTATTTTTGGTATTGGTTTAGTCCCACATCGGGGGATTGTCCCGGATTAGCTTTTTCCATGCTTATAAATAGAACTCTTCACCTTCCATTGTAATTACCCATTGCTTGGTGGCATTCTCTCTACTAAGGAGTGAGCCTTGAAGCAAAAACTCAAGGTGGAGAAGAATGCTACCTTCAATGTGAGTCATTTTGTTAATAAAATAATTCTTCTAGTTTCTTTAAATCTTGTCTTTTAATTTGTGCATGTTTGTTTAGTCTTTCCTTTCCTTTTATGTTTCTTTAATGCTTCTTCCCTTCTTAGTTAACTTTCATTTCAGTATTATGCTTTCTTTGCTTAGTCTAATCAGTAGTGTAATGAGTAGTGAGTAGTTCCATCCCCATTTGGGGGGTGGAGAAATATGTGATATAATCATGTAGTGTATTAAGTGTGTGTTATTTTTATCCCTTGAGCTTTATATGATTTCCATAACCATCTAATGGGTCTCCACTCTTATCTTTGATAGGCTAATGCTCTTGAATGAAGCTTAGCTTATGCTTTGATTAGTGGACCTATTTTATGGGGAATGATAAGGTTAGGATATGGATGAAGTTAATGTTGGAAACACAATTTGTAGTGTATGTGCTCTTGTTGCCTTTACCTTAGCTAATGTCTTGTATGTTTTAATGATGTAGTGAAATCTTAATTCATGTAGAGGCATAGTAGGGTATAGTCTTTATACTTGAGTTCATGTAGCTTCATTCCAATTAATGTCTTGTATGTTTTAATGATGTAGTGAAATCTTAATTCATGTAGAGGCAAAGTTGGATGTAGTTTTATGATTTCATGCACTACATGTTGTGAGGAGCTTAATGAACACACACACACTTCTTTATGTTCACATTATTTCTCTACCCCCTTTGGTGCTTAGTTTATTGCTTATCTCCATTTCCATTTGCATCTTAGTGTAGTTTAGTGTAACCAACCTTTCTTCCCTTTCTTTACCTCTCGCCTTCGCACAAACCAAGTGTCGACACACCTCCCAGTGGACGACCCGTATTTGCCACCGCTTCAACGCGGCCGTGCACTTGCGGTTAAATATAAAACGATCAATCAGTTACAAAATACATGCATTAAGAATGACTCATAAGGGATAAGTGGAGATTTTAAAAAAGAAATTATGTAATATGTGAAGAGTGTTCCCCCTCTACATATATGGTTCATATCGAACAACTTTACAAAAGAGTCAGTACCTAACAAATCTTGTGAGTGTTAGTTAGGGATTTCTAAATCATAAATTTGAAATCAAGTACAACGCTAATTCTCCCCTAACTGAGTGCAAATATTTGATGTCCTCTTCAAGAGTTGGATCTGCCCCCAATTAAGCATCGTACCCAGTGGGCTACAAATACGCCACAATCATTCGTACCTTTAGCCTGCCGTTGGGATTTTTTCCTTTCAAAGTTCACCTTCCATTGTACACTAAAACGCTGCCTCTAGAACTTTGTCATACTAAGAGCCAATTCCTCGGAAGATCTGACTATTTCAGATGGATCTTCCTCTTTGTCAAGAACGCGAGCTAAGTTGTTGTAATGTATGATTGATTGCGTTGCCGCGCACACAGAAAGCAAGGTCCGGTGTCCTGAGAATACAAGTGGTTGTGCGATGGCTGAGTGGTTGGGGTCCCAAGCTAATAATTTTCCCTTAATGATATCTTCGTATAGAGCTTCGCACTGAATAACAATTCCTGAGGTAGCCGTCGATGGAATGACAATAACATTTGAATAGTTAGAGGCAAAACTTTTTGGTTGCCTTTCCTCCAACACACAGAGTAGTGTATCCATTAACATTTGAATACTTCTGATTTTTCTTCTTTCTGCCCTCGGGCCTGTAGGTGTAATGGACGCATCCGGTAGATTAAAAGGTGTAGGAGCTTCAACCATTTCTTTATTTTTCTGAGCTAAATCATTATTGAGTTGACATAGTTCTGTGTTTTTCTCAGTAAGAAGTTCATTTAACTCTGACAGTTGTACCTCTTTCTCAACCAATTGGACCTCTCGAAGTACAAGCTGGGCATCCTTCTCTGCCAGTAGGGAATCCGTAATGGTTACCTGGTGGTTCTGTTCAGCCAATTTTGCAAATAACTCAACAAACTGAACCTCCTTTACGGTAAATTGGGCATTCCTTTCTGCTAGTTGGGAATCCTTATCTTCTAGTTGTTTGATCTTCTCAACCAAAATGGTAGTCTTCTTCGCCAATTGGCCATCAAGCTGAACGATCTGATTATTCAATTCAACCAAACGACAGTGGTTATCAGACAATTCTGGGTCTGCTTGGGACAAATCATTGGAGTTCTTTGCACATAATTCTTTCTGCAAGTCCTTAATTGTCTATTCTGCTTTGACCCACTGTAATTTCATTTCCATGAAATTTACTTCCTCTTGAAGAGGGTCTTTTATTATGAAATGTTCACCGACAACGATCCTCTGCTCAGGAAAGGGAGGATGTACTGGATCACCTCTTTGGGGGTCTGACCATTGATAACTACAATCCTGTTGTTCATTGATGCCCGAGGTTATCTCCTCAAATTCTATGAGATCAACCTGACCAAGTTCTATTTTGCTGAGGGTGACGCCAACGCTTCGCAGTTTGTTAGAAAATTGGACGCCACCAATCCATGAAACCCATCTATTTGTAAGGGGAATCGAACGAGGAATCCCAATATTAATCTTCAAATGTTCCCCAAGCCACACCTGCAAAACGACAACGCACCTTCCTGCCGATTTTCTTTTCTTGAGAAGGACGGATGCTTCGGCCAACCTAGCGATAATAAATCAGAAAACAACATCCGTCCAATCGTAAGTGTCAAGGGCTTGCAGGTGTTCGACGACCAGTAGGAACCAAGCCTTCGTCCGACAACTACCGTCGTAAAAAAGAAAATGGGAGAAAAGAAGACAGTGTAATAACCGGATGCACTCAACATCGTCCGTACTATTCTTCGCGTCAGCAAGTAGACATTTCATGTGATCCCTTTGTAATAGTTTACCCCCGCGAATACCTGTTGTGTTTGCGGTCATATCTACTGGAATGCCTCCCTTCTTTAGCCCAAGTATGGAGGAGACATGAGTTGGTGTGAATGGGACGATCACATCTCCGAGCTTGAAACCAGATGCTTCAACATCGAAGTTGTCAACCAAAAAGTCGAGAATGTCGTTGTCCACAACTATCTTCGGAATCTTCAGAAAGTGACCAAACGGAGTACTCCTGAACATAGCCTTCCGGTTGCCGGATAACTCCTTTAGCTCCTTGTCCACAACTTCCGAAGAGTACATGGTCGGTTGGAAATAATTAAATGCCTTCTTAGAAGCGTCGATGCTGAAAATTTCTATGCTGAAGACATGTTGGTTCTTTCTTTTGGAAGGATGATTGACGACTGGGGACAGGAGGAGTTTTAGAGTGACACTGTTTTCCCGCTTCGAACGACTGGATTGGGTCTGGAAAACACCACCAATGAGCCTAGATAGTGTTTGTGAATCATGTAACCTTCCTTGCACTCCTCCAACCGATTGAAGGAGGTCCACCATAGAACCATGGGTACTTTGGCTGGATTGTGCCTCATTTGTAGTTTGGGTTGCTGTTTGAGTGACACCCATGTCCTCATTCATGGTTCTCCTCCTCTTCTCACCTCTTCTATCCCTGACAATGTAAGAACCACAAAACATTAATGCATGAATATTTATATATGAAAGTGATTAAAGTAAAATGCATTTCTGATGCACTGGTGTGAACCTTGCGGTGCCTTGATCTCAGTGTGGGTCCCAATTGGCTCCTTGCATCTCCTAGCATGGTGACCAAGTAGACCAAACCTAGTGCATTTCTTCTGTCTCCTACTGCAGCTTGGGTCTATTGTGCCCTTGTATCTGACCTTCCTCGGCCTTCCGGGTTGTCTTTTCACTGTTGGAGGTGATACTGTAAATCCCTCTACATGATCCCACTCCAATTTATCTACCATTGGATTAATACCCACCTCATAAGCTTGATCATATACTGCTTTGTAATACCATGGGCTAACATAATCCTCCCAACGAGTCCCTCTAATTGTCCCAATGAAAGCAGAGGCATGCTGACATGGTAGCCCTGTCAATTGCCAAAGTCTACAGGTGCATGACTTCTGAAGCAAGTCAACAATGCATCTTTTGATTCCATTAGACACTTCTGCCTTGGAGTTAGGACATCTTATGATAGAAAATGTGCCTAACTGGCTAGACATTTCATTTAACCATGTTCTGCCTTTTGGCACCACAACATCTATCCATTCTCTGCTATCTTCTTGTCTTTTGAACATGGTCTGCATCAATTTCTGCCTCAAATTGACCACCATAGTTACAATAGGAAGATGCCTAACGTCCCAGATGTAGTTGTTGAAGGACTCACTTAGGTTGTTTGTAACATAATCAGACTTAACCTCACACCCAAATTGACTCCTTGACCAAATTCTGTCATTGTTGTCCACTTGCACTAACCAATTATATGCACCATCATTAATTTCCCTTATATACTGCATTTTTCTTTCCATCTCAGTGGCTGCATTGGCAGAGGTAGCCTCCCATATCAGGGTAAGCAACAGAGCACTCTTGAATTTCTTTTGGAAGTTTTGGTAAATGTGTCTAGCACACGCTCTATGCTCACACCCACCAAAGACCTCTCTTACCCCCTCCTCTAAACCTTTGCACCTGTCGCTTATGACAACCAAACCATTCCCGTGACCCACTGCCTTTTTGAAATGGGTAAGAAATCAGGCCCAACTGCTATGACTCTCGGATTCCACTACAGCAAATGCTGCAGGAAAAAGTTGGTGATTTCCATCAACCGAAGTGGCAGATAATAGAGTACCCTTGTACTTCCCTTTCAGATGACAACCATCTAGGCCTACAAGAGGTCTACAACCATTCAGAAAACCATCAAGGCAGCCCTTTAGACACCAAATAATCTGTAGAAGGACTCATCTTGAGGTTTGACTTCAAAACTGATTACACTACCAGGGTTGGTCTTGCTCATCTCCCAAACCAAAGATGGGATCAAAGCGTATTGTTGATCTTCACCCCCCCCACAACTCCAATGCAAGCCACTCCTTGCACTCGTGGGCAATCCACTCCCTAGTGGCCATCTTATAGGCACAGTTATTTACGGATGATCAAGTATGTGGCAACCTCAAAGTCTTGATTGCAAACACTCTCCCATCATTTAACCTAGATGCATGAATTCTCCACTAACATTGAACATCTCTACACTTGGCTGTGACCCTATCTGGTTGGCTCTTCAAGTAGGTTATCTCACATTCTCCACTGACATTCACATTCACATTCACTCTCGACACATTCTGAAGGATTTCACATTAGGAAACTTCTTTTCCACAACTATTTCTGGGTTGGACTCCTTCACACCCCAACACTCAGATCTATCATCAAGCGGATTGAAATCAATTCCGTAGTCTCCCTGGTCATCAAAGTCAACTGCGTCGCTGTCCTCACATTCATCAAGTTCATCAGAATATAAAACATACTCAGAGTCTGTACCACTACTTCCAATGGAAACCAAGGTGTCTTCCCTAGGTGCGGTTATGCCCACTACGAGGCTGGGTTCAGAGTGACATGGGTGGGTATCACTCCCCTGGTGTTCACAAACATCTCCCACAAGGGGTTCACAAGGTAGCACAGAGGGTGCAGATAAAGGTTGTGAGCTTACACTCCCCACCACACTAGGCACTCTACGTAATGGTTCTGGATTACCATCAACTGCTTGTATTTCTTTCTCAACACCTACAGAAGGTTCTATTTCATTCTCAACTCCTACAAAAGTTTCTGCTTTCCTGTCATGGGTAGCATAGATGTGAAACTCACTTTTCTAATTGGGGAATTTAAGTGCCTCCTCTATGTCTCCATTGCTATTCAAAGGTTTGTAGTCTTTCCTAACTTTGCTTGGAATCATATAATGCATATGCACAACCATTTCATGGGATGACCACTTCATCACACTGCATATCCAATCTCTTAACAAGTCAATCGTCCATTCCTCAACCACAACCAATGATGCTACCTCTTCAAAACCAACAAGTCTATCCCTATCCTTGCACTTAACCCATCGACCACCACAATGCAACCTCATTCTCACACTACCTTTTAAATCAGACACACTGCTTGGATAATAAAAATGCAAAGCCAAAAAACATAAGGAAAATGAATTAAATTGACAGAACAAAACTACAAACATGCAATCTACAGTCTAAAGCCGACCCGAAAACTGAAATCAAAACATCCAAACCCAAACACAGCATGTAATTTTGCATATCTCAATTCAGAAAAAAATAACTAACCGCCTTCGCTTCCCAATCAGTCCGCTTCTTGTGTGTACCATCTTCCACGCCGTCGTCGTGGTCATCGCTATCTCTGCCCGATCCACTGGTCAGTGTGGTCGCCCTCCAATTTGTGCAAGTAGGAAAATAGGGACGATTACACGGGGATTTTGAAAGGATGCGAGTTATGGTTTTTGGACAGTGGGAAAACCCGGGGATTTGGAAGGAGTCGAGTTAGGATTTCCACAATGTGGGAAAACTTGGGGAGTTGGGAAGAAGGAGAGTTATGTTTAGTCATCGTCTTAGATTAGTAAAAGAGGTTTTGCTACAGTCACTGGATCCAGAGTCGATCCAGATTGATTCAGAGACGATGTAGAATTATTCTAGAGTCGATCCAGATTCATTCCAGAGACGATCCAGAATTATTCCAGAGTCGATCCAGATTGAGAGACGATCCAGAATTATTCCAAAGTGATTCCATAGTCGATCCAGAGTGATTCCATGCAGAGTGATTCTAGCACGGTAATGATTTAGTCATGGTCTTAGATTAGTCTTAGTAAAATTTGTTTTGCTACAGTCAATCCCAAATCACACGTCCTACAAAACGGATCACAAACTGATTTGGACGGCCGTTAACGACCCATTCACGTCGTCTCTCTGGAGTGGGGCCCACAAACGGCCCAGGTGCATTTGCACAAATAGGATGCTTTCTAGATGTATATGCGGCAATACCGAAAAAGCAGGTGCATATGGCCAATTTGGACACTTGCGGGGTGTACTGTAGCAAAAATCCCAAGTAAAAATCTCCCCCCCAATTGAATTTCACATGTATACGCTTCATTCCTTATACCTGTTAACCACCCAACCACCGTTCCAAACCTACTATGGCAAAGTGGTTGTTTTCCTTATACATGTTAACCGCCTAGCCACCTTTCGAAACCTACTATGCCAAAGTGGTTGTTTTTTAGTATTTTTAATTTGAGAACATTTTCATTTTGTGTGTGCGTGTGTTGTGTGTGTGTGTGGGGTTGTATTATATCTCTCCATTTTATTTTGCCTTACTAGTCTTCCCCTCTCATGACTTCCAATTTTTTTTGTTTTGTTGAGATTTTAGTTAATTTGGTGTTGTTATTCATATTTTTTGTTTCTACGTCTATTACAACTATGAAATCTTGCATTTGCAACAATCCATTATTTCATCGATTATCTGTATTTTAAAATTACTTTCCCATCTTCATTTGTTGTTTTTCATGTTTTTTGTTCATTTGTTACATCATTTTGTGGTGTCCAATGCTTCTTACAAATAGAAATCATTGCTTTCTTTTTTTGTTTATTCATCCATCTCTTATTTTGTTTTTGTTATTTTTTTGGTATTTTGTATCGTAAATTTGTTTTTCTGGTTATATAGTATTCTTTTGTTTATGCTTACAACATTATCTAATCTCTTTATTTTTTTTGCTCAGAATCCAGATTGGAGCTATAAAAAAACGCATTTTCCAACATTTTATTAGCATTAGTCCTTTCATCTATTTTTTGTACTTCAACTTTATTTTGCCATCTTCATTTCTTGTTTTTCATTTTCCCCCCTCATTTCTGCATTTTTCATTTCTGTCCACGAAGCTTCTTTCTTGGACTCATTTTTTGTTTCTTTCCACTGATCAAGTTCCAGTGATGAACCTGACCACTTTGATTCTGACTTTATTCCAAAATGTTTATAAATTTACCCAAAACACGACAAAGAATACTTAGATCACTGAACAGAAGTACCCAACAAACTTCCAATGTTGATTTTGTATTCCATTTTTTTGGCAAAATCTCCATTTTTCCTCTTTTCCAACAGAAGAGGGTGTGCTGTTGGTGGGGTGGGTGGTGATTGGGATTGAGAGATGGTTGGAGAGATGACGAAGTCGAGGGGGACGGAGGAGGAGGAGGAGGAGTAGGAGAAAGGCGACATGCTTTTTTGTCATCGTTGGTGTTTGCATTCCAGACATTTTGTTGTTGTAGTATAGGTATGTCCATATTATAAGTTGGGTATTTTCATATTATAGTTTTCATCTTTCTATATTAATTAATGTTCGATTAGTTCATAATGAACTAAAAAATATATTTTTTGGTTCTCAGAGGTATATGGAGTCCGTTTTTTTTTTAGTTGTAGACTAGGGATTTTTGATGTTATTGTTTGGGTAGTTACATAAATATTACAATCTTGGTATTTCTACCCAGGCAATTTACAATTTAGAATTAACATAACAAATCTTGTGTTAGCTAATACTAAAGTAATGTAAAGTAATCAATGGTAATATTATCTTACCCATCTTGCACATTGAACTACCTAGTCTCTATTGGTTAAGTACCCAAATTCTTTCATCCATGATTAGTTGATTACCCAGGATGTATATAGTCAAATAAATTACTCTAAGTGAATAAACAAATTGCCAAATGAGATTTAGTTATGTTATTGACTTACCCCGTCGATATGACTATCATACCAAGACATGTAAGCTTAATTACCAAACCATAACCAATTGATTACTACCCAAATCAAATATACATAACAAATATATTTTATTGACTTACCCATTCAACTAAATCTCAATCATGTTATTGACTTACCCATACATGGTAGATTAGTTACCAAACAAGTATTGTTAATTATCATACAATCTAATTATATGTTACCTATACAATACTTATATATTACCCATAAAATATAGTCTGTTTGCGTAAGGAAAAATATTCAGGCGGAATAACCGTGTCACTTCCCTAACTGGTGATTTGTTCAGGATTAGCAACAATAAAAAATGTGAAGGCACATTAAATTGAAATTCACATTGAAAAAGAAACAATCAAAAAATAGGAAGAGAGAAGAAAAAAAGGTGTGAGAGGAGAGAGAAAAATGTTTCATTTCTCTAATAAATTAAAACATTTTTACCTATCAATGATATGTTATTTACCCGAAAGCAATGGACAAATACCAAGTGAAAAATTGCTAATTACCAACTGAAAAATGTATTATATGAGAGAGAGAGAATGTTTTCGAAGAGAGAGAAGAACAATAAATTAAGAGATTAAAGAATTGCAAACCACAACTGAAGACTCCAAAGATTTAGAGAGGTTCGACATCGCATTCAGTCTTAGCCCTCCTCGTAAGCCCCATTCGTGCTACGAGCCAAGCTTACGGTTCCACTAAGTAATCTCCCATTCTGGGCCAAGATTAACGGTTTTACAACACCAAGTCTCGTGAACAATCCTTGCATTGCTCGTGTCTCCTCTTAAAACCCGAGAGGGAGCTTCCTCGAAGCATTAGAACACTGGCGATTCTTCGATGTTGAAGTTGGAATAACTATCAAACTCTCTACCATTAGGCACACTTGGATATAGGATTCTAATTCATATGCAAGTGGTGAAAACTAAGCTATAAGTATGTTGGGGCTTTGAAGGCTTGAGAATTGAGAGCACAGAGAGTATTGATGATTTGAGAGAGAAGTTTTCTAGTTTGTGTCTCTTTGATTGACATCATTTCATGCTTACATTTGTATCTTATATCCATTATATTTCACCAAAACAATGCTACATGACGAGTTTTATGTTTGAATTTCAGAAATAAATAGGTGTTTAACGTGGGTTTTTTGTTCTTTTGTATTTTATATTGGTGTTGCGAAGACCTCTCAAGAATTCAAAATGGAATTCCACACCTTACAACTTCGTATAGAAGAATGCCTCTCCATTGTCACGATCATGCCACCATTTGTAACGCTAAGTAAAGAAAATGCAAATGACAACAAAATGATATAGGTTTAATATTCCATTTCACTGGATATAGGAATACATGAACTTTGACACATTCATATGGTGCACGAAAAATGAATACATGATACATATTTCACGAACTATTATCATACATCGAATAACTTGAAGTACGTCGCAATTGAGTTCATGCCACAGATGATGCATTTGTATAGAGTCTCGTTCTGAGTCGAAGCTTGACGACTTATTCATTCTTCTGTTTCAAGGAACTGTATTGTTGCGACAATTTGGTTGCAAGTTTTTGGGGCGTGATGGTTTGCTTCTTTTAATATTCAAAGGGACCATCTTGTTATGATAATTTAGCTTCGTGTCCAAAGAGATTCGAGCATATATTCCATCGTTCGACAAGTTTATCTCTGATAAGGAGAGATTATCAAACAATGGTTAGCTTTAATCTCATGACCAAGGAAATCATTTGGCTTATATATTCCATATGTAGTTTGATGGTTTATTCCCTTATTTATTTGAAAGGGATCGTCGTGTATAGAAATTTAGTTTATTTGCTTAGATTTGGTTTGGTGATTGTCTTTATTATGATCACCGCGATCTAGTCAGTTTAGCCTCATAACATGGCGGAAATTTATGTACATATTTGGTTATGGAGATGATTCTTATATTAGAATATCACCAAATGGTTAGTTTAGCCTCGTAACTAGGAGGGGTTGTAAATGTATATGACTTATCAACGATATTTCTTGTATTAGAATATCGTACAAATAATTAGTTTAGCCTCGTAACCTAGGAGGAATTTTATAGATTTTTGGTACTTCAACTTTATCGTGAAGACAACCTGATTTAGTGAGTTTAACCTCATCACAAGGAGGATAGGTTATCTATAGTTGATTTATAAATGATAATTCTGATATTAGAATATCGTACAAGCGGTTAGTTTAGTCTCATAACCTAGGAGGGTTTTGTATATGTTTGTTTTGGTGCTTCAACTTTATCACGAAGACAACCTAATATTAGTGAGTTTAACCTCGTCACAAAGAGGAGTTACATATATTCGATTTATCAACGACAATTCTTATATTAGAATATCGTACAAACGGTTAGTTTAGCCTCGTAACCTAGGAGGTATTTTATATATTTTTTGGTACTTCAACTTTATCGTGAAGACAACCTGATATTAGTGAGTTTAACCTCATCACAAGGAGGATATGTATATATATGTTTAGTCTCGTATTTGGGAGATATTGTAAACAATTTATTCTCTTGTTTAGGAGAATATTATGTATATATGGTTTGGGTTTAACGACTTTAGTTTATTTCGATACTAAAGATCGTCAATAGTTGGATTAGTTTAGCCTCATAACCTAGGAGGTATTGTGTATGTATTATTTGACTTGTTTGGACGATTATCCTTTTGATCGATATAGGTAATATGTTGTTTGATCAGTTTAGTTTCATGACCCGGAGGGATTGTATATGTATTTGGATGCTTCAACTTTTTGATGAAGACAACCTGATATTAGTGAATTTAACCTCATCACAAGGATGGGTTATCTATAGTTCATTTATCAACGATAATTCTGATATTAGAATATCGTACAAGCGGTTAGTTTAGTCTCATAACCTAGGAGGGTTTTGTATATGTTTGTTTTGGTGCTTCAACTTTATCACGAAGACAACCTAATATTAGTGAGTTTAACCTCGTCACAAAGAGGAGTTACATATATTCGATTTATAAACGAAAATTCTTATATTAGAATATCGTACAAACGGTTAGTTTAGCCTCGTAACCTAGGAGGTATTTTATATATTTTTTGGTACTTCAACTTTATCGTGAAGACAACCTGATATTAGTGAGTTTAACCTCATCACAAGGAGGATATGTATATATGTTTAGTCTCGTATTTTGTATATATGGGGTGTTGTCTCGTATTATAGGAGACATCGTAAACATTTTATTTCCCTGTTCGGGAGAACATTGTGTATATGCTTTGTTTGAGTATGACGAATTTAGTTTATCTCATTACTAAATATCGCTAAAGGGTTAGATTAGTTTAGCCTCGTAACCTAGGAGGAGATATTTATGTATATTTGATTGGTTTGGATAATTATTATTATTGATATAGATATTATAATGTTTTGGTCAGTTTAGCCTCGTAACTCAGAGGGATTTTGTATGTATGTATTTTGTTTTGTTTATTTGATTTGTTAAATGAAGACTCCATCGCCAGTAAGGGAGAGGGAACCCATGATCAAGCTTGGCGTGCATCATCGCTTACGGCTAGGGTAGTCCGTATTTTAGTTTCTAACCACTCCAACGATAAGAGAGAGGGAACCCAAGATCAAGCTTGGCGTGCATCCTCTCTTACTATTAGAGTAGTCAATGCTTATATTTTAAATTTATTTTCTTATTTGAAAGTTGGTCGACATATTTTACAATTTTGAATATTTGTTTTGCAATTTATCAACATTTAGGGGTGAATTCGTACTTTTGTCCATTTAAGGGAACTTTTTTGTATTTTAAGATTAATTCGCAAATCAATCGGTACAACTCATATATTGTTGTAATTTATCTGACCTTTCAGGTGCATTGGAAAGATTTTTCAGCACACGAGTTGTTCCATAACTTAGATGTCAACTCTCTTATCCATGTGTAATTTTTGTAATGCGAAGGAGATGTATATAAACTTCCCCCCATTACATAGTGAACAAATGTATTCATATTTACCATGTTTTCCCTTATCACATTTCCTGGGGGAAGCTGTGCAAAAGTCTCATTTATGCATGCACGTTGGTGGAGTTTTGCCCATCTTGCATCCTTTGAATTTCTTGTCAGAGATTGAGTAATTCTTATTAATTCATAAGTGAATTACTCTTGACGGCATCAGTAAGGATTACATTGAATGATCACCAATCCTTTTCATAATCGAATCAACGTCGCAGTGATTCATTGGTATGAATGATCTTTTGTTTTAAACAAAGTTTCTTTCTCTCCTTTTCTTTTGTAATTTAAACTGCAAGTTGCATTCAATATCATCGCAAGTGATGCAATATCACCACTGCCAAGGTATGCACTTATGATATTCTATTTCATTTTTTTTGAAGATTATAGTTGCCTTTTAAAATAATGCTATATTTCCACGCATCATTCTCTTGTTGTGGTCATGAGGTGTTTGATTTCACTAGAAGCATATGTATGATGGGATCCATATGGATCCCTACGTCGAACATATAAACTCATGTAATTTAACTTGATTATGTAAGATTTACCTTACATGAGATTTATCGTGTCTACGTGTACACATGATTTGTTTTATCAATACATGTTACACAAATTTTGTACTTGTTGCTTCTTTTGTTCAGAACACATTGAATCAACGTTACAACGTGATTCATTGGTTTGAAAAGTTTCCAAACAGAGGTTCTTTTGCAATTTAAATAGCGATGCTAGGTTACATTCAACGTGATCATGAGATTCATGACCGATAAAATATGTATCGCAAGATCTATGCACTTATAATAATTTTATATTTAATTTTGGAGATCATGGGCCTGAAGCATTTGATTTCAACTATATACTCAAAAGTTCAATTTTAATTTCTAAGCCAAATTCGGTAGCCTTCCGGCGTTCCTTTTTTATTTGTTAAACGATCAAACCAGATACAATTCCTGAAAAGGAAAGTGGCCGTAATGACGTGTAGGCAACCACCAGGATACAATTCCTCAAAAGGAAAGTGGCCGGGATGATTGTGTTATCGGACGATTATCCGGATACAATTCCTCAAAAGGAAAGTGTTCGGAATAACCATGTTTGGCAACCATCCGGATACATTTACTCAAAATGAAAGTGACCGGAATGATTGTGTTTGGGACGATTATCCGGATACAATTCCTCAAAAGGAAAGTGGCCGGAATAACCGTGAGCAGTTGTGTATTTTTATCATATTTTTTTAAGATATTGTAATCGTTGTTGCACTTGCCGGAGTCGTTGCGGACGTTTGGTGAAGTTGGCGTTGGGGCTACTGCTGCTGGAGTCGGCACGGCCGCACAGTTGGAGTCGGCTTTGGATGAAACCGGCGTCTGTTGCTTGTTGGGAGGATGTTGATCTTCCTCTTTTCAACAACAAACAAACTCTTCTCAGCTCCGTCACGTTACCCTCTCTTCCTCCTTTTATCTTCTCACAATTTTTTTGTTTGTTTTTGATGTCTGTCTCCAAAAAAGAAGTCCCTTCCCCAAGGAATTAACAGGGTATTTATAGGATGGTGATGACGAGGATATTAAGGACATCATGGGTGAACGTATGTGATCGTGGGGTAAGTGGATGAGGTCATGTATTGGAAGTTAAATTCATGTTGCCCAATTACCACGTATGACTCAAATATTTTTATAATTAAATAGCAACGTGATTTTGGTTGGTGAAATTAAGATGGCTAAGCATAAGATTAATTCTCACCTACCTTCATTCGTGAAAGATGAGGGTCAAAGTGGGATGTAGTGGTTAATGTAGAGGTGGTTCTGCATGCATGAACGTGTATGTATGACCTTTTCCTGATTTTTTTGTTTGTTTGAAAATAAGATAGTAACCCCCTCATACTCATATTACGTATGTGCTTAAAATCAACAAATTTATTTTATTTATTTAGTGGCAAATTTTCGTTTTTGCCCTTACATCTTGTGATATACCACATTTCTTCATGTTTTGACTATTTCCATGTCCAATTTAATAAACATAGATCAAAAGATTAATAATTCCTAAATTTTCATTTTGATTTAATTGTTTAGTCTACATCTCAATAGAATTCCAACTTGTATACATCTCCACTATGCCTTGATGACAATTGGTCGACCATCATCTGAAAATTTGCTTTGATTAGAGATGTATTTTTTGTGTGTCAACAGTTTGTCCCCTCAAGAAGATATGATGAATATTGTGAATCATAACTTCTTGAGAAAAATATTTCCAATATTTCAGAAGTACACATTTGTTTGTATATAAGGTCATCGATGCCAAAACATGTAAAACTTGAATAAGTATTTTAACTTGTATATGAGAGTAATGAATTTTCTCATATGAGTCATATCTTACTAAATATGAATATGCTAGTATGTAGAGAAATACGTACTCAAACCAATGAGACATTTGATGTTGGAGTACCAACAACGGTAGGGTGACAATAAAGATTCTTTTATCTTGAATCTTACATGATACTCACATTTCATATGGTTGTTTGACCAACAATATATATGTCCCTACCAATCTTATATATGTTCCGTAGATTAGTAAACTTTTCATTTTAACATCTCTTTACCTCAAGAACCCTCCTATGGTAGAGTGGTGACTTGCAGGATATTCCATCGTAGGTAAAAAGAAGTTGAATCATCCCCTTACAAACCTCATATATGTTTCATAGATTTGTAGAGTGTGTTTGATGAAAAGTTAATCTCTCAGGAGGTTTTTGTATATTTGAGTTTTTTTAACGTTTTTATAAACTCCTCTAACGACAAGAGAGAGGGAACTCAAGATCCAGCTTGGCGTGCATCCTCCCTTATTATTAGATTCGTTGACATGTATTATATGACTTGTGAGATTTACGTTAATTTTATATCCTCTTTTTTAGAGATTTTTTTATTCATATTGATTTTAAATATGTTTCATAAATTCTTAGAAAAAATATGTCATATAGTTGTACCTCATATTTAGGAGGGTGGGACCTTTTTACATCGTGACAACCATCAGCTATGGAGCCAGAGTAAGAATTTCATCCTTGAAATCGTACTGGATGCTCGCTCTTCATATGGATGTTACCCAACACAGTTGGAAAGTTCCTACAAATCTGAGATACGCTTCATAAATCTGTAGAACTTTGATAACCCCTTTTGCCTCAAGAACCCTCATATGAGAGAGTGATCGAAGGTCGTTCCGTCGTCGGCAAAAGTTTTTATTGTCATCATTTTTTTCCTATTCATACAAATCTCAGATATACTTCATAGATTCGTAGAATATTTCTATCGAAAAGTTTTACCTTATATTCAGGAGGAGAATATATGAGATGAGTAGACTTATGTTACTACTCAGAAGATTAGAACACGCATGGATAAGTTAAGCCTCGTTACCCAGGAGGACATGATTTTTTTACATTATGTAAACCATCAGCTGTGGAGCCACAGTAAGGATCTCATCTTTGAAATCGTACTGGATGCTCACTCTTCATATGGATGTCACTCAACAAAGTTGGAAACTTCTTACAAATCTCAGATATGCTTCATAGATCTGTAGAACTTTGATAACCCCTTTCGCCTCAAGAACTCTCATATGCAAGAGAGTGACCCGAGGGACATTCTATCGTCGGCGAAAGTTTTTTTATATTTTTATTATCCTTACAAATCTCGGATATACTTCATAGATTCGTAGAACATTTCTATCGTGAAGTTTTACCTCTTACTCAGGAGGTTGAAATATTTGAGTACATTATCCTCGTTACTCGCGAGATCGAATATATTTGAATAAGTTTATCCTCATTATTCAGGAGGACTTTGTTATACGAGTAAGTTTATCTTCGTTACTCTCGAGGTTGAATATATTTGGCAAGTAGTTTTATGATTACTACTCGGACGATTAGGATATATGGATAAGTTTAGCCTCATTATCCGGGAGGATTTTGATATATAGGTTGAATATATTTGGCAAGTAGTTTTACAATTACTACTCAGACGATTAAGATATATGGATAAGTTTAGCCTCATTATCCAGGAGGATGTTGATATATGAGTAAGTTTATCCTTGTTACTCACGAGGTTGAATATATTCGACAAGTAGATTTATGATGACTACTCGGACGATTAGGATACATGGATAAGTTTAGCCTCGTTATCCGGGAGGATGTTGATATATGAGTAAGTTTATCCTCGTTTCTCACGAGGTTGAATATATTCGACAAGTAGATTTATGATGACTACTCGGACGATTAGGATACATGGATAAGTTTAGCCTCGTTATCCGGGAGGACTTTGTTGATTTAATTGTTTTTTTGTCTATTTACTTTATTATTATTTATTTACAAAACTCATTTAACAACGAGAGAGAGGGAACCCAAGATCCAGCTTGGTGTGCATCCTCTCTTACTATTAGAGGTGTTTGCATATCCTATTTTTTGAATCGACGTTTCTTTTTCTTATACAAATTTTTTATATGGTTTGTAAATTTGTAGGACAAATGTGGCGAACACCTTAACTAATATTTGGAGCAATGACGATATATGTGAGCAGACTTATCATTGCTACCCACGTGATTATGATATATATGTATATATGAATAGGTTTGGCCTCATTATTCGGGAGGAGAATATATGAGGTGTGTAGACCTATGTTACTACTCAGAACATTAGAACACACATGGATAAGTTTAGCCTCGTTACCCAGGAGGACAAGAATTTTTTACATCATGACAACCATCAGCTGTGGAGCCACAGTAAGGATCTCATCTTTGAAATCGTATCGGATGCTCACTCTTCATATGGATGTCACCCAAACAAGTTGACCCTTCTTGAATGCTTGGGGGTGAACTTTCTTATCAAAAAACTCTTTGCATTCAGGCTCTATATAGCTAGAGGCTTTGTACGCTGTGCTTTGAGTCTTTTTTTGTCGGCGTCTAACAATTCTTTGAGCCTTACTTTGATGTTGAGATCGTCCGTCAGGCTGGTCATCAACACTAGGCGGAGGGATGATATTTTGATTTCTAATGGTAGTACAACTTCTGCCCCATATACCAAGGAATACGGTGTACAACCTGTTGGAGTTTTGTAGGTGGTCTGGTAGGCCCAGAGTGCTTCAGACATATGGTCATGCCAATGTCACTTATTTTACTCTACAATTTTAGCTATTATAGAACAAAGAATTTTATTAAAAGCTTCTGCCAGCCCATTTACAGATGGATTATATATGGTAGAATAATTCCAATTACTACCATATTTATTAGAAAAGCGATATCCTTTTTAATTTTTGAAATTTGTTCCATTATCAGATTGGTTTATATTTGGGACTCCAAACCGATGAACAATATTATTTGTGAAGAATTTGACTACTGTATCAGTTGTGACTTCGCAGAGAGGAACCAATTTTGCCCATCTAGAGAAGTGATCCATTGAAGCTAGTATGAATTTGTAACCCCGAGATGTAGGAGCGAATAGTCCAACGACATCTGTGCCCCACTCCGTGAATGGCAAAAATGTGGTTGTTGGATGCATCTTAAATGGTGGCATAGGAGACATATTGCCATGTTCTTAGCATTTGAGCCATTTCTATACATATTCTAAGCAATCTTGAGTCATACTCGGCTAATAATAACCCATAAATTTAATTCGATGTCGTATTTTCAGTTCGGCTTGATAACCACCATATTCTCCTGAATGAACTTCCTGAACGATTTTTTTGTGCTTCGTACTTCGAAAGGATCAAAGATACACAGAGGTGTGGTTACTAGGTGAAATCTATAAAGTGTGTCATTTTCAAACACGAATGATGGAATTCGCCTTTTTGAGTTCTATTTGATCGGCTTTATCAACAAGTTGTTGACCATGTTTGAAGAAGTCTGCAAACACCTGCCTCCAATAATCTTCTTGTTCATCATTTATGATGAGGACTTCTTCTATTGCCTCGTCCTTATGCAACATCGATTTACTTGGATGAAGACAATGATCTTTTATAATAACTTCTGTTTCTCCTTGGGGTGGAAGAGTCAGACTGGTTACTAACTTTGCAAGAGCATCCGTATGAGAGTTATTGCTTCTTAGAACGTGTGATATTTCCAAACCGTCAAACCTTCGAGTCAGATGAAGTACCGCATTATGGTATTGTATCATCTCTTCTTTTCGAACTTCATATACACTATTAACTTATTGCACAACAAGTAGAGAATCACCATATGCTTTAAGAGTTTTGATGTTCATATCGAGTGTCATTTCTAATTCAACTATTAGAGCTTCATATTCAGCTTCATTATTGGACTTCTCATCGACAAGTGAGCATGAAAAGTGAATAATACCGCACTATGGAGTGACGAACACGATTCCTGCCCCAGCTCGAATCACTGGACCATCAACAATGACCTCTACACGACATGCTCCATCAAAGTAGAGTTCCCAAACAACTTCCTTGTCAGTTTTGACGGTCGTTATCTTTTTCATAAGGAAAGTCGTCAATGGTGAATTGTTAGCCATAGGATGAGCTACTAGAAAATATGTTCCGCTTTTCTCGGAACATATTCAATGTCAAACTCCATCAACAGGAGGGTCCATTTGCCAACACGTCCAGCCAAAGTGGGTCGTGTCATTATATATTTTATGGGGTCTACATTTAGTATGAGTCAGACTTTATGAGCCAATATATAATGATGCATTTTCTTAGCTGCAAACACCAGAGCTAAGCGTATTTTTCGATTCCAAAATATCAAAATTCTGCCTAGCTAACCTCCTACTCAAATAATATAAAGCTTGCTCTTTACCATCATCGGTTTTTTTGAGCAAGCAACTCTCCCAAAGAGCAGTCCTGGGCGGAGATATATAGTATGAGCGACTTGCCTACTTGAAGTGCCCCTAATATTGGAGGATTAATGATGTGTTTCTTTATATAATCAAAAGCTTTTTGACATTCTTCATCACTTTCAAATGCTACACCTTTCTTCATGAGACGAGAAAGAGGCTGACACTTTCCAGACAAATTTACCATGAAGCGTCTTATATACGCCAAGTGACCTTGGAGTGACTTGAGCTCTTTCAATTTTTTTGAGGAGGAAGTTCTTGAATTGCCGTGATTTTCGTTGGCTCAACTCCTCTGCCCCATTGCTGGTTTGGAGGAAAGAAAAATTTCTATATCTTGGGAAAATAATTCCAATATTGGTGAAGATTTTGGAGAGGTGGGTATAGCTGATGCACTCTCCCTTGGTTGTGCAAAAAGTGCACGACAGGAGTTTGTATGCATGCATGCATTCATTCTTTTGTTGTTGTATGTTGGATTATCTTTTCATTTTCTAACTTGAGTCATTTCAAAATTCATGATATTTGACATAGAGTTAGAAAAGACCACCATCCACCATGATAAGAAAGGAGTGGACATGGAATCACATCCTTCGTCAAACTTAACACCACCATAGGTGAGATCACACCAATGCCACTATAATATAACGGAAAAGCAACTTCAATCAGTCGCGTATGATCTGGATTTTGTAGGTATCATCCATTTTCAGTTTTTGAAAGGAATAATACTTGCATTTGTCATCATGTGTGTTCATATCTTGTTTAGGTTATCTAGGGTGAAGTAGATTTTCCACCATTAGTCATGGACAACGTCGCTTCGCCCCCACATGGGGGCAACTTTTCCTTTGCATTTGACTTTTGTCACATTGAATAGAGTGGTCACTTGATAGTTCATGCATCAACAACACCATCTCCTTCTTTAGTAACATGGGATAACCACCCCATCTTTTTTCTTCGGTGATAATGTTTTGATATTTATTTTGATTATGTATTTTCTTTTTTTAGGACCGTCTAGCCATAGTGGTTTACGATCCCGTAATGGTAGCAACAATTGCACCAATGAGCGTCGTCGCTTTGCGAGTTGTAGATCGATCTTCATCGGGGACAAACATTATAAAGGCTTTCCACACCGATTTTTGCAATTGGAACAACAAATTAATGTTGGCATTCCAACGAATTACATGCTAGATCCGAACATCGACCAAAACATTTTAGAAAGAGCAAATGATATCGTCGGAGGATTTTAAAGACATTTTGATTGTCGCCGTTCATTTCACAAGATGTTAGCCAAAGTCTAGAAAATGAGGAAGATTTTGATGTCTTCGGGTATGTCGGTGTCCAAGTGGAGGTTCAAATCTTTAGTATATCATGTGTGGTGGTGACGAGATCAGTGCCGTATGGGCCTATGTGATGAGCATCTTGTTCAACTCAAGCATTTCATTACTGCTTTAGAAAATTGAATTTGTTCGAGATTTCAACGTATCGAAGAGTTGGAAGTACAACAAAGGACCATTGACAAGAGATTATAACCACTATACGAGCTGTAGGTGAGCTCGAAACCACCTTACACTTCAGCTGGAACAACTCCAAAATGTGCTTGATGGTGTTTGTGAGAAGTGCTCTGTTGTTTAAACATGAATGTAGCTCCAAAAATATGTATCAAATTCTCGCTTCTGAGAAAGAGACTGAAGATAATAGCATAAGTTTATCCTCATTATTCAAGAGGTTGAAATATGCGAGTAAGTTTATCCTCGTTACTCACGAGATTGAATATGTTTGAATAAGTTTATCCTCATTATTCAGGAGGTTGAAAGATGTGAGGAAGATTATCCTCGTTACTCACGAGATTGAATATATTTGAATAAGTTTATCCTCATTATTCAGGAGGTTGAAACATTTTAGTAAGATTATCCTCGTTACTCAAGAGATTGAATATATTTGAATAAGTTTATCCCCATTATTCAGGAGGTTGAATATATATGAGTAACTCTATTCTCGTTACTCACGAGATTGAATATGTTTGAATAAGTTTATCCTCATTATTCAGGAGGTTGAAAGATGTGATTAAGATTATCCTTGTTACTCACGAGATTGAATATATTTGAATAAGTTTATCCTCATTATTCAGGAGGTTGAAACATGTGAGTAAGATTATCCTCGTTACTCACGAGATTGAATATATTTAAATAAGTTTATCCTCGTTATTCAGGAGGTTGAATATATATGAGTAACTCTATTCTCGTTAGTCACGAGATTGAATATGTTGACTAAGTTTATCCTCATTATTTAGGAGGTTGAAAGATGTGAGTAAGATTATCCTCGTTACTCACGAGATTGAATATATTTGAATAAGTTTATCCTCATTACTCAGGAGGTTGAAAGATGTGAGTAAGATTATCCTCGTTACTCACGAGATTGAATATATTTGAATAAGTTTATCCTCGTTATTCAGGAGGTTGAATATATATGAGTAACTCTATTCTTGTTACTCACGAGATTGAATATGTTTGAATAAGTTTATCCTCATTTTTCAGGAGGTTGAAAGATGTGAGTAAGATTATCCTCGTTATTCACGAGATTGAATATATTTGAATAAGTTTATCCTCATTATTCAGGAGGTTAAAATATTTGAATAAGTTTATCCTCATCATTCAGGAGGTTGAAATATGCGAGTAATTTTGTCCTCATTACTCGCAAGATTGAATATATTTGAATAAGTTTATCCTCATTATTCAGGAGGTTGAATATATATGAGTAGGGACGAGATATTTTGTTCCAAAATTCTTTTCCGGGTATAGCATCAGAAAATACAACCACCAGCCGCATGTAGCTAGAATAATTGGTTTTTGATACCAAAATTTTGCTATTGTGTCATGCTTTGATGGTATATAACATCAAAAGCAAAATATGAACCAACATTGTTGCAAAATTTCAAGCATAGTATTTTCAAGTATTGCCCTAGTTGCCAAATTGATAACCTTTTTCATCTTTGGTTATCATAAGCATCCCCATCTTTAAGTCCTTTGGATTTATGCTTGGTTATCAAAAGCATTCCCATATTTGAGTCCTTCGGATATATGCATCATCGAGGAATTTATCCTACCAATTATGGAATCAATTGACATGACAATATACAAAGTATTATTATGCCCCTGAAGAATTATATACAAAATTCCATTTATGGGAATGCATCATTTATTGAGCAATGTTTGCCTGAGACATATATGGGGATATACGGTGTCCATCCACATGATATCATAGGTTATTGGAGCATGTGTTGTGCACATCATTGTAAGATAGATAATCAATACGATGATGTGACTAAACTCATCTCTCCACCAAAGAAGAATATTAGAACTCTTGAAAGAGAATGCAGTCTTCCAAAGATATCATTTGCATTAGCATCCAGTAGCGCTACATTGGTGCGACATATATGGGTGACCAAGAGGATGAGGTCCCACCAAAGAAGCATATTAGAACTCTTGAAAGAGAATGTAGTCTTCTGAAGATATCATTTGCATCATCATCCAATAGCGCTCTAGTAGCGTTACATCGACGCGACATATAGGTGACGAGAAGTTCCACCAAAGAAGCGTATTAGAACTCTTGAAAGCATATGCATTTTTCCGAAGATATCATTTCCATCAGCTTCCAGTGGTGCTACATTGGCGTGGCATATGTGACAATAGGATGAGAGGTCCCACCGGGCGTGCCATTCTGTTTAACGTGGTAAACTGTGGGTTCTATGTATGGTGAAGAAGCGTATGACATGATCAAGCTCATTTTCCACTGAAGAAGCACGCTAAAACTCTTGAAAGAGAATGATCTCTCCAAAAGAATCATTTGCATTAGCCATCAGAACTGCTACATTGGTGCAACATCTATAGATGACAAAGAGGATGAGAGGTCCCATCGGGCGTGCCATTCTGTTTAACGTGGCGCACGGTGGGTTCTATGTACGGTGAAGAAGCGTATGACACGATCAAGCTCATTTTCCACTGAAGAAGCATGTTAAAACTCTTGAAAGAGAATGAACTCTCCAAAAGAATCATTTGCATTAGCCATCAGAACCGCTACATTGGTGCGACATCTATAGATGACAAAGAGGATGAGAGGTCCCACCGGGTGTGCCATTCTGTTTAACGTGGGTTTTTTGTTCTTTTGTATTTTATATTGGTGTTGCGAAGACCTTTCAAGAATTCATAATGGAATTCCGTACCTTACAACCTCGTATAGAAGAATGCCTCTCCATTGTCACGATCATGCCACCATTTGTAACGCTAAGTAAAGAAAATGCAAATGACAACAAAATGATATAGGTTCAATATCCATTTCATTGGATATAGGAATACATGAAATTTGACACATTCATATGGTGCACGAAAAATGAATACATGATACATATTTCACGAATTATTATCATATATCGAATAGCTTGAAGTACGTCGCAATTGATTTCATGCCACAGATGATGCATTTGTATAGAGTCTCGTTCAGAGTCGGAGCTTGACGACTTATTCCTTCTTCTGTTTCAAGGAACGGTATTGTTGTGACAATTTGGTTGCGAGTTTTTGGGGCCTGATGGTTTGCTTCTTTTCATATTCAAAGGGACCATCTTGTTATGATAATTTAGCTTCGTGTCCAAAGAGATTCGAGCATATATTCCATCGTTCGACAAGTTTATCTCTGATAAGGAGAGATTATCAAACAATGGTTAGCTTTAATCTCATGACCAAGGAAGTCATTTGGCTTATATATTCCATATGTAGTTTGATGGTTTATTCCCTTATTTATTTGAAAGGGATCGTCGTGTATAGCAATTTAGTTTATTTTCTTAGATTTGGTTTGGTTATTGTCTTTATTATGATCACCGCGATCTAGTCAGTTTAGCCTCATAACATGGAGGAAATTTATGTTCATATTTGGTTATGGAGATGATGATTCTTATATTAGAATATCACCAAATGGTTAGTTTAGCCTCATAACGAGGAGGGGTTGTATATGTATATGACTTATCAACGATATTTCTGGTATTAGAATATCGTACAAACAGTTAGTTTAGCCTCGTAACCTAGGAGGAATTTTATATATTTTTTGGTACTTCAACTTTATCGTGAAGACAACCTTATATTAGGGAGTTTAACCTCATCACAAGGAGGATAGGTTATCTATAGTTGATTTATCAATGATAATTCTGATATTAGAATATCGTACAAGCGGTTAGTTTAGTCTCATAACCTAGGAGGGTTTTGTATATGTTTGTTTTGGTGCTTCAACTTTATCACGAAGACAACCTAATATTAGTGAGTTTAACCTCGTCACAAAGACGAGTTAAATATATTCGATTTATCAACGATAATTCTTATATTAGAATATCGTACAAACGGTTAGTTTAGCCTCGTAACCTAGGAGGCATTTTATATATTTTTTGGTACTTCAACTTTATCGTGAAGACAACCTGATATTAGTGAGTTTAACCTCATCACAAGGAGGATATGTATTAGTCTTGTGTTTGGGAGATATTGTAAACAATTTATTCTCTTGTTTAGGAGAATATTATGTATATATGGTTTGGGTTTAACGACTTTAGTTTATTTCGTTACTAAAGATCGTCAATAGTTGGATTAGTTTAGCCTCCTAACCTAGGAGGTATTGTGTATGTATTATTTGACTTGTTTGGACGATTATCCTTTTGATCGATATAGGTAATATGTTGTTTGATCAGTTTAGCCTCATGACCCGGAGGGATTGAATATGTATTTGGATGCTTCAAGTTTATGATGAAGACAACCTGATATTAGTGAATTTAACCTCATCACAAGGATGGGTTATCTATAGTTGATTTATCAACGATAATTCTGATATTAGAATATCGTACAAGCGGTTAGTTTAGTCTCATAACCTAGGAGGGTTTTGTATATGTTTGTTTTGGTGCTTCAACTTTATCACGAAGACAACCTAATATTAGTGAGTTTAACCTCGTCACAAGCAGGAGTTACATATATTCGATTTATCAACGATAATTCTTATATTAGAATAACGTACAAGCGGTTAGTTTAGCCTCGTAACCTAGGAGGTATTTTGTATATATGGGGTGTTGTCTCGTATTATAGGAGACATCGTAAACATTTTATTTCCATGTTCGGGAGAACATTGTGTATATGCTTTGTTTGAGTATGACGACTTTAGTTTATCTAATTATTAAATATCGCTTAGGGGTTAGATTAGTTTAGCCTCGTAACCTAGGAGGAGATATTTATGTATATTTGATTGGTTTGGATAATTATTATTTTTGATATAGATATTACAATGTTTTGGTCAGTTTAGCCTCGTAACCCGGAGGGATTTTGTACGTATGTAATTTGTTTTGTTTATTTGATTTGTTAAAGGAAGACTCCATCGCCAGTAAGGGAGAGGGAACCCAAGATCAAGCTTGGCGTGCATCCTCACTTATGGCTAGGGTAGTCCGTATTTTAGTTTCTAACCACTCCAACAATAAGAGAGATGGAACCCAAGATCAAGCTTGGCGTCCATCCTCTCTTACTATTAGAGTAGTCAATGTTTATATTTTAAATTTATTTTCGTATTTGAAAGTTGGTCGACATATTTCACAACTTTGAATATTTGTTTTGCAATTTATCCACATTTAGGGGTGAATTCGTACTTTTGTCCATTTACGGGAACTTTTTGGTATTTTAAGATTAATTCGCAAATCAATCGGTACAACTCATATATTGTTGTAATTTATCTGACCTTCCGGGTGCATTTGAAAGATTTTTCAGCACACGAGTTGCTCCATAACTTAGATGTCAACTCTCTTATCCATGTGTAAATATTTTTGTAATGCGAAGGAGATGTATATAAACTTCCCCCCATTACTTAGTGAACAAATGTATTCATATTTACCATGTTTTGCCTTATCACATTTCCTGGGGGAAGCTGTGCAAAAGTCTCATTTATGCATGCACGTTGGTGGAGTTTTGCCCATCTTGCATCCTTTGAATTTCTTGTCAGAGATTGAGTAATTCTTATTAATTCATAAGTGAATTACTCTTGACGGCATCAGTAAGGATTACATTGAATGATCACTAATCCTTTTCATCATCGAATCAACGTCACAGTGATTCATTGGTATGAATGATCTTTTGTTTTAAACAGAGTTTCTTTCTCTCCTTTTCTTTTGTAATTTAAACTGCAAGTTGCATTCAATATCATCGCAAGTGATGCAATATCACCGCCGCCAAGGTATGCACTTATGATATTCTATTTCATTTTTTTGAAGATTATAGTTGCCTTTTAAAATAATGCTATATTTCCACGCATCATTCTCTTGTTGTGGTCATGAGGTGTTTGATTTCACTAGAAGCATATGTATGATGGGATCCATATGGATCCCTACGTCGATCATATAAACTCATGTAATTTAACTTGATTATGTAAGATTTTCATTACATGAGATTTATCGTGTCTACGTGTACACATGATTTGTTTTATCAATACATGTTACCCAAATTTTGTACTTTTTGCTTCTTTTGTTCAGAACACATTGAATCAACGTTACAACGTGATTCATTGGTTTGAAAAGTTTCCAAACAGAGGTTCTTTTGCAATTTAAATCGCAATGCTAGGTTTCATTCAACGTGATCATGAGATTCATGACCGATAAAATATGTATCGCAAGATCTATGCACTTATATAATTTTTTATTTAATTTTGGAGATCATGGGTCTGAAGCATTTGATTTCAACTATATACTCAAAAGTTCAATTTTAATTTCTAGGACAAATTCGGTAGCCTTCCGGCGTTTCTTTTGTATTTGTCAAATTATAAACGATCAAACCAGATACAATTCATCAAAAGGAAAGTGGCCGGAATGACGTGTAGGCAACTACCAGGATACAATTCCTCAAAAGGAAAGTGGCCGAGATGATTGTGTTATCGGACGATTATCCGGATAAATTCCTCAAAAGGAAAGTGGCCGGAATGATTATGTTTGGGACGATTATCCGGACACAATTCCTCAAAAGGAAAGGCCGGAATAACCGTGACCAGTTGTGTATTTTTATCATATATTTTTAGATATTGTTATCGTTGTTGCATTTGCCGGAGTCGTTGCGGACGTTTGGTGAAGTTGGCGTTGGGGCTACTGTTGCTGGAGTCGGCACGACCGGGCAGTTGGAGTCAGCGTTGGATGAAACCGGCGGCTGTTGCTTGTTGGGAGGATGTTGATCTTCCTCTGTTCAACAACAAACAAACTCTTCTCAGCTCCCTCACGTTACCCTCTCTTCCTCCTTTTATCTTCTCACGATTTTTTTGTTTGTTTTTTATGCCTGTCTCCAAAAAAGAAGTCCCTTCCCCAAGGAATTAGCAAGGTATTTATAGGATGGTGATGACGAGGATATTAAGGACATCTTGGGTGAACGTATGTGATCGTGGGGTAAGTGGATGATATCATGTATTGGAAGTTAAGATTCATGTTGCCCAATTACCACGTATGACTCAAATATTGTTATAATTAAATAGGAACGTGATTTTGGTTGGTGAGATTAAGATGGCTAAGCGTAAGATTAATTCTCACCTACCTTCATTCGTGAAAGATGAGGGTAAAGTAGGATGTAGTGGTTAATGTAGAGGTGATTCTGCATGCATGAACGTGTATGTATGACCTTTTCCTATTTTTTTTGTTTGTTTGAAAATAAGATAGTAACCCCCTCATACTCATATTACGTATATGCTTAAAATCAACAAATTTATTTTATTTATTTAGTGGCAAATTTTCGTTTTTGCCCTTACATCTTGTGATATAGCACATCTTTTCATGTGTTGACTAATTCCATGTCCAATTTAATAAACATAGATCAAAAGATTAATAATTCCTAAATTTTCATTTCGATTTAATTGTTTAGTCTACATCTCAATAGAATTCCAACTTGTATACATCTCCACTAAGCCTTGATGACAATTGGTCGACCATCATCTGAAAATTTGCTTTGATTAGAGATGTATTTTTTGTGTGTCAACAATAGGTTTGATGAGAAGATGCATAAGAGGACCTAAAAGCATGAAAAAGGATTGAGTTGAGAGACTCGAGGACTAAGATGCAGGATCGAAGGAACTGAACGTAAGATCGAAGGACCAATGAGCAAACAAGAATACTTCACACCATCATGGGGAGTATTTTGGCAATTCTATTCGGGTCGGAGCTCCAACAAGCGAAGTAGACGCAAAAAAGACAAACAAAACCTTCCAGAAAAGCCCACAAGAAAATCCAGAGCGATCCGAACATTGTAGACCGCCAATTGGCGGTGCAGGACCGATAATTGGTGGTCACTTTTGGTCCGATCCGCTAAGATTTAAGTGGAGCGTGTCTTAGTGTGTATTTAGTCTATTTCTGGTATTTGTTTAGTCCCATATCAGGGGATTGTCCCGAATTACATTTTTCTATGGCTATAAGTAGAACTCTTCACCTTCTATTGTAATTACCCATTGCTTGGTGGCATACTCTCTACTTGGAGTAAGCCTTGGAGCGAAATCTCAAGGTGGAGAAGAATGATACCTTCAATGTGAGTCATCTAATAAAGTAAATTTTCCATTATTTTGTTCTTATGTTGTTTTTTCTGCATGCTTAGCTTAGTTTTATTTCTTTGATTGTAGGCTAAAGTAGTTAGAATGATTCTTTTCTTCTTTAGTTTATTTGTTAGAGTAATGTGTAGTGAGTAGATCCATCCCCCTTTGGGGGTGGAGATGATGTTCATACATGCATTAAAGAATGAAAATGAATGCTTTATATTTTGATTGAGTTGACCAATGTGAATGTATGCTTGCTTGTTAGAGTAGAATACTACACTTGATGGGTTTTGCCACACATCTTAGACACCTCCCATGCTTGTTTAGGTTCTGAAATAATCAGCTTGTGTATATGAATGTTAATCAACTAGGTTAGTGAATGGTTTGATAGGTTTTCCCATAACCTTTAGACACTTCCTATGCATGAAAATACTACCTACATTTGTGCATATAGAATGCATTCTTCACCATCTTTTTACATGTGTGCACACACTCCACTAGGGGTCTTTCTCTTCTTGATTCCAGCTTAGTTTTACATTCTTTTAGTTTTGATTCGAAGTAATCTTTAGTTGCTTTACTTTGCATTTTTCTTCTTAGTAGTTTAATGTAGTGTAGATTAGCATAGACAAACTCTTCTCCCTTTTTGTTGCCACTTGATTTCTGAAAAACCAGAGGCTACTCACCTCCCTGAGGATCGACCCGTACTTGCCATCGCTTCATCACGGCCGTGATTTGCGGTTATTAATAAAACGTTTAAACACTCTTCAATGAGGCTTATATAGGCTTCAAAGCAAATAGAGCCGTTTGGGAGAGTTGGTGGAGTTTGGACTAAATTAGAAGCAAAATTTGACTTGTGCTCGGGTAGATTTCTCAAATGGTTCACTCGACCGATGTATAAATGGTTTTCTGAAAAAAAGTGCTTCGGTATACCGACATAAGGTCGGATAACCATTTTCTAACTCCGGAAATGGATTTGTAAATCAACCAATAGAGGTGTTGGTTGATAAAAAAGGGTTCGGTGCACAATTTCAATATAACAGTGAAGATTGGTTGTTTTCAAGCATTGGATAGATCGGTCTATCATTCTCTAATCAGATTACCGAAAGAAGCACGAGTTTTACACTGACACTTTTGGTTCAAATGTTCGTCGAAGGTACCAATCAGATGCCACGTGTAAAGAGTCGTTGCACGCCAAAAGCAAGGAAGTAATCGGTTGACCAATAGGAGATCGGTCGTGCGAAAATGAACAAGTCAAATGGGCTCTAACGCAAAATTCAAATGCGTCCATTAGAGTAAAATCCACAACTAGTCCAAGCAGATTTAGTCAACTGAATGCCATTTGGTCTTCCAAGTGGACAGTTCCAGAGAGAATCCTAACAACTACTGGTGAGAAGATTTTGGTTATCTGATAGGTCTTCATTTGACCAAACAAGGCTGGGACCGAATCCTAGAGCTCAAGTTTACATATGATCTGATGGACTTAATAAATATAAATTACAAGTCTTGGTCTAAAACTTTGATACTATCTTGAATCTTTGTCCCAATGCTCCTTTTCTGGATTACTGAGTCTTTGTCCCAATGCTTCTTTTCTTGATTATCTTAATCAACCCATTAAGATGATTTGCAAGTATACATGTATATATGCAATGCATGTAATCATATTTTTCCACTTTGATTGACTATGTTGGTTGATTAAGATTAGTTTGATTAATCATCAAAATCAATATAGATTGAGGCCTAAAAGACAACAACATCCTCTTTTTTTACGATGACATTCTATGTAGGATTTCGTGCCATATACTCTTGTATATTTTAAAAAAATCAATAAGCATTTAGGATCGAATTTCATATTTTTCAACAATTTTATGTACAAAATTTCTTATTGTATTTCAATATATGTAAATATAACTATTTAATATTGAAATACATTACTTGGATCATACCTTGGGAATTATTGAATCCCTTTTACCAATAGGAAGGTGAGTTGCACGTCAGATTGCCTCGGAATTCCTCTAAGTGTTTACCAAACTCTAAACAAGATTAGAGAGATCGGAGCTAGCCAATCAACCTCTAAATCAAGGCTACAATCTAGCTAATTACCCCTTTAATGATTTGGAGTATTTAATCTCTCAACCACTCAACTAATAAGAAATTTGCGGATGGATTTAGTGGAGAAATATGGAGAGGAGAATTTTTTGCATTCATGTAAAAAAGGAGGAGAGGAGGGACCTATTTATAGGGTTTCCTCCATCCCACATCATGTGTAACCCACTTACACAAGATCCCTTATTTTTAGCTTCTCAAAAATAATCATATTTCGACACGTAATCATCCCTTAACATCCTCTAACCAAATTGGAACAAATCGAACCCATGCTCAAATAAATTCTCTTATTAATTTAGGCAAAACCGTACGGAAATAGTCAATCGTTCGACCGATCGGTTAAAATCGTCGATTTCGGTCGGAGTGTGTTCCCAGTCGGTCGACCAAATCCTTACCCAGAAAGATTATGATAATTTTGGTCAAACCATGACCCACACCGGTCGACCATTTTACAACAGTAAAGTTCCTGTTATTTTCAACCGAACCACGCGTCCAATGGGTCGACTGTTTCCGAATTTAAAAGTTACTGCTAATTCGGTCGACCGGTTCCCGAAAACCGTTCGACCGTTGTTCACTGTTTTTACCTTTATCAAATTTTGGATCAATATCCCACAAAATATGATCTTTAGGGTTTTAGAAAATTTATATTTTATATTGTTGCGGACCACATTATAATATGCAACATATCATCATATATAATGGCAAAAATTATACATCGTAATATATTTACATCTCACATAAATTTATTGATTATTCTAACCATGTCGTAATCATGACATATTGATTTTAATATTTTAGCACATGTATTTTAATACATCATATAAAATGGACAAATCAATTCCTTGTTTCCCAGTTCTGTTGTGACCTACAGGGGATCAAATTTATGTTGGCAATGATATGAACTACTTTATATCACATACTATAAGCGGTATCTAGCTACACATTATAGTTACCCAAATAACAAAGATGTTTTGCTTACTCAAACTAAGCACGGTCCATTTAGTGATATGTAATATCACTTGTGTCTATCCCTTGGCTCATGATATTGAGAATATTATACAAAGTAGAAATGTGTCACCTTTGTATTATATATTCATTTCTTGATCTCTCAAGTTAATTATAAATATGTAACTATACATAAGTTACATTGTGCACATTATAATTATGCTTTATCAAGAGGCCCAACAATATCATAGCTCAAGTCAAGAGGGACAATGATAATCTTTTGACTTATCAACTATACCCATTGATAGCTTTTGAAAATAATCAAATCATATACTCCTTATGTGAAAAGATATGTGTCATATCTTAGGATTCAAAGACACAATGAAACATTAATGACACAAACACAATTCCAAAATATTTCATTCGTTAAGTCAATTCAATATATGAAAGAAACTTTTTCTATTTCATATACTCATGTTGTTAAATACCTTTAGAGCTACAATATCTTTTTTACCAACACGACAATCTTAACCCAGTAATCAATGTCCCATGTTAATTACCATGATTGTGAATTACTTTTGATTTATGTAAACCATTATCTTTTAGAGGTCTATGGTTAAGGACCAAGAACCTCTTCCTTCACATTTCGAAAAGACGAATACATGAAATTCATAATAAAAGACATTTAAAAGTAAACTTTTAGAACACATTCCTTTCAATCTCCCACTTGTTATGAAAGTTTTCTTTCGCATACATTCTCAATGTATAAACTATAATAACTGGGCAATCCTTTCATATCACTCATGAAGCCACTCTACATGGTTCTTCAAACTCATAGACTACAAAAATTCCCTTGTACGTCAAAGTTTGATGATATCTTAACTTTTTCATGCAAAAATACATGTAGTATCATGCTTGTATACATTGAGGACAATGCATGAAGTAAGTGTGGGGGTACTTTACATTTGTATATAAGTGGAGTCAAGTGTTTTGCACTTTGTTTTTTGTTTTCTTTTGTTTGTATGGTTAGGGTCATGATAGTGAGCTGCATTTACATTGATATATCTACCTACCATGATCCTTGGGTGACTTGCCTTTTTTTGCTTGCCTAGTGCTTTAAATTTTCCATTTCTTTCAAAATCTTCATTGGTTTCAGAAAGAAAATGTTTTGTGGGTTTTGTGTGTGTTTAGGATGTGAGGCAAAGTAAAAAGGAAGCTCCTAAATTTGACTTGAACATGATGCATTAGGATATCTAGTACACTGCTTTAGGTCTTATCTAGTCGTAAGGATGCACACCAATTTTCCCTCGGGGGGAGAGTAATTATATGGTTTCAATACTCAAACAAATAAAGAAGTCCCCCTTGAACCCAGTGAGCCAAATAATTTGTGTCTGTTAGTATAAGGAAGTTTGTTGTAGTCAAAGACCTTTAATCTCCTGTTGTGAAACCTTAAGTGTAGGGGTTTTAGTGCATATGTAGATAAGAAATAATTTAATAGGGTGTTCTCTCTTCTCGCATGGATCCTATCACTCAGGAAATTAGGTCTGAGGGGACTTAGTGCCTGGTGCTTTTGAGTCATCTGACTTGGGATGCACCAACCGAACTCTCGTGCTTTTACTCGGGTGGTAGGGATCGCCCTATGTGGAGATTTGGGGGAAGGTGTACGTGATAATGTAAGTCCTCATAGGCAATGTTGCATGAAATCTGACCCTGGGAGAATTAAACACCAACTAGGAGAAAGAAAAAAAGAAGAAAGAAAGGTAATACAAAAAAGAACCTTAATGGACTTTACACTTTGTATCACTTGAGGATGTTAAGGTTGCTGATGTCTTTCAGTTAAGTCCTTAACTAACTTGCATGAATGGTTCATTAGGCTAGGTGTGTGGATTAAATACCTATATAGAGTCGGCCCGTAGTATTACCATGTCCAAGGATCGACAAAAAATATGTCCACTGAGTCGTGTTGCTAGATTGAATAGTGCATCAATGTTCGGATTTTGTGGGTATATCCATTGAAAACCCTTAGGAGACAACACTCCTCCTCCATGGAGACAAGGGCATTTTGAGTCTTAATCTAGCAATCAACTCTCCAAATAAATGCTCACTCACACTTGTCTTGATACACCTTACTAACTTATGCACGCTCTAACAAAGCATGAATGAGAGAACGAGTGCACGTACCTCACGCCAGCAATCAACAACAACAATGTAAGGAAAAGAAAAGACAAGTGCGTGAAATACTTACAAGTGATGCATGACCTAGATGGCAATTAGCCTAATCTTTTGCTTTGAGTTTTATGGTCCAAGTTGTCTTAAAAAAGGGTCATGGAAGGCTAATTAATTAACAACACTAAACCAGAGCATGCATGACATCAACAATGACAATTAACAACTACCAATAGGCAAAGGAAGCTACTAAAAAAATAGAAGTTCAAAATTGCTCACCTGAGCCGACAGTGGCGGATCCAAATCCGCCACTAGAGGATATTCTGGTCCTCAGAATTTGCCAGCACTTGTCTTAGCCTTTGTAGGTCACTCAGTCTACTTGTAGCCCCCTTCCAGTAACCAAAAGAGAAAAGAAAATGTAAAAACAAAATAAAAACCCCACTGAAATGGTGAATTCGACTACGAAAACGACACTCCCATCAACGACGCCAAAGACTTGATTGATTCAGTTATAATAACCGCAAGTGCACGACGTCGGTGAAGACACGACAAGTATGGGTCGAGTCCATAGGGAGGTGTGTCAACTCTGGAAATCAAGTGGAAAATAAAGGAGAGAGAAGTTGATTAAACTAAACTAAGCTACACTAAACTAGCAAGCAACAAACAAGGAAGATGAAAGCCAGAGGAATTGAAACTAAACTAAGTAACTATCAAAGCAAGATAAAATTCAGGAAGAACCCCCCAAGGAGTGGAGTGTGTGTACACATCTAATAAGGTGATGAATGATGCATTCAATAAGGTACAAGTGTAGATTGTGTTTTCATGCATAGGAAATACCTAATGATTGTGGCAAAACCTATCATTCCAATCACTAACCTAGTTGATTAACATGAGCATAAATAAGTTGGTTATTAGGAACCAAAACAAGCTTGGGAAATACCTAATGGTTATGGTAAAACCCATCAAGTTAAGTATTCTCTTTTAAACAAACAAGCATAAATTGACATTCATCACATATTGCAAAAGATAACATTCATCCCATTCTCCATTACGTGTATAAACAACATCTCCACCCCCAAAGGGGGATGCAAATACTCAGAACACATTAAGCTACAAACTATATTAAAAAAGAAAGACATTATAACTAATTATACTATGATTAAGAAAGCAAGCTAAGCTAAACATGCAAGCAGTAGAAAAGACAATATTAAAACAAAACTATGAAGAATTATTTTATTTACATGACTCACATTACAAGTATCATTCTACTCTACTTGAGTTTTGCTCCAAGACTTACTTTAAGTAGAGAGAATGACCACCAAGCAATTGGTGGATTACAAAGGAGGAAGATCAATTCTATTTATAGACATGAAAAAGGAAATTAGGGACAATTCCCCGATGTGGGACTAATGAAACTTCTAAAAATGAATAAAATTAACATAATACACAACCACGAAAAACTTGATGAAAATTAAATTTATACCGCAAGGTTGGTTTGAGATTTTTGGTTTTTAATTATCTAAAGCGAGAACAACAAAAACAAATTAAAAATAAAGTAAAGATGGATAGGAGTCCAGTGGGTGGAGGTTTAGATTTCGGGTTTTGATTAGAGAATTCTGAAACTTATAATAAATCACATTAGTTATAAAGCATTACATGATAAATGATTTAACATAAACTCAAGTAATCAAAATATACTAACACGAAATTAAAATAATAACGTAATTCTTCTTCTCATCACCGTAAATCCGTCACCCCCACCCTTTGGAGAGAGTTAGAAACTCATGGATGGAGGGAAGGAGAAGGGGTCCTAGAGAAACTACAAAAGAAAACTAAAAACAAGAAATAAAAGAACAAAATTTTATTACTAAAGTACAGACAAAAAACTAAGGACTAGGACCCTTGACAACATCGTTTCGGGGCTATTTATAGTCGATACAAGGGATCCCAATATATAAAAGGAAAGTACACGTGTCAATACAGCATTGGTAAAAATTTGAGCGCACGGATCAACTTTTGTGCGGCAGAATTGCCACAATTTGTACATGAGGTGAGGCGGAATCGCCACCTTTTTGACTCAGAATCGACCCGGATTTTTCCTGTGTGTTTATGGTATGTTTTAGCTGTCATTTGCGCGTCCGGATAAATTATTGCATATCTTTGGAGATCCGAGTTAATTTCTTCATATATTTGGAGATCCAAATTGATTTTTCTCTAGAACTTCTCCAAAACAATCTTTTGGTACTCGTAATTTGCAGTCGGGTCCTCGGCTTTTGCAATTAAGTCCCTGACTACTTTTGTGCTTAAGTCCATGGCCTTTTTGTAATTAGGTATTTGAATGCTTTTATGCTTGGATGAACTTCCATTTGAATCCCGATAATCTTGACTTGGTCTTTATGATAGAAATGAGTCTCTTGCACGCATTTATGCTCAGGATATGGGTAATTTGCATTCAGGTTCCTGTATTACGTAAATAAGACTAAACACATACCTTAGTAGCATTTATTGATATAAAATTAATCTAAATGAAAGACATATGATGCAATGTATGCAATGCATCAAATACCCCCACACCTAGATTTTGCTAGTCCCTAGAAAAAGAAAATATAAGAAAAATGAAAACAGGGAAATCCTAACTCACTTTCGTAGGAATCACGGTTGCACTTAGCATGTGCAACAAGCCTTTAAACCCCTGAGTTTCCTTAGAGGAAGAGTTTTGTCTCGTAAGGGTTTTCAGTTGACACACCCACAAAGTCTTAATTCAACATTTCATTAATAACTCTAAATATCTCCACCTCAACCTTATACATCTCACTTAGAATTCTTGCATACTCATTATATAAATCTAACTCATAAAGAATCTGACTTGGTCTGTGTTCGTCCAACATTCACACCACTAACCCTTCTACACATGTTATCACTTAAATTATTTTGCACGCCTCCTCTGGTTGTGAAGTATCATTCGGATCAACCATGGCATGGATCATTCTTTTAGCTTTGGGCCTTGAGTATCTTAAAGTATTTTTTTCCCGTGATTCAACACATTTGCTTGTTTTGACACTTTTACCCTTTTGCATTCGTGTAGCGAGTTTAGTCAATAATCCCGAGCTGGCAGACTCAAGTTACCGGGTTTTCAGATACCCCTACTTACCAGTGACTCGAAGGCTTGGGCTTTTGTAATCATTTTGTAAAATGTGCTTTCCTCAGTTTATTCCTTTATTATTTTTTTACTTTTATTTTCGTCAAGGCTTAATTGCTATTAGAAGTCCACACTTCCCGGTATATTTTCCTCAACCTCTGCTTTTTATCAACCACTTCAAAGATTTGATTCATCCAATTTAAGTGCATACATGTCTTAAAGGGTAATGAGTTATTTCTTTGGAACTTAGATTTATGTCATAGTTTCTACAAGCAGAACTATATAATAATGAACAAAAACTCAATGCAATTTGTACTCGGGTTTTGGTGGTTCAATCTTAAGCTATGTCATGGAACATTAAAAAAAAATTAAATTTTTTATTTATTTTTTATTTTATTTTATATTTAAAAAAACAGAATATATAAATAGATAAACACCCCCACACCTAAATTATGCATTGTCCTCAATGAATGTGAGCAAGATACTACATGGATTTATGCATGAAAAAAGAAAGATCTCACCAACGTGAAGTACAAAGGAAAGTTCATGGCTCTGTTGATGGACAAAAACCCGAATTCCCTCAAAACCTGTGAGATGCTACAGAAGGGATTCAAATACGGGGAAAAAATGGGGCCCAAATACTCTTGGAGCCACATAAAAGATGCTCACCGAAGGAGTCTTTTATTGTATTTTTTTAATATAATTATGTACAAACATAAGTTCCCATCTTCATTTGTCAAAGAACATCAAATGGGAACCTCAAAAGTGGGTCAATGCACTTGGAAAGGAAACATGACACCACGCGGGGCCAGAATACGCATGCGTGGGCCCCCTTCACAAAGAGCACCTGATGAAATGAGAGGTTCATGAATTGGACGCAAATGCGTCTCATTCAAAGGATCAAACTGAAAGAGCTTGAACCTCTCGGGAGTTTGGGAAATAAGGGGCAACGGAAGAAGAGTCTCTCCCGTTGCGGCGTTGAAGTTATGATCGTCAATCCAAACTCTCCAACCAACTGGCTGGTGCGTCGGAGCGAGGTCAAGAACCTCGTTAGGCAAGTCCGACTCACCAGGCGAACAAAAGGTGGGTCTCATACCCAAGGTATCCTCCAAGGAGCTCCTAATACCTTCATGAGCATTGTAGTTGTTTGATGTTCCATCATTTCCAAGATGATCAGGAACAATAGTGAGAGGAAAACACTCATCAGGTTGTTTGAAATTGAGGGTACTAGGGAGCTCTTGCTCCACCAGAGGTGAGTCCTTAAGAGGTATAACATGAAGATCGTGTGGCACAAGGTCCACGGGACAAGAAGATAAGGCACAATCTTGTGCCGACTCATGATGTAATTGGTCCATGTTTTTCTCAATTTGAATTGAATCCTCCACTAAGTGATCGTGAATTGAAACCCCAAGTCCCTCAGACTGACTAGGAGTTTGACTTTGAAAGATTGTGCTTTGAATTTGTGGATGTGGTGGTGGTTCGATATCAAAAGGTGAATCCTCATGTTGACACGAAAAGTTACTCTCCTCACGTTTACGTAATTGCTGCGACATTTGACTCAATTGCAGTACCATATTTTGTGTGGACTGTTGAGAGGTTTTCATGAACGTCAGGAAAGTTTGTTCCAAGGAATCAGGTATGCGGTCAACTATGAGGTCCAAGTCAGAGCTTGGGAAGTTTTGAGGTTGGGTGTTGGTGGGCTGAGAATAAGTCCAATGATTTGAAGTGGGGTGTTGGTAGAATTCTGGGTATTCGGGAGGAGGGAACTGGGGTGAAAATGAAGTATAAGAATTTGGATATGAATTGTCTCCCCACGAATCCATCACTCTCGGGTTCTACGCGGATGCGTAATGGTCATATTGAGCATTTGATCCGACATAACTAGATTGTGGTCTAGCAGTCGGTGCCTCTCTTATGTTACCCTAATATGAAGATTGCTCAGTCACACAATGAGGATTATCCCAACCATACGAAGTGTTCGACTGAGCCACCCCAGGTTGCATGGGTCCGTAATACCAGGACGAATTGTCCTGGTCCCAACAATGATATGGATGGTCGCCCATGTAACCATCCATCTTCACAAAGAACTCTAGAGTCGACCACTCTCACCACCACAAGGCTAAACTCGTAAAAAGTGCTCGACTCGACCCTAAAAACGCTACCAGAGAGTGTAAAGGGGAGGAGACTATAACATAGAAGAAGGTGAGAAGAAGATGACTCAGAGGAGAAGGGAAACTTAACTCTAAAAGATAGATGAGAGGGTTGGTCAGAAGTTTCCTAAACAAGCACGGTTCAAACAATCCTAGACCTAAGGGAGCCTAATTCTAGACGACTCCTAACTGGTTGAGTCGAATTGGCTCGCTTGATTAACCTCCCTCACTAATCAAACCAACTTGGCTAGGCAGTGTATAGCTAGTGGGGGCGCTTCCGACAGAGTCGGTGGCAATTAGACAACCACTTCGCTTTGAAGACTTACGTCAACACAAAAACAATTTCTAGACACCAAATCAAATTCGATCAGCTTCAAGTCATAACAAGTCAAACCAATCTTCTCCTTAATTGAGTCCGAGTCCTTAGGGTGCAATGTCTAATTGATTTTAATTTTAAGGCTTGGGTGACACTTTAGGATTGTGATTTGTGGGCCACGGAAAGGTGATGAAATCCCCACCGTATCTTTTCCTACGGAGTTGCCCTTAAGATAGTTTAACTTAAATCTAGCAAAGATAGTCAAACATTGGTCTTTTTAGTGGGGGCAATTGCAAGGTTGTATGCAAACTAGATTATATGCTTAAATGCAATAAAAAAAACCACGCATGTACCTTGCCTCCAGCACTCTTCAACAAGAATTAATTTGCAAGAATTTAGCAAGAATAATGCAAACAACACACTATGTGATGCATGCACTAAGTCCTTCTAATTTTGCCAATTTTTAGGTCAGAGTTGAATCATTGCCAATTATGGAATTTTGCCCTAACACGTGCAGTTCTACGAAAAGGAACTTTTCGAAAATTAAGATTTTACGAGAAAGGCAAGAAAAGTTACCTCCGCAATGCTCAGACGGGTTCGCCGCCAGCTCTCGAAACTTCCCAGATGCTCTACGCGTCCACCCAGATATGGAGACGACCTCAGAAAAAAATGAAGCCCAGATGCTTCAAATGTGCGGCGGATCCACCGCAGGTTGTACTTGAGATGCGGCGATTTCGCCGCCCTTATAGCTCCGAATGTGCCCGGATTTCGCCGCGCACTCTGTTGTCTCCAGAAACGCAAACCCAAATAGTTAGATCGCGCACACGATAAATAGAATAGAATCGAAATCACAAAAAATAAACAAAATCTTCGTCGCCTCCCCGGCAACGGTGCCAAAAACTTGATGAGAATTAAATTTATACCGCAAGTGCACGGCGTCAATGAAGACGTGGCAAATACGGGTCGAACACAAGGAGGGAGAGATCTTGTTATTTTTGTGATTTTCGATTAAGGAAGAAAGAGAGAAAAATAAGGTTGGTTTGAGATTTTTGGTTTTTAATTATCTAAAGCGAGAACAACAAAAACAAATTAAAAATAAAGTAAAGATGGATAGGAGTCCAGTGGGTGGAGGTTTAGATTTTGGGTTTTGATTAAAGAATTCTGAAACTTATAATAAATCACATTAGTTATAAAGCATTACATGATAAATGATTTAACATAAACTCAAGTAATCAAAATATACTAACACGAAATTAAAATAATAACGTAATTCTTCTTCTCATCACCCTAAATCCGTCACCCCCACCCTTTGGAGAGAGTTAGAAACTCATGGATGGAGGGAAGGAGAAGGGGTCCTAGAGAAACTACAAAAGAAAACTAAAAACAAGAAATAAAAGAACAGAATTTTATTACTAAAGTACGGACAAAAAACTAAGGACTAGGACTAGGACCCTTCATAACATCGTTTCGGGGCTATTTATAGCCGATACAAGGGATCCCAATATATAAAAGGAAAGTACACGCGTCAATACAGCATTGGTAAAAATTTGAGCGCACGGATCAACTTTTGTGCGGCGGAATCACCGCCATTTGTACATTAGGTGCGGCGGAATCACCACCTTTTTTACTCAGAATCGACCCGGATTTTTCCTGTGTGTTTATGGTATGTTTTAACTGTCATTTGCGCGTCCAGATTAATTATTGCATATCTTTGGAGATCCGAGTTAATTTCTTCATATATTTTGAGATCCAAATTGATTTTTCTCTAGAACTTCTCCAAAATAATCTTTTGGTACTCGTAATTTGCAGTCGGGTCCTCGGCTTTTGCAATTAAGTCCCTGACTACTTTTGTGCTTAAGTCCCTAGCCTTTTTGTAATTAGGTATTTGAATGCTTTTATGCTTGGATGAACTTCCATTTGAATCCCGATAATCTTGACTTGGTCTTTATGATAGAAATGAGTCTCTTGCATGCATTTATGCTCGGGATATGGGTAATTTGCATTCAGGTCCCTGTATTATGTAAATAAGACTAAACACATACCTTAGTAGCATTTATTGATATAAAATTAATCTAAATGAAAGACATATGATGCAATGTATGCAATGCATCATGGGACTAATGAAACTTCTACAAATTGATAAAAATAACATAATACACAACCACGAGAAGCTGGGTCGGATGTTGACCAAACTAGAATGTGAATTGGCTGTCTAGGGATGCCAGTTGGTCATCATTTTTGGTCGTATTTGATCCATCTTTGGTTGGCATCTTCAATGCTTCAACTGTCCACATGAGGTGCACTCGGATTGGTTGTTTGAGTATAGGCCCAAATCTAATTGTCAAAATACTCCTCATGATGGTGTGGAGTTTCTTAGTTTGCTAATTGGTTTTTTTGGCTTATATCCTGGTCATTGCTTCTTGCAGATAGGTCCATAAGTCTCATCAATCAGTCCCTTTTCTCTCATTTTGGTGATTTTGTCTACATTCTCTTCTTTATTGACTAAACCCTGAAAAATATCAAATAGCACCCGAGTTGCACAAATATGGGGTAAAATAAAAGATATATAGCATGAATGCAATGTATGATATGCTACTAATCACCTGCTATCGTCTTGATCACTCATGAAACTCACATTCAAGTAGCCCTCGGCTACTATTTCCCTTTGTCCTCTACAAACAAGAAATTTATCTTTGGTCCGGTTAAGGTACCTCAGAATATTCTTGAGCGCAGTATAACGAGCAGGACCTGCGTCGGATTAGGGACAACTTGTCCCGCTTAAAGCATACGAGACATCAGGTTTTGTGCAAGTCATCACGTACATGATCGATTCTATTGCCGAAGCATTAGGAATGTCTTTCATGTACTCTAAGTCCTTACGTGATATCGGACGTTGAGACTTCTTGAGTTGTACACCCATACTCATTGGCACATTTCCCTTTTTGGAATTTTTCATACTGAACCTCTCCAAGACCTTGTCAATGTATGTACGTTGACTTCGGTGAATGAGTCTACGGGGTCTATCTCAATATATCTTGATTCCCAAGATGTATTGATTTTCACCCATATCTTTCATTGAAAATGAAGATTTCAATGAACTTCTCGTTTGCTCTAGCAAAGGAATATGATTTCCCATGAGGAGTATGTCATCGACATATAAGATCAGAAACACTATGTGGCTCCCACTGACCTTCTTGTATATACAAGGTTCTTCCTTACTTTGTACGAAGTTAATCTTTTTAACTTCTTCTTCAAAGAGTTTGTCCCAACTTCTCGATGCTTGCTTCAATCCACAAATGAATCATTTAAGCTTGCGGTTGTACCATGTACACATCCTCCTCCAAGTTCCCGTTAAGGAACATTGTTTTAACATCCATTTGCCATATTTCATAATCATGAAATGTGGCAATAACGAGCATAATCTTAATAGACTTGAACATGGCAACCAGTGAAAACGTTTCATCATATTCACTTCCTTGAATTTGAGTGAAACCCTTTGCTATAAGCCTCGCTTAGTAGGTTGTCAAGTTCCCATCCATGTCCATCTTCCTCTTAAAAACCCATTTATTTTGAATGACTTTGTTTTCTTGAGGAAGGTCAACCAAGTCCCATACTTGATTGTCATACGTGGATTGTGTTTTGGATCCATGACACCTCGCCATAGTTTGGAGTCTTTCCTTTCCATTGCTTCTTGAAAGGTTGAGGGATCATTGATATCGAGTATCATGATTTCGTGAGGTCCCAAATACATATCGGGCTTCTTTCTCTCCCTCGTCGGTCTTTGAAGTTCTATTGGTTTCTTGTGTACTTCTTGAACTTCTTCCACAATTTCTTGAGGAATTTGTTCATGTTCACTTCTTGAACGTACGCTAGGTGGGGGTGATTGAGTTTCACTCACAATTGCTTGCGAGGGTTACTCTCTCATACTCCTACTAACCAAAGGAACCTCGGTTGGGTCTTCATGATCTTGAATGTCATCATTCACATCATGATCTTCTAGAGTATCTTGAGTTTCCTCAAGCACAATTCTACTTTCACTACTTCTTATTCTTTCAAGAAATTCATTCTCTAAGAATACGACATCCCACTCAATAATCACTCGATTGGAGGTTTCATGCCAAAAATAGTATCCTTTTGTCTCACGAGGATAACCTATACAGAAGTGTTTATCCGCTTTTGGTTTAAGTTTGGTTGACATCAATCTTCTGATGTATGCCTCAGAAATCCAAATCTTGAGAAATTTGAACTTGGGTATTTTATCATTCCAAAGCTCATATGCCATTTTCTCTACGGATTTTGATTGAACATTATTTAGTGTATAACCCGCAGTTTGTAGTGCATAGCTCCAAAAAATAAAGCAGTAATTCAGCTTGACTAATCATCGATCGAACCATGTCGAGCAATGTCCTATTTCTCCTTTCGGACACACCATTCCATTGATTCATGGTGGAGTGAGTTGTGGTGTAATATCACACTCCTTAAGGAATGAGTCGAATTCGGCACTTAACTACTCACCTCCACAATTGGTTCGTATAGATTTGATTCTCTTATTGAGTTGGTTCTCTACTTCATTCTTGAATTCCTTGAACTTGTCAAAGGATTCAATTTTGTTTCACATTAGATAAAGATAATTGTAATGGCTATAGTCATCCGTGAATGTAATAAAGTACCTATAACCATCTCTTGCACTTGTACTCATTGGACCACATACATCGGAATGTATCAAATCCATCAAGTCATTTGCTCTCGAACCTTTCTTCTTGAAAGGCCTCTTGGTCATTTTGCTCATAAGTCAAGGTTTGCATGTCTCTAATGATTTAAAATCAATAGGACCAAAAAGGTTAGCTTCCTCCAATTTCTTAATGCATTTTTCATTAATGTGACCAAGGCAATAGTCCCATAAGATTGTATCACTCACGTGAGTTGTCTTACGTCTTTTGTGATTGATGTTTAAAATTTGTCTATTATTCAATTCAAGCAAATAGAGTCCATTTCTTATAAAAGCATATGCATAGAAAATTCAATTCTTCGATAAAGATATACAAGAATTTGAAATATTTATTATAAAGTCATCCATATCTAAACACGACGTGGATATAATATTCTTTCTAATCAAAGGTACATAATAGATGTCCTTTAAACTTAAAATTAAACCACTAGATAAATGTAGATCCACGGAGCCTTGTACAGTCGCAGCGACACTTGCACCATTTCCAACCTTCAGAATCATCTCTCCTCTTGCGAGGTCCTTCCTATCCTTTAGTTGCTGCACATTAGAAACTATGTGAGCACAAGATCTGGTATCGAGTACCCAATTGTGAATGAGGTGGCTAAATAATTAACAAATATACCTATAGCCTTTTTGGGGCGTTTACGCTCAATCACTCCATTGTCAAGGTCTTCCTTGTACTTGGGGCAATTTTTTCGGATGTGTCCTTTTTCACCGCAGTGAAAGCACTCCATGTTGGGAGTTGGACATTTCAAAGAATTCCCCATTGAGGCACTTGCATGAGCACCTCCTACTCCCTTGCCCTTGATTGACATCGTTTCGGTGAATTTGTCTTTTGCTTTATTCTTGGTGATCTTTCTACTTCCACCATGGATGGCTAGGACATTCTTGTCCCTACCTTTGCCTATATCAACTTCAACCATTTTGAGAGTGTTATGAACCTCCTCAAGACTCACCCCTTTCCCACGCACATGGTAATGCATGATGAAATCCTTGTAGAATGGGTCTAGAGAGCCAAGAATCAAATCTTTTGTAATGTCATTGGGCATCGTTGAAGAGAGCTTTTCTAAGATCTGAAGATATTCTTGCATCGTGAGAAAATGCATGGACACAAATGCTCCCTCCGCCATGTGACACCTTGTTAGTGCTATGGTTGTCTTATAGTGTTCCTTCATAAACATCTTTGTGAGAGCTTTCATGATATTCTTGGGTTTTGAGTCCAAGTATTTTGCTTGAAGCGAGTCACCCATGGAGGCTAACATTAGACCGTGAACTTGGTTCGCTTGGTCTTCCCACTTTGCTAAAACCTCTTTCTCAACATCGGTTTCCTTCTCATTTAATTTGAGGATTTCACCATCTAAAATTTGAGATAGTTTTTAAAACTTCAACACGATGTTAAGCTTAAGCTGACAACTATTGAAGTTGGAGTCATCATTTGCCAATGGATGTTTCTCAATCATAGATCGTACAATAGGTTGAATGTTTGACATTTCTACAATATAATTTATAAGGGTTTACATGTCAATTTTATGTATATAAAATCTGTGCTGCAAAGAAATAAATAAATATGTCCATAATTGCAGTAATGCAAGATCCTGTCATTTATAACATAGACTAGCTAAGGGCTATCGAATATGTAACAAATTCAAGGTAAGAAACATTTTCTAATTATAACCATTTTGAAAATATGCAAACATTTGTGTTTACCAAACGCTTATGATTCTTGTCATTTTAATTAAGAGGGAATTTTTTCAATCCTCCTAAGAAAAACTCCATTTCTCAAAACCGAGCGAGGGCTCCGACTTTGTTAAGAAAACTAATTTCATTTGATATGAGATACGATTATTGGTGGCACAAATATACTTAGTGTTCACTAAGCATGAAACTCACTTCACGTACTTATTGATGGCACAACAATGGACACTTAAAGGAAATATAAAGTTATTTGGTACTTTTTGTTTTGTTTTTTTCAAGTAAAATAATCATTTAAAAAACGAATATTTTTAAAATTAGACATCAGCCTAAAACTTGATTTTAAAAATCATATGACATGTCGTAAAACTTTTAAAACACTTTAAAGAAAAATTAAAATTAAAATTGACAAAATAGTCCTATTTTCCCGATTTTCTTTGTTTCACCTTAAAGATCAGAATTAATCATTGATCTTAATAGTTAATATATTTTCTAACATTACAAACTAATGTGGGAAAATAAGAAACATAAAATCCATGATTACAATTTGATGCATCCATCAAAAATAATAAAAGGACTCGGAAAGGTCAAAAACCGAATTACTCAATTAAGAGATGGCAAACTAAATATATTAAATAGCTTAATCATTGAAAAAATGAACAAAAGCCTCCGATACCACTGTAGTATTTCGTGCTCTACACTTGTGTTTATTTTTAAAAAAAATAACAAGCATTTATAATTGAATTTCATATTTTCAACAATTTTATGTACAAAATCCCTAATTGTATTTCAATATATGTAATTAACTATTTAATATTGAACTACATTAATTGGATCATACATAAGGGATTACCAAATCCCTTTTACCAATAGGAAGATGAGTTGCACGTCAGATCGCCTCAGAATTTCTCTAAGTGTTCACCAAACTCTGAACAAAATTAGAGAGATCGGAGCTAGCCAATCAATCTCTAAATCAAGACTAGAATCTAGCTAATTACCCCTTTAATGCTCTAGGGAATTTAATCTCTCAAATACTCAACTAATAAGGGAATTTTCGGATAGATTTGGTGGAGAAATAGGGAGACGAGAATTTTTTGCATTCATGTGAACAAAGAGGACCTATTTATAAGGCTTCCTCCATGCCACATCATGTGTAACCCACTTACACATGATCCCTTGTATTTAGCTGCACTAAACCAATCATATTTCGATACGTAATCATCCCTTAACCTCCTCTAACCGAATTGGAACAAATCCAACCGATGATCAAAGAAATTCTCTTATTAATTGAGGCAAAACCGTACGCAAACGGTCGACTGAAATAGTCAACCGCTCGACCGATTAGCCAAAATTGCCATTTTTGGTCAGAGTGTGTTCCTAGTCGGTCGACCAAATCCTTACCAAGAAAGCTCTTGATAATTTCGATTCAACCACGCGTCGAACCGGTCGACCATTTCCGAATTTAAAAGTTACTGTTAAATTCGGTCAACCAGTTTCCAAAAAACGTTCGACCGTTGTTCACTGTTTTCGCCTTTATCAAATTTTGGATCAATATCCAAAAAAATCTGATCTTTGGGGTTTTAGCAATTTATATTTTATAATGTTGCAGACCACGTTATAATATGCAACATATCATCATATATTATGTCAAACATTATACACCATAATATATTTACATCTCATATAAATTTATTGATTATTCTAACAGTGCCGTAATCACGACATATTGATTTTAATATTCTACCACATGTATTTCAATACATCATATAAAATGTCAAATCAGTTCCTTGTTTCCCAGTTATGTGGTGTTACCTATAGGATGATCTAATTTATGTTGGCAATGATATAGATCACTTTATATCACAAACTATAAGCGATATCTAGCTACACATTATAATTACCAAAATAACAAAGATGTTTTGCTCACTCGAACTAAATACAATCCATTTAGTGATATGTAATATCACTTGTGTCTATCCCTTGCCTCATGATATTGAGAATATTATACAAATTAGAAATATGTCACTTTTTTATTATATATTCTTTTTTTGATCTCTCAAGTTAATTATAAATATGTAACTATACACAAGTTACATTGTGCACATTATAATTATGCTTTATCAAGGGCCCATCAATATCATTACTCAAGTCAAGAGGGGCAATGATAATCTTTTGACATATCAACTTTTTCATCACAAGTTATGTATAACCAACTAATATATTTATCAGTATACGCATTGATAGCTTTGGATAATAATCAAATCATACACTCCTTATGTGAAAAGATATAAGTCTCATATCTTAGGATTCAAGACACAGTGAAAATATTAACGACACATAACAAAAGGCTATAATGTTTCACTTGCTAGATCTATTCAATATATAAAAGTAACCATTTTCCCCTTCTATATACTCATGTCGTTAAAAATTTGTAGAGCTACAATATCTCTTTTAACCAACATGACAATCTTAACCCAGTAATCAATACCCCATGTTAATTACCATGATTGTGAATTACTTTTGTTTTATGTAAACCATTATCTTTTAGAGCTCTACAATTAATGACCAAGAGTCTCTTCCTTAACTCTTCCAAACGACGAGTAGATTAATCAAGGAACAAAATGTTCAATACAATCAATTAATAATAAAAGATATTTAAAAGTAAAACTTTTATAACACATTCCATTCATTCTTATATTTTCATGCTTAAGATTCAATTTAATTGTCCCCCTTTCTATATGATTTATCCCCCTTCATATATTAAACTATGCATGTATATAATTCTCCCTTATCAATATGCATAGTATGAATGAACTAAAGCTCAAACTCTTATCATTTCCCCCCTTTGACATCAATCAAATATAAACACTAATGGCATATGATGCAAATGTTGGAATTGCATATGTCTCCCACTTAATTAGACGATAAAACATTATATGCTCCCCCTATCAATAAGGCCTAAAAGAAATGGTGTATAACATGATATTATTAGGCATTCAATATCTCTAGATTGGAACAAATTTAAGAAGACTAAGAGGATTAAAAAGAATGTTACCCAATTTTTGATCCCCGATTTGGCATAGGTTCCAATGTACTGTCAATAGCGAGAATGACTTTATGAATTCGATCCAAATGATTTATTTGAAGCTTGGGATAAATCTATTCTTGCTTGAGCCGATCGTTACCGATCATCCTCCTTCTAAGTACCTACTTTTGGCCTTAATCCGTATTTTGATGATTTAATCAATCTAATCTTAATCACAATAAAATGTAGTGTAGCACACATAATGTATAGAAGATATATTGTATTGTGCTAACATCAACAGGTGATCAAGACTCAAGAAGAATGGAATGAAGTCAAGACATGTAATCAAAGCTATTTGAAGACATGTAAATTTACTTTATTTTTGACTCTTAGAAACTTGTGTAATTTTGAGCATACAAGAGTTCAAACTTACTCACATACACACTAGGTTCCTTCTAGAAGTCGCACACAAAATTTCACATCAATTGGACTTCAATAGATCACCCAAACCTTAGTCGCAAAACCACTAAACCAAAACCTAAACTTCCTGTGCCCGTCAGTCGACCGGAACCAGTGCCTTGTTCGACCGATTATAATAGACCTTGTAAGTGTATTTTTCCTAGCTCCACCGCTCCACCACCTTTGACTTTTGGTCAATCGTTCCCGTATTTTTTGGATTACCGTTAATCTTGGTGATTATACAACAGTCATATTCGTATAAAATCGACGATCATATTCGTATAAATTCAACCAACCCATAGAATACTATTGGCCACCGGTCCAACATTGACCTCAGAATGGTCGACCAGATGAAGACATATCTTGAGCCCAAAAGTTCCTATCTTCGGTCGAAGCACCTTTCGTTCGACTGATTACCTTTATCCTCACCAAACCCTAAACGGCCGACCGACCCAATTATTTTGTTTGACCGTTCACTTAAGTGAACTTGAGTTTTAGCCTTGCTGGTTTGACTGATGCTTAATTTAGTTCGAACGTTTCCTTACCTTTAAGGAAACGGTCGACCGGTTGCCCCGATTCGGTCTACCGTTGAGGGACAAAATTACTGAACCTTAATTTTTGTTTGTGTGTTCTTCACACCAATCACTCAATTCTTCACCAATGACAAGAAAACTTTAGGAGCTTATAAATAGAGGTCCAAAAACATTATTTAGACAACTCTCCAACTTCCAATTGTCTAATACATTAGAGAGAAATCCCCAACTCCTGAAACTCCCAATACTACACTCTAAGCCGTATACTTCCACATCTTTGAACAATTCAATATCATACTCAACGTGTGCTCAAGCTAGAGAGTGTTTGTTACACTCAAGTTCTTTGTTCAAAAGAGTAAAGGCATCGGTGAAAGCCTGAAGCATCATTCTTGGATTGTGAGAAAAGGATTCCAAGATAAGCAAGGGTTGTTCGCTAGCTTGAAGACTGTAAATGAATTGTCTCCCGGCCCTGAACGGGGAGCGGATAGTGAAGACTGTAGGATCGTAATGGCCCCTAATTCTAATCACTTTTAAGGTTAATTACCGAATTGCTTAATCAAACAAGAATGCACAGCAAAATAAAAATAAGTAAGCAAGTAATCGAAGGGAATATGCAAACCACAAACGAAGACGACATTTTTATAGAGGTTCGGCACCCACACCTGGGTCCGAGTCATCTCTTGCAAGCTCCGCTCGAATCACCAAGCTCCGCTCACGACTTCACTATCCACTCCCCGTTTCAAGCTGGGAGAGAACGCCTTTACCATCTTCAAAGTCACGAACAACCCTCGCCGAGCTTGGCTCCTCCTCTCACAATCTGAGAGGGATGCTTCGGGATTTCACCGAAACCTTTACAATGAACTTGACAGCAACAAACTTGAGTGATTCAAACACTCTCTAACTTGAGCACACTTCAGTATGATTGGAATTAAGACTAAAGTGTGGAAGTGGAGGCTTTGAGTGTTTGGATTGATCTCTCTAATGTAGGACGCAAATAAGAGTGAGAGAGTTGTCTAAACAAGGTTGGGGAACCTTTATTAATAAGCTCTAGAAGAGTTATAGACATTGTGACAAGTATAGGAAATGTTTGTGTGAAAAACACAAAATAGAAAAGTGCAGGTCACAGTTTGGGACACAAATGGTCGACCGATTTGGGTCAAACAGTCGACCGGTAGACAGTTCAGAACAAGGTACGGTTGATCGAGCAGGGAACGATCGAACGAGAACAGGCTATATATTAAGTCCACTTAAGTCAGCGGTCGAACAAATGGGTGGAACGGTCGACAAAAATCTAACAAGCACTCTAGGGTTTTAAGTTTGATCGAACAAAGTGTTTGGGATGGTCGACCAAAAATATTAGGAAGTTTGGGTTTCAAGAAAAAGGCTTGAGACGGTTGATCGAGGTCAAATTAACGGTCGACCGAGAACATGGTATTTTAAGGGTTTTGTTTGGTTTATACAAATACGACCGTTGGTATAATACGACAATTCTAATGGTCAAAAGACACGTGTAGACGGTCGACCGAGAAGGTCTAAACGATCGACGGGTCGGGCTGTTAAATTCACTATTTTGAAATAGGATCAAACGGTCGAATGAAGGCATTTCGGTCGACCGAATGGACATAAGTAGTTCTGGTTTAGTGAATTTCAGTCTAAGTTTGGGTGACCTATTGAAGTCCAAATGTTGTGAGACTTTGTGTGTGACTTCTGAGTTTAAGTTGTTTTTAACCCTTGTATGATAAATTACACAAAGTTCCTAAGACTCAAAAGAAATACAAATTACATGTCTTCAATAGCTTGATTACATGTCTTGACTTGATTTCCTTTCTTCCTTGAGTCTTGATCACTTATAGAGGTGAGCACAAATGAAATATATATGCCATGCATAATGTGTGCTACTCTACATAGATTATAATTAAGATTAGGTTGATTAAATCATCAAAACATAGATTAAGGTTAAAAAGACGATACAGACGTGAGCGGAGCTCGAAGTGTCTAGTGGAGCTTGCAAGAGAGGACGTAGGCGGGTCACCGAATCAACCTAATCCCCGTGTCAATTTGTGGTTGCTTGTTTCTTCCCTACTTTGTTTAAATTATTTTCGCTGCACATCTTGTCTGTTTAAGTAGGGATTAAGCCTAATATGATTAGATAATAATGGGCCATTACGATCCTACATTTGGTACCAGAGCATAGGTGCTAAAGTTCATCTACTTAATCGTAATTTAGCATGGCTAGCACATCTAATCATGTAGACGGTTTATGCACAACTACACTTCCGTTGCTAAATGGGTCAAACTATGATTATTGGAAGAATAGAATGAAGATCTTCTTGATTTCTATTGACCTTAAGAATTGGATGTTTCTTCAAAACCCATACACACCTCCTAAGGAAGTAGAATTGGCCACCTTAACTAGGGCTAAAATGAAAGAGATTGAAATAAACTCTAAAACCGAGAACATCTTATATTGTGACCTAAGTAAGGGAGAATATAATAGGATTAATGGGTGTGAAAGTGCATATGAGATTTGGCATAGACTTCAAATGCATCATGAGGGAAATAGTAAAACTAAAGAAACTCAATTAGTCTTCTCATGCATAAATATGAAATTTTCATTATGCAAATCAGTGAGAACATAAGCAAAATGAACATTCGCTTCACCGATATCACTAACTCTCTTTGTGTTGTTGGAAGAAAGATTAACGAAGGAGAAATGACAAGGAAGTTCCTCCGGTCACTCAACAACGAGTGGGAAGACAAGGTCGTCGCAATTGAAGAAGCACATGACCTCTCCCAACTAAAGATTGGAGAAGCTAATTGGAAACCTCATGGCGTATGAACTCCAATTGAGTCATCGAAAGGTGAAGGAAGCCTCCAAGAAGAACCCAACCTTGGCATTACAAGCAAATTCCAATGAACCAAGGATGAGAATAGAAGATGAGGACATTGAAGTCCTATCCAAAGAGTTCTTCAAATACCACAAGAAATACAAGGGAAAAATCAAGGAAAGAAGAGGTACAAGAAGATTTCTTCAAATACCTCAATAAATACAAGGGAGAAATCAAGGAAAGAAGAGGTACAAGAAGTGAAAAGAGAGAAAAAGAAAAGGAGAAGGAGAAGAGTGCAAATGAGAGAAAAGATAAGGAGAAGAAAAATGAGAGAAGGGAGAGAAGAAGGGAAAATGACGAGCAAGAGAAAAGAGAAGAATATGGAAGCTCACAGAGCAATTTGGGATGATTCTTCATCACCTTCATCGTCATCATCTTCTCTACAAAGAAGAAGGGAGGTTGCCCACACATGCTTCACGGCAATACAAGATGAAGTAGTCAGGTAGCTTCTAACTCATGGTCTAGTAGATCAACTTCTTGTTTTACTAAATCATATTCTAGTGATAGCTCATGTTCTAAACGAGAAACATATAATTTTGACGAGCTTCAAAATGCCTGATTGACATCATTTCATGCTTACATTTGTATCTTATATCCATTATCTTTCACCTAAATAATGCTATGTGACGAGTTTTATGTTTGAATTTGAGAAATAAATAGGTTTGAAGAGATGAAGCATAAAAGGACCCAAAAGCAGGGAAAATGGACTGAATTGTGAGACTTGTGGACTAAGATGCAAGGGAGAAGGACCTGAACGTAAGACCAAAGGATCAAAGAGCAAAATAGAAAACTCCACACCATCATGGGGAGTATTTTGGCAATTAGATTCGGGTCGGAGCTCCAATAAACAAAGTATATGCCTCAAAAACCGACAATGAAATCCAGAAAAGCCCACAACAAATTCCAGCCGGATCCAAAGCTTATGGACCGCCAATTGGCGGTCTGGATCTCTCTGGATCTGCTAAGATTTCGCGCGCGCATGTATTAGAGGGTGTTTATTCTATTTATGATATTTGTTTAGTCCCATACCGGGGGATTGTCCCGGATTACCTTTTTCTATGGCTATAAATAAAACTTTTCACCTTCTATTGTAATCACTTCACATATTGAGTGGCTATTCTTCCTACTGAAGTTGGGCCTTGAAGCAAACACTAAAGTAGGAGGATGCTACTTGAATTGGGAGTCATTTTTAATAAAAGTTTCTTTGTTATGTAATTTGTTTCATGTTGCTTGTTTTACTTAGTTTAATTTCATTTTATTAGTTTTAGTTGCTTAGTTAATATGCTTTCCTTGCTTAGTTTAATAATTAGTCTAATGTGTAGTGAGTAGTCCATCCCCTTTGGGGGGGTGGAGTTGATGTTCATACATGCAAAAGAGAATGGAATGAATGCTTAATATACAATGTGTTGATAAAACATGAATGTATGCTTGCTTGTTTAGGATAGAACTTATGACTTGATGACTTTTGCAAAAATAATTAGACACCTCTCATGCTTGTTTAGGTTCTGAAATAACCAGCTTGTGTATGTAAATGTTAATCAACTAGGTTAGTGAATGGATTGATAGGTTTTGCCATAACATTTAGACACTTCCTATGCATGAAAACACTACCTTTATTTATGCTTAAAGAATGTGTTCAATACCCACCTCTTTGCATGTGTGCACTCACTCCACCCCTTTGGGGTTTTCCATTTCTGAATTCCAGCACACTTATTTCGTTCTTAGTTAAGTTTTAATTCATCATTTGTTGTTCGTTTATGCATGCGTTACTTCGTAGTGTAGTATAGCGTAGATTAGGATAATCAAACTCTCTTCCCTATTTTTGCCACTTGATTTCATGCAAATGAGAGGCTGCTCACCTCCCTGTGGATGACCCGTATTTGTCACGTCTTCACCGACGCCGTGCACTTGCGGTTTAATATAAAACATTCAACAAGTTTTTGGCGGCGTTGCCGGGGAGGTGCTAGTCCAGACTCTGGTTTGGACGATTCGAGTGGATTTAATTTTTGTTTTGTAGTTTGCTTTGATTCAGGAAGCTTTGGAGCTCAAGGGAAGACGTCTGGAGAAATTTTGAGGAAAACAGGCAGCTTCAGACTGCTAGTCAGCGGCCTAAAACCGCCAACTGGCAGTCTGGTAAGCTTTGTTACTCTTGTTATTTCTTTGTCTTGTTGTATTATCTGATATAGTGATCTGGGACTCGATTTGGCATGTTTTGACTTATAGTTTGCTCCCAAATCAATAATCAATCTCCCTTTAAGCAACATGGATCTTAAAACCCAAAGCAAAAGATTAGGCATTCCTTGTTTAGGTCATGCATCATGTATTCGACTTAGGCATGTAGATTGTCTTTTCTTTTAGCTTTACTTTCGGTTGCTGAGTGCTGGCGTGAGGTACGCATTTCCTTCTCTCATTCATGCATTTCGTATGAACATGCATTAGTTAGTAGGAAGTGCATTGCAACAAGTGTGAGTTGAGCGTTTGTTTGGAGAGTTGATTGTTCGATTAGGACTCCAAAATGCTACTAAGGAGGGGCCGTCCCATATAAGATATGGTGAGGGATTTCATCACCCTTTCCTTCACCCCAAAAACCACACTAATCAAGAGCCTAATTTTAAAATCAAGTAGACATTGGCCCTAAGGATTTCGGGTGCGTTAGGAGAGTGATTTGGTCCTGACCGTCATGACCTGATCGGCGTTGCCCACTCTGTCGATAGTAGGAGAGACGAGATATCCGGATCTTGACTCACTTGCTGGGCTTTGTGGTCCTCGTCGTAGGGAGGTGAGGCGTGTTGAGGCCGTATGACCTCGTAGTTAGGCGTCGTCTAGCTGTAAGGACCTATAGCGACCTTAGGACTGTTTGAGTCTTGTTTGCTTGTGTGCTTCTACCATTACCCACCCGCCGTAGCATAAGGACTTCTTCCCTTCTCTTCTGAGTTATTTTTTCTCTCCTGTGTCCCCCCGTCTTCTCCTCTACGCACATTCTTTGTTAAAAAAAAGTTTTTTGTGTGTTCACCTTTGTGCATGCTTTCGTGGACACGAAACGAGAGTGGTCGTTTGACGAGGAACGTTGTCAACCCGGCCTCGGTGGTCGATTTCTCGATGCCTTCCTCCTCTCATGTCGCACTCAGTCCGGGTTCAATGGCTACTAATTTCAGTGAGGAGGAGCAATTGCTTGACCCACGTATTCCACCTGTGCTTCTAGTTGTCGCTCCCATACCTCTACGTGATCGATGCTACCCGAGCCGTACCGCTCTACCCTCATGCATCATATTGCCAGAGGCTAATGGGAACCATTTTGAGGTTAAAACTCAGTTTATTTCCATGCTCCCTCACTTCACTGGGAAAGGTGACCCCAATATCTTTCTCAGGGAATTTGAGGAGGTCTGTGCTATGTTCAAGCTGCAACAACTTAGCACAGACTCCATCCATCTTAGGTTTGTCCCCTTTGCGTTGAAGGATGATGCCAAGAAGTGGTTGTACAGCAACCTGGCGAATGCCTTTAGGACTTGGGATGAATTTCAATCTGCATTTCTCAAGAAATACATTCCAAATCATCGGACTCAAAAATTGAGGAACGAAATCAATTCATTCTATCAACTTGAGACCGAAACATTTCATGCATATCTAGAGAGGTTCAATGAGCTACTATCCTCATGCCCTAACCATGGCATTGGGTTGTGGCGCCTTTGTCAGATTGTTTACGAGGGTCTTCACATCCCGTCCCGGACGCTCCTTGAGTGCATGTGTCAAGGAGAGTTCTTAGGAAAGGATGAAAGGGAAGCATGAGCTTTCCTAGAAGACCTCGCTGAAAAAACCATGCAATGGGAGAGTGTGAGGAAAGCACCTGCATCATCTAGCATAGGAGCGAGGATCGCGAATGCAAACTCGACTAGATTGGGTGCCTCATTTGTTGTCGATACCACTACGTCCACCGAGGCACGCATGGCGGCCTTAATGCGCCGTGTGGATTCGATTGAGCTCCAAAACCAACAAAGTGCACCTCACATGTCCACATCTGGTCGAGTTCCCTGTCATTCATGTGGTAGAATACGTCATGTAGAAAGCGAGTGTGCGTCCAATCCTCCTGAGATGGAACATGTCAACGCCATCTATGACAAAGCTAGGAATGACCCATACTCATCATGATCTTATAATCCTGGATGGAGGAACCACCCCAATTTTTCATGGAACCAAAATAATTCTCCGGGTGGTCCTTCAAGCTCCTCTCAACCATCTAACCAATCATACCAACCTCCCATGCATGCACAATCTTATCAGCCACCCCAAGCACCAAACACCAATCAATCGGGTTTCCCAAATTCCAATAATATGGAAACCCGATTCAATTCGCTTGAGACCTTGACTCGTGGACTTGAAAACTCAATGAAAAAATTTATGTCAACCACAAGTCAAGTTCTCACTTCAAATCAGCAGCCATCAAATCCCTAAAGCTTCAGATGGGCCAATTGGCTCAGTCTGTACATGAAAGAGAGAGAGGGTCTTTTCCTAGCCAGCCTGAGGCTAACCCCCGCATGTACCAGCAACAACACATGCAAAATGAGAATGTGGTACCTCGGGGGCGGCAAATGAACCATGTGGAGGAACCTGTTCACCATGTCAAATCGTTGTGACCTTAAGGAATGGAAAACAGGTTGACAATCACATTTCCTTGCCACCACGACCACCATATATGTAGCCCCTCAACGGGAATGGTGGTGAAGATGAGGCTGCGGGTGAGGCTAATACACCAACGCCTCCTTCTCAGGCACCACATAAAACCTACCTGTCAAAAGCTCCCTATCCAAGTAGGTTAACCAAAAAGCCGAGTGACACGATAGATAAGATATTAGAGGTGTTCAAGCAAGTGAAGGTTAACATTCCCTTGTTGGATGTCATCCAACAAATACCTCAATATGCCAAAGTGTTGAAGCATCTCTGCAGAACCAAGAGGAAGACCAATGTTCCTAAGAAAGCATTCTTGGCTGCAAATGTAAGCTCACTTTTGTCCAACCCCGCCTACAAAAAATACAAGGACCCAGGGTGTCCTCATATTTCAGTGTACGATAGGGGACACTAGCATGAGTAATGTTTTTCTTGATTTAGGATCAGCGGTCAACCTCCTCCCATTTTCTGTTTATCAACAGTTAAATTTGGGAGAATTGAAACCAACTAAGATCACCCTCAAATTCGTGGATAGATCCATTCGTATTCCAAAGGGGATTATCGAGGACGTGCTTATCAAAGTTGGAGATTTTATATTTCCAGTCGATTTTGTTGTCCTCGATATCAATCCTGTTGCGAACACCCACTCTCAAATACCTTTGATTTTGGGTAGACCATTTCTGGCAACTTCCAATGCCTTGATTAATTGTAGAAATGGTCTCATGAAACTCTCATTCGGTAACATGAGTGCCGAGTTTCATGTGTTCAACTCTGGTAGGCAACAGGAGCCCATAGATCAACCTTTAAATCTCAATCTCATCCGCCAATTAGAGAAAGCACCGCAAAATCAACGAACACCCCTAACACCAATGCAACCCATTGAGAATGTTTGTGGGCCCAGCGAAAACTCATTGTCTGTCTTTGCAATGCAACAGAGTGAGCTGACATCAAACATGAATGTCGAAAAGGAGTGTTCGTTGCATGATTCAGTTGAGAGTACTACTGAGAGTGAGACACCTCATCATATGCCTATACCAGAAGGTGACTCTACCTCATGTCCCATGGCCATTGAGCCATTTGAGCTTCATATTGACTCCAACAAGGACCCACCTATGACCGAGCTTATGCTTGATCATCTAAATGATGGTGGGAGATCCTTGTTGGGTGACTTTGGGAGAAGCCCCATTCTTAGTGATGCAGGTCTGCTGCATCCATCGAATGAGCTTGAGGAACTCATTCCGATGCACCCACCTATTGGTTGGAGGGTTTTGTTTGATTAGCAACTAAACCGTAGTGAGGCAACACAACTTCACTCATTCATGTTGCCTACACCCAACCAGTATCATGAAGGGTTCGAGCCTTTCAACTTTGACCTTTCACCTCTCATGACACCTCAGACTACCGGTGAAGTTTGCCCATCTCGGCAAGTGTCTGGTCCTCATGACTTGATGTTCTCATTTGATGTTGCTTGACCAAATGATTATGAGAATATCGTTGTTGTTGTATATATCATGTTAAAAAAAAAATAAAAAAATAAAAAAAACAAATAATAAAAGACTCCATGAGTGAGCATTGATTGTTGTGGGCCCCAACCCTTGTGTACTTGGGCCCCATTTCTTCACGTATTTGTCTCCCTTCTTTAGTATCTCACAGGTTTTGAGGGAATTCGGGTTTGTATCCATCAACATGACCATGAACTTCCCTTTGTACTTCACGTTGGTGAGATCTATTCCTTTTCATGCATAAATCCATGTAGTATCTTGTTCACATTCATTGAGGACAATGCATGAAGTAGGTGTGGGGGGTGCTTTACGTGTGTACATAGTCGAGTGTTTTCTTTTGATTTTTGTTTTCTTTTGTCTGCACTGCTAGGGTCATGTTAGTGTGCTGCATTTAATATCGATATATCTGCTTGCCATGATCCTTGGGTGACTTCTCTTCTTTTGCTTGCCAAGTGCTTTAAGGTTTTCACATTTCTATCAAAATCTTCATGTGTTTGCGAAATAAAATGTTTTTGTAGGTTTTGCGTGTGTTTAGCATGTGCAAAACCGTTGAAAGGCAAAGTAAAAAGAAAGCTCCCAAAAGTGTCTTGAACTGATGCATTAGGATTTCTAGTTTACTGCCTTTAAGTCTTATCGAGTCGTTAGGATGCATCCCGGTTTTCCCTCGAGGGGTGTGTAATCATTGGGTTTCAGCACTCAAACATTTAAAGAAGTCCACCTTGAACCTAGTGAGTCAAATAATTCGTGTCTGTTAGTATAAGAAAGTTTGTCGTAGTCAAGGACTCTTAATCTCTTTTTGTGAAACTTAAGTGTAGGGGTTCTGGTTCCCATGTAGATAAATAAATAAGTGGTGTTCTCTCTTCTCGCATGACTCCTATCACTCGGGAAAGTAGGTCTGAGGGAACTTTGTGCGTGGTGCTTTCGAGTCATCTGACTTAGGATGCACCGACCGAACTCCCGTTACACGGGTGGTAGGGATTGCCCTATGTGGAGATTTGAGGTAAGGTGTACGTGATAGTATAGGTCCTCATAGGCAATGATGCATGAAACCCGATCCTAGGAGAAACAAACACCAACCAATAAAATGCTCCAAAGAAAAACAAAAAAAACGAAAAAAAACGAAAAAAAACGAAAAAATGTCAAATAAGAACCGTAATTGAATTTACACATTGTATCACATTCAGAAGTTAAGGTTGCCCATGTCTTTCACTTAAGTCCTTGAGTAACTTTCACGAATAATTCATTAGGCTAGGTGTGTGGACTGATTACATATATAGAGTCGACCCGAAGTATTACCGCGTCCCATGATCGACAATATGAGTCCAACGAGTCATGTAGTTAGATTGATTAATGCATCTTTATTCGGATTTTGTGGGTGTATCCGTTGAAAACCCTCAGGAGACAACACTCCTCCTCCTTGGCGACAAGGAGGTTTAACGGCTTGTTGCACGTGCAAAGTGCAACCGTGATTCCTACGAATGTGAGTTAAGATTTCTTGTTTTTCGTATGCCTTTTCCTTTCTTTGTTTTGCTCGGGACTAGCAAAAGTTAGGTGTGGGGGTATTTGATTGACATCATTTCATGCTTATATTTGTATCTTATATCCATTATCTTTCACCTAAACAATGCTATGTTACGAGTTTTATGTTTGAATTTCAGAAATAAATAGGTTTGAAGAGATGAAGCATAAAATGACCCAAAAGTTGGAAAAAGGACTGAATTGTGAGACCTGGGGACTAAGATGCAAGGGAGAAGGACCTGAACGTAAAAACAAAGGACCAAAGAGCAAAAGAGAAAACTCCACACCATCTTGGGGAGTATTTTGGCAATTAGATTTGGGTCAGAGCTCCAATAAATAAAGTAGATGCATCAAAGACCGACAAAGGAATACCGAAAAGCCTAGAATGAAATTTAGCCGGATCTAGATCTTATGGACCGCCAATTGGTGGTCTTGGACCGCGAATTGGCGGTCTGGATCCTTCTGAATCCGCTCAAATTTCTCCAGCACATGTATTAGAGGATGTTTAGGCTATTTTTGGTATTTGTTTAGTCCCACATCGGGGGATTGTCCCGGATTGCCTTTTTCTTTGGCTATAAATAGAACTCTTCACCTTCTATTGTAATCACTCCATATTTTGAGTGGCTGTTCTTCCTACTAGAAGTGAGGCCTTGAAGCACACACTAAAGTAGGAGGATGCTACTTGAAATGTGAGTCACTTTAATAAAAGTTTCTATATTATGTTGTTTGTTTCATATTTTTTGCTTTACTTTATTTAATTTCATTTAATTAGTTTTAGTAGCTTAGTTAATGTGCTTTCCTTGCTTAGTTTAATAATTTGTCTAATGTGTAGTGAGTAGTTCCATCCCCTTTGAGGGGTGGAGTAGTTGTACATACATGCAAATGAGAATGGAATGAATGCTTTATTTGCAATGTGTTCATAAAACATGAATGTATGCTTGCTTGTTTAGGATAGAATTTATAACTTGATGAGTTTTGCCAAAATGATTAGACACCTCTCATGCTTGTTTAGGTTCTGAAATAAAGAACTTGTATATGTAAATGTTAATCAACTGGGTTGGTGAATAGATTGATAGGTTTTGCTATAACATTTAGACACTTCCTATGCATAATAACACCATCTTCATTTGTGCTTAAAGAATGGGTTCAACACCCTCCTCTTTGCATGTGTGCACTCACTCCACCCCTTAGGGGTTTTCCATTTCTGAATTCCAGCACTCTTCGTTCGTTCTTAGTTAAGTTTTAGTTAATCGTTTGTTGTTTTCTTTCGCATTTCACACTTCGTAGTGTAGCGTAGCGTAGCATAATCAACTCTCTTCTCCATTTTTTCGCCACTTGATTTCTGATAAACAAGAGGCTGCTCACCTCCATGAGGACGATCCGTATTTGCCACTACTTCAACGCGACCGTGCACTTGTGGTTTAATATAAAACTTTCAACACACCCCTCATGACACCTCCGAGTACCAGTGAAGTTTGCCCATCTCGGCAAGTCTCTGGTCCTCATAACTCGATATTCTCATTTGATGTTCCTTGACCAAACGATTATGAGAATATCTTTGTTGATGTATATACCTTGTAAAAAAATGTGTGTAACAATAGACTCAATGAGCGAGCATTGATTGTTGTGGGCCCCAACGCTTGTGTACTTCGGCCCCATTTCTTCACGTATTTGTCTCCCTTCTTCAGTATCTCACAGGTTTTGAGGGAATTCGGGTTTGTGTCCATCACTATAACCATGAATTTCCTGTTGCGCTTCATGTTGGTGAGATCTTCCCTTTTTCATGCATATAGTCATGTAGTATCATGCTCACATTCATTGAGGACAATGCATGAAGTAGGTGTGTGTGTGTGGGGGGGGGTGTTTTACGTGTGTACATAGTCGAGTCTTCCTTTGATTTTGTTTTATTTTGTGTGCATTGTTAGGGTCATGTTAGTGTGCTGCATTTAATATCGATATATCTGATTGTCATCATCCTTGGGTGACTTGTCTTCTTTTGCTTCCCTAGTGCTTTAAAGTTTTCACATTTCTTTCAAAATCTTCATGTATCACATTCAGAAGTTAAGGTTGCCCATATCTTTCACTTATGTCCTTAACTAACTTTCACGAATAATTCATTAGGCTAGGTATGTTGACCGATTACATATATAGAGTCGACCCGTAGTTTTACCGCGTCCCATGATCGACAAAATAAGTCCAACGAGTCATGTAGCTAGATTGATTAATGCATATTTGTTCGGATTTTGTGGGTGTATCCGCTGAAAACCCTCAGGAGACAACACTCCTCCTCCTTGGCGACAAAGAGGTTTAACGGCTTGATGCACGTGCTAAGTGCAACCGTGATTCCTACGTAAGTGAGTTAGGATTTCTTGTTTTTTCGTATGCTTTTCTCTTTCTTTGTTTTGCTCGGCACTTGCAAAAGTTAGGTGTTGAGGTATTTGATTGACATCATTTCATGATCACATTTGTATCTTATATCCATTATCTTTCACCTAAACAATGCTATGTGACGAGTTTTATGTTTGAATTTCAGAAATAAATAGGTTTGAAGAGATGAAGCATAATTGGTGGTCTGGATCCAAAGCTTATGGACCATTAATTGGTGGTCTGGATCTCTCTGGATCCGTTAAGATTTCGCGGGCACTTGTATTAGAGGGTGTTTATTCTATTTCTGGTATTTGTTTAGTCCCATATCGGGGTATTGTCCCAGATTACATTTTTCTATGACTATAAATAGAACTCTTCACCTTCTATTGTAATCACTTCACATTTTGAGTGGCTATTCATCCTACTAAAGTGAGGCCTTGAAGCAAACACTAAAGTAGGAGGATGCTACTTGAATTGTGAGTCATTTTTAATAAAAGTTTCTTTGTTATGTTATTTGTTTCATGTTGCTTGTTTTACTTAGTTTAATTTCATTTCATTAGTTTTAGTAGCTTAGTTAATATGCTTTCCTTGCTTAGTTTAATAATTAGTCTAATGTGTAGTGAGTAATCCATCCCCTTTGGGGGTGGAGTTGACGTTCATATATGCAAAAGAGAATGGAATGAATGCTTTATACACAATGTGTTGATAAAACATGAATGTATGCTTGCTTATTTAGGATAGAACTTATGACTTGATGAGTTTTGCCAAAATGATTAGACACCTCTCATGCTTGTTTAGGTTCTGAAATAACCTGCTTGTGTATGTAAATGTTAATCAACTAGGTTAGTGAATGGATTGATAGGTTTTGCCATAACATTTAGACACTTCCTATGCATGAAAACACTACCTTTATTTGTGCTTAAAGAATGTGTTCAACACCCACCTCTTTGCATGTGTGCACTCACTCCACCCCTTAGGGTTTTCCATTTCTAAATTCCAGCACACTTTTTTCGTTCTTACTTAAGTTTTAGTTCATTGTTTGTTGTTCGTTTATGCATGCGTTACTTCGTAGTGTAGTATAGCGTAGATTAGGATAATCAAACTCTCTTCCCTATTTTTGCCACTTGATTTGTGCAAACGAGAGGCTGCTCACCTCCCTCTGGATGACCCGTATTTGCCACGTCTTTACCGACACCGTGCACTTGTGGTTTAATATAAAACGTTCAACAATGCCTTTCATGATGTAGCTAAACAATATGAGATCGTATGTGATAAGAATAAGAATTATAGAAAGACTATAAATGATCTCCAATGCGAAATAGAAATAATCATGGATGAGAAAAATGAGGTGTTTGCTAGACATGAAAAACAAGCATTATAACTTAGTAGTCTAAATGCAACACCTATTGATATTGAACAACAGATCTTAGAGCTTCTAATGTGCAATTAAGAAAAGATCTAGAAATGTTCACTAATGGAACAAAAATGCTTGATAAACATGGTATAGTATACAATTCATCTCATGCTAAAAACCATGTTTCTTACACTACTTTAAATGGAAAGCATTTTTTTTGTGAATCAAAGTTCTCAAGTGTGTGGGCTCCCAAAACCTAAATGGTTGCAGTTCCTAAAGCTAATTTTCAAGGACCTAAAGTTGTTTGGGTACCTAATTTTACACTTATAGGTACTTAGAGAAGCATGGGAGATCGGTAGTGACCGACCTAGCTTGGAATGTCAAATTCAAAGCCGGTTGCACTATCGAAAGGAGAATTGGAACCACAATTGAGGAATGCAAGTTCGGTATCAATCTTAATCCTCCTAAGCATATAGATTTGGTTCCAATATGAAATTGAATGCTTAATAGTCATATCTTTTATCTCATTCATTGATCAATTAGGACAAGCTTAATGTACCTCATTAAGGGGGAGAAAAATGAATTTGATGCCTAATTTATATTTTATTCATTGCATATCTTAAAAGGGGGAGAAAAACATCACATGCTTATATGTCCATATTTAATTGATGTTAAAAGGGGAGAAGATTTGAGCTTAATTGACATGTCCTATGCATATTGATAGAGTGAGCTTAATGAATATCTTTTAGATGTGTAATGAATTGCAAACTTAAGGGGGAGCAAATTCATTACATTAGATAAGGGGTGAAGAAATAGGACATCTCAGGTTTACATGTATTGATTTTTTGATTGATGTCAAAGGAGGAGAGGAAACTTGAAATTGAAATTAATTGGATAAAACTAAGCACATCCATAGGGGGAGCATCTTATATGCATAGTTTACATCTCAAAATTTCAATTATCAAGATATAGGTTGCCATCATCAAAAGGGGGAGATTGTTGGCTTTTGGGCATTAATCCGTATTTTGATGATCCTTTGTAAATCCTCGTGTGCATTTGTGGTTTGCTTGTTTCTTCCCTACTTTGTTTAAATTGTTTCGGCTGCACATCTTGTTTGTTTAATTAGGAATTAAGCCTAATTTGATTAGATGATTAGGGGCCATTACGATCGTAGACCTACAAGTAAAGATTTTGGTACCTAAACCATTTTGGTGTTTGGTGCCCAAACACTTGAGGAACTTTTATTCACAAAGAAATTCTTTCCATTGAAAGTAGTATGAATGACATGGTTTTTGTTATTATTAACGGTGTATCCTAAACCATGTTTGTTCAAGGATTGTCTTTGACTACCGATTAACATATCGAGCATTTCCTTTAGTGAATCTTTCAAGAAATTTTTGTAATTAAGCTTTTTTAGCAATAAGATCGTGTGCATCACTACATGAGGATGTTACATTTAGAGTTGAAATTTCATCAATCAAACAAGATTTCTCTAATTCAACTTTATCAATACTAGCAGGAAAATCATTTTTCTCATTCATTCATGATTGAATTTGGCATTGTAACTCATTGAAGTTCTTTCTAGCAAGTTTGTTCTTTTAAAAAAATTGTTCAAAATTTTCAAGTAGCTCATAGAATTAAATTTGAAGTTCATTACATTAATTGGAAGCATGAATTGAGGTAGAAGATACCTCACTTTCCTCATCTTCCTTCCATAAAGCACACGAAGGCAATTTCATTTATTTGATGGATGTTGTTCATTCATCCCACATTGCTTTGAGAGCCTTCTTGTTCTTGTTCTTGTTTTCTTTTTCTCTTCTTCTTTTCTTTTCTCGTTTTTTCTTTCTTTCTTGAGAAGCACCTGGAATTTTTGAGGCACCAACTCCACTTCAATATCACTCTCTCTTTTGTTGGAGTTGGTGATAGCATGTAGCGCCAACAAATTTCTTGGCTTCCTTCTCCTTGTAGTCTTTTATTTGTATCCCAAATGCCATGAGAGTACCCATAAGCTCCTCAACCGACAATTTGGTGAGATCTTGTGCTTCCTCGATAACGGTTGTCTTTGTTGGCTAATAATCGTTAATCCATTTTGATAATTAATCAACATATTAATAAACACATGTATCAATTAAAAGATCATTGCTTGCATATACTTGTATTATCTAACGTTCCAGGAACCAATTTTGAGTTGAATTGCGAGATGAAGATTGAAGCGTAGCAAGGTTTATATTCTATGTATTTAGGTTACAAATGTAACTTTGCACTTGAAATCTTTGATTCATTGCATTTCATGACACTTAGAAAACCTATAGAAGTCTCACATAACATTCCAATTGTCTTAGACTTCAATAGAAAATCATCGAAACTCATTAGAAACCTAGAATAGGAAATCTACACTCAAACGGTCGACCGGTAGAACCATTTGGTTCGACCAGATTTCAACAGACTATCCCAGAAATCTTATTTTGTCCAAACGGTCGACCGACTTACATTTCCAGTTCGATCGTGCCTTCAAAATGTATTGTCAGTCTGAAATCGGTCGACCGGCATAAACATTTTGTTCGACCATTTCTTCAATCTATTTTGACTGTCTAAAATCGGTCGACCGAAACACTTGTTTTGTTCGACCGTCTCACTTTGTCGAGTGATAGGACATAGTTCATCCTTTACAATTCTTTCAACCTATCAGTTGTTGACACGTGTCCTGGTTAGTGAGACGTTTGGTCGACCGAAACTTAGTTTTTGTTCGACCGATTGCATTTTCGTATTCGTATTGAATATGACCGTTATACTTGCCGTGTACTCCAACGGTCGTATACACATTTCTCACCTAAGCCCTCTTTTGGATTTGGTCTTCCGGTCGACCGAAAGTTCCTTAACGGTCGACCGAATCTTGAAATTTTCTCAGACCTATTTTTACAGGGAGTTTTCGGTCGAACCCTCAATTCATTCTGTTCGACCGATTGCATTTGGTTTTACCTTGCCTAAAATCCAACACATCAAATGGTCGACCGAAAGTCTCTTCACGCTCGACCGATACTTACATCTTTTCCAGATCAAGTCCTACTGGTCACCAGTTCGACTGATCACTTAAGTTCTAGCCAAATTGGACTGACCGTTTGCATCTTCACTCGACCGAACCTTGTACTGTTGCATTCCGGTTGATCGTGTCATACGATCCAGTCGACCGTTCGGGTCCTGAAATGTGTCCTGTCACTTCCTGACTTGTGTTTTCTTGCATAACTTCTTACCATGTCAATCCCAACGGCTAGAACTAGTTTAGAGCTTATAAATAGACCTGAGAACACTCATCTAACATCACCAATCTTTCTCCAAGCTGAAATCTCATTAATACTTTCATATTTACTCTATGCTCACATCTTTTCACTTGAAATCACCATCCTTTGATTGCATCATTCATTTCAAGTGCTCAAGAATAGTTGCTGAAGTAAAAGTCTTCAAGAGTTGTACTATGCTTCCGGAGTGAAGCTCTTCTTGGATTGTGAGAAGGTGGTCCAAGCTAGGCGAGGGTGTTCGCAAAGCTTGTGGTGTACAAGGGTGATCTCGGCCCCCAACGGATATCGGATTAGTTGAGGACGCCAAGTTGCTCGAGTAAGAGCAATTCGTAAGAGAGGACTAGGATCCGGTGGTTGGATGCAAACCTCTATACATCCGGATTTGTAAATGAAACTTACCCAAACCATGAGTTTAAACTTAAGAAGGCTCTTCATGGCCTTAAACAAGCTCCTAGAGCTTGGTATGAGCGGTTGAAGAACTTCTTAATCGACAAAGTTTTTTGTGTGGGTAAAGTGGATACCACTCTCTTTGTTAAAACTTATGATCATGATTTACTAGTGGTACAAATTTATGTTGATGATATAACTTTTGGTGTAAGTAATCCGCGTCTTTGCAAAGAATTTTCCAAGTCTATGCAAGAGGAGTTCGAGATGAGCTTAATTGGTGAACTAAATTTCTTTCTCGGACTCCAAATTAAGCAAACTCAAGATGGGAACTTCATACACCAAGAAAAGTACACAAGAGAACTCCTAAAACACTTTGGTCTTGAATATAGCAAGCCACCCAACACTCCTATGAGCACTAGCACCAAGTTGGACAAAGATGAAAATGGCAAGGAGGTGCATATCAAGAAATATCGAGGTATGATAGGATCCTTGCTTTATCTTACCGCTAGTCGTCCGGATATTATGTTTTCCGTGTGTTTATGTGCTCATTTTGATTCTTGTCCAAAGGAATCTCATTTCAATGCTTTAAAATGTATTTTTCGCTATCTTAAAGGATATCAAGATTTTGGTTTGTTTTACCCCCAAAGACTAGGGATTTTGATCTTGTTGCCTATAGCGATGCCAACTATGCCGGTTGCATTTTAGATCGTAAAAGCACTAGTGGAACTTTCCAATTCTTGAGAAAATCGCTTGTCTCTTGGTTTAGTAAGAAACAAAATAGTGTTGCATTGTCGACAACCGAGGCCGAATATATTGTCGTCGGTCGTGCATGTGCACAAGTCTTGTGGATGAGGCAAACCCTCAAAGACTTGAAACTTGAGTTTCAAACTACTATAGTTTGTGATAATACAAGTGCAATAAATCTTTCAAAAAATCCCATATTGCATTCTCGAACTAAACACATTGAGGTAAGACATCACTTTCTTAGAGATCATGCAACAAAAGAAGACATTAAGCTTGTATTTGTTCCCACAAATGATTAACTTGCGGACATCTTTACAAAACCTTTAAATGTTGATCAATTCTATCACATAATACTAAATCTAGGCATGTGCAATGTAAATGACATATAACTTGGATATTTCATGCCACACTTTCAAAATTTGCTACAGGATTGCGGTTTCATTTCAAGCTTTTTGTGGATTTTTGGTGTGTTTTTCAACTGTTGGTTCTTTCAGACGTTGTTCGGTCGACCCGAAATCAAGTTTCGTTCGACCGTATTACTTTGCTGCAAGTCCGTTTTTAAAATTTTGTCTCCATCGGTCGACCAAAATATTGTGTTCGTTCGACTGGTTCGTTTGGTGTGTTGATCTTGTTTTCCCTGGTGTGTTTCGGTCGACCGCATATTTTTGCTCCGTTCGACCGTTTCTCTTCCGATCTTTCTGAGTTAAGTTCACTTAAGTGTCCGGTCAAACCATTCTGAGTTTCGGTCGACCGTGCATTTTTTTGTCCAACCGAAAATCACCCAGCACCTTTCCTTGTTTCACACTCTTTCTTCGGTCGACCGACAGTCTCTTTTCGTTCGACCGATAAGCGATAGTGTGTGCCCTGGTCTTTCACACTTTCCTCTCAGTCGACCGACTCTTTATTCTCGTCCGATCGTTTTTGACCAGAGGTTGTGTGGTCGTGGGGTTAATTTTTTTAACCCACCGGTCGACCAATGCATCCGAACGGTCCACCGTTTGTATCATTTCAACACCTTTTTAGGGCAATTACAAGGCTTTCCCCTTCACTTTTACCTTTCCTCTCATAAAACCCTAAGTGCCGCCCCTCCGCTTTCGGTCGACCGCCCGCTCTTTCCAGCCTTCCTCCACCCATTCTGGCCGTCCCACACCTCCTTTTTTTCGTGTCTCCAACATTTCTTCTCTTATGGGTCGCTCAAAGATGTCCGTATCCAAGAAACAAACTACTCCGGAGGTGGTTACCGAGCGTCACACCAAGAAGAAACAACATTCTCAACCCTCGTCCTCTCGTGCTCTGGCTCCTCCAGTTCAATCTTTGCTTCATTTCTTTCCAGTCGAAGATGACGCTCAAAAGGCGTGGGATGAAGTCTTATCGGTTGCAAACCTCATCCCGTGTCGCAAGGTTGAGGTAGCCGACTTTGAAAATTTCTCTTTAAAATCCTTTTTAGATGCAAATAAACTCACTTTCTCTCACACTATTTTTGCATCTAAACCCTATTATCCTTTTCTTGTGCAACAATTTTCTTTCAATCTTAGAAAAGCCCCCCATAGGCATGTCTTAACTACCTTAATCTATGGGATTGAATATAGGATCACACCTGAATTGTTGTCTGAAACTCTAGGTTTCGAGTTGAGGGGAACTAATATTTATCGTGACTATCCTCAAGGTGCTCTCCCCGGTACCTAGTTAGAGAAAATCGTTGATGAGTTATATGCCATTCCACCACCTCGGGTAAACGGTCGATTCAAACACAATACTTCTCTTTTACATCCTTTACCCAGGATTCTTGCCCAAATCGTGTCTTACAACCTCTATCCAAAATTCGGTCACCATAATGAAATATCTAATATGGCTCTTATGTGCATCTATTGCATTTATAAGAAAATTTTGGTGGATTGGCCTAGTTTCATGATCTCGTACATGTGACATCGTAGTAGATCGTATCTTCCCTACCCTATGTGGCTTTCTGTCCTATTTGAAATATGGAATATCGATGTTGATGCTTTTCCCTCTTTGGTCTACAAATTTCCTATCTGTAAGACCACCCTTTCCAAAATAAAAATGCATTCCTCTTCCTTCGCCACCACATTGCTTTGCTGAGGAATCAGATGAAGAAGAAGAAGAAGAGGAGGCGTCTGAAGATCCGAGGTGGATGACTCGTCATGTCCCTCTTGACTCTAGCTCTTGGTGGGGTGAGGGAGACTCCGAAGCATGGTCTCAAGGGCAGTGGTCAGCTTCCACTTCCATTGATCTCCATTGCTTTCAGCACCTGTCTGATCATGTTATTGCTTTTGAGGCCTCCACATCTGCTAGGTTTGATTCGCTTGAGGCGTCTTCTACTGCTCGTATGGATGCGCTTGAGGCTTCCTCTCTTGCTCGTCATGATGCCACATTTGCTCAACTAAGTCGTATTGAAGCCTCTCTTGATTCTCTATCCTCGCTGCTTCGTGATCAGAGGCTTGGGTGATTTAGTGTTGTTTTGTGGCGTGTGTGCTGTTTTTCAGTTGCTTTGAACTTCAGTTTATGATGTAGTTGCTTCAACATTTGCTTATTGATGTATTTTGTTTTGAACTTATTGTATTATTTGCTTTCGAAGATGACCTTTGGTTGTTTGTTTTGAACTCTACGTTAAATGCATGGTCTATTATTGTCTCTCTTTTTGGCTAAATATTTTTGTTTCTGTTACTCTATCTCATGATTACGCTTGAATTGAATATCATATTATCTCAGAACTCTTTTTGATTATGCCATAGGGGGGGAAATTAATACATGCTTATAGATAGAGGGAGCTATAAGATAGGGGGAGCTTTAGATATTGGTTATTAATGATAAAATTTAAATTCAAACATGTATTTATATTGATAAGTTGTCATCATCAAAAAAGGGAGATTGTTGGTTTTTTGGCTAATAATCGTTAATCCGTTTTGATAACTATTCAACATATCAATATACACATGTATCAATTAAAAGATCATTGGTTCCATATACTTGTATTATCTAACGTTTCAGGAACCAATTTTGAGTTGAATTGAGAGATGAAGATTGAAGCGTAGCAAGGTTTATATTCTATGTATTTAGGCTACAAATGTAACTTGGCACTTGAAATCTTTGATTCATTGCATTGCATGACACTTAGAAAACCTATAGAAGTCTCACATAACATTCCAATTATCTTAGACTTCAATAGAAAATCATCGAAACTCATTAGAAACCTAGAACAGGAAATCTACACTCAAACGGTCGACCGCTAGAACCATTTGATTCGACCGAATTTCAACTGACTATCCCAGAAATCTTATTTTGTCCAAAATGGTCGACCGACCTACATTTCCAGTTCGACCGTGCCTTCAATATGTTTTGCCTGTCAAAAATCGGTCGACCGGTATATACATTTTGTTCGACCGTTTCTTCAATCTATTTTGACTGTCTAAAATCGGTCGACCGAAATACTTGTTTTGTTCGACCGTCTCACTTTGTCGAGTGATAGGACGTAGTTCATCCTTTACGATTCCTTCAACGTATCAGTTGTTCACACGTGTCCTGGTTAGTGAGACGTTCGGTCTACCGAAACTTAGTTTTTGTTCGACCGATTGCATTTTTGTATTCGTATTAAATATGACCGTTATACTTGTCGTGTACTCCAACGGTCGTATACACATTTCTCACCTAACCCCTCTTTTGGATTTGGTCTTCCGGTCGACCGAAAGTTCCTTAACGGTCGACCAAATTTTGAAAACTTCTCAGACCCATTTTTACAGAGAGATTTCGGTCGAACCCTCAATTCATTCTGTTCGACCGATTGCATTTGGTTTTACCTTGTCTAAAATCCAACACATCAAACGGTCGACCGAAACTCTCTTCACGGTCGACCGATACTTACATCTTTTCCAGATCAAGTCCTACTGGTCGCTTTCGGTCGAACTGCTGATCTTTTGCTTTTGTATTAAACAAGTAGGAGTAGGGGTCCTTTTATAGTCTCCCAAAACATCCTTATCAAGAGCTATTCTTTAGCCATGATCTCTTGCTTATTCTCTTCCAAAATTAATCTCTAATTTCCACATAAGCACCCTAAAAAATGTTTTAATTAAATCTGGAATTAATCCACCCATGATTTAATTAATCTCTTAAAAATTCAGGCAGAATCGTTCTTGTTCGGTAGACCGAGAATTATTCAGTCAGCTGAACCGTTCGGTTATAACACGTGTTCAGTGCACCGTGAGCTAGACGGTCCACCGAATCCTTATGAGAAAAATTCCCTGGAAAAATTCGGACGAACCACGTCTTTTACTCGGTCTACCGTTGACTCACCAGAATCGTTCCTAGGACATAGTCATCGGATGACCGTGCCACATTCGGTCTACCAAAAATACCACTTCTCGGTTGACCGTGCACACTTGGTTAACCGAACCCGATTGTCCAGGCACTCCAGACAATTTCGGTCAACCAATTGCGCTTACCCGTTCCCTATTCGGTTAACCGATCCGAAGATACTCGGTCGACCGAACCATGAACGGTTCACCGTATTTGACCCCGATTTTGCCTTTGTCAAATTTTGGATTTATTTCCAACAAAATTTGATCTTTTGGGGGTTTTAGCAAATTGACATCTTATATAATATATTATCATATGTAATATTAAATTATTACACCCCATAATATATACCTCATATGAACGGTTGATGTTATGATTTTCATGACATATTGATTTTATTCGTTCACCACATGTGTCCCATTTTCATATGAAACCCGACACATCATATGAACTTAAAATCAACCTTCTTGTTTCCCATTTTTGTGGTGTGACCTATAGAAGGATCTAAGCCAAATTGACTGCGATATTAAACACTTAATATCTCAAACTATAAGCGGAATCTAGCTACACATTATAGTTACCCAATTAGCGTAGATGTCTTTGTTCCACCCGAACTAAAACACGATCCATTCAGTGATGTAAGTGCACCACTTGTATCCTTCCCTGACCTCGTGATATTAAGAATATATACAAAGTAGAAATGTGTCATCTTTGTATTATATTCATTTATTGATCTCTCTAAGCTAATTATAACTATGTAACTTAACTAAAGTTACATTGTGCACATTATAATTTTGCTTTATCAAGGGGCCCACTAATATCATCACTCAATTAAGAGGGGCAATGATAATCGTTTGACTAGCTATCTTTTCCAGCACAAGTCATTCTCAACCAACTGTTGCCTTTATCACTACACTCATTGATAACTTTTGACAATAATAAAATTAAGCACTTCTTGAGTGAAAAGATATAAGTCTCATATCTTAGGATCCAAGACACAGTAAAAACATTAATGACACGAAACACAATTCCATAATGTTTTACTTCTTAGTTCTATTCAATATATAAAAGAAATCTTTTCCTCTTTCATATACTCGTGTCGTCAATTATTTGTAGAGCTACAACAATCGATGACCAACACGACAATCTTATCTCGGTAATTAATGTTCCATGTTAATTACCATATTGTGAATAACTTTTGATTTATGTAAACCATTATCTTTTAGAGCTCTACGGTTAAGGACCAAGCGCCTCTTCCTTAACACTTCCAAAAGACGAATACCATAATCAAGGAACAAAATGCTTGCACATTCAATTCATAATAATTGACATATAAAAGAAAACTTTTAGAACACATTCCTTTCAAGTAGATCCTACAGTCTTCTTCCCATTTGTCAGTGAGTGATTGGAGAATCTTTCAAGTCATTTCTCCATCGCTAAAGTTTTGCCAAGAGCTTTGAGAGAGTTAATGATCTCGGTGAAGTGAGTGTGCATCTTGCTTATGTTTTCACTGGATGGCATACAAAAAGTTCATATTTATGCTTGAGTAAATTTATTGTAGTTTCTTTCATCCTACTAGAACCCTCATGATGCATTTCTAGTGTATACCTAGGCCTGGCAATCGTGTTGTATCATGTACTTTTGTGTCGTGTTTTTCGTATGTATTTAGGCATATTACCAAACACAAACACGACACATATTGAGTTCGTGTCTCATTCTTGAAACACGAACATGATACGCATAATTTAGTGTACATTTTGTTTACACATGAAACACACACGAAACTACCATATAAATTATTATTTTTAATGGGCAAGCAAGCTTACTAAATTTAACAAATGAAAGTAGTGGCCAGTTTCATATATAGGGTCGGAGTGGTCAGTTTCAAACATTTTTGATGTGGGTCTAAACATTTTTCCAAACACAGACTCACATGTTAAAAGCATGATTAACATGACGTTTCGTTTATTAATCAAAACACAGGATATTGTAGTGGTTTATCAAGATGTATGTCTGCGTTGAAGCCTCAGTTTGAATCCCGAGTTCCACATTTTGTAGGTGAAATTTTTGACAAGGGTCATCAACAATTGGAGCAGAACTTCACCACTGAGCTACAATGTTATTAATGTAATGTGTATTTTGTGTACTTTCGAGTACCCGACAAGTGAGACACGAAAACGACGTGATTTTTTGTGTGTACCGCTAACACGACAAGAACATGACACGAAACACGAAATCAGTAAACCCCAACGTGGATTTTTCATGTCGTGTTTTCGTGTTCCATGTTCGTGTCAAATTGGCAGGACTACATATATCATATGCACCATCACAATCTCTTACTCTATTGTATTCTCCCTCATTTATGTGACAATACAAAACATTCATAATGTGGGAATTCATGTCTACTTCCTTAATTTTGGCTCTAGTTACGGACAAGATTTCTCATCATTAGGAGGTATGTATGGGGTTAAGAGAAATGTCTAATACTTCAAATCATTGGATTGCAAATAAATTCCCATTTTTTCTTCCATTGGTTATAATTTGAGTCATTAAACAAAGGTGGTCTAGTTGTAGACAAACCATCATAATGATTAGAGGTAGATGTCACACTAAACTACGATTAAGAAGATAAAATTAGGAACTTAATGCTCTGATCCCAATTGTTAAGATAGATGACCCCTTTAATCTCTAACTAAATGCGGAATTAAACAATAAATTAACGGATTAAAGACTTGCAAACAACAAATAAAGACTCCAGAAATTTCGTGAGGTTTGGCATCACACTCGGTCATAGTCCTTCTCGCAAGCCCTCTAGTACTACGAGCCTCGCTTAGGGTTCCACTAAGAAATCTCCGTTATGGGACAAATTATCGTCTTTACAACACCGAGCCTCGCGAACAATCCTCACCTCGCTCGTGTCTCCTCTCAGAACCCGAGAGGGAGTGATGAGATTTTTATTTATACCGCAAGTGCACGGCGTCAATGAAGATGTGACAAGTACGGGTCGAACACAAGGAGGGAGAGATTTGTTATTTGTGTGATTTTCGAGTAGGGGAAAGAAGGAGAGAAGAATAAGTTTGGTTTTGAGATTTTTGGGTTTTAATTTTCTAAAGCATGAACAAAGATGGTGAGTTCCGTTGGGTGGAGGTTTAGATGTCGGGTTTAGATTAGAGAATTCTGAAACTTATAATAAATCATATTAGTTATGAAGCATTACATGATAAATGATTTAACACAAACTCAAGTAATCAAAATATACTAACACGAACTTAAAATAATAACTTTATTCTTCTTCTCTTCACCCTAAATCCGTCACCTCCACCCTTTGGAAAGAGTTAGAAACTCATGGATGGGAGGAAGGAGAAGGGGTCCTAGAGGAATTACAAAAGAAAACTAAAAACAAGAAATAAAACAACAGAATTTTATTAAACTAAGGAATAAAAACTAGAACATAAGCTAAGGACCATCACAACATCGTTTCAGGGATATTTATAGCCGATACAAGGGACTTAGGTATAAAATAGGAAAGTACACGCGTCAACACACAACCGGTAAAAATTTTAGAACATGGATCTAATTTGGTGCGGCGGATTCGCCACCTTTTTAGCTCCAATTTAATCCGGATTTTTCCTGTGTGTTTATGGTATGATTTCAATATCCTTTGCGCATCTGGATTGATTCTTTCCTTTCTTTTGAGCTCCGACTTTATTTCTTTATATATTTGGAGATCCACATTGATTTTTCTTTAGATTTTCTCCATAATAATAAAAGCTACTCGTAATTTGCAATTAGGTCCTTGGCCGTTTGCAATTAAGTCATTGTCTACTTTTGTGCTTAAGTCCTTGTCCTTTTTGTAATTAGGTCTTGAATGCTTTTATGCTTGGATGCATTTCCATTTGAAACCCGATAATCTTGAACTTGGTCTTTATGCCAGGAATGAGTCTCTTGCACACATTTATGCTCGGGATATGGGTAATTTGCATTCAGGTCCCTGTATTCTATAAATAAGACTAAACACATACCTTAGTAGCATTTATTGATATAAAATTAATCTAAATGAAAGACATATGATGCAATGTATGCAATGCATCAAACACCCCCACACCTAGATTTTGCTAGTCCCTAGCAAAACAGAATATAAGAAAAATGAAAACAGTGAAATCCTAACTCACTTTCGTAGGAATCACGGTTGCACTTAGCATGTGCAACAAGCCTTTAAACCCCCAAGTTTCCTTAGAGGACAAGTTTTGTCTCGTGAGGGTTTTCAGTTGACATACCCACAAAGTCTTAATTCAACATTCCATTAATAACTCTCAATATCTCCACCTCAACCTTATACATCTCACTGAGAATTCTTGCATGCTCATTATACAAATATAACTTATAAAAAGTCTGACTTGGTCTTTGTTCCTCCAACATTCACACCACTAACCCTTCTACACATGTTATTACTTAAATTATTTTGCACGCCTCCTTTGGTGGTGAAGTATCATTCGGATCAACCATGACATGGATCATTCTTTTAGCTTTGGGCCTTGAGTATCTTAAAGTTTTTTTTCTCGTGATTCAACACATTTGCTTTTTGACACTTTTACCCTTTTTGCATTCGTGTAGCGAGTTTGGTCGATAATCCCGAGCTGGTAGACTCAAGTTACCGGGTTTCAAGATACCCCTACGAACCAGTGACTCAAATGCTTGGGCTTTTGTAATCATATTGCAAAATGTGCTTTCCTCACTTTTATTTCCACTTTTATTTTCCTCAAGGCTTAATTGCTATTAGAAGTCCACACTTCCCGGTATATTTTCCTCAACCTCTGCTTTTTATCAACCACTTCAAAGATTTGATTCATCCAATTTAAGTGCATACATGTCTTAAAGGGTAATGGGTTATTTCTTTGGAACTTAGATTTATGTCATAGTTTCTACAAGCAGAACTATATAATAAGGAACAAAAACTCAATGCAATTTGTACTCGGGTTTTGGCAGTTCAATCTTAAGCTATGTCCTAGGATTGTTATATAGTGTCTTAGACGTTCTAGGATTTACCACGTTGTTATCAACTTGTCTTTCGGACCGTAATGATACTACTGCATTTATTTGTTGGAACGGTCCTTCCTCATGAACCATTTTAACCGGTCTAGGGTTGTTATTTCCTGAAGGTGGTTGATAGTGCTGATATTGATTATTAGATCTTGGGTTCACCTCAGGTTGACTTGGAAACCGACCCTTTTCTCTTTCAGCTACTATTTGTGCTAGTTGGCTGACTTGTGTCTCTAGCCTTTGGAAGGACTGGTTGGTTTTTTGTATAAAGGTTTTCATCAAATTTTCCAAGCTTGTCAATCTAACCTCATGATCTCCATTGTTACTGAACCCAGATGATGGATTATTTTGGTTATACGGGTTTGGTTGTTGTCTAGGAGGTTGACATTGTTGGCTTGATGAGAAATTGGAATTATTACGCCAACCCGAGTTATAGGTTGATGCGTATGGGTCATTTCTAGCATGGTTAAACGTGGCATTAACTTGTTCCCAGTCCGCACAATCCTCCATTAAATGACCAATCTCACCACATCTAGAGCAAGGGATAGACGAGGCTTGTCGGGTTTGTAGTTCTAGACTTTCCATTCTGCGCATAAGGGTACCTAGTTTTGCTTCAGCCGCTATATTGGCCTCTACAGCTAAGACACCTGGTTTGGGTTGACTTGCTATTCTAGATCCTATACTTGGGTTAAGCGGTGTTCTAGCATTGTCCCATTGCATACAGTTTTCAGCTAAATCCTCAAGAAAAGTCCAGGCATCATTTTCATTTTTGGACATGAAGTTCCCTTGGCTTACGGATTCTACCATAACCTTAGATGTGGGTGTCAATCCCTCATAAATAATTTGACACAATTGCCATCTTGGAATTCCGTGATGAGGGCATTGGGTCAGCACACTTTTAAATCTTTCTAGATAGGAATAGAACGGCTCGCTCTCAGACTGAACGAATGCAACAATTTCATTCCTAATCCTCATAGTCTTATGGTTGGGGAAATATTTTTTCAGGAATACTTGAACAAACTCGGCCCAACTCCTAATGGATCTTTCGGCTAGACTATATAGCCATTTCTTAGCGTCGTCCTTCAGTGCTAGAGGTACGAATTTCAGACGCACTGCCTCCTCAGGGATATGCTGGTATTGCATAAGAGCGCAGATTTCCTTAAATTCTCTAAGGAAGAGATATGGGTCGTCCCTAGAGGTGAACTTAGGCAACATACTCATGTATTGTGCCTTATGTTCGAAGTCGCGACCCTGGATGGTGGGCATAACGATGCATGATCGCTGAGCAGCCATCGCTGGGTAGCATCGATCCCTCAGAGTTATAGATTGTGCAATAGGTGGGTCCACTACATTCTCACCCATTGGATCCGGGTGAGGTGGTGCAGCAGATGGATTGGGGCTAAGTTCCAGACTGGAATCTAGATGAACTCGTGAGAGTCGATTACTCAAGTCCCGAATCCAAATCTGAGTGCACAGGGTTGAATCAATTTTTGAATTCAAATTCGAAATTTAAATTCCAAATTCAATTTCAAGAATTAATTACAATTTTTTTTTATATTTTTTTTCGTTTTGTTTTTATATATATTTTTTTTATGTTTTTTTTTCAAAAGGGAAACAAACAATAGAATGGGAAAAGATGAGAAAGGAATCCTAATCTAAAGAATTGAGGTGAGAAGAGAAAGAAGACTCAGATTAGAAGGGAAACTTAACTCTAAAGATAGAAAAGAGGGTCGGTCAGAAATTTCCTAAGCAAGCACGGTTCAGACAATCCTGGACCTAGTGTCGCTTAAATCTAGACGACTCCTAACTGGTTGAGTCGAATTGATTTGCTTGATTCACCTCCCTCACTAATCAAACCAACTTGGCCAGGCCGTGTATAGCTAGTGGGGGCGCTTCCGACAGAGTCGGTGCCAATTAGACAACCACTTCGCTTGGAAGACTTACGTCAACACAAAAACACTTTCTAGACACCAAATTAAATTCAATCAGCTTCAAGTCATAGCAAGTCAAACCAATCTCCTCCTTAATTGAGTCTGAGTCCTTAGGGGCCAATGTCTAATTGATTTTAATTTAAAGGCTTAGGTGACACTTTAGGATTGTGATTTGTGGGCCACGGAAGGGTGATGAAATCCCCACCGTATCTTTCCCTACGGAGTTGCCCTTAAGATAGTTTAACTTAGATCTAGCACAGATAGTCAAACAATGGTCTTTAGAGGGGGGCAATTTCAAGGTTGTATGCAAATTATATTATATGCTTAATTGCAATCGATAAAACCGCGATACGTACCTTGTCTCCAGCACTCTTCAACGATAATTAATTTGCAAAAAATTAGCAAGAATAATGCAAACAAAACATTATATGATGCATGCACTAAGTTCTTCTAGTTTTGCCAATTTTTAGGTCAGAGTTGAATTATTGCCAATTATGGAATTTAAGCTTAACACGTGCAGTTCTACAAAAGGAAATTTTCCGAAACTAGAAAGTACGAGGAAAAAGGCAACAAAGGTTACCTACGCAATGCTCAGTCGGGTTCACCGCCCCCTCTCGAACTTTCCAGATGCTCTACGCGTCCACCCAAAGATGGAGACGACCCCAGAAAAAAATTGAAGCCAAGATGCTTCAAATGTGTGGCGATTCCGCCGCCCTTATTGCTCAGACTGCGTTCAGATTTCGCCACGCGCTCTGTTGTCTCCTGAAACACAAATCCAAATACTTAGATCGCGCACAAGATGAACGGAATAGAATCGAAATCAACACAAAACAAAATCTGTGTCGCCTCCCCGGCAACGGCGCCAAAAATTTGATGAGATTTTTATTTATACCGCAAGTGCACGACGTCAATGAAGACGTGGCAAGTACGGGTCGAACACAAGGAGGGAGAGATTTGTTATTTGTGTGATTTTTGAGTAGGGGAAAGAAGGAGAGAAGAATAAGTTTGGTTTTGAGATTTTTGGGTTTTAATTTTCTAAAGCATGAACAAAGATGGTGAATTCCGTTGGGTGGAGGTTTAGATGTCGGGTTTTGATTAGAGAATTCTGAAACTTATAATAAATCATATTAGTTATGAAGCATTACATGATAAATGATTTAACACAAACTCAAGTAATCAAAATATACTAACACGAACTTAAAATAATAACTTTATTCTTCTTCTCTTCACCCTAAATCCGTCACCTCCACCCTTTGGAAAGAGTTAGAAACTCATGGATGGGAGGAAGGAGAAGGGGTCCTAGAGGAATTACAAAAGAAAACTAAAAACAAGAAATAAAACAACAGAATTTTATTAAACTAAGGAATAAAAACTAGAACATAAGCTAAGGACCATCACAACATCGTTTCAGGGATATTTATAGCCGATACAAGGGACTTAGGTATAAAATAGGAAAGTACACGCGTCAACACACAACCGGTAAAAATTTTAGAACATGGATCTAATTTGGTGCGGCGGATTCGCCACCTTTTTAGCTCCGATTTAATCCGGATTTTTCCTGTGTGTTTATGGTATGATTTCAATATCCTTTGCGCATCTCGATTGATTCTTTCCTTTCTTTTGAGCTCCGACTTTATTTCTTTATATATTTGGAGATCCACATTGATTTTTCTTTTTATTTTCTCCATAATAATAAAAGCTACTCGTAATTTGCAATTAGGTCCTTGGCCTTTTGCAATTAAGTCCATGTCTACTTTTGTGCTTAAGTCCTTGTCCTTTTTGTAATTAGGTCTTGAATGCTTTTATGCTTGGATGCATTTCCATTTGAAACCCGATAATCTTGAACTTGGTCTTTATGCCAGGAATGAGTCTCTTGCACACATTTATGCTCGGGATATGGGTAATTTGCATTCAGGTCCCTGTATTCTATAAATAAGACTAAACACATACCTTAGTAGCATTTATTGATATAAAATTTATCTAAATGAAAGACATATGATGCAATGTATGCAATGCATCAGGGAGCTTCCTCAAAAGCTTTACAACACTTTGGTGATTCTTAGATGTTGATGTTGGAATCACTATCAAACACTCTACACTTGAGCACACTTGGATATAGGATTGGAATTGATATGAAAGTGGTGAAGATTAAGTTTGAGTGTGTTGAGGCTTTGAAGGCTTGAGAATTGAGAGCACAAAGAGTATTGATGATTTGAGAGAGTAGGGTTTTAGTTTGTGTCGCATGAGTGTGGCTTATAGGCTTCAAAGCAAATAGAGCAGTTTGGGAGAGTTGGTGAAGTTTTAACCAATGAGAAGCAAAATTTGACTTGAGCTCGGTTAGATTTCTGAGCTGGTTCCGTCGACCAATGTATAAACGGTCTTCCAAAACGTAAGTGATTCGGTATAGTGACATAAGGTTAGATAACCATTTGCTAGCTCCATAAATGGATTTCTAATTTAACCAATAGAGGTGTCAATTGACTAAAAAGGGTTCGATGCACCGTTCCAATATAACAATGAAGATTGGTTGTTTTCTAGCTTAGGATAGATCGGAATACAATTATCTAATCGGATGATTGAACGAAGTACAGGTTTTGCGTTGACAATCACTAGTGCAGAATGCTTGATAGACGTCACCAAATAGACGTCGGATGTCCAAACAACCGACGTCTATAGGTATAGACGTCGGATATTTGGACATCTGACGTCTATAGGTTTGTAGAAACGTCGGTTGTTTAGTATAACCGACGTCTATACCTCCTGAAAGAAGAAAATATTTTTTGTTTATTTTTTTGGATTTATTTCGTATAAGAAGTTATGTGGATTTCATTTGTATCAGAAATAATGCAATTTTTTTGGATTTATTTCGTGTAAAAATTAACACATTTTTTTGGAATTTATTTTGTATAAGAAATAATGCAATTTTTTGGATTTATTTCGTGTAATAATTTATGTGGATTATTTTGTATAAGAATAATGTGGATTTAAAAATAATTACAATCACATGTGTGTTGTGTTGTACACATGTGTGTGTATGGTGACATGTTTAGTCCCACATTGGAGAAAGTTTTTTATTGGTGGAGTTGAAGTACTCCACCACTCCTTTACTTCTAAATGGTAGTTTGGTACCACACTACAAAATGCAAGTGAGATACATATATATATTTAATGGTCAAAAGATTGGCACTTGGGGTACTTGGTTAACTTGGGCTTAAAATGGTTGCAACGTTTTTTTTACTATTTACCCATGTATAGACGTCGGTTGTATATGGTAGCCGACGTCTATCGGACGTATCTTTTTATTAATTATTGTTAATTCAAAGTATAGACGTCGGATCTATAACATGACTGACGTCTATAGGTCATGCTGTATGAATAGACGTCGGTCAATGTATATATCCGACGTCTATTTGGTGTAATAGTTTAGTCCCACATCGGAGAATTTATTTTTGTTGGTGTGGTTGATGTACTCCACCACTCCTTTACTGCTGAACGCGAACGACTTGGGGCACCTGCGCATGTTGGGCTTGATATTCGTGGTTATTTGTCAAAAGTTTGCCACTTGGGCAACTTGGGCTTGATTAATGTGAGTGCAGAATGCCCGATATACGTTCCAATGTATTTTTTGTTAATTAACATATAATAGACGTCGGTCGTATATAGCCGACGTGTATACACTGTATAGACGGCGGTCGTATATAGCCGACGTCTATACAACAAGGAATAGACGACGGGGAAATAGACGTCGGGTACTTGGACCATCGAAATCCGACGTCTATACCACTATATATCCGACGTATATGGACTTTTCTGCACTAGTGAATTCTGGTTCAAATGACTATTGTAGGCAATGATCATATGCCATGTGTAAATAGTCGTTGCGCGCCAAAGATCAAGTAGTAATTGGTTGACCAATAGGAGATCGGTCGTCCGAAAATGGACAAGTCAAATAGGATTTAAGGCAAAATTCTAATGTGACCGTTGGAGTAAAATCCATAACCGGTCAAGGGGGATTCACTCGACTGAATGACATTCGGTCGTCCGAGTGGACAGTTCCAGAGAGCATCCTAACGGTTACTGTTAAGAAGATTTTGGCTATTCGATAGGTATTTGGTTGACTGAACAGGGCCGGGACATAATCCTAGTGCTCAAGTTTGCATATGATCTTATGGACTCAATAAATAGAAAATTACAAGTCTTGGTCAAAAGCTTTGTTACAATCTTCTGTCTTGTCCCAATGCTCATTCTGTTGATTATGTTGATCAACCTGTTAAGATGATTTGCAAGTATACAAATATATATGCAATGCATGTAATCATGTTTTTTCTACTTTGATTAACTAGGTCGATTGATTAAGATTAGTTTGATTAATCATAAAAATCAATATGTATTAAGGCCTAAAAGCCAACAGAAAGTTGGAGAGGAGAGGAAGCAGACAGAAGAGAGACTGAAACTGTGAAGAAAGAGAGTGAAATAGTTACCTTAAATAGCTACCTGAAGTACCCAAATGACACCATCTATTTACCGAGCAAGTTTTCAAAGTTGAATACCCAAGTCGAAGTGGTGGTTTGAATCCTTGAAACCTTAAGGAAAGATAACAAAATGTTGGAGGAGAGAAGAAAAACTGTCAAAAAGGTGACCAGTAGCAGAAAAATAAAAAACGTGGCCGGTTGGGGGAGAGGGAGAAAAAGGTTGAAGGAGAACTATATTAGATATGCCTAGGTATTCTCCTACTGTAGTGTAGGTATGTTCTAGTTATAGTTTGAGTATTCTCGTATTTAACTCTCGGTATTTTCAACCAAATTGTGTTGATGAGATCGAAAGGGCAAATGAGCGTCGGAAGAGAGGAAAATGGCTTCAGATGAATGAGGAAAAAAAGTTAGAAGAGAGAGAAATGTCACGAACTTTTCAGAGAACGAAAAGGTATTGGTAACGTAGTACACGAAACTTGAAATACAAGTATTATACTACTCTTCTACGAGTGAAAAAAATTGGAGTGTCTAGGAAGGGGGCCCACACGCGTGGGAATTGCATGGAACTAGCGTGGGCCTACATGGATCCTATTAAAAACTTCTCTATATACTGCATGTATATATTTAAATCTATTGATTTAATGCCTCATAGGAAGTTTATTATATCTTTTTGTGTACATTTAATAGGTATTAAAGAAATTACTGCATTATGTGTTTATGATTTATTTTTTAATAAGTATGCACGACTATTAAGTCTACAAATGATATGGTTTTAGATTGGGTGATTTTCTTGGGTACACCTCAAAAGGTCACAATGGCTGAAATACCACCGTGTTTTTAGTATTCACTTATTGTGGTCCCCATTTTGCTTGGTTGCACCTATATTTCAAACCTTATTGCTTGCATACCCTTGGGCTATTTGTGGTCCCCATTTTGTTAACTTTTCTGTTGGTACATTTACAAAACACACCTTCTAAAATGTAAATGTCCTTAATATTAAATAAGAAAACACAACAAAAATTTCCTTTACAACACACCCTCTCTTCTCCTCTCTCTACTCTCTTGTTCTCTCTCCTCTTCTCTCTTCTCCCTCTCTCTCCTCTTCTCTCTTGTTCTCTCTCTTCCCTCACTCTCTTGTTCTCTCTCTTCTATTTTCTCTCTCTTCTATCTTCCCTCTCTCTCCTCTTGTCTCTTCTCCCTCTATCTCCTCTTCTCTCTTCTCCCTCTTCTCTCTACTAAGAGGGAGGAAGAAGAGAGAATAGGAGAGAGAGAGAGGGAGGAAGAAGAGAGAAGGAAGTGAGAAGAGAGAGAGAATAGGGGAGAGAGGGAGAGAGAAGGTCCGGTGAGGCATGGGGAAACCTATGGTTTCCTAGGTCACTTTTTAGCATTTTTCATCATCCTACTCTTGATTTCCTACTCTAATGGGGTGTTTGGAGCGTTCTAGCCATGATTCAAGGCTGTTTGAGGATGGTGGCAACCATAAACACCCTCAAACAACACAAACAAGTTGTGGGAGTGTGGCTGAAGAAAGGGTCGAGCATGTTCCTTCAACAAATGGTGTGGGGCATCAACCAAAAAAGTGGTCTGATTTGTTTGGTGCGAGAGTTAAGGCAAAGGCGGCTCTTGAGTTCATCTAACCGGGGCTAAAGGATGGAGGAAAAGTTGCGGTATGTACCAAACAACAAGTGGTGGATGTGCTAAAATCTGGGGACAAGGTTCTATTTGGTTATTTTGTGGACTTGAAACCCCATTTACCAACCCTTGAAAGGTACCTACACAAGCTTTGGGAGTTACATGGGGGCGTAGAGGTGATTCATCGCCAGAATGGGTTCTTACTTTTCAGGTTCACCTTGGAAGAAGATCGTAAACATGTTCTCGAGCATGGTGCTTGGTTTGTATTGGGCACCCCCTTAGTGGTTCAACAATGGACGCCGGAAATGGTTATGGAGAGGAGAAAAATGTCATCCATTCCGATCTAGATTAGGCTGCTGGAGCTAGACCTTCAGTTTTGGTCACCAACGATATTAAGCACCATAGCTAGTGTTCTTGGAAAGCCATTATATAGGGATGATAACACCGCCTCGGGGAAGACTCTCTTTTACAAGGCTTTGTGTGGAGGTTAATGGAACGTTCAAGTATCCTGAGTTCGTGGAGATTCAAATCAAAGGAGGTGCTTCGGAAAAGGTGGACAACGAGTATGAGTGGAAGCCGGGGCATTGTGGGATATGTTTGGAGTTTGGGCACACTCAGGTTCGGTGCCCACAAAGCCAACAAGAGAAGGAGAAGGTGGCTGCAAGAATGGTGGGGAAGTCCATACCAAAGGTGCAAGGTTGGGTGAAGGTTAGCCGGAAAGGAGAGACAAAGAAGAATGGCAAATCCGGGGTGAGTGTATATGAAGAGGAGAGTGGAGCCAGGGGCGTGGGGGAGGGAGATGGTGGTGACCCTTGAAGAGTGGTAAAAAAGCAAGAGGAAGGTGATGGCATGGAGAAGCAAGTGTAGAAACAAGTGGAGGAAATAACGGAGGTGGATGCCTCAACAGAAGAAGCAAGCCATGGAACGGAGTTGGTAAGGGTTGAGCAAATTGAAAAGAAACCTTTGCTTTTAGAAGTGGAACCAATAAGCATTGAGAGTGCTAGTGGAGAAAAGTTGAATGCACCAACCATGGAGGAATTTCCCCCTTTGGGGGGGGACAAAGGTTGCTGCGCAAAAGGAGGTAGCATGGAGTCATGTGAGCACAAGAGGGGAGCCAATCATGAGGGACCAGCAGCTTGGTGGGGGAAACAAACAAATTTCTGGTCCCCAAATCATGGGGGAGGATCCCAAAGGTATTTCGTTTTCCAAGAGAAGGCAACATGGTTGGAGAATCGTTATGTCGAGATTACCCACGTGACATGCAAGGTGGAGGGAAGAAGCTCGGCTATGGGGAGAAGCAAACAAATGGATTGAGTGGGGTCGCCGGGTGCAGCTTCGACCCCAGCCACATACGCCCAAGAGGAGGCATCCTTACCCGATCAAGGGCCATGAGGGACAAGATGAGCATCAAGGGTTTGGGTCGTTTCAATGTCCTTGTTGAACTTGAAGGAAGAGTGGATGAAGGGGAAAGTGCAAATGAGGTTCTCACTAAGCGAGAGGTTGGGAAAAAGATGAATGGGAGCAAGGCTATGTCTCCACCGCCTTCGGTGGACCTTGAGGTACTCTCACCACAACCTGAAGCATTTTTTTACAATTCGAGAGAAGGGGCTAGAACAACAAAAGGCAAACCGTGGTGGTAAGGGACGAAAGTCCCATATTGCGAAGCCATGAACGTTCTTGTGTGGCATTTGCGAGAGAAATCTCCCTGGCTGTGCGCACATGATTTGCGGACGAATAAAGGAGGCCAAAGTGGACATCGCGTGCCTTGTCGAACATAAAGTGAAGCTTAAAAAGTTGGATCGATTTCGGAAAGCAAGATGGGGGCATGAGTGGGCATCCAACAGCTTGATTATAAATTCTGGCTTATGAAACCACGCAAATGCTGCAGCTTGAGGGAAGGGAGAAGAGAAATGAGAGAAACATAGCAATAATAGCGGTCTATGCTGAAAATGGCCATGTAGAGCGAGGTCACTTTGGGAAGACCTTGGTCGAGCCACTCCAGCAGACTCGATGCCTTGGCTGGTTTGTGGAGACTTCAATCGCATTAGAAGAGCTAGTGAGAAGACGGGAGGAGTGGGTTTCCACATGGTGGCCATGGATGAGTTCAATGCTTGTGTGGATCGTCTTAAACTTGTGGAGGTCTCGTCTACCGGAGGTGAATTCACGTGCTCCAACTCTTCGCATGGGGAGGCATGCATCGAGACGCGGATTCATAGAATCTTAATGTCCCATGCATGGTTAAAGGTTTTTCCTGATTCTTTCTATGTCATGGGGGATAGGGATTTGAGTGACCACTCGATGGTCATTATGGCTACAGAGAAGGAGGGACCTAGAAAGAAGCACTTGTTTAGGTTTGTGAATTTCTGGGCTGAACATGAGATGTTCAAGAATGTGGTGGAGACATGGGCCACGAGGGTAGAAGGCACTCCCATGTTTTGATGGCAAAGCTAAATGTGGTGAAGGAGGCGCTAAAGAGGTGGAGTGAGGAGACTTTCGAAAATGTGGAATAAAAGGTAGGGAAAGCTTAGCTTCGGCTTGCAGAAAGCAGGAAACAAAAGGAGGAGGATCCGAGAGATGAAGTGCTCTTACAACATGAGGGTCAATTTAAGGAGGACCTGGACCGTGCCTTGATCAGGGAGGAGGTTTTATTGAGACAGAAATCAATGGTTCGATGGGTGCGAGAGGGTGACCGAAATTCCAGATTTTTTCATACTTCCGTTAGCGTGAGGAGATCCACCAATAATGTTAGGAGAGTAAGTGAGGAAGGGGTGGTTATTGAGGATGAAGAGTCATCTGGAAGGCCTTCCGGAGGTGTTATTCTAACATGTTTTCTAGTGGCTTTCAGGTATAATCTATATACCCAATATTATCTCTTCCAAAGGTTGGGAAGGACAAGGAGAGAGCACTTATCTAGCCCCTAGATATGAAGGAATTAGAAGAGGTGGTGAAGCACTCACACGTGGACAAGGCACCGGGTCCGGATGGCTTTAATGCAAAAAAATTCAAAGCCTCTTGGGAATATGTGAAAAGAGACCTCTTCAAACTGTCAACTCCTTCATGAGAAGCGAGAAGCTCCTGAAGCAAGTTAACCATACATCTAGCACAATTATTCCAAAGAAGACAATGCCTGCCTTGGTTGATGATTATAGACCCATTTCTCTTTGCAATATGGTGTATCGCTTCATGTCAAAGATTTTGGCAAACCAATTGAAGGTACTTCTCCCTAGATTGCTGGGCGAAATGCAAAGTGCATTTGTTAGTGGAAGGCGAATCAGCAACAACATTTTGCTAGCTCACGAGATATGCCACAATATGCACTTAGGAGGAGGATGATTGTGTTCATTTTAAATACCGCAAGCGCACGACGTCGGTGAAGACGTGGAAAATATAGGTCGATCCACAGGGAGGTGTGTCGACTTTGGTTCTTCCGAAGGCAAGTGGGAAAAGAGGGGAGAAGAGTTGTGATACACTAGCTAACTACACTAAACTAGCAAGCATCAAACAAGGAAAACGAATGCGAGAGAAAACAAAAGCAAGATAAAATTCAGGAAAAGAAACCCCTAAGGGGTGGTGTGTGTGCACATTTGAAGTTAAATAAGTGATGAATGATGCATGTAAGCATGTGTGTGTCTTCATGCATAGGAAGTGTCGAAATATGTGGGAAAACCTATCAATCCATTCACACAACGTATCGACAATTACTACTTGATTAGCATAAGACTAGGTTCAGCATGAGAGGTGTCTAAATGTTTTGGATTAATCTAGGATTAATAAGATATTTGCCCAAAGCACTGACACATGGCGCATCCCTATTGGACTACACATTTAAGGGTTTAGGGTGGAGCCATCTATATAAGGAGGGGAGCCTCCCATTGGATGGAACAACAAGTGTGCAAACCCTAGCCTCCACCCACCCTAGCCGCCACCTTCTCTCTCTCCCATTTCGTCCCTCCACCTCCACCAAGCTCATTCCGTTGACTCTTGGGTTGTGGACTCGCGCTCCTTCTCCAAGAGAGTAGGAGACCGACCGGTGAAAAGGATTCCGTAAGGTGACCTCCGATCTTCCTTCCGCTGCCACAGGTTCTCTCCAAGAAAGGTACTTCTGAACCTATAGAATCGTTGTTTGCTAACATTGGTACCAGAGCCATCTCGGTTACCTTCGAATCCTCACCATGCTTGATGAATTTTTGGTTCATGATAATCTGATTTAAGATAAAAATTTGGTGGTCATGTTTTTTGGAGAAAGAAAGATAACAGAAAAATCAGCATTGCTTATTTACATGATGCGCATGTTATATATGTTGATTGTTCATGTTTTTTTCTTTCAAATTCGTTTTTGATATTCTGGAAATGAAAACTCAGAGGTTTTTTATCTTTAAATGAAATAATATGATCGTTCATTTAGAGATATAAGTGGTGCATGTTTGCTGAGTTCTTTCTAACATGCGATTAGGGCTTAGACTAGACTCTACTTGTTGCGCATGTTTTGGTTCATTAGAGCATGCATCTAGGGTTAGATTTTGCTCCTCCATTCTTGCACATTTATGCATGGTTTAAGATGGATTTTTCCTGATTTTATTTCGAGCCAATATGATATGTTGGTCTCCTATCATTGCACATACATAGATGTGACCAGAATTCTGTTTTTTCTGTGTTGTTACCTCTATTCTTTGCGCATGTATTAGATAAAATCAGAAGTTATTTTCCATGTTGATTCTTCTAAATCATACACATGTATACATGAAATCAGATGTCTATTTTTCCTGATTTTTCCGAATTAGGGTTAGATATTATTTATTGTAATCTTTGAGCATGTATACATGAAATCTGTGTTAACCCTATCATGATGATCTTCTGTTTTTGCGCATGTTTTATATGATAATCAGTAGTTTAATTCTCTGATATCTTTTCATGCTTATTAGATGATAATGTTTGTATGTCATTTGTATATCATCATGCATGTCGGATTGCATGGATGGATCAAATGTTGTTATCTCTGATTCGTGTACATGCATGACTAGATCTCATGCTTGCTGGAATTTCGTGTACATGCTTGTTTATTTAGCATTTTTCAATATGAGCATGCATCTACAGTAGATGTTTATTGCCATATGCATATGCATGATAATTTTGTTGCCTTGTTGCTCCAAAGAATTTCGGATATGGCTGTTTTTGGAGCATTAACATACATGTGATTGATTGGTTTCCTTACTGAAAAATGCGCATATATGCTTGCTGTTCTCTTGAAAATTTCGAATTTTTTCTTTCCAATACAAGTAGCATAATTATTGTTGATTGCATGCTTATATTGATTAAGGAAAGATTGGCAAATTCTGAAATTTTTTAGAGCATATTATGGGCTGGAGTTTTGTTGCCTTAAAAGTATTTTTTGAATGCTTTCCTTTGATGCACATATATGTGTTGATCTCATTTAAGGAATTTCGGATTTTTGGGAATGATAGCATGCATTTCATTTGAAATATTTCCTTTATGATTAAATCCACATACATGTGTTGATCTCATTGAGGATTTTTCCGGATTTTTCTTTCCTAATGCGAGTAGGATAATTTTTCGCTCTCATGATTATGTTCATTGGGGAAAGAAAAGAAAATTTCTGTTTTGAGATACTATTATGGAGATTGATTGGTATTTCCATATACGTTTTTCTTATGCTTCATATATGCGTTGTTTCCTTATATATTATTTCCTTCTTATTTGGAAGTGCTTTTTGGCCTCATACTCTTAATTTTAACAAACTAACCTTATGCACGATTCCAATTAACACATCACACATATCATATTGTCAAATTGCATATATATTGTATACTTCTAAAATTGTAGGTTCGCATCTTGAAGAAGTAAACAAGTTCAAGATAAGACTCAAGACTTGTAATCAAAGCTCAAGGCGAAGACATGTAATTTTCATTTTACTTGGGTCTTAGGATCAAATGTTCACTTGCTATACCGAAGGGTTCTCTGACAGCAATTGGTTGACCGTTCAACCGTCGGTCCACCGAACTCTATGCTCAGACCTTACTGAGATGCTCGTTTTGGTCCTCCGACGTGCCCTTGGTCTTTTGACATATTTGCTCTCAGAAATTATATCCTTATTCAAATGCTCGTTTTGGTCATCCAAAACCTTTGATAAGAGAATTTGCTATCCTTACTGAAACTTACAGTTTGGTCAACCGACATGCACGTACTCATCCAAGTTTTTTTAATGATCGAATTCAAACGTGTCATGCTCTCTTTGGCTAATGTGGCAATGATCTGTTGAGGATTCTAAACGAACTTATATTTTGTTGTCACGTACAAATCTTTGAAAACTCGGATATTTTTGTCTACCGATCCTTACTTGGTCGACCATTTCCTTTGTTGGTCTCTAGTGCTCAACGACTTTTTTTCATGTGTCAATATAACTGTTGAACTGACAACATATATTTGATTTCTAATTGTTGGCACTAAAAGACGAGTTTTTGATCCAAAACGACCAAATCGGTCTCGGACGACCGAATTCAATTTGATCAGAGCCTGACCAATTCTTATTATCTACCTTGGAACAGTAAATTGAACTTTCATTGGTCAAAATTGGAAAAAAATACTAGAACTTGGTGATATGTTAATCCAACCTTATTCGGTTATCTGAACCCTGTATATTGACCAAGCCTACAATTTGTTTCAGACACCCATTCTGCAAATTGTCAACCGAACGAGTGCTGATTTCTGACCGAGTTTAAGGTAAATCTTTTTTTCTCATTTGTCTAAATTTCACTAACTCTTGCTAACGACTCTATTTTCTTTTAAGCCTATAAAAGCATTATTTAAGAGACAGAAAGACACACAACTTTCTCAAGTTATTCATACTCTTTGTGCTCCCAAGTTTTCAAGCTTTCAAAACTCCAACAACTCTCAAACTTCATTCCATTAAATCCAAGCTTAATTTAAATCCTTTGTGTGTATTCAAGGTAGAGTTCAACCACTCTCATCAAATTTCGTAGTGTTTTCAAGCTTCGAGGAAGCTCCATCTTGGGTTGTGAGACGAGAATCGAGCAAGACGAGTGTGTTCGCAAGGCTCAGATTGTAAGAGAGTTTGTCTTCAACCCGGAATGAAGAGATTAGTGAATACTTGAGTAGAGATTGGAGGATCGATCAGAACTCGAAGAGAAGACTAGATCACAAGGGTCAGTCACAGTGGGTGATAAAACCTATATAAAAATCTCCAAAGTTGACTTATGGTTTGCAGTTTCCTTACTCCCTTTTTAATCCGCATATTTATAATTAACTTCCCACTTAATATATTCACCCCCTTTAGATTAGTGTTCGGTCCTACTCACAATTCTAGGGCAAGGAAATGAGATCTCATAAACAAATACACGAGGATAGCCCACTCGTATCTATAGAAAGCAGTCAAATCCATTTCCTTCCCATATGGTAGAAATAAGATAACATATTGTAAGAATGTAGCCATTTGTGGATTTGGCCATTACATATGGTGTGGAAGTGTAAGTTCTTGTTTTTCAAAGCTATGTTTTGAAACTCATTTCAAAAAAATTCTTTCTTGCATACCGGTTGTCCTTAAAGTCCTCTAATAAGATTCCCTTTACTTTCATATATATATATACACATCTATATATATACATATATATACATATATAACTCTTCGGCAAAATGTAAACCAATCTAAATTCTTCAAAGTGACTATTTCTTAATGTGTACCAAGCACCACGTCAAAAAAAGAATATTAGTGATTGACATCATTTCATGCTTATATTTGTATCTTATATCCATTACCTTTCACCTAAATAATGCTATGTCACGAGTTTTATGTTTAGTTTTCAGGAATAAATAGGTTTGAAGAGGTGAAGCATAAAAGGACCCAAAAGCTGGGAAAAAGGACTGAATTGTGAGATCTGGGGACCAAGATGCAAGGTAGAAGGACCTGATTGCAAGACAGAAGGACCTAAGAGCAAAACAGAATACTTCACACCATCATGTGGAGTATTTTACCAATTCGATTCGGGTCGGAGCTCCAACAAGTCAAGTAACTGAATCAAAGACCAACAATACCAGAAAGAAAAGCTCACAACAAATTCCAACGCGATCCGAAGTTTATGGACCGCTAATTGGCGGTCCATATTACTCAGGATCTGCCCAAATTTCTCCTGGACTTGTATTAATGTTTGTTTAGGCTATTTTTGGTATTGGTTTAGTCCCACATCGGGGGATTGTCCCGGATTAGCTTTTTCCATGGCTATAAATAGAACTGTTCACCTCCTATTATAATCATTCCATATTTTAAGTGGCTATTCTTCCAACTAGAAGTGAGGCCTTGAAGCACACACTAAAGTAGGAGAATGCTACTTTTAATGTGAGTCATTTTAATACATGTTTTCTTTATTATGTTGTTTGTTTTATGTTTCTTGTTTTGCTTTGCTTAATCTCATTTCATTAGTTTTATTAGCTTAGTTAATATGCTTTCTTTGTTTAGTTTAATAATTAGTGTAATGTTTAGTGAGTAGTTCCATCCCCTTTGGGGGGGAGTAGATGTACATACATGCAAATGAGAATGGATTGAATGCTTTATTTCAAATGTGTTGATAAAACATGAATGTATGCTTGCTTGTTTAGGATAGAATTTATAACTTGATGTGTTTTGCCAAAATGATTAGACACCTCTCATGCTTGTTTAGGTTCTGAAATAAACATCTTGCATATGTAATTGTTAATCAACTAAGTTGGTGAATAGATTGATAGGTTTTGCCACAACATTTAGACACTTCCTATGCATGATAACACCACCTTTATTTGTGCTTAAACAATGTGTTCAACACCCACCTCTTTGCTTGTGTGCACTCACTCCACCCCTTAGGGGTTTTCCCATTTCTGTATTGCAGCATTCTTCCTTTGTTCTTAGCTTAGTTATTATTTCATTGTTTGGTTCTTCCTTTCGCATTTCCTACTTCTTAGCGTAGTATAGAGTAGAGTAGCATAAACATCTTTCTCCCCCTATTTTTGCCACTTGATTTCGTACAAGCAAGAGGCTACTCACCTCCCTGAGGACGACCCGTACTTGCCACCGCTTCATCGCGGCGGTGCACTTGCGGTTTAATATAAAACGTTCAACAATATTAGTATGTCGTGCACTTGCGCAAAATGTAAACCAATCTAAATTCTTCAAAGTGACTATTTCTTAATGTGTACCAAGCACCACGTAAAAAAAAGAATATTAGTATTCAAGTAATATATAGAATTCGTACGGGTTCAAAACTGACACTGGTGCAGAAAAGGAATATATGTCGGATATTCAGGGTAGATACGTAGGCTATACGGCTCCCCTAACCCGACGTCTATCTATGCGTCGTATATACTTAGATGTCGGTCACTTAAAAGCCGACGTCTATTCTCTAAGTATAGACGTCGGCTATTAGGTACACCCAACGTGTATACCTAGAGAATATACGTCGGCTATTCAATTATGTACACCTGACATCTATGCTCTAGGTATAGACGTCAGTTTTACATAATAGCCGACATCTATTCGTTTTTGAAGGGGATAGACGTCGGCTACTAGGTACAACTGACGACTATACCCTTACCAGATTAAAAAAAATACAAAACGTAACAATCATAGATTCCTTAATAACAAACACATTCAACGTACACAAGAAATTCATCCACAAACACAAATACATACACACATTCATCCATAAATACATACAAGCATACATACACAAACACAATCATTAAACCACAAGCATACATACACAAAGACTTGGCATTCACAAAGATGTTTGAATTAAAGATAACATTGTATGTTGGTAATACAAGTAAACATGTTAAATTAATTTGCATGTTTATTTACAAAGAAAGTGTTATTGATATAAGAACCACTTAGTTCATTAACATGTTTATGATAAAATAGTGAGCCCATCGGTCGTGAGTATCATCGAGCTCCTGTTGCGAGTAGGGATCGCTATTCTTTTGGAAGACCTATAAAATTACAAGTAAAAGTTATTAATATCTAAATAATGAAACTATAATTATACAACTGAATAGCGATCTATATTACCTCGGATAGGGATACGTTTTGAGATGTAATTTCGAGGATTTCCTCCATGTATCTAAACACGTAGTACCCACATTCCGTATTTTCGGTCTACTTGTGGTACTACAAAAATATAAATTCACTAAATATATGTTCCATTAATTTACTTAATTAACAAAAATGGGAGAAAGAACTTACTCCCATTCTCTATCATGTTACTCCCGCTTTTGGGGTTGTTCTCCTGTCACCTAACACTTTGTAAACCTTCATTGTCCTGAGTAGCACAAGTTATTCAACATGAATTTGATAATATTAATAAAAATACACAGATTACGAATACGATGATTAAGACGAACTTACATTAAAACAAGCTTCTTCATGGATTCTCTTGGTTTAATTGACCCCAAAGGATCAAACCAATATGTCGAATTAGTCTCGGGGCATAGAACGGCAAGCATCGAATGAGCTCTATTTATATATATAATTAGAAGTTTATTACAAAATAAAATTCCACTTACTTTGAATTAACAAATTTACCTCTCATAATAAGGGAGGAGATAATATCTTTTGCCTTGTTCGTTTATGAGAGTTGCAAGCTTATCCGATTTATCGTCATTCCTGAATATATAGGTAGATGGACTGACAAATCCAAATAGTTAATCGTCAGGAAAGACTGACATTCTGACATCATAAAGGTGTCTATAAGAGTAAAAATTAAATTATGTTATTATTAGGATAAAATTATTTGAAGCATTTCATCTTATTCAGAAGAAAACACTTACTTTACTTGCACGTCGATAATCATTATGCACAATTGATCCATCGCCAAGAACTATATAACAACATCTTTGACGACATATAAAAAATAAATACGATGAATGGAAAGTCCTATATGATGAATGACTTAGCAAATATTGTCTAATCTTTTGTTATAGGATATTAAAGGCCAAGTTGCTTAAGGGGGTCGATGAGTTATTAGAAACTAAACAAAATAAGTTTTTTTGCAACATAAATAAACATTTAACTAAACTAAACATAAATAAATGTATGAACTCACTAAACTAAACATAGTTTTTTTACATGATCTAAGTTATAGTTTTTTAATATAAATCTATGTTATAATTTGGCCATCAAATTTATAATGTCACGAAAAATACATATTTAGCCCTCAAACCTCAAATACATATTTCAACAAAATCCAAATCACTCATTCATTCTCCACAAACCTCAAATCGTCTTCAGAACAAAGAATCATATATTGCTGGTAATAAACAATGAAATAGTCGAAAGATGATATTCACATACATTTTTTAATTCCTGAACAAATGTTTCAAATCATAGTCGATCATTTTACTTCATCATGTCATGAATCACATAATGTTACATGGCCAATCACTATTTTGATCAAATCAAATGAGAAAAATTAGAGCTAGGGTCTTAACATCTATGGCAAGAATCCCCAATATCACAACTTCAAATAAATCATCTTTACTTCTGGAAAACATACTTCTAACAAAACGTGGGCTAAAAATCACAACTGGTCCTCTTCTTCCTCCTCCAAAGCCTCGACCTCCAAAACAAAAACCTCAAACATTCCCATATTCCAGTCTAAATAAAACCCCAAATCACGAATCGAACTCCAAATGGCATAATGGGTCATAAACAAAGTTAAGCACGAACCAGAGGAGGAGGAAGCTGCGGTGGCGGAGGAGGTCGCGGTTGTCGAGGGCGTGGAGGTTGTGGCCGTCGACGGTGTGGTTTGGTCGGAGAACAGTCGTGGAACGGTCGGAGTCGGACTAGGGTTTTTGTTTGGATGTTTTGTTGGAATGAATAAAAAAATGAATTTTATAAGTCCTATAGATGTCAGTCGTAACCTACAACCAACGTCTATACCCCCGACGTGTAGGCATAGTCGTTGGCTGTAGGCTATGACCGATGTCTATAGACTTGAGGGATTGGGGTATAGACGTCGGTTGCAATGGGTTTTCAAACAACCGACGTCTAGAGTAGGTCATAGACATCGACTGTATTAATAGCCGACGTCTATAGATCTAGACATCGGCTATTAATACAACCGACGTCTATAGGACGACTATTCACTGTTCTGCACTAGTGTGATCCTCGGTACACAATGTCTATTGTTACATATATTGGTAACAAGAGTTATTAGGCTAATTATGGACGTTCTTGTGGAATATCTAGGAAGCTACTTCTATCGTCGATAACGATTGTGGTGCTCTTGGTAGCTAGGGCATATAAGTTTATGAGTCATATATATTGTTAATGTCAACTTGGTCTTCAAGTGTCAATTCTACATTATTATTTTTATGGAGTATATCACATGGTTGTAACAACTTATGATTGCTTCATGATTGGCTTAACTTGTATCTCTTCAATCCTATTGTTGTTGTAACATCCACCATGAAAGTATCTGTAACATCCCGAAACAGCCGAAATTTAAAAATTTATAATCAAGGCAATAGAACTCAATAATCATAGACGTGACTGTTACTTCTCATAAAACATATAAGTGGTGCACCATATTACATCAGAGTTGTCAAAACGGTACATGATTACAACAGAACAACAAAAGGAAGATAAACATAATCATGTCGACCTCAGTGGTCCAAATAGAGGATCTGATCCCAAGACGCGCGCGCCCGCTGATCACCACCGAACTGGTCCTACTGTGGTCCTGAAAAAGATGCAACAACAATGCTTGAGTTTCCATAAGGAAACCCCGTATGCCAAGCTCACCTATATGCATGCGTAGTACAAATGAACCTATCATACTAGTAGCATGTCAGGTAATCGACAGTAAGGAAAACAGTTCCCCCGAAGGGTAACATGGGACATCACTCCGACAATCATCATCGGGTCTCCCGAGGAGACCTATTGTAGGCACATACGGTCTAACGGAACAAGACGTGATACTCCCCACACGCGGCTACACTAAACATGGGGTTCGGCAGGGAGCATCCGCCAGGTCCGCACCATAAGAAACAGATCTGTAACTTCGTGGTCGAAACCACACCAACGGATCCTTCGCTCGGTCGGCCCATTAATCATCATCTCAGTAGGTGCCTATCAGAGGAACATAGCTGTAACAGCATCGGCCCATCAATCATCATCGCCGGAACAACATCGGCGGCATCACCGGAACAGCAACGGTGGTCCATCAATACGTCCGGCACAGCATCGGACGGGTCCAGACCAAAGTCTGCAAGGTCATCAGGCTCCACGAGCCTCAAACACCTACCGCGCCACTATAAAAGCAAGACAGCGACCTCCGTAGCCCCATGGGCCGGTAGTCACCTCACCCAACGACAGTTGCGTGCCCGCACAATCATCATACATTGGGATCCGTGATCCCTCAGGCCTGCTACTCTACAATGAATCCAATCAATCCATCATATTAGTCACGATCCATACATGGAGGTGACGCGTCCCGGACACCCACACTCTTCCACACGGTGGTCCCTGAGTAGGCACGTGTAACGGACCCACCATCACCTCTCAGCTCACGCGCAAGGCGAGGACACGGGTTTCCGTGGACAGAGTTGGCATCCAAAAAGGGACCACGAATTCAATTCTGTGCAGAAATGGTCGACCGAAAGAGGCAACCCGGTCGACCGCTTTCACAAGGAAATCAGCCGACCAAAAGTCTGCGTCGGTCGAACTCACTGCGCAAAACCAATGTCACAAACGGTCGAACAGAGATCTAAAACCGGTCGACCTATACGAGGTCAAAATCCGGAGTCTGGTCAACATCAATTCAAACTATCGGTCGACCGACTCAGGGGTCTCGGTCGACCGAAAACTACCAGGGCATCCTCGCAGTTCCAAGTCATAAATGGTCGACCGCACGAAAACAATTGGTCGAACGAACAAGCATTTCTACTCAGTACACTTAAGTTCCGGTCGAACGACCCCAAGGAAACGGTCGACCGAAAACAACCAGGCAATCCAATCCACCAGCCAAATGCACGACATGTCGACCGCCACAAGGCATCATTCGACCGGTGAAGGTTAAAATCGGCAAAAATAAACTACATACGGTCTACCGCCCGAAGGGACACGGTCGATCGTTGGTCGTCTTCAACCTCGCGCCAGCCAAGGTTTTTCAAGGAAAACGTCGCCGGAGAGGTCTCTGACCTCCCCCGACCGACCAACACAAACCCTCACACGAGGGTGAGCAACAAAACACACTAAAAAGCCGGCATACCTCAAAGAAGACGACGAAACCGTCGGAGCTCCGCTCGCGCACGCCGTCTCTGAAACCTCCTCGCATGACCGCCTCCTCGCAACGATCTCCACACATCTCACGCCGCATGAGCTTCAGCCTCCTCCTCTGCTTGGTCGCCGGAAAATGGAAAGGGAGAGAGGGTGAGAGAGTGCAAGTGAGAGAGAGAGAGAGAGATTTTCCTTATACAACCCCACACCCCACCTTCACCCTACACCTCAACACATACCTTCATCATCATTCCTCCTTTCCCATGCAAACCCATTCCTTAATCTCCATTAACCCCTAATCGGGTTTAGGGATATTACAATCCACCCACCTTAAAAGAATTTCGTCCCGAAATCAAAACAAGCTACTCAGCGAAAAGCTCTGGATACTGCCTTCTGACTTTGATGCTGTGATGCTGCCACCTGACCTTCACCATCGGAATGGTCCTTCTCCGGAGCTGGTGATCCATGCGATCAACGATCTCGACTGGTCTCTCCTCGAGCGACAAGTCGTGCTGGATCTCTGGCACTACAATCTCAATCACGTGAGTTGGGTCTGCAACGTACTTCCTCAGCATCGATACATGGAAGACGTTGTGAAGACCCGAAAACTGCGGTGGCAATGCAATCCGGTAGGCAAGCTCTCCAACTTGGTCGAGGATCTCAAACGGCCCAACATACCTCGGACTGAGCTTCCCCTTCTTCCCAACTCTCATCACACCTCGGGCTGGGGAAATCTTCAGAAACACGTGGTCGCCCACCTCTAAACTCAACACGCGTCTGCGTCGATCAGCATAACTCTTCTGCCAGCTCTGTGATGTGGCCAATCTCCTACGGATCACAGCAACCTTCTCTGCATACATCTGCACAATCTCTGGCCCCACTAACTGCCTCTCGCCCACATCACTCCAGCATACTGGTGATCTACAAGGCCTCCCGTACAATGCCTCGTACGGTGCCATCCCAATACTCGAATGGTTGTTGTTGTTGTAGGCGAACTCTATCAGCGGCAAATGCTCATCCCAGTACACTGCCCAATCCGGTGTGCATGACCTCAGCATATCCTCCAAGGTCTGAATCGTCCTCTCTGACTGACCATCTGTCTGAGGGTGGAACGCCGTACTGAATCTCAGACGCGTCCCCAATGCCTGCTGCAGACTCCCCCAAAATCTGGAAGTGAAAGGGGGATCTCGATCAGATATGATGCTCACTGGTACTCCATGCAACCTGACTATCTCCTCTACGTACAACTTAGCCAGACCCTCCAAAGGCAACGTGGTCTTAATCGCTAAGAAGCGCGCCGACTTGGTCAGTTGATCGACTATCACCCAAATCACGTCGTGGAATCTCCTCATCTTCGGCAATCCTGTGTCGAAATCCATCGTCACGTGCTCCCACTTCCACTCAGGAAGCTCAATACACTGCATCGGTCCTGCTGGTCGCTGATGCTCAATCTTCACCTGCTGATAGACTAAGCATCGCTCCACAAACTCTGCAATGTCTCTCTTCATGCCCTTCCACCAGAAGTTCCGCTGCATGTCCTTGTACATCTTCGTGCTCCCAGGGTGAATGGTGTATCTAGCTCTGTGTGCCTCCTCCATGATGTCATCTCTCAGCCCATCGACCTTCGACACCCAGATCTGACTCCTGAACCTCAAACCACCATCAACCCCTACACTGAAGTCTGACTCAACTCTGGAAGCCAACCGTAGCAGACCGGCTAACTCCTCATCCCCATGATGTGCCTGCACCACCCGTGAGACAGTTTGCGGCTCCACTCGAAGCCCAGCAATCACTGCTCCCTCTTAACCCTCTATGAACGGTCTCCACTCTGACAATGTCTCGAGTAGCCTCCACTCCTGGATGCACAGACTTGCCACAGAAACCCCCACCTTCCTGCTCAGCGCATCTGCAACCGAATTTGCCTTCCCCGAATGATAGGAAATGGTGAAGTCGTAGTCCTTAATGAACTCGAGCCATCTGCGCTGCCTCATATTCAGCCCATTCTGCGAGAACAAATACTTCAGGCTCTGATAATCTGTGAAGACCTCGAACTGCTCTCCATAAAGATAGTTGCGCCAGGTCTTCAACGCGTGAACTACCGCTGCCCACTGCAGATCGTGAGTAGGGTAGTTCTTCTCGTGCACCTTCAGCTGCCTCGAAGCGTACGCCACCACCTTCCCGTGTTGCATCAAAACACAGCCCAAGCCAATCCCTGACGCATCGATGTATATCACATAACCTCCACTGCCACTCGGTAGAGTCAGAATAGGTGCTGTCGTCAATCGCCTCTTCAGCTCCTGAAAGTTGTCGTCGCACTTGTGAGACCAAACGAACTTGACACCCTTCTGCGTCAACGCTGTCAGCGGCGATGCAAGTCTGGAGAAATCCTGGATGAACCGACTGTAATACCCTGCCAGTCCCACAAAACTCCTGATCTTCGTCACGCTCGTCGGGGCTCTCCACTGAGTCACAGCCTCGACCTTCGCCTGATCCACCGAAATCCCATCCGCTGACACAATATGCCTCAGAAAAGCCACCTGATCCAACCAAAACTCACACTTCGTGTACTTGGCATAAAGCTGCTGATCCCTCAAGATGCCAAGCACAATCCTCAGGTGCTCTCTATGCTGCTCTCTGTCAGGAGAGTATACCAAGATGTCGTCCACGAATACAACGACAAATCTGTCGAGGTACGGCTGAAAGGTCCTATTCATCAGATCCATGAATGTTGTAGGTGCATTCGTCAGTCCAAATGGCATCACCAAGAACTCGTAGTGGCCGTACCGCGTCCTGAAGGTTGTCTTCTGAACATATGCCTCCCTGATCCGCAACTGGTGATAACCCGAACGCAGATCGATCTTCGAGAACACTCTCGCCATCTGCAACTGATCAAACAAGTCATCAATCCTGAGCAAAGTGTATTGGTTCCTGACGGTAACCTTATTCAGCATCCTGTAGTCGATGCACATCCGCAACGACCCATCCTTCTTCTTCACGAACAACACCGGCGCTCCCAATGGAGAAACACTCGGTCGAACGAACCTGGAGTCCATCAACTCCTGCAACTGCTTCTTCAGCTCTGTCAATTCAGCCGGTGCCATCCGATAAGGTGCCTTCGACCGAGGTGTCGTACCCGCTACCAACTCAATGCCGAACTCGATCTCTCAGTGCTGTGGTAATGATGGAATCTCTACAGGAAACACATCTGGGAACTCCTGCACAACCTCGATATCCTCCAGTCTCCTCGTCTCAGGATCAGGAACAACCAGCGTGGCCACAAACGCTCTACATCCCTGCTGCATCAACTTCTGTACCTTAACTGCAGACACAATCACACGACCCCCTCTGCTCCTTATCCCTCTGATCAAAACATCTGGCAAGCCCTCCATCGGAATCACGATCTTCTTCTCGTGGCAAAAGACCCGCACGTCGTACTGTGACAGCCAGTCCATCCCCAGTATGACGTCAAAGTCTCCCGAAGCAACTGTGGTGCCGGGGAAATAGCTCACCACAGTGCCCACCTCACCCATGGGCGTGCTGACCTCCAAAACATCAGTCAGCAGCATAGAGGTCCGACCCAACTCGCCAACAAACTTCTCCGAAATGAAGGAGTGAGTAGCTCCGCAATAAAACAACATACGCGCTACCAAACCAGAAACAGAAAGTGTACCTTCCACGACGGTGTTGGAGTCCCTCGCCTCCTCAGCCTTAATGGTGAAGACTCGCCTGGTCTTCCTGCCCTGTCCTGGTGAAACGACTAATCGGCTGCCTCCGCCTCTCCCTGCCACTGGCGGTTGTTGAACGTTTTGAATAAACCGCAAGTGCACGGCCGCGATGAAGTGGTGGCATGTACGGGTCGTCCTCAGGGAGGTGAGCAGCCTCTTGTTTATCAGAAATCAAGTGGCAAAAATTTGGGGAGAAAGATTGATTATGCTACTCTACACTAAACTACGCTAAGAAGTATGAAATGCGAATGAAACAAACAAACAATGAAATGACAACTAAGCTAAGAACAAAAGAAGAATGCTGGAACAGAAAAATGGGAGAACCCCTAAGGGGTGGAGTGAGTGCACACAAGCAAAGAGGTTGGTGTTGAACACATTCTTTAAGCACAAATAAAGGTGGTGTTATCATGCATAGGAAGTGTCTAAATGTTGTGGCAAAACCTATCAATCTATTCACCAACTTAGTTGATTAACATTTACATATGCAAGATGTTTATTTCAGAACCTAAACAAGCATGAGAAGTGTCTAATCATTTTGGTGAAACTCATCAAGTTATAAATTCTATCCTAAACAAGCAAACATACATTCATGTTTTATCAACACATTGGAAATAAAGCATTCAATCCATTCTCATTTGCATGTATGTACATCTACTCCACCCCCAAAGTGGACGGAACTACTCACTAAACATTACACTAATTACTAAACTAAACAAAGAAAGCATATTAACTAAGCTAATAAAACTAATTAAATGAGATTAAGCAAAGCAAAACAAGAAACATAAAACAAACAACATAATAAAGAAAACTTGTATTAAAATGACTCACATTAAAAGTAGTATCCTCCTACTTTAGTGTGTGCTTCAATGCCTCACTTCTAGTAGGAAGAATAGCCACTTAAAATATGGAGTGATTACAATAGGAGGTGAAGAGTTCTACTTATAGCCATGGAAAAAGCTAATCCGGGACAATCCCCCGATGTGGGACTAAACCAATACCAAAAATAGCCTAAACAAACATTAATACAAGTCCAGGAGAAATTTGGGCAGATCCTGAGTAAAATGGACAACCAATTGGCAGTCCATAAACTTCGGATCGCGTTGGAATTTGTTGTGGGCTTTTCTTGGTATATTTGCTGGTCTTGGATGCATTTACTTGGTTTGTTGGAGCTCCGAGCCGAATCGAAGTGCTAAAATACTCCCCATGATGGTGTGGAGTATTCTGTTTTGCTCTTAGGTCCTTCTGTCTTGGAATCAGGTCCTTCTTCCTTGCATCTTGGTCCCCAGATCTCACAATTCAGTCATTTTTCCCAGCTTTTGGGTCCTTTTATACTTCATCTCTTCAAACCTATTTATTCTTGAAAACTAAACATAAAACTCATGACATAGCATTGTTTAGGTGAAAGATAATGGATATAAGATACAAATATAAGCATGAAATGATGTCAATCAAATACCCCCACACCTAACTTTTGCTAGTCCCGAGCAAAACAAAGAAAGAGAAAAGCATACGAAAAACAAGAAATCCTAACTCACTTTCGTAGGAATCACGGTTGCACTTAGCACGTGCAACAAGCCGTTAAACCTCCTTGTCGCCAAGGAGGAGTGTTGTCTCCTGAGGGTTTTCAGCGGATATATCCACAAAATCCGAATAAGATGCATTAATCAATCTAGCTACACGACTCGTTGGACTTATTTTGTCGATCATGGGATGCGGTAATACTACGGGTCAACTCTATATATGTAATCTGTCCACTCACCTAGCCTAATGAGTTATTCATGAAAGTTATTCAAGGACTTATGTGAAAGACATGGGCAACCTTAAGTTCTGAATGTGATACAATGTGTAAAGTCCACTTTGGTTTTTATTTGACTCTTTTTTTCTTTTTTTCCTTTTTCTTTGGAGCAATTTATTGGTTGGTGTTTGATTCTCCCAGGGTCAGGTTTCGTGCATCATTGCCTATGAGGACTTACACTATCACGTACACCTTCCCCCAAATCTCCACATAGGGCGATCCCTACCACCCGTGTAACGGGAGTTTGGTCGGTGCATCCCAAATCTCCTCCTCACGGAAAAGCTCCAAACGTTCACATCGCGGCCGTGCACTTGCGGCCAAAAACTTGATTGATCGTTTTATATTTAACCGCAAGTGCACAACCGCGTTGAAGCGGTGGCAAATACGGGTCGTCCACTGGGAGGTGTGTCGACACTTGGTTTGTGCTAAGGCGAGAGGTAAAGAAAGGGAAGAAAGGTTGGTTACACTAAACTACACTAAGGTGCAAATGGAAATGGAAGAAAAGCAAGAAAACTAAACCCCAAAGGGGGTAGAGAAATAATGTGAACATAAAGAAGTGTGTGTGTGTGTTCATTAAGCTCCTCACAACATGTAGTGCATGAAATCATAAAACTACATCCAACTTTGCCTCTACATGAATTAAGATAAGACTACATCATTAAAACATACAAGACAATAATTGGAATGAAGCTACATGAACTCAAGTATAAAGACTATACCCTACTATGCCTCCACATGAATTAAGATTTCACTACATCATTAAAACATACAAGACATTAGCTAAGGTAAAGGCAACAAGAGCTCATACACTACAAATTGTGTTTCCAATATTAACTTCATCCATATCCTAACCTTATCATTCCCCATAAAATAGATCCACTAATCAAAGCATAAGCTAAGCTTCATTCAAGAGTATTAGCATATCAAAGATAAGAGTGGAGACCCATTAGATGGTTATGGAAATCATTTAAAGCTCAAGGGATAAAAATAACACACACTTAATACACTACATGATTATATCACATATTTCTCCACCCCCCAAATGGGGATGGAACTACTCACTACTCATTACACTAACTATATTAGGAAAAGAAAGCATAATACTGAAATGAAAGTTAACTAAGAAGCCAAGAAGCATTAAAGAAACATAAAAGGAAAGGAAAGACTAAACAAACATGCACAAATTAGAAAAACAAGATTGAAAGAAACTAGAAGAATTATTTTATTAACAAATGACTCATATTGAAGGTAGCATTCATCTCCACCTTGAGTTTTTGCTTCAAGGCTCACTCCTTAGTAGAGAGAATACCACCAAGCAATGGGTAATTACAATGGAAGGTGAAGAGTTCTAATTATAAGCATGGAAAAAGCTAATCGGGGACAATCCCCCGATGTGGGACTAAACCAATACCAAAAGTAGCCTAAACGAACATTAATACAAGTCCAGGAGAAATTTCGACGGATCCTGAGCAATATGGACCGCCAATTAGCGGTCCAAGACCGCCAATTGGCGGTCGAAAATCTTCGGATCGTGTTGGAATTTGTTGTGGGCTTTTCTTTCTGGTATTGTTGGTCTTTGATGCGGTTACTTGACTTGTTGGAGCTCCGACCCGACTCGAATTGGTAAAATACTCTCCATGATGGTGTGGAGTATTCTGTTTTGCTCTTAGGTCCTTCGGTCTTACGATCAGGTCCTTCTCCCTTGCATCTTAGTCCCCAGGTCTCACAATTAAGTCCTTTTTCCTGCTTTTGGATCCTTTCATGGCTCTTCTCTTCAAACCTCTTTATTCCTGAAAACTAAACATAAAACTCGTCACGTAGCATTGCTTAGGTGTAATATAATGGATATAAGATACAAATATGAGCATGAAATGATGTCAATCAAATACCCCCACACCTAAGTTTTTGCTAGTCCCGAGCAAAACAAAGAAAGAGAAAAGCAAACGAGAAACAAGAAATCCTAACTCACTTTCGTAGGAATCACGGTTGCACTTAGCACGTGCAACAAGCCGTTAAACCTCTTTGTTGCCAAGGAGGAGGAGTGTTGTCTCCTGAGGGTTTTCAGCAGATATACCCACAAAATCCGAACAAGATTCATTATTCAATCTAGACCTCGACTCGTTGGAAATATTTTGTCGATCAATGGACGCAGTAATCCTACGGGCCGACTCTATATAGGTAATCAGTCCAAACCTAGCCTAATAAACCATTCGTGCAAGTTAAATAAGGAATTAAGTGAAAGACATGGACAACCTCAAGATCCTCAAGTGATACAAAGTGTAAGGTCCATTAAGGTTCTTATTTGCATTAATATTTTTTTTCTTTTTGTTTCTTTTCACACAATTTTTTTTTTATTAGTTGGAGCTTCAATCTCCCAGGGTCAGGTTTCGTGCATCATTGCCCATGAGGACTTACACTATCACGTACACCTTTCCCCAAATCTCCACATAGGGCAATCCCTACCACCCGTGTAACGGGAGTTCGGTCGGCGCATCCCAAGTCAGATGACTCGAAAGCACCAGGCACAAAGTCCCTTCAGACCTACTTTCCCGAGTGATAGGAGCCGTGCGAGAAGAGAGAATACCTACTTACTTATTTCTTATCTACACATGAACCAAAACCCCTACACTTAATGTCTCACAACAAGATTAAGAGGGTCCTTGACTACAACAAACTTCCTAAATTAACAAACACGAATTATTGACTCACTAGGTTCAGGGTGGACTTCTTTGAATGTTTGAGCACTGAAACCCTATGATTACTCACCCCCAAAGGAAAACTGGGGTGCATCTTAACGACTCGATAAATCCTAAAGCCACGTACTAGATATCCTAATGCATCAAGTTCAAGACAATTTTGGGAGCTTTCTTTTTCTTTTGCCTCTCAACGGTTTTGCACATGCTAAACACACGCAAAACCCACAAAACATTTTCTTTCGAAAACACATGAAGATTTTGAAAGAACTGTGAAAATTTTGAAGTACTAGGCAAGCAAAAGAAGACAAGTCACCCAAGGATCATGGCAAGCAGATATATCGATATTAAATGCGACACACTATCATGACCCTAAAAATGCAAACAAAAGAAAACAAAATCAAAGGAAAAAGACTCAACTATGTACACACGTAAAACACCCCCCGACACCTACTTCATGCATTGTCCTCAATGAATGCAAGCAAGATACTACATGGATTTATGCATGAAAAAGGAGAGATCTCACCAACGTGAAGTATAAAGGGAAGTGTATGGCTATGTTGATGGACACAACCCAAATTCCCTCAAAACCTGTGAGATGCTAAAGAAAGGGTACAAATACGTGAAAGAAATGGAGCCCAAATACACAAGGGTTGGGGCTCACAACAATCGATGCTCACTGAAGGAGTCTTTTATTGAACTTTTTTTTATATAACTATGTACAAACATAAGTTCCCATCTTCATTTGTCAAAAGACATCAAATGGGAACCTCAAGAGTGGGTCAATGCACTTGGAAAGGGGACATGACACCACGCGGGGCCAGAATACGCATGCGTGGGCCCCCTTCACAAAGAGCACCAGATGAAATGAGAGGTTCATGAATTGGACGCAAAGGCGTCTCATTCAAAGGATCAAACTGAAAGAGCTTGAACCTCTCGAGAGTTTGGGAAATAAGGGGCAACGGAAGAAAAATATCTCCCGTTGCGGAACTGAAGTTATGATCATCAATTCAAACTCTCCAACCAACAGGCTGGTGGGTCGGAACGAGGTCAAGCACCTCGTTTTGCAAGTCCAACTCACCAGGAGAACAGGAAGTGGGTCTCATACCCAAAGTATCCTCCAAGGAACTCCTAATACCCTCATGAGCAATGTAGTTGTTTGATGTTCCATCATTTCCAAGATGATCAGGAACAATAGTGAGAGGCAAACTCTCATAAGGTTGTTTGAAATTGAGGGTACTAGGGAGCTCTTGCTCCACCAGAGGTGAGTCCTTAAGAGGCACAACATGAAGATCATGTGGCTCAAGGGCCACGGGACAAAAAGATAAGGCACAATCCTGTGCCGACTCATAATGAAGTTGGTCCAAGTTATTCTCAATTTGAATCGAATCCTCCACTAAGTGATCATGAATTGAAACCCCAAGTCCCTCAGACTGACTAGGAGTTTGACTTTGAAAGATTGTGCTTTGAATTTGTGGATGTGGTGGTGGTTCGATATCAAAAGATGAATCCTCATGTTGACACGAAAGGTTACTCTCCTCACTTAATTGTTGCGTGAGTTGACTCACTTGAAGTGTCAGATTTTGTATGCGGTCAACGAGGAGGTCCAAGTCAGATCTTGGGAAATTTTGGGGTTGGGTGTTGATGGCCTGAGAATGAGTCCAATGATTTGAAGTGGGGTGTTGGTAGAATTCTGGGTATTCGGGAGGAGTATATTGGGGTGGAATTGATGTATAAGAATTTGAATACGAATTGTCTCCCTACGAATCCATCCCTCTCGGGTTGTACGCGGATGCGTAATGGTCATAATGAGCATTTTGGGAAAATGTGTGCTCATACTCAGGCTCTGGGGGAACATAAGGACATTCCCCGAAATCATGACCACTCAACCCACAATAGTGGCACGGTACGGCTACTGGAGCCACCGGTGCACCCATGTCATCTACCACATGCATGAAAGAGGCCAAAGGTTCTTGTAATGTCTCAGATTGATGACCAACATATGATCCGACGTAACTAGATGGTGGTCTAGTAGTCGGTGACTCTCTCATATTACCCCAATATGAAGATTGCTCAGTCACACAATTGCGATTATCCCAACCATACAGGGTGTTCGTCTGAGCCACCCCAGGTTGCATGGGTCCGGAGTACCAGGGAGAATCGTCCTGGTCCCAACAATGATATAGATGGTCGCCCATGTAACCATCCATCTCAACAGAGAACTCTCGAGTCGATCACTCTCACCACCACGAGGCCAAGCTCGCAAAAAATGCTCGACTCGACCCTAAAACGCTACAGAGAGTGTAAAGGGGAGGAGACTATAACGTAGAAGAAGGTGAGAAGAAGATGACTCAGAGGAGAAGGGAAGAATCCCTAAAGCTAGCGTGGGTAACGAGATCAGGAAGAAGCCTAATCTAGCAAGCACGACTCAAACAATGTAGGGCAATGGGTCCTTAGGCTAGACGACGCCTAACTTCGAGGTCACTAGCCTCGACACGCCTCACCTCCCTACAACGAGGACCACAATGCCCAGCAAGTGATACCAGATCCGGAGATCCAGTACCTCCTACTATCGACAAGGTAGGCAACGCCGATCAGGTCATGACGGTCTCAACTAGATTACTCTCCTAGTGCGCCCGCAATCCTAGGGCAATGTCTACTTGATTTTAATTAAGGCTTTATTACGAGTGATTTTTGGCGCCAAGAAAAGGGTGATGAAATCCCCCACCTTATCTTTTATGGGACAACCCCTTCTTAGTAGCGATTTGATCCTAGATCTAGCAATCAATCGCACCAATCAAACGCTCTCTCACTCTTGTCCTGATGCAATTCCTACTAACTAATGCATGGGCATACGAGATGCATGAATGAGTGTAGGAAATGCGTACCTCACGCCAGCACTCAACAACTGAAATTAAAGCTAAAAGAAAAGACAACTATATGCTCAAGTCAATACATGATGCGTGACCTAAACAATTAAGAACGTCTAGTCTTTTGGTTTGGATTTTAGGGCCAAGTTGATTAATGGGGGACTGATTAATGATCTGGGAGCAAACCAGAAGTCAAATCATGCAAAATAGGTCTCCCAGATAACACAAATTACAAAACTAACTACCAGAAAAAATTTGAAAGAAGGAAGCCCTCACCTGGCCGCCAATTGGCGGTCTCCAACCGCTGATTGGCGGTCCTTTTAGGTCTTCTGTTCCTCAAATTTATCCAGCAGCCTCCCCTTGATCCAGTGGTTCCCTGAAACTAAGAAAAACTGGAGACAAAAAATTAAAAACCCCTCGAATCGTCCAAACCAACGTCTGGACAGAGCACCTCCCCGGTAACGGCGCCAAAAACTTGATTGATCGTTTTATATTTAACCGCAAGTGCACGGCCGCGTTGAAGCGGTGGCAAATACGGGTCGTCCACTGGGAGGTGTGTCAACACTTGGTTTGTGCGAAGGCGAGAGGTAAAGAAAGGGAAGAAAGGTTGGTTACACTAAACTACACTAAGGTGCAAATGGAAATGGAAGAAAAGCAAGAAAACTAAACCCCAAAGGGGGTAGAGAAATAATGTGAACATAAAGAAGTGTGTGTGTGTGTTCATTAAGCTCCTCACAACATGTAATGCATGAAATCATAAAACTACATCCAACTTTGCCTCTACATGAATTAAGATAAGACTACATCATTAAAACATACAAGACAATAATTGGAATGAAGCTACATGAACTCAAGTATAAAGACTATACCCTACTATGCCTCCACATGAATTAAGATTTCACTACATCATTAAAACATACAAGACATTAGCTAAGGTAAAGGCAACAAGAGCTCATACACTACAAATTGTGTTTCCAATATTAACTTCATCCATATCCTAACCTTATCATTCCCCATAAAATAGATCCACTAATCAAAGCATAAGCTAAGCTTCATTCAAGAGTATTAGCATATCAAAGATAAGAGTGGAGACCCATTAGATGGTTATGGAAATCATTTAAAGCTCAAGGGATAAAAATAACACACACTTAATACACTACATGATTATATCACATATTTCTCCACCCCCAAATGGGGATGGAACTACTCACTACTCATTACACTAACTATATTAGGAAAAGAAAGCATAATACTGAAATGAAAGTTAACTAAGAAGGCAAGAAGCATTAAAGAAACATAAAAGGAAAGGAAAGACTAAACAAACATGCACAAATTTAAAAAACAAGATTGAAAGAAACTAGAAGAATTATTTTATTAACAAATGACTCACATTGAAGGTAGCATTCATCTCCACCTTGAGTTTTTGCTTCAAGGCTCACTCCTTAGTAGAGAGAATACCACCAAGCAATGGGTAATTACAATGGAAGGTGAAGAGTTCTATTTATAAGCATGGAAAAAGCTAATCGGGGACAATCCCCCGATGTGGGACTAAACCAATACCAAAAGTAGCCTAAACGAACATTAATACAAGTCCAGGAGAAATTTCGACGGATCCTGAGCAATATGGACCGCCAATTAGCGGTCCAAGACCGCCAATTGGCGGTCGAAAATCTTCGGATCGTGTTGGAATTTGTTGTGGGCTTTTCTTTCTGGTATTGTTGGTCTTTGATGCGGCTACTTGACTTGTTGGAGCTCCGACCCGACTCGAATTGGTAAAATACTCTCCATGATGGTGTGGAGTATTCTGTTTTGCTCTTAGGTCCTTCGGTCTTACGATCAGGTTCTTCTCCCTTGCATCTTAGTCCCCAAGTCTCACAATTAAGTCCTTTTTCCTGCTTTTGGATCCTTTCATGGCTCTTCTCTTCAAACCTCTTTATTCCTGAAAACTAAACATAAAACTCGTCACGTAGCATTGCTTAGGTGTAATATAATGGATATAAGATACAAATATGAGCATGAAATGATGTCAATCAGTGCATCATTGCCTATGAGGACTTACACTATCACGTACACCTTCCCCCAAATCTCCACATAGGGCGATCCCTACCACCCGTGTAACGAGAGTTTGGTCGGTGCATCCCAAGTTAGATGACTCGAAAGCACCAGGCACAAAGTCCCCTTAGACCTACTTTCCCGAGTGATAGGAGTCGTGCGAGAAGAGAGAACACCACTTATTTACTTATCTACATGGGAACCAAAACCCCTACACTTAAGTTTCATAAAAAGAGATTAAGGGCCCTTGACTACGACAAACTTCCATATACTAACAGACACGAATTATTTGACTCACTAGGTTCAAGGTGGACTTCTTTAAATGTTTGAGTACTGAAACCCTATGATTACACGCCCCATGAGGGAAAACCGGGGTGCATCCTAACGACTCGATAAGACCTAAAGCCAGTAAACTAGAAATCCTAATGCATCAAGTTCAAGACAATTTCGGGAGCTTTCTTTTTACTTTGCCTCTCAACGGTTTTGCACATGCTAAACACACGCAAAACCCACAAAAACATTTTCTTTCGCAAACACATGAAGATTTTGAAAGAAATGTGAAAATTTTAAAGCACTAGGCAAGCAAAAGAAGACAAGTCACCCAAGGATCACGACAAGCAGATATATCGATATTAAATGGAGCACACTAACATGACCCTATCAATAGACACAAAAGAAAACAAAATCAAAAGAAAAAGACTCGACTATGTACACACGTAAAACACCCCACACACCTACTTCATGCATTGTCCTCAATGAATGTGAGCATGATACTACATGGATTTATTCATGAAAAAAGAAGATCTCACCAACATGAAGCACAACAGGAAGTTCATGGTTATAGTGATGGACACAAACCCGAATTTCGTCAAAACCTATGAGATACTGAAGAAGGGAGACAAATACGTGAAGAAATGGGGCCCAAGTACACAAGGGTTGGGGCCCACAACAATCAATGCTCGCTCATGGAGTCTTTTATTACACAATTTTTTTTCTTTTTCTTTTGCTCTTTTTTTTTCGAATTTTTTACATGATATATAAAGCAACAACGATATTCTCATAATCATTTGGTCAAGGAACATCAAGTCATGAGGACCAGAGACTTGCCGAGATGGGCAAACTTCACCGGTACTCTGAGGTGTCATGAGGGGTGAAAGGTCAAAGCTGAACGGCTCGAACCCCTCATGATATTGGTTGGGTGTGGGAAACAAAGAATGAAGTTGTGTTGCCTCACTAGGGTTTAGTTGTTTGTCGAACAAAACCCTCCAACCAATAGGCGCGTGCATCAGAATGAGTTCCTCAAGCTCATTCGATGGATGCAGCAAACCTGCATCACTAAGAACGAGGCTGCTCCCCAAGTCATCCAATAAGGACCTCCCACCATCATTTAGATCATCAAGCATAAGCTCGGTCATAGGTGGGTCCTTGTTGGAGTCAATATGAAGCTCAAATTGCACAATGGCCATGGGACATGAGGTAGAGACACCTTCTGGTATAGGCATATGATGAGGTGTCTCACTCTCACTAGTACTCTCAACTGAATCATGCAACGAACACTCCCTTTGGACATTCATGTCCGAGGCCAGCTCACTCTGTTGCATTGCGAAGACAGACAATGAGTTTTCGATGGGCCCACGAACATTCTCAACTGGTTGCATTGGGGTTAGGGGTGTTCGTTGATTTTGTGGTGCTTTCTCCAATTGGCGGATGACATTTAGATTTAAAGGTTCATCCATGGGTTCATGTTGCCCACCAGAGTTGAACACATGAAACTCGGCACTCATGTTACCGAATGAGAGCTTCATAAGACCATTTCTACAATTAATCAAGGCATTGGAGGTGGGCAGAAATGGTCTACCCAAAATCAAAGGTATTTGAGAGTGGGTGTTCGCAACGGGATTGGTATCGAGGACAACAAAATCGACTGGAAATATAAAATCTCCAACTTTGATAAGCACGTCCTCGATAATCTCCATGGGAATACGAATGGATCTATCCGCCAATTAGAGGGTGATCTTAGTTGGTTTCAATTCTCCCAAGTTCAACTGTTGATAAACAGAGAATGGGAGGAGGTTGACCGTTGATCCTAAATCAAGCAAAACATTGCTCATTCTAGTGTCCCCTATCGTACACTGTATAGTAGGACACCCAGGGTCCTTGTATTTTGTGTAGGTGGGATTGGACAAAAGTGAGCTGATATTTGCAGCCAAGAATGCTTTCTTAGGAACATTGGTCTTCCTCTTGGTTGTGCAGAGATCCTTCAACACTTTGCCATATTGAGGTATTTGTTGGATGACATCCAACAAGGGGATGTTAACCTTTACTTGCATAAACACCTCTAATATCTTGTCCATGTTGTCACTCTGCTTTTTGGTTAACCTACTTGGATAGGGAGCTTTTGGCAGGTAGGTTTTCTGCGGTGCCTGAGAAGAAAGCTTTGGTGTATTACCCTCATCCTCTTCTTCACCACCATTCCCACTGAGGGGCTGCATAGATGGTGGTTGTTGTGGCAAGGAAATGTGATTGTCAACCTGTTTTCAATTCCTTAAGGTCACAATGGAATTGACAAGGTGAACATGTTCCTCCACGTGGTTCACTTGCCTCCCCTGAGGTACCACATTCTCATTTTGCATGTGTTGTTGTTGGTACATTCGGGGGTTAGCCTCAGGCTGGCTAGGAAAAGACCCTCTCTCTCTTTCATGTACAGACTGAGCCAATTGGCCCATCTGAAGCTCTAGAGATTTGATGGTCTGCTGATTTGAAGTGAGAACTTGACTCGTGGTTGACATAAAATTTTTCATTGAGTTTTCAAGTCCACGAGTCAAGGTCTCAAGCGAATTGAATCGGGTTTCCATATTGTTGGAATTTGGGAAACCCGATTGATTGGTGGTTTGCGTTTGGAGTTGCTGATAAGATTGTGCATGCATGGGAGGTTGGTGTGATTGGTAAGGTGGTCTAGAGGAGTTTGAAGGACCGCCCGGGGCATTAGTTTGGTTCCATGAAAAATTGGGGTGGTTCCTCCATCCAGGATTATAAGATAATGAGTATGGGTCATTCCTGGCTCTATCATAGATGGCGTTGACACGCTCCATCTCAGGAGGAATGTACTCACACTCGCTTTCTAGATGACCTATCCTACCACATGAATGACAGGGAATTCGACCAAATGTGGACATGTGAGGTGCACTTTGTTGGTTTTGGAGCTCAATCGAATCCATACGGCACATTAAGGCCGCCATGCGTGCCTCGGTGGCCGTAGTGGTATCGATAGTAAATGCGGTACCCGATCTAGTCGAGTTTGCTTGCGCGATCCTCGCTCCTATACTAGATGATGCAGGTGGTTCCTTCACACTCTCCCATTGCATGGTTTTCTCAGCAAGGTCTTCTAGGAAAGCCCATGCATCCCTTTCATCTTTTCCCATGAACTCTCCTTGACACATGGACTCAAGGAGCGTTCTTGACGGGATGTGAAGACCCTCGTACACAATCTGACAAAGGCGCCACAACTCAATGCTATGGTGAGGGCATGAGGATAGTAGCTCCTTGAACCTCTCTAGATATGCATGAAATGTCTCGGTCTCAAGTTGATAGAACGAATTGATTTCGTTCCTCAATTTTTGAGTCCGATGATTTGGGAAGTACTTCTTGAGGAATGCAGATTGAAACTCATCTCAAGTCCTAAAGGCATTCGCCTGATTGCTGTACAACCACTTCTTGGCGTCATCCTTCGGTGCAAAGGGGACAAGCCTAAGATGAATGGAGTCTGTGCTAAGTTGTTGCAGCTTGAACATAGCACAAACCTCCTCAAATTCCCTGAGAAAGATATAAGGGTCACCTTTCCCAGTGAAATGAGGGAGCATGGAGATAAACTGAGGCTTAACCTCAAAATGGTTCCCATTAGCCTCTGGCAATACAATGCATGAAGGTAGAGCAGTACGGCTTGGGTAGCATCGATCACGTAGAGGTGTGGGAACGACAACAGGACGCTTAGGTGGGTCCAGCAACTGCTCCTCCTCACGGAAATAAGCAGCCATTGAACCCAAACTATGTGCGACACGAGAGGAGGAAGGTGTCGAGAAATCGATGACCGAAGCCGGATTGACAACGCTCCTCGTCAAACGACCACTCTCGTCTCATGTCCACGAAAGCATGCACAAAGGTGCACACACACCAAAAAAATTCTTTTTTTTAATAAAGAATGTACGTTGAGGAGAAGACGGGGGGATACAGGAGAGAAAGAATGACTCAGGAGAGAAAGGAAGAAGTCCTTATGCTACGGCGGATGGGTACAGGTAGAAGCACACAAGCAAACAAGGCTCAAGCAATCCTAAGGTCACTATAGGTCCTTACAGCTAGACGACGCCTAACTGCGAGGTCACACGGCCTCAACACGCCTCACCTCCCTACGACGAGGACCACAAAGCCCAGCAAGTGAGCCAAGATTCGGGGATCTCGTCTCTCCTACTATCGACAAAGTGGGCAACGCCGATCAGGTCATGACGGTCGGGACCGGATCACTCTCCTAATGCGTCCGAATTCCTTAAGGCCAATGTCTACTTGATTTTAAAATTAGGCTCTTGATTAGTGTGGTGTTTGGGGCAAAGGAAAGGGTGATGAAATTCCCCACCTTATCTTTTATGGGACAGCCCCTCCTTAGTAGTGTTTTTGAGTCCTAATCTAGCAATCAACTCTCCAAATAAACGCTCAACTCACACTTGTTGCAATGCACTTCCTACTAACTAATGCATGTTCATACGAAATGCATGAATGAGAGTAGAAGGTGCGTACCTCACGCCAGCTTTCAGCAACAGAAAATAAAGCTAAGATAAAAGACAATCTAAATGCCTAAGTCACATACATGATGCATGAGCTAAACAAAAAGAATGCCCAATCTTTTGCTTTGAGTTTTAGGGTCCAAGTTGCTTAAGGGAAGTTGATTATTAATCTGGGAACAATCTAAGAGTCAGAACATGCAAAATTGAGTCCCATATTACTAGATCAATTATGACAACACGACAAAGAAGGCAAAAGCAGCTCACCAGAATGCCAATTGGCGGTCTCAGGCCGCTGATTGGCGGTCCAAACTGCCTAGCTTTCCTCCAAATTTTTCCAGATGCCTCTCCTTTCAACTCCAAGTCTCCTGAAACAAAGAAAAACTACAAAACAAAAATTAAATCCACTCGAATCGTCCAAACAAGAGTCTGGACTGGCACCTCCCCGGCAACGGCGCCAAAAACTTGTTGAACGTTTTAATTAAACCGCAAGTGCACGGCCGCGATGAAGAGGTGGCAAGTACGGGTCGTCCTCAGGGAGGTGAGCAGCCTCTTGTTTATCAGAAATCAAGTGGCAAAATTGGGGGAGAAAGATTGATTATGCTACTCTAGACTAAACTACGCTAAGAAGTATGAAATGCGAACGAAAGAAACAAACAATGAAATGGCAACTAAGCTAAGAACAAAAGAAGAATGCTGGAATACAAAAATGGGAAAACCCCTAAGGGGGCGAGTGAGTGCACACAAGCAAAGAGGTGGGTGTTGAACACATTCTTTGAGCACAAATAAAGGTGGTGTTATCATGCATAGGAAGTGTCTAAATGTTGTGGCAAAACCGATCAATCTATTCACCAACTTAGTTGATTAACATTTACATATGCAAGATGTTTATTTCAGAACCTAAACAAGCATGAGAAGTGTCTAATCATTTTGGCAAAACTCATCAAGTTATAAATTCTATCCTAAACAAGCAAACATACATTCATGTTTTATCAACACATTGGAAATAAAGCATTCAATCCATTCTCATTTGCATGTATGTACATCTACTCCACCCCCCAAAGGGGACAGAACTACTCACTAAATATTACACTAATTACTAAACTAAACAAAGAAAGCATATTAACTAAGCTAATAAAACTAATGAAATGAGATTAAGCAAAGCAAAACAAGAAACATAAAACAAACAACATAATAAAGAAAACTTGTATTAAAATGACTCACATTAAAAGTAGCATCCTCCTACTTTAGTGTGTGCTTCAAGGCCTCACTTCTAGTAGGAAGAATAGCCACTTAAAATATGGAGTGATTACAATAGGAGGTGAAGAGTTCTATTTATAGCCATGGAAAAAGCTAATCCGGGACAATCCCCCGATCTGGGACTAAACCAATACCAAAAATAGCCTAAAAACATCAATACAAGTCCAGGAGAAATTTGGGTGGATCCTGAGTAATATGGACCGCCAATTGGTGGTCCATAAACTTCGGATCGCGTTGGAATTTGTTGTGGGCTTTTCTTTCTGGTATTGTTGGTCTTTCATTCAGTTACTTGACTTGTTGGAGCTCCGACCCGAATCGAATTGGTAAAATACTCCCCATGATGGTGTGGAGTATTCTGTTTTTCTCTTAGGTCCTTCTATCTTGCAATCAGGTCCTTCTTCCTTGCATCTTGGTCCCCAGATCTCACAATTCAGTCCTTTTTCCCAGCTTTTGGGTCCTTTTATACTTCATCTCTTCAAACCTATTTATTCCTGAAAACTAAACATAAAACTCGTGACATCGCATTGTTTAGGTGAAAGATAATGGATATAAGATACAAATATAACCATGAAATGATGTCAATCAGCGGTCCAGACCTCCTGCTAGGCTCTCCCTTCCTAGTCGGGCACTCAGAATGAAGTGACCCAACTGCCCACATCCTATGCAAGCTCCAGGGCGCCTGAAGTACTCCTGGCCTGGGTGAAACCTCCCGTAGAACATGCACGCTCCAGACTGACGTGCCCCTCCTCCATCGAACCAAGGCCTCTTGCCCGGGTTCCCTGCACCACGGCCAACAACTCGGCTACCGGTGCTCACTGGTGCCTTCCTCGCCTCCTGAAGAGACTCCCTCTGGTCCTGCTCGATGATGGTAGCATGCTTCACCGCATCTGCAAGGGTCCACGGCATGCTGTTGATCACACGTGATCGGAGCGGCTGCCACAGTCCCTTCACAAACTTCCTCGCCCGCTGCTCTGGGGCACACAAATCTCAGGACAGTAACGCTCCAAGGCGTTGAACTTGCTGATGTAACTCGCCAGAGTCATCTCCTTCTGCTCCAGCGACATGAACTCCTCCCTCTTCCGATCCCTGACGTGCTGGGGGAAGTACCGCTCATGAAACACCTCCAGAAACTATTCCCAGCTGACGTCCTCACGGTCATCAAACAAAACCGTGGACGTGGTCCTCCACCAGTTGGCTGCCTCACCATCAAACACATAGGTGGCCAGATCCACCCTCCCCTCAGGTGCAACTCCAATCGCTAGGAAGATCTTCTCCATCCTGAAGATCCAGTTCTCTGCTACCTCTGGAGCACTCCTACCATCAAAACTCGGTGGGTGTTGATACATAAACCGATCATGCTCAGCGCCCACCCCACCCTGCACATTCTGGGCTGCCTGACGTTCCAGGAACTCGCCCAACCTGTCCAAGTTGGCGCCCTCAGTGGCGTCACTGGCATGACGTGGAGAACTCCGCTCTCGTATAGGGGCCATCTGACAGAAGAAACAAACACAACTTCAGCCATGAATGCATGCTAAAAGATAAAATGCATGCGTCCTATTACTACAAGTGTGATTTCATTGGGAACCGCATAGGAATCAACTGCTCTGATACCAAATTGTAACATACCGAAATAGTGAAAATTTAAAAATTTATAATCAAGGCAATAAAACTCAATAATCAAAGACGAGACTGTTACTTCTCATAAAACATATAAGTGGTGCACCATATTACATCAGAGTTGTCAAAACGGTACATGATTACAACAGAACAACAAAAGGAAGATAAACGTAATCATGTCGACCTCAGTGGTCCGAATAGAGGATCCGAACCCAAGACGCGCGCGTCCGCTGATCACCACCCAACTGGTCCTACTGCGGTCCTGAAATAGATGCAACAACAATGCCTGAGTTTCCATAAGGAAACCCCGTATACCAAGCTCACCTATATGCATTCACTAGTACAAATGAACCTATCATACTAGTAGCATGTCATGTCATCGACAGTAAGGAAAACAGTTCCCCGAAGGGTAACATGGGACATCACTCCGACAATCATCATCGGGTCTCCCGATGAGACCTACCGTAGGCACATACGGTCTAACGGAACAAGACGTGATACTCCCCACACACGGCTACACTAAACATGGGGTTCGGCTGGGAGCATCTGCCAGGTCCACGCCATAAGAAACATATCTGTAACTTCGTGGTCGAAACCACACCAACGGAGCCGTCGCTCGGTCGGTCCATCAATCATCATCTCAGTATGTTCCCATCTGAGGAACATAGCCGATCTCCACACGTCTCACGCCGCACGAGCTTCAGCCTCCTCCTCTGCTTGGTCGCCGGAAAATGGAAAGAGAGAGAGTGAGAGAGTGCAAGTAAGAGAGAGAGAGAGAGAGATTTTGCTTATAAAACCCCACACCCCACCCTCACCCTACACCTCAACCCATACCTTCATCATCATTCCTCCTTTCCCATGCAACCCCATTCCTTAATCTCCATTAACCCCTAATCGGGTTTAGGGATATTATAATATCACTATCTACTTAGAACATGTAAAAGATAATACTCATCTCAGGAACCAAGTGTCTAATTCCTGGGATTTTACATCAATGTGACCTATTTTGAAGAAGTCTATTTAGAAACAAACGATCATGATCTCCATAACCGTGACATTGTCGGCAATTAAGAAGACATTTCTAATTTGAACTTGAAGTAAGAGGCAACTAATTAGAGATTGATGACCACTCATGAATTTATGAATGGTGATTTGACACTACCTCCCCCTTAATGAAATAATGGGGGACGAGGATCTTGTTCAATTGGCTGAATATCCTAATCAAGTATTTCAGCAAGTGAATGACGAAATAATGATAATAAAAAATCTCGCTAAGTGGATATCAGTCCTCTAATAAGGTGGATCGACTAGTGATGATTGGATACCTGTTGCTATTCAAGTCAAAAGATCAACTTCTTTGAGCCATGTCAACACTCCAAATCCCACCTCAGTACGTAGAATGTGTGGATGTGAACAGCTTGGAGGAGCTTCTGAATTCATGATTGTGCACTGAATAGTTTGCTGGATGCATGTCGTGACATTGGTTGTAGTACACCTGTACACTAGTCATTTGTGGTCTATTCACTTTGTTCACTTTCAAACAACTATTACGCCCATAAGTTCACAAGGTTCTAGTGAATCCAACTTCAGCCTAAATCGTTGAATCTTGGACAAAATTGAGATGTCATATCACAGAAATCATTGTAGGTTATAAGTAAGGTGAAGTTGGATGGTCGGCCGAAACGTATATTCAACCCAAAGTGGGCCTAGCACGGTTACTTTCGTGGTGAAATTTAAGGGTTGGGTAATTTACTGAGGTGCACCTCACAGGTTGTCTAATTGACGATACGCACCCGGATTTTTAGTAGTGCCGGATATGCACCTGTAAACCGAACATATTTGCTCATATTCGTAAAATACAAATGTCTTTAATCTTAAAAATAAAAGTTAAAAACATAAAAAATCAAACAATCCCAATACCTCTTCTTCTTCCCCAAACTCTCTCTCTTCCTCGAACACCACTCTCTCTACTCTCTCTCTCATCTATCTCATGCCCCTCTCTTCTTCCTTTCACCTCCTCCTCCGCAAACACTATAAATAAGAGATAAAATTCTTTCTTGCACGTTTTGCTTGTCAATATATATTGATTTTCATGATTTAGGTTCTGATTAGCCTATGCTGTTTATTTGGGTTCTTTCTGAGTGATTTGGTTCTAATCCTGACTAATGTAGTTGTCAACACAAAATATATTTTATCCCAACAAATGGAAAGCTTAACCAACCAGTCTGAAGTATGAACCATCACATACAGCTCCTTGTGCATGCCTTTTCAAGTTTTAAACGTGTTTGCTTATGATTTTCAGATGCTTGTTAATAGGAAGTCGGGTGTGTTGGATTTTTGGCTAAACTTGTTAATCTGATTTTGATGATTAATTAACATATCAATAAATCCATGTATATCTATTTTCTACCTCATATGCATAGGCACACATATAGTTTGTTTTACTAACAATTTTAGGAGACAAGTGTTGATACAAGACAAGAAATCAAAGTTGAAGTGTAGTATAGGATTTATGTTTCTTGTACTAAGGCTTCAAATGTAACTTGGACACTTGAACTCTTGTTGATTTGCATTGATGATCCATAGAAAACCTATAGAAGTCTCATACAAAATTACATATCAAACTGACTATCTTAGGTGACCGATTACACATAGGAATGCTTCTTGGAACAAAATTTCTGCTCCATTCGGTCGACCGGTAGACCATCCCGTTCGACTGAATTTAAGAGACTCTTATTCCTTCCAAGAACGGTCGACTGGTAGATCATCCAGTTCGACCAAATTTAACACACTCTTATTCCTTCCCAGAACGGTTGACCGATTGTTTATCCCAGTTCGACCGTTAGATTTTATTAACCGATTTAGGCCTTAATCTTTGCATTTTTACTTGATCAGTTATTTCTTTACACATGTCGCAGTTAGTGTGCAAATCGGTCGATCGAAACTTGATTCAGGTTCGACCGTTTGACACTTCGTATTTGTCTTTAATGTGACCATTATACTTGTCGTATTATACAACAGTCATATACACATACTTCAACTAACCCCCAATTCGTATTTGGCCACCGGTCGAACAATGCCATGACGGCGATCGACCGGATCACGAACAATTCAATCTCCAAACTCCCTGTTATTTTCAGTCGGATGGGATTCTCCTTTGTGTCTGATCGTTACCTCGTTTGTTTATTACTATCCTTGCCAAAACATTAACAACGATCGACCGTCCCTAGTCTTGGTTCAACCATTCACTTAAGTTCTAGTCTTAGTGATTCGACTGACCTGTACTTAAGTTCGAATGATTTCTTATTTATAAGAAAATGGTCGACCATTTATCCCGTACTGGTGGACCGTTGGTGTCCAGATTTGTGTTCTGAAATTTTCTATTTTTTGTATCTTACACAAATCCTTTCTAAATCAATCCCAACGGCAAGATTATGTTTAGAGACTATAAATAGAGCTTAGAACAACTTTATAAAGACACAAATCCTTTCTTTAAATCTCTCAAACTCATACTACTCTCTTGTGCTCTAAATCTTCTCATTGTGCTTAATCATCCACTCGAATCATTCATTGCTCTCATCAATCATTCAAGTGCTCAAGATTAGAAGTGGTTACTAAAATCCTCAGCAAGGTGTTGTAATAGGTTCCGGAGTGAAGCTCTTCTCGGATTGTAAGAAGGTGGTCCAAGCTTGGCGATGGTGTTCGCAAGCTTGAAGTGTAAAGGCAAGATCTTCCGGCCCGGAACGGGGAAATGGATTAGTGGAAAACACGAAGTTGCTCAAGGAGGAGCAATTTGTAAGAGAGGACTAGGATTCGGTTGGTGGATCGAAACCTCTATACATCGGTGTTGTGGTTTGCTTTTCTTACTCTCTATCTTAATTTTGTTACCGTTCCATTTTTTTACTTGCTTAAGTTTTAAGAGAACATTTAGTTTATTCACCCCCCCCCCCTCCTTAGACTAATTGTAGGGCTAGTTAGATTCTATAGAGTGGAGGTGCTGGAAGTGGGGCTCAAAGGGGATGGTGAAGGCAAGAAGTTGCGGTGAGCGTCATCATGACAAAGCTTCGTAGCAGCTTGATCGTAGGAAACCGCAACGACTTCTTCGGACCAGAAGGTTCTGAGCTATATGCGGCGGTGGTCAGCATAGATTTGGACCCTAGTGGTCATTTTGTTGCTCCACCACACCTTTGAATCGGGAGGATGGGTAGGGTCTTGGGTTAATTTCAGGCGCTTCGGTGGCGGGTCGAGAGGGGTTATGTCTTTTGAATCCGAACCTTCGCGGGTTGTGACAGAAGCTGTGTTAGAGATGGATGAGAGAGAGTAGAGACGTGCAAGAAAGAATTTTATCTCTTAATTATAGTATTTGGGGAGGAGGACGTGAAAAGGAGGAGAGGGGGCATGAGATGGATGAGAGAGTAGAAACAGAGTGGTGTTGGAGCAAGAGAGAGTTTGGGGAAGAATGAGAGGTATTGGGATTATTTGATTTTTTATGTTTTTAACTTTTATTTTTAAGACTAATGATAATTGTTTTTCACGATGTTTAATTTGCAAATTGTCTAACGATGTTGGACGGAAACGGTGACGAAGTGAGTCCCACTAACGACACAGGTGCATATGAGCAAATATCAAATATCAAAAATCCGGCAATATCAAAAATCTAGGTGCATATCGCCAATTAGACAACTTGCAAGGTACACCTTAGGAAATTACCCTTAAATGTTTAGGGGTGTAACTTGATATATATGTGAACAATTCTATTCAATCGATTGTAAATCTGCAGATTTCGTCCAGCTTGAAAGCTATTTTTTGTTCAACTTCTTTTGTTTTATTTCTAAAGGTTAGTTGCAATTTATCTCCCATTTTTAGACTCATTTGTACATGCGCCCTTGACTTTTAAAGTTGCATTTACCTTCCCAATCATTGAACTGTCGTCAATTCGCCTTGCTCTGTTATCCTCCATTAGTTTGTACCCTTAAGTTAAAAAGTATTCCCGAACTACACCATTTATAGAAATGTTAGTTATATGGTACTCTATTTTCTTAAATAAATAAACACAAACCAACCCGAATAACCCAGTAATAAAAAACCCAACCTAGTTTTTGAATATCGTAACAGATTCAAGTAGAGGGCAGTTTGGGAATATATTTTAACTTAACAACCACAGACTAATGGAGGGGGGAAAACTAATGGAGGATGACAAAGAGGAGTAAACTACTAATACTTGAAAGGAAAGAGGTAAATGCAACTTATAAAGGTCAACCGTGATTAAGGACAACGAGGCAAAATGAAACTACCCTTCCTTGATTTGTATTATTGAAGCACTATTAAAGTTGTGTACTAAACTCAGATGTATTTCGTATTTGTTGAATACATTTCTACCATAAGAAACCTCCAATAAAAACTCCCGGAACTTACCATAATTCGCCAGAAAATATGCAATTTCTTACTTTACCGAGGAGTAATATGTAGCCCATATTTATTTAATATCTTAGAATATACAATGCTTGAACATTTATTTCTCTTTTTTCTCGTATTGGCTTATACTCCTCTTTCTTAAGATTCTTACCACCTCTCTGGAAATCAATTCATTGTCTGTCAACAAAGCTACAGATACACGATGGAGTTGAATTTTGGGAATAATAATTAAAGATTCTCTTAAATTGTCCCAACAGTTTTTTTCCCGTTGGAAAAATTGCCCTACCAGTTATCCACTGTTTTTTTAATAAGTAGCCATAATTATTTAATTTCTGACTACCTAATAAAATAATTCTTGCTATAATGATTTTGAATCTGATTTTTTTTACACCGACCCTTTTATAGTCTTAAACAATATAGAAGCACAATGTTAATTGTTTCAATGATATTGTTCTTTTATTATCCTATTAGGAGATCTTTAAGAGATGTAGATTTGAAAGCGAAATATTGTCTGAAATATAGCTAACACAACCCCGATTTTTAGCCATCGAGACTTTAATACTTTAGGTTCGGTGTGATTTCCAAGATACCATTTTGTAGGCCAAAAATTAATATGATGAGAGCCATGTGATTACTAGTCAAATGAAAAATCCAAGACCATGTTTGCATATATATGTGATATGGATAAGAATGGTTAATTATTTAGTCGCAAAATAAATCAATTTTACTTTCATTTGCCATGTGATTTGCTTTACTAAAATGAGTCTAGGAAACACCAACATCTCCAAGCTTCAAACTCATTTACAAGATTGAAATGCAAGACAACCTAATAGTTGCTTGACTCGCACCAAACCTCCTTTCTTGACCTCATGTAAATAATAAACAAACAAACCTTGCAATTACATTTTGCAAACCCACACTGACCCAACATCTTTGGTCAAAGAGGAAAAAACTGATTAGAAGCAAGTTTAGGTCCACACCCTTAAATGTGCATCAAACATGGCATGTGCCCCTATCTCTCCTCTCTCTAGACAAAACTTTATTTTGTTTGCAAACCCACATGCACATGAGCATTCTAAAATAGGACCCACGATCCCAAACCCTGAGGGACCGGACCAAGGACCCCAATATCACATGGGGTGCTCTTCACTATTGTTCCTATCACTATTGCATTATTACAAACCCTAGATCAAATCGCCACCATACAATCCCCATCCAATGGTCAACATCATGTGGACCATTGTGCACTAGACAGCCAGTCGCAATCTTGTCTTCCTTTAGACCGACCACTCTAGTTGGCCAACCAAAGATGCTTTGGTGTGTTTGTCTCCCTCCACTTGCTATTATTATTTCCATGCAAGTAGTAGTGCTTCCGCTTTATTATTCTACATCTACTTATATAAACATAACTCTCTTAGCCTCCCACATCTCATCTCTATCATCATCAACAACAAAGTCATTTGATTGGGAAGATATCCAAGCAAAGTGTTAGTTGAAGAGGTCTGAAATTTGCTTCTTCTACAACAATTTCAAGGTGTTAGGGACTTCTAGTTGGATCTGAAGAAAGGGCTTGTTTCGGCAAGGAAAAAAGTGAGTCGGATTGTAAGGTGATTATTAGAAGCAATGGAGTCTAGAGGAAAAGATATGGATAGCCTTGAGGCAACTGAGTTGAGATTGGGCTTGCCAGGGAGCGATTCTCTCCCGAAACTGATCCCGCATACAAGGGGAGCCAAGCGAAAATCAACACACAGCGAAGAAGAAAGCAAGACTGAAAGTAGTTGCACCAACGAAGAAATCGAGCCCCCGGCAAAGTAAGCCCACTTCCCATGTTGTTACTTCAATTTTAGGGTTTTATCATCATTCTTTCTTGTACTCATGCTGTAACTCTTTTGGTAAATTGCAGAAGCCAAGTCGTAGGATGGCCACCAGTCCGATCTTCCTTCCGGAAGAACGCTTTAAAGGCGAAGAAGGTAGAGGCGACTGAGAACGGTCCGGCAAGTTTCATGAAAGTTAGCATGGATGGAGCTCCGTACCTAAGAAAAATAGACCTCAATTTCTACAACGGGTACAAGGAGCTTAGCCTTGCCTTGGATTCTATGTTCAAATGCTTCTCCGCCGGATCGGAGTTCATAATAGCATATGAAGATAAGGATGGAGACTGGATGTTGGTCGGAGATGTTCCTTGGGAGTAAGTTCCCTTGACCTTATCATAATTAACATATTTCATGGACTATATATAGTCCTCGTAATTAATAATTTTGGTTACATATATGTGACAACATCTAACTTGGGCCTGTTTAATTTCTTTTGCAGGATGTTCACTTCTTCATGTAAAAGGTTGAGGATTATGAAAGGATCTGAAGCCAAAGGGTTGGGATCGAATTCGTGAAATCAAACCCCATATCCCTAATCACAAAAGGATGGAGAGTGTAGGGACATCCGGACATGTGTTTGCTTGTTTTATCTCTATATTTGTACAAAAGAGAACAAAAACAACCACATCTGAATTAGATGTTTTTAGATGCAAAGGAATATATTATAGTTTGAGTATAGCATTTGTTCGTTTTTTCAACGAGAGAAAGTCTGGTCTTGTTACCACGATCTGTTGAGATTCAATATTTGATCGGGATTTTTTTATTATTTTAAATCCAATACTTATTATGGAATTTCATTGCTGCGGATTACTCTCCAAATTTTCTTCGAAGTGTATATTTTGTATGATAGCATCGTCTTTATGGTCGGATTATGTGGTCCATGGTAAAACTCTTTAATTTCAATAATTAATGAAAATAAATAACAAAGAAGAACTTCCAATCTTATCAACATTGAACTAATTCTATTATTGATCTCTGAATACAAAAAAAACACATTTTTTCTTGAAACTGGTGAAGGCAATTCCAAAAGGGCAAAACAAAAGTATATTTATAAAATAACTTCGATCCAAAACACATTACAAACCGATGTTTATGTCATCTTCCGTTGTTGGATCATATTTTGCTTTGGACAGGTTTGAACTAGTTTTACCTTTTCATTCTCATCTGTTCTTCACATGGTAATATCTTTGATGTGTAACAACGTAGACGTCGTGTGAAATAAGACACGTTTATATATGATATGTTTCATGTGAAAATACGAAATACGCGGTGTGGATTACCATAGGTTTCATGTGAGGACACATAAAGCCGTAGATAATCACTGAAAAAATTCTAAGTCATGAAAACAAAAAACGTCTATATAAACGTAAATTAAGAACTTTAGTATGCAATAGTCTCTCTACTGAAAAAATAAGTAAAATTATGATTTCTTTCCTCAAAATGTTAGTTTCGAACGGAACTTAAAGAAAAAAGTTTGAAGAACCCACGAGGGGTAAAACGTAATTTCTTTGAGGAAAAAAAAGGAATCATTTTTTCGTTTCTCGGATTTGATCTTGAGATCATACCGTAATTTTTTTAATTTTTTTTTACGTATTCTTGTCATCCGATGGTTAATATTTGACATTAAATTTATTATTTACGCTTATCATAGAAATTGTGCATCCTATATCATGAAAAACAAAATGCTAATTGTAACGTTCCCGAAATAGTGAAAAAAATTAAATGATATTTAAAGAAAATCAACAACAAATCACACGAGGATGCTACTCACACATATAACATAAAAAGGTGCACCAATATACAGGAGTTTGCCAAAAAGTATGATTACATCAGAGTACACGAAGATATAAATACAAGTAATCATGACGACCTAAAAATGTGGACTGGAGATCCAGTCCAGGTGTGCACTCGTCCTCGGTCCCCACCCCACCTAGTACCTACTGAGATCCTGAAATGCAAATGCAATAAGAATGTATAAGTTTCCATAAGGAAACCACGTATACTAAGTCAACTACGTGCATATGAAAATACAGTGTAATGAACCTCTCATATTAGTATAAGATGACATATAAAATACAATAGTAAACTCTTCCCCATCGAGCATTACTACAGAAAAGGGAATATACGTCGGATGTATGGGGCTATATACGTCGGATATAAGCACTCCCAGATCCGACGTCTATGTGTGTGTCGTCTATAGACGTCGGCCTTAATATAGTCGACGTCTATACCTAACGAATATACGTCGTCCATATGTATAAGCCGACGTCTATACTTAACGAATAGACGTCGGGCGTTATATAGCCTGACGTCTATTCTTTTGGTATAGACGTCGGTGAAATAACAGACAACGTATATTCTTTAGGTATAAACGTCGGTGAACTAACAGGCGACGTCTATTCCCAAAGAATATACATCGGATTCAACATAAAGTCGACGTTTATTCCTTACTTCAGAGGAATAAACGTCGGCTAATACAAACAGCCGACGTCTATTCCAAACCTGGAAAAAAGAATAGCATCCTGCAAACTTGTTTTTAGTCATCGTATTTGTGTACATACAACTGTAACAAATTCGTTCACCAATAAATTTGTTCACAATTTCATCCACATGTACATACAAGCACAAACACACAAGCATACATGCACAAACACAAACATACAACCATACATGCACAAACATACAAGCATACACAATTGACATTCAACACACTTGCAATTAATTCATTCTACAATTAAGGTGATTATATTAAGCCATAAATTGTAGGTTTGTAATACAAGTGCACTTGTTAACTAAATTTCAAAAATTGCTAGTGACAGGAGAACTTCTTAGTTCGTCAACATGTTTCTGATAAAATAACGAGTCTATCGGTCGCGAGTTTTATTGAGTTCTTTTTGCGAGAAGGGATCACTACTTTTTGGGAAGACCTATCAAAAAATACAAGTGTGAATGTTAATAACTAAATATTGAATAACGATCTACGTTACCTCGGATAGGCATACGTCTTGAGTTGCCAATTCGAGGATTTCCTCTATGTATCTCATCACGTAGTAACCACATTCCGTATTTCCAACCTGCTTCCGGTACTACAAACATAGAAATTCGCTAAATATATATTCCTAACTTAATTAACAAAAATGGGATAGAACGTACTCTCATTCCATGCCATGTTATTCCTGCTTTTGTGGTTGTTCTCCTACCACCTAAAGCTCTGTAAACCTTAATTGCCGTGAGTAGCACAAGTTAAAATATCATTCAATAATACTAATAAAATCCACGAATTACTTTTTTCACGACTAAACAAACTTACAAATTTAGAAGTTTCTTTATTGAGTCCCTTGGTTTATTCGACCCCAACGGATCAAACCAATATGCCGAATTAGTCGTGGGGCATACAACGACAAGCATCCAATGAGCCCTGTTATATATATAATTAGAAGCTTATTACAAAATAAAATTTCACTTTGAATTACAAAGTTTACCTCTCATGATAAGGGAGCAGATAATATCTTTTGTCTTCTTTTTTAAAGAATGTCCCAAGCTGACCCGATTTATCGTCATTCCCGTATATATATGTAGATGGACTGATAAATCCAAATACTTGATCCTCGGGAAAGATTGACCTTCTGGCGTCGTAAAGATGTCTACAAGTATAAAAATTATACTTTATTATAGTTTTGATAAAATTATTCAATACTTTTCATTGTATACAAAAACATTTACTTCACTTGCACGTCGATAATCATGATACACAACGAATCCATCGCCATGAACTGCATGATATCCTCTTTGGTGATGTATAAAGCGGGAGGCAACCCTTTATCCCCCTCCAACTCCTAGGTACTTAAGGATTGTGCTTCCCTACCTACCATACATTGATACAACATTTTGCATCTACTTGGAAGCGAATTAATGTTGATCGGAGATTGGTTGTTTGACCCTTTGCTCCGGGGGCTTGACACCTTACAGATATATATACAACCCTTAAAATACAATTGTTAACAAATTTGAAGTTTAAAGTCTTTCAAAGTTAAACTATACCTCATGTTTGTCGTTTAGCTCTACTAAATAACTAGGCCACCGCACGAACCCACCGATAGCATCGCCGAGAGTAACAATCTCTTCTTCCGGAAATGGCACAAAAGCACCAGCATCTAAGCAACTCTCAACTGCAACCTTCAATTCTCCCTCTCCTACCTCTGTGAAGTGGTGTCTGGAGATGTTATAAACTTTCCCGTGTCCCACCAATCTTTGATCAGGGTCTTCGACACATAAAGCACATCTAGATCCATCCGTGAACTTTCCAAAAAAGGGACCGCCGACGATGGCCAATTCTCGAGAATGAGACACAAAATCATATTGTCGATTGGGGTGGAACACTGGCAGAACTGGAGGAGTAGTCTTCGAGGAAGAACCGGTCATACGACGGGTAGGAGAAGTAGGCAAATAACGATCGAATCTCTCCAAAACAAGTTGCAACGTATTCTTCAAATCTGCGATCTCTTGCTGGCATTTGGTATGACCAGTCGACGAAGTAGACCGTTGAGTCTTTCCATAATATTGTCGAAGTCCAACTCTACTCCCTACCCCGCACACGACCAGAGTGTTCGTCGTTTCCCAAGGCCTCGTGTAGAATATCATTCCGACCATCAGAAGAAAATTCTCCTTGAGATTCTCTCAACTTCAGAGAGTCCTAAGTTTAAAACAATATTTACTAACAATTGTAAAATATAAAAATAATGATTCTGGATTAATAACATATATATAAGTGATGCAACTTACTATCTTCGAGCCAATCGCTTGTGACTCGTCTGTCACGTACTCCCCTCTGGAGTTTACTCTCGCTATCTTCCAAGAATCACAACGAGCTACAGGAGAAGGAGGAGATAGGTTACTTGCTTGCTTCTCACTTATACCGGAGTCAATTGCCTCTTGTTTCTTCTGAGCAATTTTTTCAGCCATCATTTGTGCTTCTAACTTTTGGTACCCCGCTCGAGACATACGATGTGTATACTTGTTAGAAGATCTAATCTTTTGGTTTTTTGCTCAGATGACCTAAAATCAAGTTTATTAGATTGTGACTAAAATCAATAACTAAAAAGTTTGTTTTGAAACTGAGTTACTATATTCTAAATTAAACTCAGTTACCTCAAACTCCGGGCTATCTCTGGATTTTCTGAATAACTCCCATTGATTCAGAGTGATAAAGTTATAGACATCGCATGGATTTCTATCCTGGTAGTCTCCGAATATGTACTTGTTCGTTAAATTTGTTTTGAAATCCCTCCAACGAACTGACATGTATGTCATCCACTTTTTCTTCAACTTGTCAGTAGATTGGAACTCAAAAGATTCCTACAACACGTTAACTTTATATATATATATATATATATCTAAATTTTGACAAAAATTATAGAAATCTATAATGGAATCATTACCTGCATGTTATCCCATATTGTATCCTTCAACTTCTCATCTACATCATCCCAACTTGAGAAACAAATGTCAACTTTGGCCCTCGCTAAGCTACCCAGAAAACTTTTCCAATTATCAGACAGCATGCCTAACGGCTCAAGATGGTCATCAAACTCGATTGGAACTCTACCGTCTCTATTTCTTCTCCCCACGAATTCTTTCATGAGACAAGGACCTCGTGTATTGTATGTCTTCGAGCCTTCAGACTCTGAGGGAGTGGGTTTCTTTTTCGGAGCCATTATACTATAAAAGATAAATTCAAGTCATTAAATAAGGTCAAGACATTAAATGTCTATTACAATGTGTTACAACAGAAAATTTGCACCTTTACTGTTTTTTTCCTTAATGGATTTTCAATCCATATAACTTCACCGTGGTCATCTCTAAACATACAAGTCACAACATTTATTTCTTCATCTACTGAGTTCAACTCAGGTGCTTGCTTAGAGAAAGGTGGTATCTCTTCATACTCGATCAGACTATCATCTGATACAATTTTTTTTCTTCCCTTCTAGAATTACTGCCCATTTCTTATCACATGGATCAGCCATATAGAAGACTTGTTTCGCTTGGGAAGAGAGAATAAAAGGTTCTCCTTTATACCCTTTTTTTGAAAAATCAATTAAAGTGAACCCATAGTCATCCACTCAAACTCCATTTTTATTATCAGCTCACTTGCATCTAAATACAAGTACTTTGAATTTAACAAAGTCTAGCTCTCATATGTCTTCAATCACACCGTAATAGGACATGTCGGCATATACATGATTCTTGTCTTTAATTAGAACTAGACACATGCAAAGACTCTGCTATTAAGGTGGCGCCACTGTTCTGAATAGCACTTTTCGCATCTTCACAAACTGTGTAGAAAGAATATCCATTTATATCATAACCACTGTAACTTATAACAACATAATGTGGACCGAAGGCCAACCATTGTATTGTCTCAGAAACATCACGCTTGTAAGCCATATTTTTGAACCTAGAGATGAAATTCTTATTGTGACTATTAATCACTTGTTGATCACTCCATAAAGGATTTCTTTCCTTTAGAAACTTCATGTGTTCATTTAGGTAAGGTTGAACTTCATTCGAATTGCACAACACATAAAAATATGCTGTCATTAAGTCATCGTTATTTGGATTTAACATTTTCATCCCACGTGTCCCTTTACCATCGGCACGTTTATCATGACGATTCTTCGGAAGTCCAACAGTTTTGGTGTATGCTAGGTATCCAGTGCAAAACTCGATAACCTCCTCAGCTATGTATCCTTCAACAATACTAGCATCTGGTCTTTGACGATTTTTGCCATAACCTTTCAACACTTTCATATAATGCTCGAAAGGATACATCCACCTTAAAAAAAACTGGTCCACACAATTTAACTTCTCTAACCAAATGAATAACAAGATGAATCATAATGTCGAAAAAAGTAGGGGGGAAAACATCTCCAACTGACTTAATGTGACCACAATTTCATTCTGTAACTTATCTAACTGCACATGATCGACCACTTTACTGCAAATCTTATTGAAAAAGGAACACAACTTTATTATTTCATGTCTAACATCTTTCGGTAATATGGATCTCAGTGCTACAGGTAACAACTGTTGCATTAAAGTGTGACAATCGTGAGACTTCATCCCCACAAGTTTCAAATCCTTCATAACAACAAGACTACTGATATTTGAAGAATAACCTTGTGGAACCCTTACATCGTGCAAATGCTGACAGAGAATTCTTTTCTCCTTTCTAGACAATGTATAACTAGCTGGAGGTAAGTAATTCCGATCTCCTTTCTTCTCTGGTGCCAACATTGCTCGTATACCAATATCAACAAGATAAAGTCTTGCATTATATCCATCTTTGGTTTTTCCAGGTATGTTCAACAGAGTGCCAACAAGACTATCACAAACGTTTTTCTCTACGTGCATCACATCAATACAATGTCTAACTTCTAAAGTTTTCCAGTAAGGGAGATCAAAAAATATGGATCTTTTTTTCCAACTACTTTTGTCGTTTGTACGGTTTTCCAAATTAACATTCACTGTTCATTACACGTTCGTACACCTTTTCGACGCTAATTTCACCTGGCGGATTCTGAAACTCCTGTTTTCCGTTAAATGCCTTCTTCAACCTACGATAAGGATTGGAGTTCGGAAAAAATCTTCGATGACCAAGATAGACAGTTTTAGAACCATTAACTAGTTGCAAAGAACATGTATTTTCTTCGTAAATTTGACAAGCTTTATGACCTTTGACTGAATATCCAGACAGATTACCATAAGCTGGAAAGTCATTAATCGTGCAAAATATCATTGCCCGCATTCCGAACGACTCCTGACGATAAGAATAAAAAACTGACTCTCCGTCATCCCACAATCTCTTTAGGTCATCAATTATAGTTCTTAAATACACATCGATGTCGTTTCCAGGTTGTTTCGGACCAGAAATAGTTAAGAACAACATGATATATTTGCGTTTCATGCATAACCATGGGGGCAGATTGTAAATTACAAGCAGAACAGGCCAAGAACTGTGAATGCTACTCAAACTACCGAAAGGATTCATTCCGTCAGTACAGAGTCCAAGTCGTACATTCCGGGATTCTTTACCAAACACAGAAAAGTTGAAATCTATTTTTTTCCACTGAGGTGTGATGTAACAACTGATCATTTCGTTTCTCACGATCAGCATGCCATGACATGTTCTTGGAATCCTCCTTACCCGCAAACAAACGTTTAAGCCTTGGTATTATTGGAAGATACCACAAAATCTTAGCAGGAGGTCCTTTCATTTTCATCTCATCAACCTCTTCATTGTGGTTTGGTCCACTACGTTTCATTTTGTATCTTGAAACATTACACCTGGGACAGGAATGTAACTTTTCAAACTCACCCCTATACAATATACAATCGTTTGGGCATGCGTGTATCTTCCTATATTCCATTCCCATAGGACACAACACTTTCTTAGCATCATAAATTCTATCTGGCAACTCATTATCTTCTGGAAGCATCTCTTTCAATAACTTCAACATTAATATGAAACTGACATCAGACCAACCATTTCCAGCTTTTAAATTGTACAACTTCAACACCGCTGACAATCTAGTGAATTTGGTACAATTCTTATATAACGACTTCTCATTGTCACTCAACAAATTACCAAGTAAATCGGGATTGGACGAAAACTTTTCAGTCATATCCTGAACCATTTCCTCTAAGTGATCTTCCACACTAACGTCTTCCCCATCAGTCTTGGAACGACTAAATGATTCATTTTCTCCGTGCCATATCCACCGTCTGTAATTTGGGTCCAAACCTTTCTCAAACAAATGATCTTTCATTTTCCAAAAAGTCAGCACCGACAGATTATGACACTTATTGCACGGACAATATGCCATGTCGTTGTCTTTCATTTTCTTGGAATGTTTTTTGGCAACTTCTAAGAACATATTCACTTTGTTCTCATCACTCAATCTGTTTGAAACAATCCACTCTCGATCCATTTCAATCTAAACATTAACAAAAATGATAGTTATTATTGGAGACAATAAATAAAATTTCAATTTAAAAGAATGTGTTCGTAGATGAGAAGATTCAGAGACATTAAGAAGAGAAAAGAATGACTCGGAGGAGAGGAGATGAAGTCCTTAATCTAGCGTGGCAATAAGGAAGGTTAGAAACCTAACTAAGCAATCAAGGCCAAAACAGACTAAAGTCCACTATAGGTCCTTAGTAATAGACGACGCCTAACTTCGAGGTCCCACCGAGGACCACTAGTCTGTAGGAAATCAAGAACCCGGAGGTCCCTAATATTTCAGGGAGACTAGATGGGCAATGACGTTCAGGCCGAAACGGTCTTAAACATCGAGGACCACTAATCTGTAGGAAATCAAGAACCCGGAGGTTCCTAAAATCTCAGGGAGGCAAGATGGGCAACGACATTCAGGCCATAACGGTCTTAAACGGTTTCCTCTCCTTAATGCGTCCGAAAATCCTAGGGGCCAACGTCTAATTTATTTTATTAAGACTATTTTATTAAGTGGTTTTTGGGCAAAGGAAAGGGTGATCAAATCCCCCACCTCATCTCTTATAAGTGACTACTCCTAAGTGTTTTTGATACCTTAATCTAACAAACAACACACCAAACAAACACTCACCTCACTCTTGTTCCAATGCAATTCCTACTAACTAATGCGTGCTTTCTAATGAATGATGAGTGAAAGATATTACGTACCTTACGCCAGCAATCTACGACAAAAATCGTAAATAAATAATAAAGACGACGAATGCAAATCTTATATGATGAATGACTTAGCAAATATTATCTAATCTTTTGCTTTGGGTTATTAAAGGCCAACTTACTTAAGGGGGTCAATGAGTTATTATCATAATATTGAAAATTCAAAAAAGCAAGGCAATAAACATTTTAAGTATTAAAAGCAAGTATTAAGAATAATTACTTGGATTGACAGAAAAATATTTTAAACACAAAATATCATGTTATTAATAACACTTGAAAATAAAATTTTATTGAAATTTTGGCAGAACCTCCCCTTAAAATTTTATATGTAAGATTCTTCAAATCCTGGAATTAACAAGAAAAATGTATATCTACTCACATTCACAACATGTATTTCTCCACTACATCACATTCACATTACAAATCTACTCATGTTGAAATACACATGAATGAGGTCCATGAAAACGTTAGTTTATTTACATTCAAATTTACTTAATAATGCATCCCGAAATACTCTCCATCGTTACTTAAATCATCCAACCAACCCAACTCAAGACCTATGATAGCAAACCAAACCAATCCAACTCATATATATTCATTTAAATCATCCAACCAACCCAACTCAACTCAATCCAAAACAAACCAATCCAATGAACGAGTGAAATCAAATGATATCTCATTAATAAAGGCCGCATCCATCATCATAACATATAGCAATAACATATAAAAAAAATTGATTAAACATTCACACAATCACACTCAATTCTCATCAACCAACTAAACAATCCAAAATGTACACACACAATCCAAAACATTCACACAATCACACTCAATTCTCGACGAATCTAAAATTCACAATCTCCACAACCAACTAAACAATCCAAATTCAAACACAACAGTCTAAAATACAAAGCCAAACACCACAATCTACACATATCAAATAGGAGAACCTAATCAAACAAGATACAAGACAAGACTATTACATTTCCTTTTGCCTAAACTTGAAGTTAATTTTTCTACAGGTGGTGAAACACGAACCAGAGGAGGAGGGGAAAGTTGCAGCCGACGTCGCAGAGGAGGTGCGGTGCCGGTGGTCGTGCCAACAACTACACCCACAACTACACCAAATCAAAAAACAAAACAAAAAAACTCAATCCACAACTACACAAACAGTATGAGCACGAACCAGAGGAGGAGGAGGTCGTGGCAGCAGTGACGGCGATCGCGGAGGAGGGTGCGGTGACGGTGGTCGCGGCGGGCTACGGAGATGGTGCAGAGGAATAATTATTGATTACATTTACACCCATAATGTGAGTTATGCCTCATTTTAACCTGAAGTAGAAACCAACTTTAGAAGTTTCATTTCATTTTTCTTCACATTAAGCTCAAAGAAAGAGCATCTACCTCTAAATGGAGATCAAAATGAAAACATAATTTAAAGATATAGCAAGCACATAATTAAACACTTAAGGATGTTGATGATATTTAAATATTTGACCCTGTTATTATTACTTATATTTATCTCTAAGTATATACATCTAGAATCCTTTCCTTGGGGAGTACTTAAAGAAGTGGGTGCAGAGGTGAAGGTGACGGTGACGACGGTAAACAGTATGAGCACGAACCAGAGGAGGAGGAGGTCGTGGCTGCGGTGACGGCGGTCGCGGAGGAGGGTGCGGTGACGGTGGTCACGGTGGGCTACGGAGACGGTGCAGAGGGACAGAGAAAGGGAGGAGAGCACAAGGGACGTCACTGCGGTGCCGGAGACGGTGCAAATCGGTCGGAGATTGGTCGCGGAGGAGAGTTTGGTCGAGGGACGGCTAGGGTTTGGGTGGGTTTTCGTTTGAGATGAATGGCAGAAACACATATGTTCGATTTCTTTAAGACATATAGACGTCGGATGTTAGAGATATCATGTAATAACCTTAATCTAAACACCCTAATTAACCTAAACTAAACCTAATTAAGCTTGCTACAGTAAACCATGAGGTGGAGGTTTGGATAAGAATTAGATTTTAGGTTTTTACTATAAATAGAAGTGTTAGGTTTATCTGAAGCGTTTTTCTTCATCCTCAAGTTAATCAGAGAGTGAGAGAGGCGAATTTGGAGAAGAAGAAGAAGGAGAGAAGAAGAAGGAGAGGAAGTGAAGGAGAAGAGTTGGGTTAGGCTTGCTAAAGCTTGGGAAGCTTCCACAAACGTCAAAAAGGTATGCCAAGTCTTCATTATAACTCACTTAAGCTTTGTGGGTGTTGGGGATCGACGTTGGTGTCGAATTCCCCGTCGGATTGCAACCTATTCAGAGGTAGAAGACGACAATCGGTCGACCGGTGCCTGTGGGCAGTCGACCGATTCTATTATTATATTGTTTTGCACCCGCAAACGGTCAAACGATGTCTGAGGACGGTCGACCGTTATGCCAAATTCGTGCGGGAAAAAGGGTTGATGTTGTTATCGGTCGAACGGGTCCACTTAGCCGGTCGACCGAAACAATGAGAATGGGTCGGTTGGGGGTTTTGACTTATTAAACGGTCGAACGCCCTTAACCTTGTTCGACCGATCTATTCGATGCTAAGTCGGTTGGGAGCTTTGACCATCGAAATGGTTGACCGCTCTTTAACTTTCGGTCGACTGACTGAGCATTTTAATTAAGCAGTAGAGTGCCTGTGATGTTTCGGTCGAACTGTATTTCAGTTCCGGTCGACCGAATACCACTTTGGCAAAATGCTGAGATCCCTGTTATCGGTTGAACGAGCCCTTGGTTCGACCGGTCGTATATATATATATATATATATATATGTTAAAATATGGTATAGCGTAGACCATCCAAACGGTCGACCGCTAGATGACTTTTGTTCGATCGATTGGTCGGTAATTCGGTTGGCGTGGTTCGACTGATAGACTTGTTTGTACAGTACCGAGTACTGTGCGGAAGACCGGTCGACCGGTGTGCTTTTAGCGGTCGACCGATCTACCGCAGGTTGGGGGATTTATCCACACGCGAGCCGTCGAGTTTAGGTCGACTACCGACTCCGAGGCGACGGTCGATTACCGGCCTTGAGAGCGACGGATTTCACCTTCGACGAGGGCGTATTATTGTTGGCCTCTCATATCGAGCGGGGTGTGAGAGATGATTGCCGTAAACCTTGGGCTGTTTGCTGGGGTTTGTCGGTAGGCCGAGGATGTTCCGGCAGGGTGCGCGTCTGGCGGCTCTTGGGGGAGATACGGCTATCGTCTGGCCCGAGTTGTGCATTCGGCGGGCTGACTCGCTCCTGGGGTGGCATCGTAGTGCCAGGGTTCCTTTCTGCGTCTCTTGGGGAGCAGTGGTGCCGACTGACCCTTGTGTGCCAGCGGTGGACTGACTTGACCCTTGTGGTGGCAGGAGTGGTTCAGTACCGCGGAGGCGGAGAGGGGTATTATTGTGGACCCAAGGTGGATGATCATGTGCATTGCATTGCATTGTCTTTAATTCCATTTTTGTATTTTAGGAGGTTTGGCATACGGGGTTCCTGCAAGGAACTCATGCATGTTTCAATTGTTTGCATTTCAGGTAGCGAGCAACATTAGAGTCGAGGTGGTGACCGAGGAGGGTGCCCCCGGGATCTGATCCTGTCTTCTTTTCGTATCTTTTGTTGAGGTAGTGATTACATATATATTCATTTCTGGTGTAATCACAGTTGACTCATATGTATATTTTGACTTCCACGTGGATCTATATCTTTTTATATATATACATTTCATCTTGTCGTCTCGTGACGTGCCCTGTGTTGACCGTTGATGGTCTTTATTATTGTTTAAATTTTCCACTGTTTTCGGGGACGTTACAATTTTGTATCAGAGCGTTGATTCCGGCGTACTTGTCCAAAGAAACCACCTTTGTGTTAGGAGTTAGGTCTTAGAGGACCATGCATGCATAAATTATATTGATAATTGTCTTGTTTCCTTTGGCAGATGCCTCCTAGACGGGGGAAGGCCGTCGCTCATACTCGCGGTGAGAGTGAGACTGCGAGGGATGAGGTTTGGGAGGAGGAGCGTCGGACGTTGTTCGATACGGTCGGACGTCTGACTGTGATGCTACAGCAGCAGACAACACAGACTGGGCAGACGGGGACTAGCGCTATGCATGACCGGTTTATGCGCCAGCATCCGCCTACCTTTCTGGGGCAGTACGATGCAGAGGCAGCGGAGGAGTGGATCTTCACGATGCAGAAGATCTTCAGTGCTATTGGTTGTCCTCCAAAGGCGAAGGTGGGTCTAGCTACTTATGTTTTAGGTGGTGCTGTGTCCAACTGGTGGAGGTCCACATCTACAGTGGTGTTTGCGGATAGAGATGATATAGCCTGGGAGGAGTTCGTTGGCGAGTTCAACGAGCAGTATTTTCCGCAGCATGTGCAGGATGCGAAGAGGGAGGAGTTTCTGAGTCTTCAGCAGGGAGACATGACCTTGGCAGGCTACATCGGGAAGTTCAACGCCCTTGAGTGTTACTGTCCCGAGATGTATATCACACAGGAGCAGAGAGCTGGGAAGTTCGTCCGAGGGCTCCAGAAGCAGTTGAGGACGAAGGTGCTGACACATATGCCGAGCACGTTAGCCGATGCAGTTAAGAGTGCTACTGTTCTCGATAGTGATTACCGCGAGAACTACCAGGAGGAGAGGAGGCCATCGGGTAGGTTCTCTGGGAGGATGGCAGGTCAGACTGGGGGAAATCCGGGCAAGAGGCCCCGGTTCGAGGGAGCAGGAGCTGCAGCACCACGACCTGAGCCTTGTGGTAGTTGTGGCAGGTTTCACTCTGGGCAGTGTTTCACCACCGGAGCTTGTCATGGGTGTGGCCAGCTGGGTCACTTTATTAGGAGCTGTCCAAGCTGAGGACTGGGCCGAGCAGACCACCGGGATTACCAGCGCCAGGCAGAGGTGGAGGCGGAGGTAGACCACCTTTTAGACCACCGCAGGGACAGCGCACTGGTAGAGTTTACACCATTCAGGCAGAGGAGACTAGGGATGGAGGCGCTGTCGTGGAAGGTACGCTTCTTGTTGCTGGTTCAGTAGCTAGGGTGCTCTTTGATTGTGGCGCGACACACTCGTTCATCTCAGAGCGATTTGCGGGAGTGTTGGGCTGTACCCGTGCGATGTTGACTGCCACCTTCGAAGTCAGCACACCCCTGGGTCTGGTGGGCACTGTGGGGAGATTTGTCCCCGGCGCCACGGTTGTTTCGGGAGATCAGGAGTTTCCGGCAGACCTGGTCTTGCTACCGATGGAAGATTTTGATGTCATACTTGGGATGGATTGGCTATCCCAATATGATGTCCGAGTCTTGTGCCGTGAGAAGAAGATTTTGATCCCGAGGAAGGGTTTGCCTGATATTCTGATCAGAGGGATCAGAAGCAGAGGAGGTCACATTATTGTATATGTTGTGAGGGCTTAGAGGCTGTTACAGCAGGGTTGTGCATCATTTTTAGCAACGATTGTGGTTGCGGAGGCAGAGTCTCAGAGGTTAGAGGACATTGAGGTTGTGCAGGAGTTCGCGGATGTTTTTCCAGCGGAGATTCCAGGTTTACCACCACACCGGGAGTTGGAGTTCGGCATAGAGTTGGTAGCTGGCACTACACTACAGTCGAAGGCTCCATACCGGATGGCAACTGCTGAGTTGACAGAGTTGAAGAAGCAGTTGCAGGAGTTGATGGACTCTGGATTTATCAGACCGAGCGTCTCGCCTTGGGGTGCACCGATTTTGTTTGTGAAGAAGAAGGACGGATCCTTGAGGATGTGCATAGACTACAGGATGCTGAACCAGGTGACGGTGAAGAATAGGTATCCCTTACCTAGGATCGAGGACCTTTTCGACCAGCTGCAGTCAGCGAAGGTTTTCTCGAAGATTGACGTGCGTTCAGGATATCACCAGTTGAGGGTCCGAGATGAGGACATCCAGAAGACAGCTTTCAGGACGAGATATGGACACTACGAGTTCTTGGTGATGCCATTTGGATTGACGAATGCTCCGGCAGCATTCATGGATCTGATGAACCGGACATTCAGGCAGTATATTGATAGATTTGTGATTGTCTTTGTGGATGACATTTTGATTTATTCCCCAGATGTGGAGCAGCATAGAGAGCATCTGAGGATTGTACTCAGCATCTTGAGAGCCCAACAGTTATATGCTAAGTTCTCAAAGTGCGAGTTTTGGTTGGACAGAGTGGCATTCCTCGGGCACATTGTATCGGTAGAGGGAATATCAGTAGATCCGGCGAAGGTAGAGGCAGTGACACAGTGGAAGACCCTACGAGCGTGACGGAGATTATGAGCTTTGTTGGACTGGCGGGTTATTACCGTCGCTTCATCAAAGACTTCTCGAGATTGGCAGCACCACTGACGGCTCTGACGCAGAAGGGAGTCACTTTTGTATGGTCACAGAAGTGCGAGGACAACTTTCAGGAGCTGAAGAGATTGTTGACCACAGCACCAGTTTTATCATTGCCGAGTGGCACAGGTGGATTTGTGATTTATAGCGACGCTTCAGGTATTGGCTTAGGATGTGTACTTATGCAGCACGGGAGGGTGATCGCGTACGCATCCAGATAGCTGAAGGTTCATGAGAGGAATTACCCGACTCATTATTTGGAGTTAGCAGCAGTTGTTCACGCACTGAAGACCTGGAGACACTACCTTTATGGCGAGCAGTTTGAGGTGTTTACAGATCATCAGAGTCTGAAGTACATGTTCTCGCAGAAGGAGCTGAACATGAGACAGCGCAGATGGCTTGAGTTCATTAAGGACTACGATTTCACTATCTCTTACCATCTGGGGAAGGCGAACACAGTTGCAGACGCTTTGAGCCGGAAGGTGGAGGTATCAGTAGCCGGCCTATGCATTCAGGAGTGGCGACTGCTAGAGTCTTTAGCAGAGTTGAGACCATTTGCAGATAGCTCTGAGGGTGCAGTTATTGCAGGATTGAGAGTAGAGCCTCAGACAATATCGACAGTGATTCATGCTCAGACTACAGATGAAGAGTTGAGCAGTTTGTTACAGTTAGCGGCTAGGGATGGGTCAAACTTCAGAGTTGGAGTTGATGGAGGTCTGAGATTCATAGACCATATCTCGGTGCCGAGGACGGAGGACCTGAGGCATGATATCATGGAGGAGGCACACAGATCGAGATATTCCATTCATCCATGGAGCACAAAGATGTACAAAGATCTGCAGCGGAACTTCTGGTGGCGAGGGATGAAAAAGGACGTTGCAGACTTTGTGTCGAGGTGTTTGGTCTGTCAGCAGGTGAAGATTGAGCACCAAAGACCAGCAGGGCAGATGCAGAGGATTGAGTTGCCCGAGTGGAAGTGGGAGCACGTGACGATGGATTTTGTTACGGGACTACCGAAGACACGGAGATTCCACGATGCGATTTGGGTTATAGTCGACCGACTGACCAAGTCGGCGCATTTCTTAGCTATTAAGACCACTCTTGCTCTGGATGGTCTAGCTAAGTTATATATTGAGGAGATTGTCAGACTTCATGGTGTACCAGTCAGTATTATTTCAGATAGAGATCCCAGATTCACTTCGCGATTTTGGGAGAGTCTACACGGAGCACTGGGGACACGTCTGAAGTTTAGCACAACTTTTCACCCACAGACAGATGTCCAGTCAGAGCGGACGATACAGACATTGGAGGATATGCTGAGAGCATGCACACTCGATTGGGCCGGGCATTGGGATGAGCACTTGCCATTGATAGAGTTTGCCTACAACAACAGCTACCACTCAAGTATTGGGATGGCACCATATGAGGCATTATATGGGAGGCCGTGTAGATCGTCGGTATGCTGGAGTGATGTGGGCGAGAGATAGCTAGTTGGACCTGACATTATACAGTTATATTCAGAGAAGGTCGACGTGATCAGGAGATGACTAGCTACAGCACAGAGCAGGCAGAAGAGTTATGCTGATACGCGGAGGCGCGAGCTGACTTTTGATGCAGGAGAGCATGTGTTCCTGAAGATCTCACCTTCCAGAGGGGTGATGAGATACGGGAAGAAGGGAAGATGAGTCCGAGGTATGTCAGACCTTTTGAGATATTGGATCGAGTCGGGGAGGTAGCATATAGGATTGCTTTACCGCCACAGTTCGCAGGACTTCACAACGTCTTCCATGTTTCTATGTTGAGGAAGTACGTGGCCGATCCAGCTCATGTGATAGAGATAGAAGTGCCAGAGATCCAGCAGGATTTGTCATTAGATGAGAGACCAGTTGAGATTGCGGATCAGATGGTACATCAGCTCAGGAGGAGAGCAATTCCGATGGTGAAGGTCAGGTGGCAGCATCACAGTGTCAGAGAGGCTACCTAGGAGATCGAGGAGGATGTCAGGAAGCAGTATCCAGAGTTATTCCGGTAGGTCAGTTGTTTCGAATTTCGCGGACGAAATTCCTTAAGGAGGGTAGATTGTAATAACCTTAATCTAAACACCCTAATTAACCTAAACTAAACCTAATTAGGCTTGCTACAGTAAACCATGAGGTGGAGGTTTGGATAAGAATTAGATTTTAGGTTTTTACTATAAATAGAAGTGTTAGGTTTATCTGAAGTGTTTTTCTTCATCCTCAAGTTAATCAGAGAGTGAGAGAGGCGAATTTGGAGAAGAAGAAGAAGGAGAGAAGAAGAAGGAGAGGAAGTAAAGGAGAAGAGTTGGGTTAGGCTTGCTAAAGCTTGGGAAGCTTCCACAAACGTCAAAAAGGAATGCCAAGTCTTCATTATAACTCACTTAAGCTTTGTGGGTGTTGGGGATCGACGTTGGTGTCGAATTCCCCGTCGGATCGCAACCTATTCAGAGGTTGAAGACGACAATCGGTCGACCGGTGCCTGTGGGCAGTCGACCGATTCTATTATTATATTGTTTTGCACCCGCAAACGGTTGAACGATGTCTGAGGACGGTCGACCGTTATGCCAAATTCGTGCGGGAAAAAGGGTTGATGTTGTTATCGGTCGAACGAGTCCACTTAGCCGGTCGACCGAAACAATGAGAATGGGTCGGTTGGGGGTTTTGACTTATTAAACGGTCGAACGCCCTTAACCTTGTTCGACCGATCTATTCGATGCTATGTTGGTTGGGAGCGTTGACCATCAAAACGGTCGACCGCTCTTTAACTTTCTGTCGACCGACAGAGCATTTTAATTAAGCAGTAGAGTGCCTGTGATGTTTCGGTCGAACTGTATTTCAGTTCCGGTCGACCGAATACCACTTAGGCAAAATGCTGAGATCTCTGTTATCGGTTGAACGGACCCTTGGTTCGACCGGTCGGATATATATATATTAAAATATGGTATAGCGTAGACCATCCAAATAGTCGACCACTAGATGACTTTTGTTCGACCGATTGGTTGGTAATTCGGTTGGCGTGGTTCGACCGATAGACTTGTTTGTACAGTACCGAGTACTGTGCGGAAGATCAGTCGACCGGTGTGCTTTTAGCAGTCGACCGATCTGCCGCAGGTTGGTGGATTTATCCACACGCGATCCGTCGAAATTAGGTCGACTACCGGCTCCGAAGCGACGGTCGATTACCGGCCTTGAGAGCGACGGATTTCACCTTCGACGAGGGCGTATTATTGTTGGCCTCTCATATCGAGCGGGGTGTGAGAGATGATTGTCGTAAACCTTGGGCTGTTTGCTGGGGTTTGTCGGTAGGCCGAGGATGTTCCGGCAGGGTGCACGTCTGGCGGCTCTTGGGGGAGCAGCGGCTGTCGTTTGGTCTGAGTTGTGCATTCGGCGGGCTGACTCGCTCCTGGGGTGGCGGCGTAGTGCCAGGGTTCCTTTCTGCGGCTCTTGGGGAGCAGTGGTGCCGACTGACCCTTGTGAGGCAGCGGTGGACTGACTTGACCCTTGTGGTGGCAGGAGTGGTTCAGTACCGCGGAGGCGGAGAGGGGTATTATTGTGGACCCGAGGTGGATGATCATGTGCATTGTATTGCATTGTCTTTAATTCCATTTTTGTATTTTAGGAGGTTTGGCATACGGGGTTCCTGCAGGGAACTCAGGCATGTTTCAATTGTTTGCATTTCAGGTAGCGAGCAGCATTAGAGTCGAGGTGGTGACCGAGGAGGGTGCCCCCGGGATCTGATCCTGTCTTCTTTTCGTATCTTTTGTTGAGGTAGTGATTACATGTATATTCATTTCTGGTGTAATCACAGTTGACTCATATGTATATTTTGACTTCCACGTGGATCTATATCTTTTTATATATATACATTTCATCTCGTCGTCTCGTGACGTGCCCTGTGTTGACCGTTGACGATCTTTATTATTGTTTAAATTTTCCGCTGTTTTCGGGGACATTACATATCCGACGTCTATACCTCGACGTCTATATGCAGGGAGTATAGACGTCGTCCGTCAATAATATCCGACGTCTATAGGTCGACATCTATACCCTATAGACTATTCCAACAACCGACGTCTATACCCTATAGACGTCTGTTATACTAGGTATTGTAATAGCCGACGTCTATATGACCATATAGACGTCGTCTATAATAACAACTGACGTCTATTCTGTCATCTCCCTACTAGACGTCGGCCTTTATAACGACCGACATCTATTTGGCGACGAGTAAACCCTATTCTGCACTAGTGGAGGGGTCATGAAGGACATCAGTCTCAAACACAACATTGGGTCCCCCAAGGGTACCTACAACGGGCACACGTGATCTTACAAAGGTACTCGACTAATCTCCACTCGTGGCTATACTAATGATGAGGGTTCGGTGAGGGTCGCACACACATCCGCGTCATAGATACATATCTGATCTCGTGGTCAATGCCACTCCACCAGAGTTGTCGCTCAAGGTGGTCAATTAACTTGGTTGTGCCACAGCCAAACTACCTGCCGGAATATATCCTCAGACAGAAATCTTCGTCGACATCAAGGTCGCATGGGTGCTCACACAAGCTGAAACACTCGCCTGACTGTGACTCAGCCGGCTACCTGCCGGTCTAAACCTCGGATAGCATCCAACTCCGCTGAGCTGGGAACATGCAATACAAATGCATTGAGATCTACAATCCCACAAGCTACTACATAGGGTATGGAATGCAACATGGTGCAAATATACAATAAAGTAAGATATCAAATATGTGTACCAACGGTCGACCGAAAATAGTCAAGTGGTCGACTGTTTGGAAGTTGAACCAGTAGAAGGTTCGAAATTCCACCCAACCGTTCGAACAAAACTCTAGGTAAACGGTCGAACAAAGGGTCATGGGCGGTCGACCTTTTTGAAGGTCTAAGCTAGGAAAAACATTACACAATTCAACACAACGTTCAACGATAAAGGGTCCCGTTCGACCGAAAATAACAGAGTCTTCCTACGTTTTTACTAAGCCATAACTGGTCGATCCCACAATCAAACCGGTCGAACATTAAAAAAGTTCACTTAAGTTAACGGTCGCACTGGATCTAAGGCGGTCACGTCCAACCAAAAAAAACAGAGTCTTCTTCCTCTCGCCAAATTTTGCACAACCGGTCGACCGCCCGTAGGCATCGTTTGACCAGTATGAGCGAAAAACTCACAATTACACTACAATCCGGAAGACCTACACTAACATTGGTCGACCATTAACCTGAAACAACCTTGTTGCACGTCGCCACCAACGAGGTCTCTGACCTCTGGCGACATCCACAACCACACACACACCTTGTGTGAACTTATAATTGAACTTGGCATACCGTTTTACGATCGACGAAGCTTTCGAACGCCACCGACAATCTTCGTTTCACCACCTTGCTCCTCCGACAACTTAACTTGAAGGAATCTTGATTTCCTTCTTCCGACTTCTCCTCCTTCTCCTTCTCTTATTTATGCTTACTCCCAACTCTTTCTCCCATGTTTTCTTATCTCTCTCTTCAAAACTCTTCTCTTCTCAGCAAAAACCTTATCTTCTCACACTCATCTCACATATAAATAAGCACCCAATCTACGGCCATCCTCTTCTACCCTTACACCAAGACATGTGTAAAGTTTAGTGCAATTCGCACTCAAACACCATCTTCCCCAAAAACCTCACAAACACCCAACTAGTTCAACAATTACACTTAAATCCCTAATAAGCACTTAGGACCTATAATCCAACCTCCTGAAAAAATTCATCTTAGAAATTTAAAACAAGTGACTCACCGGAAAGCTCTGGATACTTCTTCGAGACTTCCTCCTCAATCTCCCAGGTGGCCTCACGAACACTTTGGTGTTGCCATCACACCTTCACCATCGGAATGGTTCTCCTTCTGAGTTGATGCTCCGTGCGATCCACAATCTCTACAGGCCTCTCCTCTAACGATAAATCATGTTGGATCACCGGAACCTCTATCTTGATGATGTGTGATGGGTCTAATACATACTTCCTCAACATCGATACGTACGTGAAAGACATTGAGAAGACCCGAAAACTGTGGTGGTAAAGCAATCTGGTAGGCAACCTCTCCAACATGGTCTAGGATCTTGAACGGTCCAACATACCTCGGGCTGAGTTTCCCCTTCTTCCCGAACCTCATTACTCCCCTGGATGGAGAGATCTTCAAAAACACATGGTCGCGAACCTCAAAGCTCAACTCCCATCTACACTTATCCACGTAGCTCTCTTGCTTGCTCTGTGCTGATGCTAATCTCTTTCTCATCACATCTACCATCTCTGTATACATTTGCACCAACTCAAGTCCAACCAACTGTCTCTCGCCTACATCACTCAGCAAACTGGTGATCTGCAAGGCCTCCTGTACAAAACTTCATACGGTGCCATCCCAATACTAGCAAGGAAACTATTGTTGTAAGTGAACTCTATCAGTGGCAAATGATCATCCTAGTGTCCTGCCCAATCCAGAGTGCATGATCTCAACATAACCTTTAACTAAATCATCCTCTCAGACTGTTCGTCTATCTGTTGGTGAAAAGTTGTACTAAACTTCAACTGCATCCCCAAGGTCTTTTCCAAACTTGGGGTCCTGATCTACGATGATACTCCCATGCACTCCCTGCAGTCTGACTATCTCCTCTATCTACAACTTGTCTAGTTCCTCCAGATGCATCGTGGTCCTGATCACCAAGAAATGTGCCAACTTGGTTAGTTGATCGACGATGACCGAAATCACATCATGAAACCTTCTCGACTTCGGCAACCTTGTGACAAAGTCCATCATCACATGCTCCCACTTCCACTCTGGTAGCTCAATCCTTTGCATCGTCCCTGCTGCTCTATGATGCTCGATCTTCACCTGCTGACAGACTAAGCATCTGGACACAAACTCTGCTATGTCCCTCTTCATCTCCTTCCACTAGAAATTTCACTGCAGGTCTTGAATATCTTAGTGCTTCCCAATGATTTGTGTGCCTTCTCCGTGATTTCAATCCTCAGATCTTTCGTCTATGGCATCCAGACACGGTTCCTGAACCGAAGACCCATATCTACCCCTACATTGAAGTTTGATCCTTCCTTCGCTACCAAATGCACTAATCTAGGCAACTCATCATCTCCACTATTAAATTCACCTTCCCCGAGTTATATGAAATCGTGAAGTTGTAGTCCTTGATGAACTTGAGTCATCTGCACTGCCTCATATTCCACTTCTTCTGGGAAAACATATATGATTAGTAGCATATCATACATCACATTCATGCTATATATCTTTTACTTTACCCGAATATTGTGCTACTCGAATTGTTGTTTGTAGTGTTTAAGGAGTTGGGTAATAAAGAAGATGAATAGAGCAAAAAGGACCGGAATGTAACAAGAATGGACTGAATTGAAGACATCTGGACCAATTTGTAATGCACAATGACTGGATCGCAAATCAAGAAGGACCGAAGTGAAAACCCAGAGGGACATGATGGTGAAGAACAAATATTGTGCCAAATGACTTGAAACATATCAATATTGTAGGATTTCTAGTTTAATTGTATATATTTATTTTCGAAATTTTTATGCACAATAAAGATCAATTACAATTTTTCTATGATTTGTTTCATGCATGCATCGGTTTGTTTCAATAACTAGTTTTAAAACTTTATTAAAACAAACATGGGCTCCGAATTTCATACCTAGAAGTTCTCTAAAACTTCTTGATGATCCGGAGACGTTGAGAATGCTTGTCGCTGCGCCGGATGCCTCCGAGTATTCACCAAACTCTAAACAAGATTGGAGAGAGAAGAGGTAGCCTCTCAATCTCCAATATGGTTTAGAATCCAATTACTAACCCCTCTTTAGTTCCCTTGAGAAGAAGATCTCTGAAAACTAAAACTAAACTCAAGAATTAAGGTGAAATTCGTGGAGAATTATGGAGAGAGAAGTTTGCACAAGAAGATAATGAATTAATTGATGAGGTAATGAGATAAACTTGTATTTATAAGTTCTCTCCAAGTTACCTATTCATGTACAACCTCTTGCCCATGATTTCATGCAAACTTCCATCTAACCATCCATTATTTGCTAGCAAAAATAATCTCACCCACGAATTAAATCAATTATGGACCAATTCCATGCATGATCTAATTAATTCTTAAATTAATTCTGCAGAAAACCGCCTAGACCGATCGACCGTATGGAGGTTCGGTCAACCGTTCGAACCAAGTTTCGGTCGACCGTTCGCAACAATAAAATATTTCATCGCAATGTTCGATCGACCGACCGATAGATTCGGTCGACCGTTCCGAACAGATGAAAATTCCCTGTTATCGGTCGAGACGTGTCCGGTCGACCGTTCACCGATCGGTCGACCATTTATTGTTAACCCGTCGACCGTTTTTGCACAGTACTGCAGACTTGTCAAATTTCGGTTTAACCCGTACAAAATTTGACATTTCGAGATTAGTAGTAAATTCACAACTTATGTAACATATTATCCTATGTAACGATAAATCATTACACCCCATAATATTTACATCACATATGAATTTAATTTAGATTCTAATTATGTTATTAATCACAACATAATTTTGATTTTGCTTGTTCACCCTATGCGTCATATTTTCTACATGAAACCCGACACATCTTATGAACTCAAAATCCTCATTTCTTGTTTCCCAGTTTTGTGGTGTGACCTATGGGAGGATCTAAACTAAGTTGGTAGTGATATTAAGAGCTTAATATCACAAGTTATAAGCGGTATCTAGCTACACATTATAGCTCCCAATTAGTTAGATGTCTTAATTCCACTCGAATAAAAACCCGATCCATTTAGTGATGGAGTGCACCAATTGTGTTCGTCCCTTGCCTCATGATATTAAGAATACACACAAAGTAGTATTGTGTCATCTTTGTTTTAGTATTCATTTCTTGATCTCTTTAAGCTAGTTACAAATATGTGACTTAACTCAAATCACATTGTGCACATTATAACTTTGCTTTATCAAGGCGCCCACTAATATCATTACTCAATTAAGAAGGGCAATGATAATCTTTTGACTAACTCTCTTCTCCAACGAAAGTCATACTTAACCAACTATTGCCTTAACACTACACTCATCGATAGCTTAAGACACTAGTCTAATTTAGCATTTCTTAAGTGATCGGATATAAGTCTCATATCAAAGGATCAAGGACATAGTAAAATATTAATGACACAAAAATACATTTCTATAATATTTTACTTATTAGGTCTATTTAGTATACAAAAGTAATATTTTCCTCTTTTGTGTACCCGTGTTGTCACTCACTTGTAGAGCTACAATGATCTATGACCAACACGACAATTTTAACTCGGTAATTAATGTCCCATGTTAATTACCATTATTGCTGATATATTTTGTTTTATGTAAACCAATATCTTTTAGAGCTCTACGGTTAAGGACCAAAAGCATCTTCCTTAACACTTCTAAAAGACGAATAACATAAACAAGGAACAAAATGATTTCTCATTCAATTCATAATAATTGACATTTAAAAATAAAACTTTTAGAACACATTCCCTTCAATCTCCCACTTATTATCAAAGTTTTCTTTCACATACATTCTCAATGCATAAAACATTAATAACTAGGGTAACCTTCCCAAATCACCTATCAATCCAATCCACATGGATCCTCGGATCCATGGACTCGAAATATATTTCGTCTCTTAGCTTGATATGAAGGTTTGTTGAATGGATCAGTTGTGTCACTGTTGTGTCCACCTATTTATTTATTTTGTCTTTCGTTGGTGGTTGAGTTAGCTGTAGTGATAGTACTCCTAACTACACTAGTTCATACCTCCACCTTTGATAATGATGACGCATCATCATTCCATCCTCCTATTGTCAAGAATTCCTATGAGAATTGCATCAAGATAACCCTCGTCTATTTTCTCCTTTGTCTTCCATAAACAAGAACCTTATCTTCAGTCCGGTTAAGGTACTTTAGAATATTCTTGACCGCAATCCTACGATTAGGACTTGCGTTGGATTGGTGACCTCTTGTCACGTTTAGAGCATACGAGATATTGAGTCTTGTGCAAGTCATCGTGTACACGGTCCTTCCTTTTGTCGAAGCATAAGGGATACCTTCATGTACTCCAAGTGTTTGCGTGATTGAGCACGTTGAGACTTCTTGAGTTGCACACCTATACTCATACTTATTGGCACATTGTCCACATCGGAATTGTTCACCCTGAACATTTCCAAGACCTTGTCAATGTATGCACGTTGACTGAAGCCAATGAGTCTACGGGATGTATCTCAATGTATCTTGATTCTCAAGATGTGTTGAGCCTCATCCATTTCTTTTTATTGAAAATCAAATTTCTCGTTTGCTAATGTAAAGGTATATGATTGCTCATGAGCAATATGTCATCGACATATAAGATCAGAAGTACTACATGACTCCCACTAATCTCCTTGTACATACAAGGTTTTCCTTTACTTTGAATGAAGTGAATCTTCTTCACCTCTTTGTCAAAGCATTTGTTCCAACTCCTCGATGCTTGCTTCAATCCATAAATGGATCTTTGAAACTTGCATATCTTCTCGCTATTCTTTGGATCATCAAAACCTTGAGGTTGTACCATGTACATATCCTCCTCCAAGTTCCCGTTTAAGGAACGTCATTTTGATATCCATCTTCCATATCCCACAATTGTGAAATGCGGTAATAGTGAGCATAGTCCGAATAGATTTTAACATGGCAACTTCTCAAAAATTTCATCAAAGTCAATTTCTTGAATTTGAGTATAACTTTTGCTACAAGCCTTGCTTTGTAGGTTGTCATGTTACTATTCATGTCTATTTTCCTCCTAAAAGTTCATTTATACCAAATGATATTTTCTCTTGAGGAAGGCAAATCAAGTTCCATACTTGATTATCATACATTGATTCTACTTCGGATTCCATGGCTTTTAACCATAGTTTGGAGTCTTTTTCTTTTCATTGCTTCTTGGAAGGTCGAGGGATCTTTGGTATTTAGTACCATGATCTCATGAAGTCCCACATACTTATTGGGTTTCTTCATTTCCCTCATTGACCTTCTTAGTTCTTTTCTTTTGGTTCTTCTCGTGTCTCTCGAACTTCTTCCACAATTTCTTGAGGAATAGGTTCATGTTCGACTCTCGAACGCACACTAGGTGGGGATGATTGAGATTCTCTCACAATTTCTTGTAAGGATCTCTCGCTCATGCTCCCACTAACCAAATGAATCTCGGTTGGGCCTTCATGATTTTGAATGCAACATTCACATCATGATCTTGTAGAGTATCTTGAGTTTCCTCAAGCCTAACTCTACTCCCACTACTTTTCTCTTTTTCCAGAAATTCCAGAAAAACCATATCTCTCTCTACAATCTTTCGATTGGAGGTGATACACCAAAAGTAGTATCATCTTGTCATACGAGGACAACCTATAAAGAAGCACTTATCCGCTTTTGGTTTAAGCTTGGTTGACATCAATTTCTTGATGTATACCTCACAACCTCAAATCTTGAGAAAGTCGAGCTTAGGTGTCTTACCACTCCATAGTTCATAAGGAGTTTTCTCCACAGATTTGGATGGAACATTATCTAGTGTGTAAGTCATTATTTGTAGTGCATAATTCCAAAAGTAAATAGGCAATTTAGATTGACTTATTATTGATCGAACCATGTCGAGCAATATCATGTTCCTACTTTAGGAATGAGTCAAATTAGGTATCCTAAGCACTCACCCCTATGAACCTTTCATAGAGACTCGATATTCTTGTTGAGTTGGTTCACTACTCCATCCTCGAATTCCTTGAACTTGTCAAAGAATTCACTTTTGCTTCCCTTTAGACAAATATAGCAATAATGACTATAGTTGTCCGTGAACAAAATGAAGTACCTTAAACCATCTCTTGCACCTGTACTTATTGGACCACATACATTATAATGTATCATATCCAATTAGTCATTCGTTTTCGTTCCTTTCTTCTTGAAAGGTCTCTTGGTCATTTATTTGACCAATCCGATAGTGCTACAAGATTGTATCATTCACGTGAGTTATCTTAGTTCCTTTTGTTATTGTTTGTTTGAGTTTGTTTATTATTCATTTCAAGCAAATAGAAACCATTCTATACGAATGTATTTGTATAGAAAATTCCGTTCTTCGATATAGACAAGCAAGAATCAAAATATTTATTAAATTTATCCATATCTAAAACATGATACAAAATAGTTCTTGCTAATCAAAGGCACATAACAAACATTCTTCAAAGCATAAATTTAAATCACTAGACTATTGAAGTTCCATAGAATCTTGTACTATCACAGCAATGCTTGTACTATTTCCAATCTTCAATATTATCTCGTTCTCCACGAGTTCCTTCCTAACCTTCAATAGCCGCACATCAAAATTCTGTGAGCACAAGATCCGGTAACCATTACCAAATCAAGGACAGAGGTTATTAAATTTATCTCAATAACAAACATACCTACGACGTTTCTCGGGCGCCTACGTTCAATCATCCCATTTTCAAGGTCTTCCTTGTACATGGGGCAATTAGGTCGGATGTGTCCCTTTTCACCGCAGTGAAAGCACTCTGTATTGGGAGTTGGAGATTTGAAAGATTTCCCCCTTGAGGCACTCCTATGAGCACCTCCTACTCCGTTGCTCTTGATTGACGTATCTTTGGTAAATTTGCCTTCACCTTTGTTGATCTTTTTGCTCCTCTCATGGACGACTAGGACGTGATTGTCCCGACCCTTCTCAAGGTCTTCGGCAATGTCTTCGGGCAATGTCCTCGGGCATTGGGGAAGAGAGCTTTGACAACTACTCAAGGTATCCTTGCATCATAAGAAAATGCATGGATACCGATGTTCCCTCCGCCATGTGGCACCTTGTGAGTGCGATGGTGGTCTTATAGCGCTCCTTTCGGGCACTATCCATGAATATCTTTGTTAAAGGTTCCATGGTCTTCTTGGGTTTTGAATCCAAGTATTTCGCTTGAAGTGAGTCACCCATGGATGCCAACATTAGACCGTGAACTTGGTTCTCTTGGTCTTTCCACTTGGCTATCGCCTCTTTCTCATTTCCGGTTGCCTTCTCATTTATTTTTGGGATTTCACCATCCAAAATATGAGATAGTTTTTCAAACCTCAACACGATATTAAGATTGAGTTGCCATTTCATGAAGTTTGAGCCATCATCTTGCAAAGGATTCTTCGACCGTTCGACATTTGGTCGACCGTTCGCAACAATAAAATATTTCATCGCAATGTTCGGTCGACCGTTCCGAACAGATGAAATTTCCCTGTTATCGGTCGAGACGTGTCCGGTCGACCGTTCACCTATCGGTCGACCGTTTACTGTTAACCGGTCAACCGTTTTTGCACAGTACTGCAGACTTGTCAAATTTCGGTTTAACCCCTACAAAATTTGACATTTCGAGATTAGTAGTAAATTCACAACTTATGTAACATATTATCCTATGTAACGATAAATCATTACACCCCATAATATTTACATCACATATGAATTTAATTTAGATTTTAATTATGCTATTAATCACAACATAATTTTGATTTTGCTTGTTCACCCCATGGGTCATATTTTCTACATGAAACCCGACACATCTTATGAACTCAAAATCCCCATTTCTTGTTTCCCAGTTTTGTGGTGTGACCTATGGGAGGATCTAAACTAAGTTGGTAGTGATATTAAGAGTTTAATATCACAAGCTATAAGCGGTATCTAGCTACACATTATAGCTCCCAATTAGTTAGATGTCTTAATTCCACTCGAATCAAAACCCGATCCATTTAGTGATGGAGTGCACCACTTGTGTCCGTCCCTTGCCTCATGATATTAAGAATACACACAAAGTAGTATTATGTCATCTTTGTATTAGTATTCATTTCTTGATCTCTTTAAGCTAGTTACAAATATGTGACTTAACTCAAATCACATTGTGCACATTATAACTTTGCTTTATCAAGGGGCCCACTAATATCATTACTCAATTAAGAGGGGCAATGATAACCTTTTGACTAACTATCTTCTCCAACGAAAGTCAAACTTAACCAACTAATGCCTTTACACTACACTCATCGATAGCTTAAGACACTAGTCTAATTTAGCATTTCGTAAGTGATCGGATATAACTCTCATATCAAAGGACCAAGGACACAGTAAAATATCAATGACAGAAACACATTTCTATAATATTTTACTTATTAGGTCTATTCAGTATATAAAAGTAATATTTTCCTCTTTTGTGTACCCGTGTTGTCACTCACTTCTAGAGCTACAATGATCTATGACCAACACGACAATCTTAACTCGGTAATTAATGTCCCATGTTAATTACCATGATTGTGAATATCTTTTGTTTTATATAAACCAATATCTTTTAGAGCTCTACGGTTAAGGACCAAGAGCCTCTTCCTTAACACTTTTAAAAGACGAATAACATAAACAAGGAACAAAATCATTTCTCATTCAATTCATAATAATTGTCATTTAAACGTAAAACTTTTAGAACACATTCCCTGCAAATATTTCACCAATTAAAGCCAAACGGGCTCGAACCAGCGGATCAGGGCTTCACCCAACGTGACAAACAAAGAAATTTATGTGTTGGACAAATTGGAGCCGGATCAGAGCATCTGGATCCACCAGTGGTAGATTTGGATCCACCACTGCTGGATCACTATGATTTGTTTGCTCTCAGCTTTTGTACGCAGGTCGGGTTAATGGGTCAGAGCATTCCAGGACCATCAGAATTGATTTCGAGCCGTCCGATTACACCAAGATCAATTCTAATCATGTATTAGTCTATATATAGCATTCTAATCCCTCCTCTCCCCCTCTTCTTCCTCCATCCCCCATTAGAGTCGGTTTTAGTTTTTTGTTTTAGTAGTGTAAATAAGGGGTTGGAGAGGAGCATACTTTGTATTTTTATTTCTTAATCTAGTTTAGTTCTTGTTCTTTACATTAATGTCTTTACTTTGATGCAATTTCTTTTATGTTTGTTTTTTCTTAATCTTGTTTTCTTCATTTCCATTATGGTTCTGGGTTGTTTTAATGCTTTCTTTAGTTTGAGATGAGTAGAGAGTAGTCCATCCCCATTGGGGGTGGAGAAGAAGGTAGTGTGATTATGTTATTTATTAGTGTGTGTATTTTAATGATACCTTTGAACCTCACATGATTTCCATGACCATCTAACGGGATTTTCACTCTTGAGTGAAGATTTGCACATGCTAATGCTAAGATTAGCACATGCTTGATGCTAAGATTAGCACATGCTAAGAATTTCACTCTTGATATGCTAATGCTCTTGAGTGAAGATTAGCACATGCTTAGATTAGTGGGTCTATTTTATGGAGAACGATGAGATGAGGATAAAGATCGAGTGGAAGAAGAAAACATAACTGCCACCGCTTCATCGCGGTCGTACACTTGTAGTATTATAACTGAATCAATCAGTTATAATACCTCCATCTTCCTTCTAAAGGCATTTGCTACTAAATTTGTCTTCCCCGAGTGATATGAAATGGTGAAGTCATAGTCCTTGATGAAATCGAGTCATCTGCACTTTTACTGCCTCCTATTCATCTCCTTCTGTGAAAATAAATACTTCAAACTCTGGTGATCGGTGAAGACCTCAAACCATTCTTCTGTACAAATAATGCCTCCAGGTATTCAAGACATGAACTATCACCGCCAACTCCAAGTCATGCGTAGGGCAGTTCTTCTCGTGTGCCTTCAACTGCCTCGAAGCATATGCCACCACTTTCTCATGTTGCATGAGCACGCAACCCAAACTGATCCCTGATGCGTCGTTGTAGATCACATAACCACCACTCCCACACAGAAGGGTCAGAGTCGGTGTCGTCATCAGTCGTCTCTCCAATTCCTGGAAGTTGTCCTCGTACTTTTGGGACCAAACAAACTTAACGCCTTTCTATGTCAGAGTCGTCAATGGTGAAGCAAATCTGGAGAAATGTTTGATGAACCGATAGTAACAACCTGCAAGTCTTACGAAGCTCTTGATCTCGGTCACGTTCGCCGGAGCCTTCCACTACGTCACAACCTCAAACTTTGTTGGGTGCACTGAGATTTCGTCCTTTGACACTATGTGCCCAAGAAAAGCTACATGATCCAGCCAAAACTCACGCTTCGAGTACTTGGCATACAACTTCGGATCTCTCAAAATGCCAAGCACACTCCTCAGATGCTCCCTATGTTGTTCACTATCCGGGGAGTAAACCAAAATGTCGTCCACAAAGACAATGAAGAATTTGTCGAGGTACGGCTTGAACGTTCTGTTCATTAGGTCCATGAATGTTGCAGGTGTATTCATCAATCCAAACGGCATAACTAGAAACTCATAGTGTCCGTACCGAGTCCTACAAGCTGTCTTCTGGACATGTGTCTCCTGGATCCTCATCTACTGATAACCTGAACGCAGATCAATCTTCGAGAAAACCTTCACTGATTGCAACTGGTCAAAAGGATCCTCGATCCTGGGTAAAGGGTACTGATTTTTTATGGTAACTTTATTCAACATTATGTAGTTGATGCACATCCTCAACAACCCATCCTCCTTCTTCACAAATAGTACTGGTTCTCCCCAAGGTGAAACACTAGGCCAGATAAATCCAGAATCTAACAACTCCTGCAAATGCTTCTTTAGCTTTGTCAACTCTGCAGGTGCCATCCAATATGGAGTCTTCGACTACGAAGTGGTACTAGCCACCAACTCAATACAGAACTCGATCTCTTGGTGTGGCGGTAACCCAATAATATCATCTGAAAACACCTCTGAGAAATCCTGCACGACCACAATATCCTCTAATCTCTTCGTCTCAGGATCTAGAACCACAAGAGTAGCCAAGAATGGTCTGCAACCCTGGTGCATCATTTTATATGCCTTCACTACAGACACAATGATATGGCCTATTTCTCTCTCTGTTCCCTTGATCAACACGTCAGGCTGGTTCTTCCTTGGGATTAAAATCTTCTTCTCAGGACAAAAGACCCGAACGTCGTACTGCGACAGTGAATTCATTCGGAGTATGACATCGAAGTCCTCCATCGGTAACAAGACTAGATTTGTTGGAAAATATTGGTCCACCAAAACAATAGTGGTGCCAGGGAGAAAGCTCCCCACAGTGCCCACCTCCCCCACGGGCATACTGACTTCCAAACTGGCAATCAACAGCACAGTGGTACAATCCAGAATGCCTGCAAACCTCTCCAAAATGAAAAAGTGCATGGTGCCACAATCAAACAGGACTCTAGCAACAAGACTAGAAACAAAAAGTGTACCTTCTACCACGGTGTTGGAGTCCCTTGCCTCCTCAGCCTGGGTGGTAAAGACATGTGCAACTCTTCTCCCCTGCAGTGATGGTGCAACAGGTCAGCTGACTCCACTTCTCCCTGCAACTAGCGGTCCTGGTCGCCTATTGGACTCTCTCGACTTTTTAGGACACTCCCGTATGTAGTGCTCATACTGATCGCAACCTAAACACACACCAAGATGGAATAAAACACTCCCGCTCGGGGTGAATCTTGCCACAAGCTCTGCACGCCTCATACTGGAGCACCACGTCCTCCAATCCAGGGCCTCTTGCTCGGATGCCCAGTGAAACGTCCAGTTGCACGTCCACTGACATTCCCGTGCGGTCTCTTAGCCTCCTTATAATTCTCCTAGTATTCCCTATCTAGAATGGTCGTGCACTTCACTGCATTAGGTGGAGTCTACGACATACTAGTGAGAATGTGGGACCTGAGCTGCTTCTGAAGTCCCCGCGTGAACTTCATCGCTCTTTGCTTCTGTGTCACATAGATCTCAGGGCAGTAGCGCCCCAGGGTATTGAACTTGTGACTCAGCCGACTACCTGCCAGAATAAGCCTCGGACAACATCCAGCTCCACTGTGTCGGGAACATGCAATGCAATGCATTGGGATCTGCAATCCCACAGGCTACTACATTGGGTATGGAATGCTAATGGTGCAAATATGCAATAAAGTAAGAAATCAAATCTGTGCAGCAACGGTCGACCCAAAATAGTAAAGTAGTCGACCATTTGGAAGTTGAACCAGAACAAGGTATGAACTTCCACCCAACCGGTTGAACGAAACACTAGGTAAACAATAAAACAAAGTGTAATGGGCGGTTGACCATTTAGAAGGTCTAAGCTAGGAAAAAACATTAAAGAATTCAACACAACGGTCGAATGGGACCCTGAGTCTTCGTACGTTTTTACTAAGCCACAACCGGTCGAACCCACACTCAAACCGGTCGAACATTAAATAAGTTCACTTAAGTTAACAATCACACTGTATCTAAGGTGGCCGACCGTTTAGAAGGTCTAGGCCCCAACCAACTTACTTTAGATGGAAACGATCGAACAACAAAGGGGTCACGTCTCACCGAAAATAACATAGTCTTCTTCCTCTCACCAAATTATGCACAACCGGTTGACCGGCCGTAGGCATCATTCGACTGGTGCGAGGGGAAAACTCACAATAACACTACAATCCAATCGACAACACTAACATCGGTCAACCGTTAACCTGCAGCAACCTTGCTGCACGTTGCCAACAACGAGGTCTCCGGCCTCCGGCGACACTCACAACCACTCACACACCTTGTGTGAACTTCTAATTGAACTTGGAATACATATTACGATCGATGAAGCTTCTCAACGCCGCCGGTGATGTCTGCTTCACCACCTTGCTCCTCTGGCAACTCGACTTGAAGGAATCTTGATTTCCTTCTTCCGACTTCTCCTTCTCTTGCTTCCACTTCCTCTCAACTCTTTCTCCCACGTTTTCTTAACTCTCTCTTCAAAACTCTTCTCTTCTCAGCAAAAACTTGAACTTCTCACACTCAACTCACTTATAAATAAACACCCAATCCACCGCCTTCCTCTTCTCCCCTTACACCAAGACAGGTGTAAAGTTTAGTGCAATTTGCACTCAAACCCCATCTTCCCCTAAAACCATACAAAAGCCCAATTAGTTCAACATTTACATTAAATCCCTAATAAGCACTTAGGTCCTAACACTAATCGTAACAAGTCGTCAATTTACAACGACCCGTATATTCTTGTTGTAACGTTCCCGAGTTTTAGCATCATGTGGAAACAAAAAAAATCTTTAGCCTTTCATCGGCCACATGTCTACAACAACGATCAATCGATGTACATTGAACATTCCTAGCCATGCAATCCGAACAAATGCAACCTACTCTCCGGAAAACCCTGTAAACAAAAATATAACATTGCCTGAGTCCCAAAAGATTCCATATGCAAGAACTACTACCAGCTTAGACTTTAGTTGGTCTACAATAACTAACATATGACATCAAATACATTAATATAATCTTAATAATGAAATACTAATTATTTTTCTTAAGGTGACTAAGATGCATATTCATATTCGAACTTAACGAATCAAATGTTGCAATTTAATAACCCAGGCCATAAAATAATTTCTTAGATATGTCAAATCATATATTTCAATCGTTTCATCTATCAATACCATACTTACGTCATCACCTTGATGACCATACCACAGACACGTACAGTCTTTGGTTAACGTTGAGCCCCCTCACGCCCCTTGGATTAAATCACTTATTAAATTTATTCAAACTAATTATCAATTTTCGTGAGATGCTACCTGTATTAATACAATAATCAATGAGCCAGATTTGACTCCTGGGGTCATATCTTTGACACAGTATCCACTTTGGACCCACAATCCGGCTCGTTGGTCGTTACCTCAAAGAGTCAAAAAAATACTCCGAAGAGTCAATAATGCCACAATTAGTTAATAAATACGAACCATTTCCTTTCATGAATTATCCTATATGTTACTCAAAATACTAACATTGGTCATACACATATTTAACTTATAGCAATAAATAGGATCATATAACACATTGATTTAATATTTAACAACACATAATAAATAGATCAGAATTAAAGCGACTAAAATTTCTTCGGTTGTTATGAAATTATAATATTTTACCGATGAATAACTTTGAGGTCCTTCACACCCTATGTTATTGCAGTGTAACATCTATGTCTTTTGTCTATATATAGAGACTCATTGTATTAATGTTTATGAAAAAGTAATGAAAACTATTCATCTTTCTCCCAAAAATCTTCATCTCTTTTCATTTTACAACACATTATCACTAGTGCAGAATTGACATTACTCGTCGCCCAATAGACGTCGGCCGTTACAACCACCGACGTCTAGTGTGGAGAGGACCGAATAGACGTCGGTTGTAATGGAAGACGACGTCTATGTGACACTATAGACGTCGGGTTTTGGAATAACACGTTTAGCCGACGTCTATAACCTATAGACGTCGACCTATACACGTCGGTTGTTTGTGTACCTTTTATATCCGACGTCTATAGGGTATAGACGTCTCCATATAGACGTCGGACGTAATGGACAACCGACGTCTATACGTCATCCACATAGACGTCGAGGTATAGACGTCGGCGTTATATAACATCCGACGTCTATAGGTCTTAAAGAAATCAGACAGACGGTTTTCTTTCATTCATTTCAGACGAAACCCACCCAAACCCTAGCCGTCCCGCGACCGAACTCTCCTCCGCGACCAACCTCCGACCGATCTGCACCATCTCCGGCACCGCAGCGAGCTCCCAAACTCTCCTCCACATCTCCGGCCCTCTTCTCCTTCTTCCCCCGTCTTCCTCCGTCTCTCTCCACATGTAAGTTTTCTTCCATCAACCATTTGTATTTTCTTCCAAAAGAATATCAGGCTTTGTTTGGATCTCCCCTTCCACTTGCGAGTTATTAACTACTATCACAAACAAATGGTGGTATGTGTTTGTATGGAATCCATCAAAGCCCTCATTCAACCCTTTACGTTCATCTTCGATAAGTATGGAGTTTGTTTGACCCTTTGGTTTTGGCAATATTAGGTATTTGTTTTTTGACTCTGTAAGCTCTTCCGCACTGTGTGGTCAATTTTTTTTTTTGCAATTTCATTCCAAGATCAAATGGTACTTCCAATGTTTATCAGAAGTTTGTTAATTAAATGCTACAACTCTTGCCATTAAGAAATTAAACTATTTATTCTTTGTTCTAAGGACAAACAATTAGTATATATGGCTTTAGGGAACACTTTTAAGGTTTATTTGGAACTGTTGGGGTCAAAACTAAATGTCAAAAATTAGAACGAGAATTTTGAGTTCTAACACTTAGGGACAAGTACTTGTGTAATGAATCTAGTGTAGAGATCATTTTCTTTCATCTATCATTACCAACTTCTTATCTTCAGATGAGGCTACAAAAGCATACCTAAACAAAAATGTTTAGAAATAATAATATCCCATTAGACGATAATTCCGGAAGATAATCCGAAATCCATCCATTAGATGAGTCAACAGATCATATAATAGATTGTTAAGTTTTCAATTTGTATATATGTGTAGTTTTCTATGGGTTTGCATAAAAAGTGTCCAAATTAGAATAAATCTTTAGTTTAGTGAGTTCATACATTTATTTGTGTTTATTTATGTTTTGTCTAGTTAAATGTTTATTTATGTTTATTTATGCTGAAAAAATGATCTTTCATGTTTATTTATGTTTTGTCTAGTTAAATGTTTATTTATGTTTTGTCTAGTTAAATGTTTATTTACTTTGTTTAGTTAAATGTTTAGTTTATAATAACTCATTGCCCCCCTTAAACAACTTGGCCTTTAATAACCCAAAGCAAAAGATTAGACAATATTTGCTAAGTCATTCATCATATAGGATTTGCATGCATTGTATTTTTCGATTATTTACGATTTCTGACGTAGATTGCTGGCGTAAGGTACGTACTATCTTTCACTCATCATTCATTAGAAAGCACACATTAGTTAGTAGGACTTGCATTGGAACAATAGTGAGGTGAGTGTTTGTTTGGTGTGTTGTTTGTTAGATTAAGGTATGAAAAACACTTAGGGGGCAGTCACCTATAGGAGATGAGGTGGGGGATTTCATCACCCTTTCCTTGGCCCAGAAACCACTTAATAAAAGAGCCTTAATAAAATCAATTAGACGTTGGCCCCTAGGAATTTCGGACGCATTAAGGAGAGGAAACCGTTTAAGACCGTTATGGCCTGAATGTCGTTGCCCATCTAGTCTCCCTGAGATTTTAGGAACCTCCGGGTTCTTGATTTCCTATAGATTAGTGGTCCTCGATGTTTAAGACCGTTTTGGCCTGAACGTCGTTGCCCATCTAGTCTCCCTGAGATATTAGGGACCTCCGGGTTCTTGATTTCCTACAGACTAGTGGTCCTCGGTGGGACCTCGAAGTTAGGCGTCGTCTATTACTAAGGACCTATAGCGGACTTTAGGTTTGTTTTGGCCTTGATTGTTTAGTTAGATTTCTAACCTTCCTTATTCCACGCTAGATTAAGGACTTCATCTCTTCTCCTCTGAGTCATTCTTTTCTCATCTTAATGTCTCCGAATCTTCTCATCTACGAACACATTCTTTTAAATTGAAATTTTATTTATTTTCTTCAATAATAACTATCATTTTTGCTTCTGTTTAGATTGAAATGGATCGAGAGTGGATAGTTTCAAACAGATTGAGTGATGAGTATGAGAACGGAGTGAATATGTTCTTAGAGGTTGCCAAAAAACATTCGAAGAAAATGAAAGACAACGACATGGCGTATTGTCCGTGCAATAAGTGGCATAATATGTCAGTGTTGACTTTTCGGAAAATGAAAGATCATTTGTTTGAGAAAGGTTTCGACCCAAATTACAGACGGTGGATATGGCACGGCGAAAATGAATCATGTAGTCGTTCCAAGAATGATGGAGAAGATGTTAGTGTGGAAGATCACTTAGAGGAAATGGTTCAGGATATGGCTGAAAAGTTTTCGTCCAACCCCGATTTACTTGGTAATTTGTTGAGTGACAATGAGAAGTCGTTGTATAAGAATTGTACCAAATTCACTAGATTGTCAGCGGTATTGAAGTTGTACAATTTAAAAGCTGGAAATGGTTGGTCCGATGTGAGTTTCACATCAATGTTGAAGTTAGTGAAAGAGATGCTTCCAGATGATAATGAGTTGCCAGATAGAACTTATGATGCAAAGAAAGTGTTGTGCCCTATGGGAATGGAATATAGGAAGATACACGCATGCCCGAATGATTGTATATTGTATAGGGGTGAGTTTGAAAACTTACATTCCTGTCCCAGGTGTAATGTTTCAAGATACAAAATGAAACGTAGGGGACCAAACCACAATGAAGAGGCTGATGAGATGAAAATCAAAGGACCTCCTGCTAAGATTTTGTGGTATCTTCCGATAATACCAAGGCTTAAACGTTTGTTTGCGGGTAAAGAGGATTCCAAGAACATGACATGGCATGCTGATCGTGAGAAACCAAATGATCAGTTGCTACGTCACCCTGCAGATTCACCTCAGTGGAAAAAAATAAATGTCGACTTTCCTGTGTTTGGTGAAGAATCGAGGAATGTACGACTTGGGCTCTGTACTGACGGAATGAATCCTTTCGGTAGTTTGAGTAGCATTCACAGTTCTTGGCCCGTTCTGCTTGTAATTTACAATCTGCCGCCGTGGTTATGCATGAAACGCAAACATATCATGTTGTCCTTAATGATTTCTGGTCCGAAACAACCTGGAAACGACATCGATGTGTATTTAAGACCTTTAATTGATGACCTAAAGAAATTGTGGGATGACGGAGAGTCAGTTTTTGATTCTTATCGTCAGGAGTCGTTCGTAATGCGGGCAATGATATTTTGCACGATTAATGACTTTCCAGCTTATGGTAATCTGTCTGGATATTCAGTCAAAGGTCATAAAGCTTGTCCAATTTGCGAGGAAAATACATGTTCTTTGCAACTAGTTAATGGTTCTAAGACTGTCTATCTCGGTCATCGGAGATTTTTGCCGAACTCTCATCCTTATCGTAGGTTGAAGAAGGCATTTAATGGAAAACAGGAGTTTCAGAATCCGCCAGTTGAAATCAGCGTCGAAAAGGTGTATGAACGTGTAAGCAACATTGAATGTGAATTTGGAAAACCGTACAAACGAGCAAACGACAAAAGTAGTTGGAAAAAAAGATCAATAAGTTTTGATCTCCCTTACTGGAAAACTTTAGAAGTTAGACATTGTATTGATGTGATGCACGTAGAGAAAAATGTTTGTGATAGTCTTGTTGGCACTCTGTTGAACATACCTGGTAAAACCAAAGATGGATATAATGCAAGACTTGATCGAAGACCCTGATCGAAGATTGGTGGGACACGGGAAAGTTTATAACATCTCCAGACACCACTTCACAGAGGTAGGAGAGGGAGAATTGAAGGTTGCAGTTGAGAGTTGCTTAGATCCTGGTGTTTTTGTGCCATTTCCGGAAGAAGAGACTGTTACTCTCGGCGATGCTATCGGTGGGTTCGTGCGTTGGCCTAGTTATTTAGTAGAGCTAAACGACAAACATGAGGTATAGTTTAACTTTGAAAGACTTTAAACTTCAAATTTGTTAACAATTGTATTTTAACGGTTCTATACATCTTTGTAAGGTGTCAAGCCCCCGGAGCAAAGGGTCAAACAACCAATCTCCGATTAACATTAATTCGCTTCCAAGTAGGTGCAAAATGTTGTATCAATGTATGGTAGGTAGGGAAGCACAATCCCTAAGTACCATGGACTTGGAGGGGGATAAAGGGTTGCCTCCCGCTTTGTACGTCACCAAAGAGGATATCATGCAGTTCATGGCGATGGATTCGTTGTGTATCATGATTATCGACGTGCAAGTGAAGTAAGTGTTTTTTTTGTATACAATGAAAAGTATTGAATAATTTTATCAAAACTATAATAAATTATAATTTTTATACTTGTAGACATCTTTACGACGCCAGAAGGTCAATATTTCCCGAGGATCAAGTATTTGGATTTATCAGTCCATCTACATATATATACGGGAATGAAGATAAATCGGGTCAACTTGGGACATTCTTTAAAGAAGAAGACAAAAGATATTATCTGCTCCCTTATCATGAGAGGTAAACTTTGTAATTCAAAGTGAAATTTTATTTTGTAATAAGCTTCTAATTATATATATAACAGGGCTCATTGGATGCTTGTCGTTGTATGCCCCACGACTAATTCGGCATATTGGTTTGATCCGTTGGGGTCGAATAAACCAAGGGACTCAATAAAGAAACTTCTAAATATGTAAGTTCGTTTAGTTGTGAAAAAAGTAATTCTTGGATTTTTATTAGTATTATTGAATGATATTTTCACTTGTGCTACTCAGGGCAATTAAGGTTTACAGAGCTTTAGGTGGTAGTAGAACAACCACCAAATCTGGAATAACATGGCATGGAATGAGAGTACGTTCTTTCCCATTTTTGTTAATTAAGTTAGGAACAAATATTTAGCGAATTCCTATGTTTGTAGTACCGGAAGCAGGTTGGAAATACGGAATGCGGTTACTACGTGATGAGATACATGGAGGAAATCCTCGATGTGGCAACTCAAGACGTATGTCTAACCGAGGTAATGTAGATCGTTATTCAATTGTATATTCAATTGTAGTTTCAATATTTAGTTATTAATATTCAACACACTTGTATTTTTTTGATAGGTTTTCCCAAAAAGTAGTGATCCATTCTCGCAACAGGAGCTCGATGAAACTAGCGACCGATTGGCTCGCTATTTCATCAGAAACATGCTGACGAACTAAGAGGTTCTCCTGCCAATTGTATTTTTTGTAATTTAGTTAACAAGTGCATTACAAACCTACACTTTATGCCTTAATATAATCGCCTTAATTTTAGAATGAATTAATTGCAAGTGTGTTGAATGTCAATTGTGTGGTTGTATTTTTGTGTTTGTGCATGTATGCTTGTGGATGTATATGGATGTATATGGATGTATGTGGATGTATATGGATGTATGTGGATGTATATGGATGTATGTGGATGAAATTTATAGGTGAACGAATTTGGTGCAGTTGTATGTACACGACGACGATGACTAAAAACAATTTCGTCGGATCCTATTTTTTTTTTGTCCAGGTTTGGGAATAGACGTCGGCTGTCTCTATCAGCCGACGTCTATTCCTTTGAAGAAAGGAATAGACGTCGGCTTTATATTGAAACCGACGTCTATACCTAAAGTATAGGCGTCGTATGTTAGTTAACCGACGTGTATTGCTAAAGTATAGGCGTCGTATGTTAGTTACCCGACGTCTATCCCTAAAGTATAGTCGTCGTATGTTAGTTAACCGACGTCTATACATTAAAGAATACACGTCGGAGTCTAATTAAAGCCGACGTCTATTCGTTAGGTATAGACGTCGGCGATACTATGGCCGACATATATGTATAGACGACGCACACATATACGTCGGATAGGGGTGTGCTTATATCCGACGTGTATAACCCCTTACATCCGACGAATATTCCCTTTTCTGTAGTAGTGTATGAGCACGACTTCGCTCAATGTGATGATATATGTCTAGAAATTACTGTTGCAAAATCTTAGTTTGAAATATCATGTTCTTGCATCTTTATATGTATTCTTAGATGATGGAATGTTAATTTTTGTTTTAGTATGATAGTAAAATTTAAATCATGCACATGACAATTATTGATGCTTATATGAGTATGTTATTTTATAAATATGCATTGATGCATGTTTATAAGCATTTGGTTTTGAAAGGCTGATCATGTATTTGGAAGATCATTAGATGACTTGACATTCCAATAATAATGACATAATTTATTTGTGCATATGTTATATCTAATGCATGTTGTTTTGTTAGAAACTATAAGTTTTCTTATTATCATTTTTATTTTCTGTGATCTTTTATATGATATTGCTTAACTTGATTGTTGTCAAAAGTTAAATATACAACTTTTGATAAAATGGACAAGAATTTAACTTGTCGTGTTTGGGATGTTGAAATTCAACTTGATGGTTTTGGAAATACAAATAAAAAAATAAAAAGCATCAAATCAAGATAAGACGAAAGTTGTGTTTTTCCTTCACAATCATTTTCAAGAAAATGATTTCGGAAATATCATGATCTAGTCTCGTGCCCGAGTATGGCTGAGTTGAATGTAGAGTTATCGATGAAAAATAGCAGAATTTGTCCAAATGATTTGCCCCATTCCATGAAGTGGAAATATGAGCGCGTGAAAAGTCTTACAGAAGTCTAGCATAATCATTTTGCGACCATGATTGTGGATGTGAATGTGAATGTGGATGAGATAAATGGACAAATGACAAAATAATTGATGTCCTTATGCCATACAAATTTGACAATCGAAATGGGTTGCCAAAGTAACTTTCATGAAACAAATATATTTCTAGTTGTGTGTTTTAGTTGATATTTTTATAAGTAATATATACTCTATTAAGTAGATATATATGACCATATGTTGGAATATCAATATGACAAATAGGCACTACATACTATGATACAAATATTTTGTGTAATATTCTTGAGGTTCATTCGATTATCATATTTTCATAATTATTATCTTTGAACTTTTGATTTAGTTCTTATTTCAGTTGAAACTATTTTATATTTGTTAGTGCTCTCATTAGTCCAATATATTTCGATACTTATGATTTTTATTCACTTAAGATGAGATTCTTTTAGATATTAATAATACACATGCATATGTTGCTAGCATATTGATTGATCGTTTTAAATTTAACCGCAAGTGCACGGCCGCGTTGAAGCGGTGGCAAATACGGGTCGTCCACTGGGAGGTGTGTCGACACTTGGTTTGTTCGAAGGCGAGAGGTAAAGAAAGGGAAGAAAGGTTGGTTACACTAAACTACACTAAGATGCAAATGGAAATAGAGATAAGCAATAAACTAAGCCCCAAAGGGGGTAGAGAACTGATGTGAACATAAAGATGTGTGTGTGTGTGTGTGTTCAATTAAGCTCCTCACAACATGTAGTGCATGAAATCATAAAACTACATCCAATCTTGCCTCTACATGAATTAAGATAAGACTACATCATTAAAACATACAAGACAATGATTTGAATGAGGCTACATGAACTCAAGTATAAAGACTAGACCCTACTATGCCTCCACATGAATTAAGATGACTACATCATTAAAACATACAAGACATTAGCTAAGGAAAAGGCAACAAGAGCACATACATTACAAATTGTGTTTCCAATATTAACTTCATCCATATCCTAACCTTATCATTCCCCATAAAATAGGTCCACTAATCAAAGCATAAGCTAAGCTTCATTCAAGAGCATTAGCATATCAAAGATAAGAGTGGAGACCCATTAGATGGTTATGGAAATCATATAAAGCTCAAGGGATAAAAATAACACACACTTAATACACTACATAATTATATCACATATTTCTCCACCCCCCAAATGGGGATGGAACTACTCACTACTCATTACACTACTGATTAGACTAAGTAAAGAAAACATTTAACTAAGATACTAAAATTACTAAACAAGAAATTAAACAAAGTAAAGCAACCCACACAAAACAAACAACATAACAAAACAAGATTAAAAGAAACAAATAAACTTTTATTAACAATGACTCACATTGAAGGTAGCATCCTTCTCCACCTTGAGTTATTGCTTCAAGGCTCACTCCTTAGTAGAGAGAATGCCACCAAACAATGGGTAATTACAATGGAAGGTGAAGAGTTCTATTTATAAGCATGGAAAAAGCTAATCGGGGACAATCCCCCGATGTGGGACTAAACCAATACCAAAAATAGCCTAAACGAACATTAATACAAGTCCAGGAGAAATTTCGACGGATCCTGAGCAATATGGACCGCTAATTAGCGGTCCAAGACCGCCAATTGGCGGTCCAAAATTGTCGGATCGTGTTGGAATTTGTTGTGGACTTTGTTTTCTGGTATTGTTGGTCTTTGATGCGGTTACTCGACTTGTTGGAGCTCCGACCCGAATAGAATTGGTAAAATACTCCCCATGATGGTGTGGAGTATCCTGTTTTGCTCTTAGGTCATTCTGTCTTACATTCAGGTCCTTCTCCCTTGCATCTTGGTCCCTAGATCTCACCATTCAGTCCTTTTTCCCAGCTTTTGGGTCCTTTCATGGCTCTTCTCTTCAAACCTCTTTATTCCTGAAAACTAAACATAAAACTCGTCACGTAGCATTGCTTAGGTGTAAGATAATGGATATAAGATACAAATATGAGCATGAAATGATGTCAATCAAATACCCCCACACCTAAGTTTTTGCTAGTCTCGAGCAAAACAAAGAAAGAGAAAAACAAACGAGAAACAAGAAATCCTAACTCACTTTCGTAGGAATCACGGTTGCACTTAGCACGTGCAACAAGCCGTTAAACCTCTTTGTTGCCAAGGAGGAGGAGTGTTGTCTCCTGAGGGTTTTCAGCGGATATACCCACAAAATCCGAACAAGATGCATTATTCAATCTAGACCTCGACTCGTTGGAAATATTTTGTCGATCAATGGACACAGTAATGCTACGGGCCGACTCTATATAGGTGATCAGTCCACACCTCTACCCTAATGAACCATTCGTGCAAGTTAAATAAGGAATTATGTGAAAGACATGGACAACCTCAACATCCTCAAGTGCTACAAAGTGTAAAGTCCATTAAGGTTCTTATTTGCATTATCATATTTTTTTTCTTTTTGTTTCTTTTCACATTTTTTTTTCTTTTACTTTTTATTAGTTGGAGCTTCATTCTCCCAGGGTCAGGTTCCGTGCATCATTGCCCATGAGGACTTACACTATCACGTACACCTTTCCCCACATCTCCACATAGGGCAATCCCTACCACCCGTGTAACGGGAGTTCGGTCGGCGCATCCCAAGTCAGATGACTCGAAAGCACCAGGCACAAAGTCCCCTCAGACCTACTTTCCCGAGTGATAGGAGCCGTGCGAGAAGAGAGAACACCTACTCACTTATTTCTTATCTACACATGAACCAAAACCCCTACACTAATGTCTCACAACAAGATTAAGAGGGTCCTTGACTACAACAAACTTCCTAAATTAACAAACACGAATTATTGACTCACTAGGTTCAGGGTGGACTTCTTTGAATGTTTGAGCACTGAAACCCTATGATTACTCACCCCCAAAGGAAAACTGGGGTGCATCCTAACGACTCGATAAATCCTAAAGCCACGTACTAGATATCCTAATGCATCAAGTTCAAGACAATTTTGGGAGCTTTCTTTTTACTTTGCCTCTCAACGGTTTTGCACATGCTAAACACACGCAAAACCCACAAAACATTTTCTTTCGAAAACACATGAAGATTTTGAAAGAAATGTGAAAATTTTGAAGCACTAGGCAAGCAAAAGAAGACAAGTCACCCAAGGATCATAGCAAGCAGATATATCGATATTAAATGCAGCACACTAACATGACCCTAAAAATGCAAACAAAAGAAAGCAAAATCAAAAGAAAAGACTCGACTATGTACACACGTAAAACACCCCCCCACACCTACTTCATGCATTGTCCTCAATGAATGCAAGCAAGATACTACATGGATTGATGCATAAAAAGGAGAGATCTCACCAACATGAAGTACAAAGGGAAGTGCAAGGTCATGTTGATGGACATAACCCGAATTCCCTCAAAACCTGTGAGATGCTAAAGAAGGGGTACAAATACGTGAAAGAAATGGAGCCCAAATACACAAGGATTGGGGCTCACAACAATCAATGCTCACTGAAGGAGTCTTTTATTGTACTTCTTTTTTTTCTTTTTCTTTTTTTTCTTTTTCTTTTTTTCTTTTTTTTTATATAACTATGTACAAACATAAGTTCCCATCTTCATTTGTCAAAAGACATCAAATGGGAACCTCAAGAGTGGGTCAATGCACTTGGAAAGGGAACATGACACCACGCGGGGCCAGAATACGCATGCGTGGGCCCCCTTCACAAAGAGCACCAGATGAAATGAGAGGTTCATGAATTGGACGCAAAGGCGTCTCATTCAAAGGATCAAACTGAAAGAGCTTGAACCTCTCAAGAGTTTGGGAAATAAGGGGCAACGGAAGAAAAATATCTCCCGTTGCGGAACTGAAGTTATGATCATCAATCCAAACTCTCCAACCAACAGGCTGGTGGGTCGGAACGAGGTCAAGCACCTCGTTATGCATGTCCAACTCACCAGGAGAACAGGAAGTGGGTCTCATACCCAAGGTATCCTCCAAGGAACTCCTAATACCCTCATGAGCAATGTGGTTGTTTGATGTTCCATCATTTCCAAGATGATCAGGAACAATAGTGAGAGGCAAACTCTCATCAGGTTGTTTGAAGTTGAGGGTACTAGGGAGCTCTTGCTCCACCAGAGGTGAGTCCTTAGGAGGTACAACAATAAGATCATGTGGCTCAAGGGCCACGGGACAAAAAGGTAAGGCACAATCCTGTGCCGACTCATAATAGAACTGGTCCAAGTTATTCTCAATTTGAATCGAATCCTCCACTAAGTGATCGTGAATTGAAACCCCAAGTCCCTCAGGCTGACTAGGAGTTTGACTTTGAAAGGTTGTGCTTTGAATTTGTGGATGTGGTGGTGGTTCGATATCAAAAGATGAATCCTCATGTTGACAAGAAAGGTGACCCTCCTCGCGTTCATGGAATTGTTGTGTCATTTGACTCACTTGCAATTCCATATTTTGCAAGGAATTCAAGTTGGACTTCAATAAAGTTTGAGTGGTTTCCATGAATGTTTGGAGGGTTTGTTTTAAGGAATCAAATTTGGGGTCAACAGTGAGGTCCAAGTCAGAGCTTGGGAAATTTTGGGGTTGGGTGTTGATGGGCTGAGAATGAGTCCAATGATTTGAAGTGGGGTGTTGGTAGAATTCTGGGTATTCGGGAGGAGGATACGGGGGTGAAAATGAGGTATAAGAATTTGGATAAGATTTGTCTCCCCATGAATCCATCACTCTCGGGTTGTACGCGGATGCGTAATGGTCATAATGAGCATTTTGGGAAAATGTGTGCTCATACTCAGGCTCAGGGGGAACATAAGGACATTCCCCGATAACATGACCACTCAACCCACAACAGTCGCACGGTACGGCTACTGGAGCCACCGGGGCACTCATGTCGTCTGCCATACGCATGAAAGAGGCCAAAGTTTGTTGTAATGTCTCAGTTTGTTGACCAGCATATGATCCGGCATAACTAGATTGTGGTCTAGCAGTCGGTGCCTCTCTCATGTTACCCCAATATGAAGACTGCTCAGTCACAAAATTGCGATCATCCCAACCATACGGGGTGTTAGTCTGAGCCACCCCAGGTTGCATGGGTCCGGAGTACCAGGGAGAATCGTCCTGGTCCCAACAATGATATGGATGGTCGCCCATGTAACCATCCATCTCAAGAAAAACTCTCGAGTCGATCACTCTCACCACCACGAGGCTAAGCTCGCAAAAAGTGCTCGACTCGACCCTAAAACGCTAACAGAGAGTGTAAAGGGGAGGAGACTATAACGTAGAAGAAGGTGAGAAGAAGATGACTCAGAGGAGAAGGGAAGAATCCCTAGAGCTAGCGAGGGTACAGGGTGAAGGTAGAAGCCTAACTAGCAAGCACGGCTCAAACAATGTAAGGCAATGGGTCCTTAAGCTAGACGACGCCTAACTTCGAGGTCACTAGCCTCGACACGCCTCACCTCCCTACAACGAGGACCACAATGCCCAGCAAGTGATACCAGATCCGGAGATCCAGTACCTCCTACTATCGACAAGGTAGGCAACGCCGATCAGGTCATGACGGTCTCGACTAGATTACTCTCCTAGTGCGTCCGAATTCCTTAGGGCCAATGTCTACTTGCTTTTAGTTAAGGCTTTATTAAGAGTGGTTTTTGGGGCCAAGGAAAGGGTGATGAAATCCCTCACCTTATCTTTTATGGGACAGCCCCTCCTTAGTAGCGATTTGATCCTAGATCTAGCAATCAATCGCTCCAATCAAACGCTCTCTCACTCTTGTCCCGATGCACCTTACTAACTAATGCATGAAAGAAACATGCATGAATGAGGGATGTGGGTGCACGTACCTCACGCCAGCAATCAACGACAAAATGTAAAGCAAAGAAAAGACAAATGCATGCAAGGTCTACCAATGGTGCATGACCTAGATGGCAAGAAGTCTAATCTTTTGCTTTGAGTTTTATGGTCCAAGTTGATTAATGGGGGAGTGATTAATGATCTGGGAGCAAACCAGAGGTCAAAGCATGCAAAATTGGGCTCCCAGATAACAGAAATTTCAATTCTAACTACCAAAAAAAATTTCAAGGAAAGAAACGCTCACTAGGCCGCCAATTGGCGGTCTTCCACCGCTGATTGGCGGTCTGTTTAGGTCGGCGCTTCCTCAAACTTCTCCAGTAGCCTCCCCTTGACCTTGTAATTCCCTGAAACTAAGAAAAACTAAAAACAAAAAATTAAAAACCCCTCGAATCGTCCAAACCAACGTCTGGACAGAGCACCTCCCCGGCAACGGCGCCAAAAACTTGATTGATCGTTTTAAATTTAACCGCAAGTGCACGGCCGCGTTGAAGCGGTGGCAAATACGGGTCGTCCACTGGGAGGTGTGTCGACACTTGGTTTGTTCGAAGGCGAGAGGTAAAGAAAGGGAAGAAAGGTTGGTTACACTAAACTACACTAAGATGCAAATGGAAATAGAGATAAGCAATAAACTAAGCCCCAAAGGGGGTAGAGAACTGATGTGAACATAAAGATGTGTGTGTGTGTGTGTGTTCAATTAAGCTCCTCACAACATGTAGTGCATGAAATCATAAAACTACATCCAATCTTGCCTCTACATGAATTAAGATAAGACTACATCATTAAAACATACAAGACAATGATTTGAATGAGGCTACATGAACTCAAGTATAAAGACTAGACCCTACTATGCCTCCACATGAATTAAGATGACTACATCATTAAAACATACAAGACATTAGCTAAGGAAAAGGCAACAAGAGCACATACATTACAAATTGTGTTTCCAATATTAACTTCATCCATATCCTAACCTTATCATTCCCCATAAAATAGGTCCACTAATCAAAGCATAAGCTAAGCTTCATTCAAGAGCATTAGCATATCAAAGATAAGAGTGGAGACCCATTAGATGGTTATGGAAATCATATAAAGCTCAAGGGATAAAAATAACACACACTTAATACACTACATAATTATATCACATATTTCTCCACCCCCCAAATGGGGATGGAACTACTCACTACTCATTACACTACTGATTAGACTAAGTAAAGAAAACATTTAACTAAGATACTAAAATTACTAAACAAGAAATTAAACAAAGTAAAGCAACCCACACAAAACAAACAACATAACAAAACAAGATTAAAAGAAACAAATAAACTTTTATTAACAATGACTCACATTGAAGGTAGCATCCTTCTCCACCTTGAGTTATTGCTTCAAGGCTCACTCCTTAGTAGAGAGAATGCCACCAAACAATGGGTAATTACAATGGAAGGTGAAGAGTTCTATTTATAAGCATGGAAAAAGCTAATCGGGGACAATCCCCCGATGTGGGACTAAACCAATACCAAAAATAGCCTAAACGAACATTAATACAAGTCCAGGAGAAATTTCGACGGATCCTGAGCAATATGGACCGCCAATTAGCGGTCCAAGACCGCCAATTGGCGGTCCAAAATTGTCGGATCGTGTTGGAATTTGTTGTGGACTTTGTTTTCTGGTATTGTTGGTCTTTGATGCGGTTACTCGACTTGTTGGAGCTCCGACCCGAATAGAATTGGTAAAATACTCCCCATGATGGTGTGGAGTATCCTGTTTTGCTCTTAGGTCATTCTGTCTTACATTCAGGTCCTTCTCCCTTGCATCTTGGTCCCTAGATCTCACCATTCAGTCCTTTTTCCCAGCTTTTGGGTCCTTTCATGGCTCTTCTCTTCAAACCTCTTTATTCCTGAAAACTAAACATAAAACTCGTCACGTAGCATTGCTTAGGTGTAAGATAATGGATATAAGATACAAATATGAGCATGAAATGATGTCAATCACATATCGATATTCAATTTTTTTTTGTTTGTCGTGACTGTTTATGCATATCATTATAATATGTCCTTTAATGGTCAAGCAAAAATAGTATTACATTTATCATCTTAAAATGGCAAAATATACATACATATGCACTACTACAAATTAGGCCTTTGCCGATGGATGTTTTTGTCGTCAAAGGGCATACATTCCGTCGGCAAAAGCTATTGTCGATGGCAATTCCGTCGGCATTGGTCCGTTGGTGATTGACATCATTTCATGCTTATATTTGTATCTTTTATCCATTATCTTTCACCTAAACAATGCTATGTTACGAGTTTTATGTTTAGTTTTCAGGAATAAATAGGTTTGAAGAGATGAAGCATAAAAGGACCCAAAAGCTGGGAAAGAGGACTGAATTGTGAGATTTGGGGACTGAGATGCAAGGGAGAAGGACCTGAACGTAAGACAGAAGGACCTAAGCGCAAAACAGAATACTCCACACCATCATGGGGAGTATTTTAGCAATTCGATTCGGATCGGAGATCCAACAAACCAAGTAAATTCATCCAAAACCAGAAAATATACTAAGAAAAGCCCACAACAAAACTAAGCAGGATCTGAAACATATAGACCGCTAATTGGTGGTCCAAGACCGCTAATTGGCGGTCTGTTTTGTCCCAAATTCGCTCTAATTTCTCCAACACATGTATTAGAGGATGTTTAGGTCATGTTTGGTATTTTTTTAGTCCCACATCGGGGGATTGTCCCGAATTGCCTTTTTCTTTGGCTATAAATAGAACTCTTCACCTTCTATTGTAATCACTCCATATTTTAAGTGGCTATTCTTCCTACTAGAAGTGAGGCCTTGAAGCGCACACTAAAGTAGGAGGATGCTACTTGAAATGTGAGTCATTTCATCAATAAAGTTTTCTTTGTTTTGTTCTTCTTTTATTGTTTGTGCATGCTTTAGTTTAATTGTCTTTTATTAATTCTAGCTTAGTTAATATGCTTTCCTTTCTTAGTTCAATGATTAGTGTAATGTGTAGTGAGTAGTTCCATCCCCTTTGGGGGGTGGAGTAGATGTTCATACATGCATTCGAGAATGGAATGAATGCTTTATTTCCAATGTGTTGATAAAACATGAATGTATGCTTGCTTGTTTAGGATAGAATTTATAACTTGATGAGTTTTGCCAAAATGATTAGACACCTCTCATGCTTGTTTAGGTTCTGAAATAAACAACTTGTATATGTAAATGTTAATCAACTAGGTGGGTGAATAGATTGATAGGTTTTGCCATAACATTTAGACACTTCCTATGCATGATAACACCACCTTGATTTGTGCTTAAAGAATGTGTTCAACACCCACCTCTTTGCATGTGTGCACTCACTCCACCCCTTAGGGGTTTTCCCATTCCTGAATTCCATCATTTCGTTCTTAGCTTAGTTGGTATTTCATCGTTTGTTTCTTTCTTTCGCATTTCGTACTTCTTAGTGTAGTGTAGTCTAGATTAGCATAAACAACTTTCTTCCCCCTATTTGTGCCACTTGATTTCGGATAAACAAGAGAGTGCTCACCTAACTGAGGACGACCCGTATTTGCCACCGCTTCAATGCGGTCGTGCACTTGCGGTTTAATATAAAACGTTCAATCAGTTGGCATTAACGACGTCGGGACAAGCGATGCCAACAGATTTCTCGTCGACCTACCCAATTTTGGGTGCCAAAAAAATGCACGCCAAAAAACCCACCAACGGAATAATCGTCAGGAGGAAATGATCTTCCCGACGGATATTCCGTCGGGGCTAAATGATAGGGCTGACGGCCACTCCGTTGGGATTTTTTTTATATCTTATGGAATATTTGTCGGGTTAAAATAAAAACCCGACGACATTTCCGTCGGGCGGCAAATGGCACCCTATTATTGCCAATGGAAATTCCGTCGACAATAGTGCCTGCTACAACAAAAATGCAGTTACTATATATATAAAATGCGTCGACAACCCGTATCGGGTTTATTCGACCATACAACCTGCAATACAAATTCATTTCAACCAATCCATTTAGACACATTCACAATAATATTGAATAAAATGTAGAACTCATTCGAATAGCCAACATATATTTTTCATAAGCCAATACATTTAATTCAGATACATTTCTAACTAGTAACACTACACCAAAATGTACTAAATGTAAAAGTAACACTACACAAAAAAAACTAACACTAACACATTCATAACTAGAAATAAACCATAGAAACACTAACACATTCATAGCTTAAAATAAACCAAAGTAACACTAACACATTCATAACCACAAATTCGCACTACACAAAAAGAAAAAAACTAATAAAAATGTACTAACTAAGGTTCGAAAGTAGTTGGATCTGTCAATGGGTCGTCGTCTTACTGGGAAGACGTTTTAATGACACCACTCGATAAAAGAAAATGGATTATGATTATTTGAACAATCTCAAACATATATATTATTTTAGTAAATTAAAGAAAAAAACTACAAATTAATCGTACCTATACCTGGTCTTCTCTAAAGTGAGCCGCCATCAACTTAGAGACTTCAACTTCTCATGCTCCTCCTGCAGTGCATTTTAATATTGTTTTACCTATATTGTACATTTAAAATAAACCTATCAAGTTAGTATACAATTACAAGCGATACAAATTGGGAAATTTTAGTCTGAAGATGCTCAATATGAACGTTGTTGTGTCAACCTGTCGACATCGTGCCTATCTTGCAGGCTCCAATGCCAGCTCCACGTAATCGATTTGTCTTCTCTTTCCCTAGTATTTCTTCTATTTTTTCCTCCTCGACCACATCACGAGCCTTAACCTTTGAGCACTCACCTCGCTCTTGGGTCAATGTTTATTGTGTTAATGTTTGGGTCGCAAATTGTTGAAATTTCCTGTTGAATATGCTACATGTTAGTTAAGTGTTTGTATTTGTGGTTGCTTGCTTGTTTGATTGAAGAAACTTTGTTTTGATGGGTTTTGTCATAAGATTTAGATACCTCCCATGCTTAGCTTTGTTTTTCACATGAGTTTATGATTTTGATGAGTCTTGCCATATCTTTAGACACTTCTCATGCTGAGCTTAGTCTTATGATAATCAAGTAGTAATTGCCGATACGTTGTGTGAATGGATTGATAGGTTTTGCCACATCTTTAGACACTTCCTATGCATGAAAACACACACGCCACACACATGCTTACATGCATCATTTATCACTTATTTGACTTCATATGTGCACACACTCCACCCCTTAAGGGTTTCTCTTCCTGATTTACAATCTTTAGTTGCTTTCTTTTGCATTTCTTATTTACTAGTTTAGTGGAGTTTAGCTTATAATGATCAAATCTCTTTCCCCTTTTTGCCACTTGATTTTGGACAATCCAGAGGCTACTCACCTCCCCATAGATCAACCCGTACTTGTCGCGTCTTCACTGACGTCGTGTACTTGCAGTATTTAAAATGTTTAAAGAGTGGCGTCGGGGAGGTGGACATCATGACGATGCGATGGTTGTTCGACGACGGCAACGAGGAGGGAGCTACGAGGAATCGATGGCGAGGAGGAAGGAGTGTCGTGGTGACGATGACGAGGAGGAGGGAGTAGCACAATAGTAGAATGAGTGGGGTAGGATTAGGGTTTCATCGGGAGTGCTTGGGAATTTTTCCCCTAAATATCAAACCTGCCAACGGAATTTCCGTTGGCCCGTTAGTTTTTCACGTGCACAACCTTAAATAGGCGAGAATATAATTTTTTCACACCAGACCCGACGGAAAGGTTGTCCTGCCGACGGATATTCCATTGTGCAAGTGGTTTTACACGTGCAACGCAGTCATGATCCTTGAATGAGGCATAAATCTAGTTTTTGCAAGCCCAGTCTGACGGAAATGTTGCCTGGCTGACGAAAATTCCGTCGGGATGGGACGCCGACGACAATTCCGTCGGCAGGAATTAGTAGTGATGGTAATATGTTCATATGCATAATTTCTATCTAAAAGACTTATACCAAGTTACGTTGAAATTAATTGACCGTGATATGGTTTAACGCATGGTTCTTATTTTGATTATATTTTGTCAATGGAATTAAAAACGTTATTATTTTTTTGTAATAGTTGCATAAATAATTTTATCGGCAACAAATATTTTATTTGGCTTGAAATGAAGAGTATGGATATTCTCTGGTCTCATATTTGATTTAAGATCAGGAAAGATGATTTGTGCATCATGTATAATGTTATCATGCACACTGTATTAAGAGATAAGTATTTCTCTAATTTGATCATGATAAAAGCCAAAACCACTGCTATTTTGGTCGTACGAATTTAGTAGAAAGCTCTAGAATAGTCATATCTACTGTTACATGTTGAATTACCTTGGCTTTAAATGATACGTTTTATTTATTAGGTCTCAAGAAACTTATTAAGTTTCAAATTGCCAACATGGCTTGTATTGATACTACAATTGAAGTAAGGAAGAATATTTTTATATTACTACAATCATGTCAGGCAGGAAAAATATTCTTAAGAAAATTACCTGACTTTTGAACGGTGTCATTCCACACGTAGTGGCTTGGTCAAAAGACCTGCAATGGTGAAGCAGATGAATTTTGATTCTAATAACATACGGTATGGCCGATTGGGTCAACGAGGATCAAATATGATGACAACTATATTGTTGAAATTTCATATGACTATCCACTGAAAAATGAGAAGATTCTTCAATTAAGTGGGTATCCACGGACTCTAACTTTTCGTGGGATATGATTACTTGTGTTATGCGTTACTTGTGATTGAAATTCATTAGCATAAGTTATTGTAAAATCACAATATGTTCCCCCGTATTTTGGATCATGTGCCTAAAGCAGCCATTACAAAGGATCGTGAAAGAAAAAAACATACATGGTGGAAAATAAAATGTACATGACGTAAAAAATAACTCTCAAACCAGTTAACTAGAGATACCATCCCAAAAGTCCCTAAATGAAGTTATCATTTGTATTCATTATGGGCATTGACAGTGATCCTATATTTTTGATAACTTAATTGACCTTTACTAGTTGAATAAAAATGAGATCAAGTTTGTCGACCGATTAGCACAATAAAATGAGAATCCATATATTTATAAAATATCTCCCAATATGGTTGTTATGGGATCTTAAAATGGAAAAAATATTTAACATTTTTCATTGCTTATCTTTATATACGTCATAAAATTTATACATGATATATTAATGTGCATACATGCTGATATTATTCCTTGTTACGTTAGATATACATCCTGTTAGGAATGTTCCTCTATTTTACTTATACGATATTGAATTGAATGTTCCCATCTATGATTTCTTTTACATAATTTTGTTATTACCACTACCATAATTAAATGACCTCAAATCAAATTGGACATTTCAGGAGGATTTATGTTCTTAATAATATTAAAATATTTGAAGCCCCTGAAGGGCGATGTATTTTATTGTCTAATCCAACAATATATAGAGGCACATTTTTTGGCATTAGGGGGAGAAAACTAGAAGCTTAAAGAGTGCTAAGAAATGTACTATATTGAACCTAAAATTCATAAATGAATAAACGTACAAGTATGATTGACGCTAAAGTTCATAAACGAATAAACGTACAAGTATGATTGAACTAAAGTTCATAAAAGAATATACATACAAGTATGATTGAACCTGAAGTTTATTAAATAGTTAACTTGCAATATCTAACTAATAATTGTCATATATTTTTATTGATCATAAAGAAGTGACTAAATGTTATATAACTAGATGTAAAGTGCATAACATAAAGTGAAGATCTCTACAAGATAAAATATATTTGAGTTTGGTCATCGTATGAAGCATGGACCGAAAAACATGTTATTTGTCGAAATGAAAATAAAAGTTAGCCACTCATTGCACCTCCTGAAGAGGTTATTCATGAAGAATGCAACCCTAGAAAAAAAAATTAGCTCTCAAATTCAACAATCGTGGGAATACAGAATGGTCAAATCCTAGTATTTTAGGAAACAACGAGGATTTGATTATTATAAAATTGCAATCAACTACGTCGATACGAGAGCGATATATAAAATAGTTTAAAGATATCATCGACGACTAATTCACCTTCTTAGCATCATGCTAATTCAAGAGAAAATCTACATCCAGAACCTATAATATTATAAGAATGCCAGAAGCATTCGTATTTGAAATGAATAAAATAAGGCAAACAATGTAGGACTAAACTCGCTTAATAAACATATTGTTTAGACCTATAGTCCTGAGTTTTGAATTTATATCCCAAATAATTTGAATAGAAATCACATTACAGTGGTGGTACATTATAAAGTGAGTACTGACACAAGGGTTTTCGCATGACCCAACATCCATTATGATGTTTCTCATTCTCTCGAAATGTATAATATTACGTTATGTTACTTGATCAGTATGGCATGTAAACATAAATTGAGATAAGCATATAAGATATGTTGTGACTGCAAATTTGTATAAGCCACATGATATTGATATTATATGAGTCCTTGAAGGACTAAAGTGCCCAAGGAAAATTATAATGAAGAGATGAGATATAATTTATAAAAAAATCACTATATGAACAAACAAAGAGAGTGTGCATATCATCTCGAAGAATGATATGAAAGGTGATCCTACTAGTCCACAGGTTCTACTTAAGATCAAAATTTACAATTATTTTCATTGTATATTGATGACTTAAATGTCATAGGAACTCCTGAAAAGATTAAATACTCTTGAAATATTTGATAATAAATTTTGAATAAATGACTAAAGAAAAGTTAACTATTTTTCGACCTGTAGTTCGAACATTCTCCAATAGAGAATTGTTACAATGATTCAAATATATAAAGAGATATTATACAAAACACATCAATGACAGATTATCTATGTTGTGTAAAAATAGATGCAATTATATATATATATATATATATATACATATATATATATATAACTAAAGAGGTCGGATTAGGACATGAATTCCGTTTCCTAGAACGGCATAACATATATTGCATATAAACTAGAGCTAATACATTCACAATGATTGTTTATGTAGGCATAATATTTCTTCAAAAACATTCAAATGATGTTCAACATATTTTTCGTTATTTCTTTACAACTCTATCAATATTTACTATATTCATGAGATAAAGATTTACTTCAGTGATGCTTCCTATATGTTTGATCCAGAACAATAAAAAATAACAAACTATTTTGTGTTATTGTGGAGAAGTTGCAATCTTTATGCAAATTGGTGAACTAGGAATGAAAGGGAGTGAATATGTAATTATCATCCAAAAAGGATGACTCTCACTAAAGCATAACGTCCATATGGCTTGTAACTGTACTCTTGTTCCTTTTTTTCGAATTTTTGTCTCAATGAGTTTTTTTAATTGGTTAAAGATTTTTAACAATGCAGCATATGCAATTTTGTTAGTGTATATGTCATGCACTAATTTTTCCTTAGCTATTTTTTCTCAAGGGGTTTTATAGAAATATTTTTAATGAGACATGAACATAATACCATATTATTTAAGGGGTTTTGAAAATGTATATTAAACTAAGGAGGAGAATTATACGTTCTGCACTCTTTTTTCATTCACCTAGTTTTTGTCCCACATGGTTTTACTTTCCAATATTTTTAATGAGACAGGCCGAAAAACGTATACAAAAGGTGATCATTCAAGGGGAAGTGATATGAAATTATAATATTCTACGGATTAATCACCTTGATGTCCATGACACCTTATGTTACATATTCTACAATAACTATTGTAACTCCCTCATTGATGTATATTATATGTCTCGTTAAAGTGTAGTAACTACAACTCATTAGCTTGTTATTTCATGTAACAACTATGTCTTTTGTATATATAGAGGTTCATTGTATTGTTTATGAAAAAGCAATGAAAAGTATTCATCATTCTCCCCCAAATATACATGTCCTTTCAATTTAAAGCATCAGTGTATTAAATATACCACAAACATATGGATAGTGTTATTATTAGAGTCTGATTGGTTTGTAGGAAAATAACATGGAAGTAGGGGAATTGAACTTCCAGAATGAATATTAGTAATTGATTTGCAGGAAAACTTATTAAAGTTATGGAAGTTCAATTCCAAGAGTTTCACACCCCCTATAATTGTATACTTGAAATGACTTTCTCCACTTCCACTCCAAAATGAAAGAAAGTCATGAAACTAAAGTTCCAAAAGTTGTTCAACTTCCTCCAAACCAATCACACCCTTAGTAGAAAATGAGCAACTCTATTCGAGAAGAGAAGCACAAGTACATTAATCTTCATATCAAGAAGCATTAGTTTCAAGTTTAAGACATTGGAACAAGATTGTTCACATAAGTACATAACAAAGACTGAATAATAAATTTGTAATAGCACGACTAGTTCAATGAAACAAAAGCTACATGACAGAGTTGAGAACCTAACCAACTAAGAATCATTCGACATGTGAACATAACAAAACGTGTAACATAGATAACTTTCAGCTTGACAGAACAAAGCCTTATCCAATCCAACAGTTAATCAACATGACCAGCAAAATGCAGTGAGTGTTAAAAATCTAGTTAAATATAATTTGTTAAGAGATGATTGTTTGATTAGTGCATTCACACCATAATAATTGGTGTTGTCATATATTTATAGTAAATATTTATGGGAGGTACAAAGAGATAGAGATTAGAAGTTTCACATGAGATCATGGGATTACATGGAGATCATGCATAACTGAAAATAACCTACAATGCATGAATTTCTCTAGTGACTAAAGAAATCCATGTGTTCATATCATGCATGGGCTAGATGTTGTGTACGTCCTTTTGACACCCCCTCAAACACATGTATGGATTGACATTACATGTAGTTTGGTCCTAAATTTGCCGAAGAAATGACGAGCAAAAGATTTTTGTAAATTTATGGGTCACTTGATCTTGAGATGAGATGAATCGAACATGAGGAGATCCTTTAGAAACTTGCTCCCGAACAAAATGAACATCAATTTTGATATGTTTAGACCATGCATGAAATACTGGATTATCTGACATATAAGTCGCTCCCATGTTGTCACAATATAAGATTGGTGGCTTTGGACTGAGGACAACGAGGTCATGCAGTAAGGAGGTCAGCCACATAAGCTCCACTCTTGTATCGGCGATGGCATGGTACTCGACTTCAGTGGACGAGCGAGAAACCTCCTTTTGCTTCCTAGAACTCCAAGAAATTAAATGAGAACCATAATAAATAGCGAAGCCACCAATAGATGATCATCGGGACGACCAGTCCAGTCGGCATCAGAATAAGCTGTAAGAGAAGCTCGTATTCAGTTGTGTGTTTAATGTATCGGAGGAGACGTTTGGCTGTTATCCAATGTGTAGTGGCTGGGGCATGCATAAACAGACAAACACGATTGACTACGGCAAAGGCAATGTCCGGTCTTGTGATAGTTAAATATTGAAGAGAACCGCAAACACTACAATATAGATGTGGGTCTGGAAGAGGATCTCCAAGCTAGGCCGAAATGGGTAATGTAGGGAGTTATGTCGACATGGGTTAGGTCCTGTCAAGTGTGAGGCGTCACAACAAGTCCACCACATAATGTTGTTGCGGGTGACAAAGTCCATCCGACCGGTGGACAACCTCAATACTAAGGAAATTTTGTAATTTTCCATGGTCTTTGATAGCAAACTTGCTACTCAAAGAAGAAAGAACCAAGTTAATGTGAGATTGTGATGTTCCAGTAACAAGAATGTTGGACATAAACAAGAAAATAGGATTTGATTAGGCTGTCATTGAAAATGAATGAGGAAGAATCCGTTTTAACAAATCCCAATGTTTGATGATGGCCTTAAAGACAATGAAACCAAGCTCGAGGAGCTTGCTTGAGAAAATATAATGACTTGTGGAGTGGGCACACATAAGAAGGTTTCGATAGGTCAACAAAATCGGGAGGTTGGGACATGTATACATCTTCATTAGAGTGCCATGAAGGAAGTCATTTTGGACATTGATTGACATCATATCATGCATATATTTGTGTATTATATCCTCTATTTTTAGCCTAAGAAATACTATGTAACGAGTTTATGTTTAAGTTTCAGGAATAAATATATTTGAGAAGAAAATAATAAAAAAGGACTCAAAAGCAAGGAAAATGACTAAGTTACAAGACTTATGGACTGAGATGAAAGAGAGAATGACCCAGATGTAAAATCAAAAGGATCAATGAGCAAATCAAGAAGCTCCACACCTTAATGAGGAGTATTTTCGCAATTAAATCCGGGTCAGACCATCAACAACCAACTCGGGTTCATCAAACACCAAGAACTCAAGCCATAACCGAGCCACCAAAATCCAAACTCGATCAGACACATATAGACTGCCAATCAGCGGTCTAAATGTGTCCGAATGTGACATGCTTTGGTCGAGTGGTGTATTATGTTGTTTTATGTTCATTTATAGTATGCAATTAGTCTCATACCAGGGGATTGTCCCGGATTACATTTTTCCATGCCTATAAATAGAATTCTTCCTCTCCTTTTGTATTCACCCATTGCTTGGTGACATTCTCTCTACTTGTAGTAAAGCCTTGAAGCAAAACTCATGTGGAGAATAATGCTACTTGTAATGTGAGTCATGTTAATAAAATAATTTTTTTAAGTTAATTTCCTATTTTCTCATTCAATTCTTGCATGCTTAGTTTAATTACGTTTTGTTTTCTGAATGATTAGTGAGTAGTTCCATCCGCCTTTGAGGGTCGAGATGATGTACATATATGTCGTGAAGTTTGGATGTTTAATGAATATTTTATTGTGTAGACTTGCATGTTTGTATGTTCATTGGGGGTATTTTAATCATCTACATATTGGGGGATTTTGATGAGTTTTGCAATAAATTTAGATACTTCCCATGCTTAGTTTCCTCATGTTTATTGACTGAAATTTCCAGTTAAATATGCTACATGTTAGTTAAGTGTTTGTATTTGTGGTTGCTTGGTTGATTGATTGAAGAAACTTTGTTTTGATAGGTTTTGCCAAAAGATTTAGACATCTCTCATGCTTAGCTTTGTTCTTCACATGAGTTTATGGTTTTTGATGAGTCTTGTCATATCTTTAGACACTTCTAATGTTGAGCCTAATCTTATGATAATCAAGTAGTAATTGTCGATACATTGTGTGAATGGATTGATAGGTTTTGCCACATATTTAGACACTTGCTATGCTTGACAACGCACACACAACACACACACATATACATGCTTACTTGCATCATTCATCACTTATTTGACATCATATGTGCACACAGTCTACCCCTTAGGGGTTTCTCTTCTTGTTTTCCAATCCTTCGTTGCTTTCTTTCGGATTTCTTACTGACTAGTTTAGTGTAGTCTAGCTTAGCATAACCAAATCTCTTTCCCCTTTTTCGCCACTTGATTTCTGACAAACCAGAGGCTACTCACATCCTTATGGATAGACCTATACTTTCCACCATTTCATCGTGGCCATGCACTTGCTGTAATTACTAAAATGTTTAAACAAGTTTTTGTAGTCGTTGTTGGGGAGGTGTCAGTCCCGACTATGGTTTGGACAATTTGAGTGGATTTAATTTATGTTTTGTTGTTTATCTCTGTTGCAAGAGGCTCTAAAGATCAAGGGAAGGCACCAGAAGAAGTTGGGAGGCCAAAAGAGACAAACAGACCACCAATCAGCGGTGGTGGACCGCCAACTGGTGGCCTGGTGAGATATGCTTGCACTCTTCTTTCTTCTAGTAGTTTGTTGTTTCAACATAGTGGTCTGAGGCTCAATTTGGCATGTTTTGACTTGTAGTTTTCCCCCAGATCAATAATCAATCCCTTTTTAAGCAACTTGGACCCTAAAATCCAAAGCAAAAGATCAGGCATTCTTGCTTGTTTAGGTCATGCATCATGTACTTGACATAGGCACGTAGTTTGTCTTTTGTTTTAGCTTTACTTTCAGTTGTTGAGCGCTGGCGAGAGGTACGCATCTCCTACACTCATTCATGTATTTGGTATGACCATGCATTAGTTAGTAGGAATTGCATTGCAACAAGTGTGAGTTGAGCATTTGTTTGGAGAGTTTATTTCTTGATTAGGACTCCAAAACACTACTAAGGCGGGGTTGTCCCATATAAGATAAGGTGGGGGATTTCATCACCCTTTCCTTCACCCCAAAAACCACACTAATCAAGAGCCTAACTTTAAAATCAAGTAGACATTGGCCCTATGTATCTCGGGCGCATTAGGAGAGTGATCCGGTCACGACCGTCATGGCCTGATCGGCATCGCCCACTCTGTCAATAGTAGGAGAGACGAGATCTCTAGATCTTGCCTCACTTGCTGGGCTTTGTGGTCCTCGTTGTAGGGAGGTGAGGCGTGTTGAGGTCGTGTGACCTCGTAGTTAAACGTCGTCTATTTGTAAGGACTTATAGTGACCACAGGTTGTCTGAGTCTTGTTTGCTTGTGTGCTTTTACCAGTACCTACCCGCTGCAGCATAAGGACTTCTTCCCTTCTCTCTTGAGTCATTCCCTCTCATTTGTGTCTTCCCGTTTTCTCCCATACGCACATTCTGCCTTTATTGTTTACAAAAAAAAGTTTTCTTTCTTTCTCGTCTGACTCGTGTGGGTGTGCAATCTTTGTGCATGCCAGTGCGGTCACGAGATGTTGTAGGTCGTTTGATGAGATTCGACATCGGTCTATCCTCGATTGTTGACCTTTCGAATGCATCCTCGTCCCGTGTTCTACACAGTCCCGGGACCATGACCGGTCGTCAACTACACGAGGGTGATCTAGATTTCGGATTCACACCACCTTCTGGTCCAGGAGGTGGGGATCCACAATCTCATCACCTGGTTCCCCAAGCTCCCATCCCCCTCCGTGATCGATGCTACCCGAGCCGTACTACTTTACCTTCCTGCATCGTATTACCCGAGGAAAATGGGAACCACTTTGAGGTTAACCCTCAATTTATCTCCATGCTCCCTCACTTCGCTGGGAAGGTTGACCCATATATCTTTCTTAGGGAATTTGAGGAAGTCTGTGCTATGTTCAAGCTGCAACAACTTAGCACAGACTCCATCCATCTTAGGCTTATCCCCTTTGCACTAAAGGATGATGCCAAGAAGTGGTTGTACAGCAACCAAGCGAATGCCTTTAGGACTTGGGATGAATTTTCATTTGCATTCCTCAAGAACTACTTCCCAAATCATCCTACTCAAAAATTGAGGAACGAAATCAATTCATTTTATCAACATGAGACCGAATTATTTAATGCATACTTAGACAGGTTCGAGGAGCTACTATCCTCATGCCCTCACCATGGCATCGAGTTGTGGCGTATTTGTCAGATTGTCTACGAGGGTCTTCACATCCCGTCCCGAACGCTCATTGAGTCCATGTGTCAGGGATAGTTCTTGGGAAAGGATGAAAGGGAGGTATGGGCTTTCTTAGAAGATCTCGCCGAGAAGACCATGCAGTGGGAGAGTGTGAGGGAACCATCGCCATCATCTAGCATTGGAGCGAGGATCGCAAACGTAAACTCGACTAGATCGGGTGCTGCATTTGTTGTTGATACCACTACGGCCACCGAGGCACGCATGGCGGCCTTAATGCGCCGCATGGATTCGATTGAGCTCCAAAACAAGCAAGGTGTGTCACATGTGTCTGCATCTGGTCCAATTCCCTGTCATCTATGTGGTAGGATAGGTCATATAGGAGGCGAGTGTGCATCCATTCCTCCTGAGATGGAACATGTCAATATCATCTATGATAGATCCAGGAATGACCCATACTCATCATCATATAACCCTGGATGGAGGAACCACCCTAACTTTTCATAGAACCAAAACAACGCCTCGGGTGGTCTTTCAAACTTCTCTCAACCACCTAACCAACCACACCAACCTCTCATGCAAGCACCATCTTATTAGCAACCCCAAGCTCAAAACACCAACCCACCAGGTTTCCCGAATTCCAACAACATGGAAAACCGGTTCAATTCGCTTGAGAACTTGACTCGTGGACTTGAAAATTCAATGAAAAACTTTATGTCTTCTACAAGTCAAGTTCTCACTTCAAATCAGCAGACCATCAAATCACTAGAGTTTCAGATGGGCCAATTGGCTCAGTCTGTACATGAGAGAGAGAGGGACTCTGCCAAGCCAGCCTGAGGCTAACCCCCACATGTACCAGCAACAACACATGCAAAAAGAGAGTTTTGTACCTTGGGGGCAGTAAGTGAACCATGTAGAGGAACTTGTTCATCATGTCAATGTCATTGTAACCTTAAGGAATGGAAAATAGGTTGACAATCACATTTCCTTGCCACCGCGACCACCATATTTGTAGCCCCTCAGTGGGAATGATGGTGAAGAAGAGGCTGAGGGTGAGGGTAATACACCAACGCCTCATTCTCAGGCACTGCAGAAAACCTACCTGCCAAAAGCTCCATATCCTAGTAGGTTAACCAACAGCAGAGTGACACAAAGGATAAGATATTAGAGGTCTTTAGGCAAGTGAATGTTAACATCCCATTGTTGGATGTCATCCAACAAATACCTCAATATGCCAAAGTGTTGAAAGATCTTTGCACAACCAAGAGGAAGACTAATGTTCCTAAGAAAGCATACTTAGCTGCAAGTGTAAGCTCACTTTTGTCCAATCCCACTTACACAAAGTACAAGGACCATGGGTGTCCTACTATTCAGTGTGCAATAGGGGACACTAGCATGACTAACGTATTGCTTGATTTAGGATCAACAGTCAACCTCCTCCCATTTCCTGTTTATCAACAGTTGAACTTGGGAGAACTGAAAGCAACTAAGATCACCCTCCAATTGGCAAATAGATCCATTCGTGTCCTTAAGGGGATTATTGAAGACGTGCTCATCAAAGTTGAAGATTTTATATTTTCAGTAGATTTTGTTGTCCTCGATATCAACCTTGTTGCGAGCACCCACTCTTAAATACCTTTGATTTTGGGTAAACCATTTCTGGAAACCTCTAATGCCTTAATTAATTGTATAAATGGTCTCATGAAGCTTTCATTCGGTAACATGAGTGTCGAGTTTCATGTGTTCAACTCGGGTAGGCAACAGGAACCCTTAGACTAACCTTTAAATCTCAACATCATCCACCAATTAGAGAAAGCACCACAAAATCAACAAACACCCCTAACACCAATGAACCCATTGAGAATGTTTGTGGGCCCAGCGAAAACTCATTTCCTATCTTTCCAATGCAACAGAGTGAGCTGGCATCAAACATGAATATACAAAGGGAGTGTTTGTTGGACGATTTAGTTGAGACTATTAGTAAAAGGGACATGCCTCAGCATATGCCCATACCAGAAGGTGTCTCTACCCCATGTCCCACGGTCGTTGAGAGTTTTGTGCTTCATCTTGACTCCAACAAGGACCCACCTGTGATCGAGCTTATGGTTGATAATACAAAGAGGTTGGGTGGTCCTTCTTGTATGACTTGGGGAGAAGCCCCATTCTTAGTGAAGCAGGTATGTTGTATCCCTCGAATGAGCCTGAGGAACTCATTCTGATGCACCCACCTATTGGTTGGAGAGTTTTGTTCGATGAGCAACTAAACCCTAGTAAGGCAACACAACTCCACTTATTCATATTGCCTACACCCAACCAATATCATGAGGGGTTCGAGCCTTTCAGCTTTGACCTTTCACCCATCATGGCACCTCAGAGTACCAATGAAGTTGGCCAATCTTGGCAAATCTCTGGTCTGCACGACTCGATGTTCTCATTTGATGTTCCTTGACCAAATGAATATGAGAATATCCTTGTTGATGTATATATCTTGTTTAGAAAAAAAGGAAAAAACACAAAAGACTCCACAAGTGAGCATTGGTTGTTGTGGCCCCAACCATTGAGTATTTGGGCTCCAATTCTTTCACGTATTTTTATCTCTTTTTAAGTATTTCACAGGTTTTTGGAAATTCGGGTTTATATCCATCAACATAACCATGAACTTCCCTTTATGCTTCACGTTGGTGAGATCTTTTCTTTTTCATGCATGAATCCACGTAGTATCATACTAACATTCATTGAGGACAATGCATGAAGTAAGTGGGGGGTGCTTTACGTTTGTTTATATGTGGAGTCGAGTCTCTTTCATTTTGCCTTTTGTTTTCTTTTGCTTGTATTGTTAGGGTCATGATAGTGTGTTGCATTTAATATTGATATATCTGCATGTCATGATCCTTGGGTGACTTGTCTTCTTTTGCTTGCCTAGTGCTTTATAATTTTCACATTTCTTTCAAAATCTTCATGTGTTTGCGAAAGAAAATGTTTTGTGGGTTTTGCGTGTGTTTAGCATGTGCAAAACCGTTGAGAGGCAAACTAAAAAGAAAGCTCCCAATATTGTCTTGAACATGATGCATTAGGATATCTAGTATACCGTCTTTAGGTCTTATATAGTAGTAAGGATGCACCCCGGTTTTCCCTCGGGGGTGAGTAATCATGGGGTTTCAGTACTCAAACAACTAAAGAAGTCCACCCTGAACCTAGTGAGTTAAATAATTCGTGTCTGTTAGTACAAGGAAGTTTGTCGTAGTCAGGGACCCTTAAAATCTTGTTGTAAAACTTTAAGTGTAGGGGTTTTGGTTTCCATGTAGATATATAAATAAATAAGTGGTGTTCTCTCTTCTCGCATGGATCCTACCACTTGGGAAATTAGGTCCAAGGGGACTTAGTGCCTGGTGCTTTCGAGTCATCTGACTTGGGATGCACCAACCGAACTCCCGTTACACGGGTGGTAGGGATCGCCCTATGTGGAGATTTGGGGGAAGGTGTATGTGATAATGTAAGTCCTCAGAGGCAACGATGCACGAAACCCGATCCCAGGAGAGGCAAACACCAACTAGTGTAATCCATAATGCTCCAAAAAGAAGGGGAAAAAAGAATGAAAAAATAGAAAGACAAATAAGAACCTTAATGGACTTTACATTTTGTATCACTTAAGAATGTTAAGGTTGCCCATGTCTATCACTTAAGTCCTTAACTAACTTGCACGAATAGTTCATTAGGTTTGGTGTGCTGATTGATTACATATATAGAGTCGGCCCGTAGAATTACCGTGTCCGATGATCGACGAAAATAAGCCCATTGAGTCGTGTTACTAGGTTGAATAGTGCATATATATGTTCGGATTTTGTGGGTATATTTGCTGAAAATCCTCAGGAGACAACACTCATCCTCCTTGGCGACAAGGAGGTTTAACGGCATGTTGCACGTGCTAAGTGCAACCGTGATTTCTACGGAGGTTAGTTAGGATTTCCCTGTTTTACGTATGCCTTTTCATTTCTTTCATTTTTCTCTTTCTTTGTTTTGCTCGGGACTAGAAAAAGTTAGGTGTGAGGGTATTTGATTGACATCATATCATGTCTATATTTGTGTCTTATATCCTCTATTTTTAGCCTAAACAATACTATGTAACGAGTTTATGTTTAAGTTTCAGGAATAAATAGGTTTGAGAAGAAGAGATTCAAAAAGGAATCAAAAGCAAGGAAAATGACTAAGTTGCAAGACTTTTGGACTGAGAAGAATGAGAGAATAACCTGGATGTAAAACTATCCGGGCCAAACCATCAACACCTTAATGAGGTGTAAGGGACCGCCAATCAACGCATGCAGATATATCAATATTAGACTGAGATGTAAAGGACTGATGAGCAAATCAAGAAGCTCCACACCTTAATGAGGAGTATTTTGGCAATTAAATCCAGGCCAAAACCATCAACAACCAACTTGGGTTCATCAAACACCAAGAAATCAAGCCATAACCGAGCCACCAAAATCCAGACTCGATCTGACACATACAGACCGCCAATCAGCGGTCCAAATGCGACATTCTTTGGTCAGGTGGTGTATTATGTTGTTTTATGTCCATTTATAGTATGCAATTGGTCCCATACCGAGGGATTGTCCTGGATTACCTTTTTCCATGCCTATAAATAGAACTCTTCCTCTCCTTTTGTATTCACTCATTGCTTGGTCGCATTCTCTCTACTTGGAGTAAAGACTTGAAGCAAAACTCAAGTGGAGAAGAATGCTACTTGTAATGTGAGTCATGTTAATAAAATAATTTTCTTAGTTAGTTTCCTATTGTCTCTTTCAATTCATTAAATTCTTGCATGCTTAATTTAATTTCGTTTTGTTTTCTTTTCTTAATGATTAGTGGGTAGTTCCATCCCCCTTTGGGGTGGAGATGATGTGCATATATGTCGTGAAGTTTGGATGTTTGATGAATTTTTGATTGTGTAGACTTGCATGTTTGTATGTTCATTGAGGGTATTTTAATCATCTACATGTTGGGGGATTTTGATGGGTTTGTCATTAGATTTAGATACTTCTCATGCTTAGTTTCCTCATGTTTATTGACAGAAATTTCCTGTTAAATATGCTACATGTTAATTAAGTGTTTGTATTTGTGGTTGCTTGCTTGATTGATTGAAGAAACTTTGTTTTGATGGGTTTTGCCATAAGATTTAGACACCTCTCATGCTTAGCTTTGTTCATCACATGAGTTTATGGTTTTTGATGAGTCTTTCCATATCTTTAGACACTTCTCATGCTGAGCTTAATCTTATGATAATCAAGTAGTAATTGTTGATACATTGTGTGAATGGATTGATAGGTTTTGCCACATCTTTAGACACTTCATATGCATGACAACGCACACACGACACACACACATACATGCTTACATGCATCATTATTCACTTATTTCACTTCATATGTGCACACACTCCACCCCTTAGGGGTTTCTCTTCTTTATTTCCAATCTTTCGATGCTTTCTTTTGCATTTCTTACTTACTAGTTTTGTGTAGTTTAGCTTAGCATAACCAAATCTCTTTCCCTTTTTTCGCCACTTGATTTCTGACAAACTAGAGGCTACTCACCTCCCCGTGGATTGACCCGTACTTGCCACCGCGTCATCGTGGTCGTGCACTTGCAGTATTTTAACTGATTCAATCAGACATCAATTGGCAGATAGGCCATTTGTGTGTGGCCGTAAGAGAGAGAAAAAGACAAATAGTAGCCGATTTGATAACATGGCTAAATGTGTCTCCATAATCACGTCCCAGTTGTTGATGGAAGCCTTTTGTGACTAACCAAGCTTTGTAGCAAAGAACATGTTTGTTGGCATGGCGTTTGAGACAGAAAAACCATTTACATCTAATAATATTTGCATCAGACAGTGGTGGAATTAAAGACAAAGTGTCATTGTGGAGGAGGGATTATATTCTTCAACCATTGCCTGAATGACCTCTTATTTTGCCTACAATCTTGTTTTTGTTATGCTCCTTGGAAGTCTCTATGATGCTCTTATCATTATCCTTTGTCAATTTTGGTTTTACTCCTTTTAAAATTCAGCCATATGCATCTCATTACATCCTGCGTGCATTCAAATAATGTTTGTGAGACTAAAAACAAAGAACTTAGGCTGGCATTTGGATGTTGTTGATCTGAGTCAAACTTTTGACATAATCTCATTTTCCTCTCTCTCGTATCCAAACACTTCAAACTTTTACCCAGTTTCTTCCATAATATGGAAAAAGTTAAGAAATGAGTTATTCCAGAGTATTTAGGAAGATACATTTTTGTCTATCGTGGTAATCATTATTTACAATATTATTCTATATGAAATAAGATTTAAATATAACAAAACAGTTTTTCCTAGGAAACTCAAATAACTAAGTGGGAGACAAGTTTCTTTCTCTTGTTCCCACCAGGTGAAAAGAAACTAACTTATGTGAACATGGAAACGCATTTTTAGTCTTGAAGGCTGACGACAGACGTGATGAAGAAAAAAAAGTGACACTAAGACCATCAGAGATTGGAAGTGTAGGTATGTACGTAAATAATTAATTTCCGAGGAATATACAAATAAACTGAACTGTTACCTTACATTTCTACAGCTCCAAGCCCGAAATACAATGGCATCACAAATGTGATGTAGACGTTACACCAAATTCTCTAACAAATAGCAGTTGGCCTTTAAATAATGTAATAACTATTGATACAGGTCACACAATGATACCCAACAAATACATGGGTTTTGCTACAGTACATCCCGTAGATGTCCAAATTGGCAATATGCACCCGCTTTTTCGGTATTGCCGCATATACACCTAGAAGTCATTCCTATTTGTGCAAATGCACCTGGGCCATTTGTGGGCCCCACACTAGAGAGACGACGTGAATGGACTGTTAATGGCCATCCAAATCAGTTCGTGATCCGTTTGTTAGGACGTGTGATTTGGGATTGTCTGTAGCAAAAAAATACTAATCTAAGACCATGATTATACCATTACCGTGTTGGATTCACTTTGTATCGAATCACTCTGGAATCACTCTGGATTGTCTCTGGATCGACAATGGAATTACTCTGGATCGACTATGGAATCACTCTGGATCGACTCTGGAATCACTCTGGATCGTCTCTGGAATCAATATGGATCCAACGATTGTAGCAAAATAAATTTTACTAATTTAAGACCATGACTAAACCTAACTCTCTTCACGATTTCCTCAATTCCCCCAAACCCTAACTCCCCTCCTTCCCAAATCCCCGAGTTTTCACACTTTACGGAAACCCTAACTCGACTCCTTCCCAAATCCCCAGGTTTTCCCACTGTCCAGAAACCCTAACTCGCATCTTTTCCAAATCCCCGTGTAATCGTCCCCATTTTCTTATTTTGCACAAATTGGAGGGCTACCACACTGACCAGTGGATCGGGCAGAGGTTGCAACGAGCACGACGACAGCGTGGAAGATGGTACACACAACAAGTGGACTGATTGGGAAGCGAAGACGGTTAGTGATTTTTTTCCTGAATTGAGATATGCAAAATTACATGTTTTCAATTTTTGGGTCGGCTTTAGACTGTAGATTGCATGTTTGTAGTTTTGTTCTGTACGTATTGTGCTTCCCAACCTGAGTAGACTGTAAATCACATTTGTAGTTGTTCTATAAATATTGTGTTCGATTGCTTGCCAACCAAAATCCTAAAATCATAACCTTGTATGCCATAAGTTATCTGTCATAACACTGTATGGATTTTTCTTATCTGTCATAACCTTTATATTATTTTAATTCATATCTGTCAATTTAATCATTGTCGTTATGTTTTTTGGCTTTGCATATTCATTATGAAAGTAGTGTGTCTGATTTAGAGGTAGTGTGAGAATTAGGTTGCATTGTGGTGGTCGATGGGTTAAGTGCAAGGATAGGGATAAGGTTGTTGGTTTTGAAGAGGTAGCATCATTGGTTGTGGTTGAGGAATGGACGATTGACTTGTTAAGGAATTGGATATGCAGTGTAATGAAGTGGTCATCCACTGAAATGGTTGTGCATATGCATTATATGATTCCAATTAAAGTTAGGAAAGACTACAAACCTTTGAATAGCAATGGAGATATAAATGAGGCACTTAAATTCCCCAATCAGCAAAGTGAGTTTCACATCTATGCTACCCATGACAGGAAATCAGAAGCTTTTGTAGGGGTTGAGAATGAAATAGAACCTTCTGTAGGTGTTGAGAAAGAAATACAAGCAGTAGATGCTAGTCCAGAACTAGTACGTAGAGTGCCTAGTATGGTGGGGAGTGTAAGCTCACAACCTTTATCTGCACCCTTTGTGCTACCTTGTGAACCCCTTATGGGAGATGTTTGTGAACACCAGGGGGTGGTACCCTCCCATGTCACTCTGAACCCAGCCTAGTAGTAGGCATAACAACACCTAGGGAAGACACCTTAGTTTCCAGTGGAAGTAGTAATAAGAACTTTGAGTATGTTCTATATACTGATGAACTTGATGAAAGTTAGGACAATGACGCTGTTGAATTTGATGACCAGAGCGACTACGGAATTGATTTCAATCCACTTGATGATAGATATGAGTGTTGGGATGTGAAGGAGTCTAACCCAGAAATAGATGTGGGAAAAAGTTTCTTAATGTGAAATCCTTGAGACTGTGTTTATTAACCCACTGCATTTTGAGTTAATGTGAGATAACCTACTTGAAGAGCCAACCAGATAGGGTCGCAGCCAGGTGTAGAGATGTTCAATGTCAGTAGAGAATACATGCCTCTAGGTTAAATGATGGGAGAGTGTTTGAAATCAAGCCTTTAGGTTGTCACAGACTTGCTCATCTGTAAATAACGGTGCCTCTAAGATGGCCACTAGAGAGTGGATTGCCCACCAGTGCAATGAGTGGCTTGCATTAGATGATAGACTCACTATGAGGAACATATCTGACCAACTGAAGAGGAAATTTCACTTGAGTTGGCCTTACCATAAAGTTTGGCGTGGTAGGGAGATTGCAATGAAGAAGTTGTGGGGGGGGGGGGGGGGGGGGAAGATCAACAATACACTTTGATCCGATCTTTGGTTTGGGAGATGAGCAAGACCAACCCTGGTAGTGTAATCAGTTTTGAAGCCAAACCTCAAGATGGGTTATTCTACAGATTATTTGTGTGTCTAAAGGGCTGCAGTGATGGTTTTCTGAATGGTTGTAGACCTCTTATAGGCCTAGATGGTTGTTATCTGAAAGGGAAGTACAAGGGTACTCTATTATCTGCCACTTCGGTTGATGGAAATCACCAACTTTTTCCTGTAGCATTTGCTGTAGTTGAATCCGAGACTCATAGAAGTTGGGCCTGGTTTCTTACTCGTCTCAAAAAGGCATTGGGTCGCAGGAATGGTTTGGTAGTCATAAGTGACAGGTGCAAAGGATTAGAGGAGGGGGTAAGAGAGGTCTTTGGTGGGTGTGAGCATAGAGCATGTGCTAGACACCTTTACCAAAACATCCAACAGAAATTCAAGAGTGCTCTGTTGCTTAGTCTGATGTGGGAGGCTATTTCTGCCTATACAGCCACTGATATGGGAAGAAAAATGCAGTATATAAGGGAAATTAATGAGGGTGCATATAACTGGTTAGTGCAAGTGGACAACAATGACAGAATTTGGTCAAGGAGTCAATTTGGGTGTGAGGCTAAGTCTGATTATATTACAAACAACCTAAGTGAGTCCTTCAACAACTACATCAGGGAAGTTAGGCATCTTCCTATTGTAACTATAGTGGAAAATTTGAGGTAGAAATTGATGCATACCATGTTCAAGAGATAAGGAGATAGCAGAGAGTGGACAGATGTTGTGGTGCCAAAAGGCAGAACATGGTTAAATGAAATGTCTAGGCAGTTAGGCACCTTTTCTATCATAAGATGTCCTAACTCCAAGGAAGAAGTGTCTAATGGAATCAAAAGATGCATTGTTGACTTGCTTCAGAAGTACTACACCTGCAGACTTTGGCAATTGACAAGGCTGCCAAGTCAACATACCTCTGCTTTCATTGGGACAATTAGAGGAGCTCGTTGGGAGGATTATGTTAGTCCATGGTATTCCACAGCAGTGTATGATCAAACTTATGAGGTGGGTATTAATCCAATGGCAGATAATGTAGGATTTTGTGTCCCCGTGTATGTATATATTTAAAAAATAATAATACAAACATACAAGATCGATTTCATATTTTCATTGATTTTATGTACATGTATTTGTTTATTCTAATATCATGCATTCCTACAAATATTAAAATAAACAAAGGATAGAGGATCATACCCAAAGGTTCTCTAAAACCTTTCAGAAGATCCAGAGTTCGGTTGCTCGTCAAATCGCCTGCCGATTCGCATCCAAGTGTTCACCAAACTCTAAACAAGATTAGAGAGAAATGACCTAGCCAATTAATCTCTAATTAAGCTTAGAATCTAGCTAATAACACCTCTTCAAGCTCCTGAGATTTCTATCTCCAAAACTTAAAACTATTAAGAGATTTTCGTGGTGATTAAATGAGAGATTAATGAGAGAGAGAATTTTTGCATTAACATAAACAAGTAGGATGAGAGGTCCTTTATAGGCTCCCAAAACATCCTTATTGGGAATTATTATTTAGTCATGATCTCTTGCTTATTCTCTCCTAAAGTTAATCCCAAATTGCCACATAAGCAACCTCAAAAATGTTTGATCAAATCTCGAATTAATACTCCAATTATTCTCTTAATAATTCATGCAAAAATTGTGTTGTTCTATTAACCGAGAATTCTTCTCGGTTAACCGAACCATTCGGTTTTAACACACGTTCGGTTGACCGTGAGCTAGACGGTCGACCGAACATTCATGAGAAAAATTCTCTGGAAAAATTCGGACGATCCGCGCCTTGCTCCGGTCGACCGTTGACTCACCAAAATTTCTCCTGGTCGAATCTCATCAGATGACCGTGTCACCTTCGGTCTATCGAAAATATCCCAAGATAGTTCCTGGATATGTTCAATAGACGGAAGACTGTTCACGCTCGGTTGACCGAACCCAATTGTCCAGGCACTCTAGACAATTTTGGTCAACCAATTGTGTTTACCCGTTCCCCGTTCGGTTGACCGTTTCAAAGACACCTCGGTCGACCGAAACCTAAACGGTTTACCGTGTTTGACCTCGATTTTGCCTTTGTCAAGTTTTGGATTTATTTCCAACAAAATTTGATCTTTTGGGGTTTTTAGAAAATTCATATCTTATGTAATATATTATCCTACGTATTATTAAATTATTACACCTCATAATATATACACCTCATATGAATTTATAATGATTCTAATTATGACAATTGTCATGACATATTAATTTTATTGATTCACCACATGTGTCCCTTTTTCACATGAAACCAGACACATCATATGAACTCAAAATCAAGTTTTTTGTTTCCTAGTTTTGTGTTGTGACATATAGGAGGATCTAACCTAAATTGCCAGCGATAATAAACACTTAATATCTCAAACTATAAGCGGTATCTAGCTACACATTATAGTTCCCCAATTAGCATAGATGTCTTTGTTCCACTCGAACTAAACACGATCCATTTAGTGATGTAAGTGCACCACTTGTGTCCGTCCCTTGCCTCATGATATTAAGAATATATACAAAGTAGATATGTGTCACCTTTGTACTATATTCAGTTCTTGATCTCTTTAAGCTAATTATAACTACGTAACTTAACTCAATTACATTGTGCACATTATAATTTCGCTATATCAAGGGGCCCACTAATATCATCACTCAATTAAGAGGGGAATGATAATCGTTTGACTAGCTATTTTTTCCAGCACAAGTCATGTTAAACCAACTATTGCATTTATCACTATACTCATTGATAGTTTTTGACAATAATCAAATTAAGTACTTCTTGAGTGAAAAGATATAAGTCTCATATCTTAGGATCCAAGACACAGTAAAACATTAATGACACGAAACACAATTCCATAATGTTTTACTTGTTAGGTCAATTCAATATATAAAAGTAATCTTGTCCTCTTTTATATACTCGTGTCGTCAATTATTTGTAGAGCTACAACAATCGATTACCAACACGGCAATCTTATCTTGGTGATTAATGTTCCATGTTAATTACCATGATTCTGAATAACTTTTGATTTATGTAAACCATTATCTCTCATAGCTCTACGGTTAAGGACCAAGCGCCTCTTCCTTAACACTTCCAAAAGACGAACACCATAATCAATGAACAAAATGTTTGCACATCCAATTCATAATAATTGATATATCAAAGTAAAACTTTTAGAACACATTCCTTTTAGATAAATCGGAGTGGGCTCGTGTAGAGGGATTTACAGTATCACCTCTGACAGTGAAAAGACAACCCGAAAGGCCGAGGTTGGTCAGATACAAGAGCACAATGGACCCAAGCAACAGTAGGAGACAAAAGAAGTGCACGAGGTGCGGTCTACTTGGTCACCATGCTAGGAGATGCAAGGAGCCAATTGGGACCCAAACTGAAGATCAAGGCAAAGCAAGGTTCACACCAGTGCATGAGAAATGCATTTTACTTGAATCACTTTCATATATAAATATTCATGCATTAATGTTTTGTGGTTCTTACATTTTCAGGGATAGAAGAGGTGGGAAGAGGAGGAGAACCAGGAATGAGGATGTGGGTGTTACTGAAACAACAACCCCTATTACAAATGAGCCATAATCCAGCCAAAGTACCTATGGTGGACCTCCTTCAATCGGTTGGAAGAGTGCAAGGAAGATTACATGATTCACAGTGGACAACTTTCAAATGAGAGAATTAATGTTTTACTTTAGCCAAGTGTATTGTAATTATATGTCAGCAAATTGTAACTTAAGTTTTACTTGAGCTCAGTTGCAAAAATTCATAGACGTGAATTAATTTTAAAGGTGTTGCTTGAATTTTAACAATTGGAATTCCAAATGTTGCTTTTGGTGTATTTTGTGTTCTTTGCTGACCACTTTCATTTGTAACTATATTTGTTGCTTGAGTTTTAATTATTGCAATTTGAGGTGTTTCTTTATTGTGTGTTTACATGTTAGTCAATTGTCAAACTATTATGTTATAACCCTTGACTAATTTTGGATTCTGGATACATTATGGATTCTTTCTGGCACGACGCTGGATGGATTCTGGAATGACCCTGGACTCATTTTGAACCTTGCGTTAAACCTAGGGTCTTTCTGGAATGACTCTGGATACATTATGGATTCTTTCTGGCAAGACGCTAGATTGATTCTGGATTACTTCTGGAATGACCCTGGACTCATTCTGAACCCTGCGTTAAACCTAGGGTCTTTCTGGAATGACTCTGGATACATTATGGATTCTTTTTGGCACGATGCTGGATTGATTCTGGATTCCTTCTGGAATGACCCTGGACTCATTCTGAACCCTGCGTTAAACCTGGGGTCTTTCTGGAATGACTCTGGATAGATTATGGATTCTTTCTGGCTTGATGCTGGATTGATTCTGGATTCCTTCTGGAATGACCCTGGACTCATTTTGAACACTGTGTTAAACCTAGGGTCTTTCTGGAATGATTCTGGATACATTATGATTCTTTCTGGCACGACACTAGATTGATTCTGGATTCCTTCTGGAATGACCTTGGACTCATTTTGACCCCTGCGTTAAACCTAGGGTTTTTCTGGAATGACCCTGGACTCATTCTGGACCTTATCGAGACTTTTCATTTCCTCATTCATTCCACCATATCTCCAGAACGGTTCCAGTCCTTTTCCCATTCCTTTTTCCAGACACTATCCAGGCTCATTGTAGGTGTTTTCCAAACCCAATCCAGCCCCTCGAAGTGGGAAAACGGTTTCACTATAAAACTCCTCCTGTCCCCAGTTGTCAATCATCCTTCCAAAAGAAAGAACCAACATGTCTTCAGCCATGGAAGTTTGCAGCATCAACGCTTCTAAGAAGGCATTTAATTATTTCCAACCAACCATGTGCTCTTCGAAAGATGTGGACAAGGAGCTAAAAGAGTTGTCTGGTAACCAGAAGGTTATGTTCAGGAGTACACCGTTTGGTCACTTTCTAAAGATGTCAAAGATATTTGTGGACAACGACATTCTCGACTTTTTGGTTGACAACTTCGATGTTAAAGCTTTCGGTTTCAAGGTCAGAGATGTGATCGTCCCATTCACACCACTCATGTCTCCTTCATACTTGGTCTAAAGAACCGAGGCATTCTGGTAGACATGAATGCAAACACAACAACTATTCGCGGGGGGAAATTATTACAAACGGCTCACATGAAACGTCTACTTGCTGACGCGAAGAATAGTACGGACGAAGCTGAGTTCATCCGGTTATTACTCTGTCTTCTTTTCTCCCATTTTCTTTTTACGACGGTAGTCGTCGGACGAAGGCTTGGTTCCTACTGGTCGTCGAACAGTTGCAAGCCCTTGACAGTTACGATTGGACGGAAGTTGTTTTTTGATTTCTTGTTGATGGGTTGGTCGAACCATCCGTCCTTATGAAGAACAGAAAATTGGTAGGAAACATACGCCCAAAGACTGGTCAGGTAACTGGGTGCGTTGCTGTTTTATAGGTATGGCTTGGGGAACATTTAAAGATTAATATTGGGATTCCTCGTTCGATTCCCCTTACAAATAGATGGGTTTCATGGATTGGTGGCGTCCGATTTTCTAACAAACTGCGAAGCGTTGGCGTCACCCTCAGCAAAATAGAACTTGGTCAGGTTGATCTCATAGAATTTGAGGAGATAACCTCGAGCATCAATGAACAACAGGACTATAGTTATCAATGGTCAGACCCCCAAAGAGGTGATCCAGTACATCCTCCCTTTCCTGAGTAGAGGATCGTTGTCGGTGAACATTTCATAATAAAAGACCCTCTTCAAGAGGAAGTAAATTTCATGGAAATGAAATTACAGTGGGTCAAAGCATAATAGACAATTAAGGACTTGCAGAAAGAATTATGTGCAAAGAACTCCAATGATTTGTCCCAAGCAGACCCAGAATTGTCTGATAACCACTGTCGTTTGGTTGAATTGAATAATCAGATCGCTCAGCTTGATCGCCAATTGGCGGAGAAGACTACCATTTTGGTTGAGAAGATCAAACAACTAGAAGATAAGGATTCCCAACTAGCAGAAAGGAATGCCCAATTTACCGTAAAGGAGGTTCAGTTTGCTGAGTTATTTGCAAAATTGGCTGAACAGAACCACCAGGTAACCATTACGGATTCCCTACTGGCAGAGAAGGATGCCCAGCTTGTACTTCGAGAGGCCCAATTGGTTGAGAAATAGGTACAACTGTCAGAGTTAAATGAACTTCTTACTGAGAAAAACACAGAACTATGTCAGCTTAATAATGATTTAGCTCAGAAAAATAAAGAAATGGTTGAAGCTCCTACACCTTTTAATCTACCGGATGCGTCCATTACACCTACAGGCCCGAGGGCAGAAAGAAGAAAAATCAGAAGTATACGAAAAAAAATTACGGAGGAGAAGGTATTACAAAAGAGGAAGGGTAAAAATAATGAAGAATATTTCATTCAGAAAAGGCTCAAGTATGCGGGCCTCCTTTCCTCGGCTCCTTCAACTCCAACTGAACTTCGGTCACTACCAGTTGTGAATGCGGGTAGAGACATAGACTTCACAACCCTGTCTGCGTTGTCGGCCGAGGAAAGGAATGCCATTTTGAATTTGGAATCCAGAACTGTGGACGTTGGGCGAACAATATGGTCAAATGATATTGTACAAGTTAACATTCAAGATTTCAAGGATCTGATTAGGAAAGATTCAGATTTCTCATCCGACATGAGTAGTTTACATCTTATGTCGTTTCTTTCCAATCACTTTTAGTGACAGTTATAATAAATTTTTATTTAAAGCTAATGGATGCACTACTCTGTGTGTTGGAGGAAAGGCAACCAAAAAGTTCTGCCTCTAACTATTCAAATGTTATTGTCATTCCATCGACGACTACCTCAGGAATTGCTATTCAGTGCTTAGTATGACAAAGTTCTGGAGGCAACGTTTTGGTGTGGAATGGAAGCTGGACTTTGAAAGGAAAAAATCCCATGGCAGGCTCAAGGTACGAATGATTGTGGCGCATTTGTAGCCCACTGGGTAAGATGCTTAATGGGAGGGGCAGATCCAACTCATGAAGAGGACGTCAAATATTTGCACCCAGTTAGGGGATAATTAACAATGTACTTGATTTCAGATTCAAGATTTAGAAATCCCTAACTAACACTCACTAGATTTTTTAGGTACTGACTCTTTTGTAAAGTTGTTCGATATGAACCATATATGTAGAAGGGGAACACTCTTCACTGATCACATTTTTTTTAAAATCTCCACTTGTCCCTTTTGAGTCATTGTTAATGCAAGTATTTTGTAACCCTTGTCTCGATCTTGAATGTCCATGGATTATCTCTGGTTTAACCCTGTAGTCCTTTCCGGACTAACGCTGGATAAGTTATCGTTCCACTCAGCGTATCCTTAGTGCATCCTGTAATCACTCTGGATTCACTCTGGATAGAGTATGGTTCGACTCTGGATACTCCGTGTACCCCACGTGCATCCTGGAATCAATATGGATCGACTCTAGGTCGTTGCTTGATTAAATCTGGAATTTATGGATCGACTCTGGTATCACCCTGGATCAACGCTGGGATCACTCTAGATCAACGCTGGGATCACTTTGGATCGACTCTGGGATCACTCTGGATCGACTCTGGATCATTGCTTGATTGAACACGGAATCACTCTGGATCGTCTCTGAAAATACCGACTCTGGCAATATAATGGATTGGATCTGGAATGACCCCGATTTCCTTCTGGATTGACTCTGGATATATTATGGGTTTATTTTGGCGTGGATTACCTGAAATGCCGCTGGATATTTTATGGTTACACTCTTCAATTACCCATGAGGCTGAACTACGCCTTCATTATATCTGGATTGGCTCTGGACACCTTATTAAATTTGTATTGTATTTAAATTAAGAAACCCAAACAAGTAACAACAAAAGAAAATACATCCAAAGTTTTAAAAAGGTTCACAACTTTTTTGCAATTCGAATCTGGATACATTATGGATTCATTCTGTCGTGACGCTTGATTACCATTGGAATAGCTGTCGATCGAGTCTGGAATGACTCTGGACTAAATTTTGACAGTGGTCTACCCCTGGTCTCCATCTGGAATGACTCTGGATAAATTATGAATTCATTCTGGCATCACGCTGGATTACCACTGGATTGAGTCTAGATTGACTCTTGTTTCAAGACCACCAGTATGGACTCACATAAATCAGTTTGCAATTTAAAAATAAAACATGAAACCCAAAAAATAAACAGCAAAGGGAAAGACATCCAAAGTTTTAAAAGACGCCCATAATTTTATTACGAAGGGAATCTGAAAGGGAAGTACATGTCGAGACACAACAAAACTACTACAGATCCTAATCAGATGAAGATCCAAAATGGCGGGGATAATTTGACATGAAGTCCTCTAGCAATTGGCGTCATCGCTCCTCGAGGTCCTTCAATTCGAAGAAAGGTTGTTCAAGGGCTAGACCAGTTGTCTTAAATGTATCTGGGTTTCCAGTGCGAATGGCTTGAAAGGAATGTTTTCTAAAAGTTTTAGTTTTATATGTCAATTATTATGAATTGAAAGTGCAAACATTTTGTTCCTTGATTATGGTATTCGTCTTTTGGAAGTCTTAAGGAAGAGGCGCTTAGTCCTTAACCGTAGAGCTCTAAAAGATAATGGTTTACATAATTCAAAAGTTATTCACAATCATGGTAATTAACATGGAACATTAATCACCGAGATAAGATTGTCGTTTTGGTCATCGATTGTTGTAGCTCTACAAATAATTGACGACACGAGTATATAAAAGAGGAAACGATTACATTTATATATTGAATAGACCTAACAAGTAAAACATTATGGAAATGTATTTTGTGTCACTAATGTTTTACTGTGTCTTCGATCATAAGATATGAGACTTATATCTTTTCACTCAAGAAGTGCTTAATTTGATTATTGTCAAAAGCTATCAATGAGTATAGTGATAAAGGCAATAGTTAGTTGAACATGACTTGTGCTGGAAAAGATAACTAGTCAAACGATTATCGTTGCCCCTCTTAATTGAGTGATAATATTAGTGGGCCCCTTGATAAAGCAAAATTATAATGTGCACAATGTAATTGAGTTAAGTTACGTAGTTATAATTAGCTTAAAGAGATCAAGAACTTAATATAGTACAAAGGTGACACATATCTACTTTGTATATATTCTTAATATCATGAGGCAAGGGACGGACACAAGTGGTGCACTTACATCACTAAATGGATCGTGTTTAGTTCGAGTGGAACAAAGACATCTATGCTAATTGGGTAACTATAATGTGTAGCTAGATACCGCTTATAGTTTGAGATATTAAGTGTTTAATATCGCTGTCAATTTAGCTTAGATCCTCCTATAGGTCACACCACATAACTGGGAACAAAGAAGTTTGATTTTGAGTTCATATGATGTGTCGAGGTTCATGTAAAAAAGGGACACATGCGGTGAACGAATAAAATCAATAAGTCATGAGAATTGACATAATTAGAATCATAATAAATTCATATGAGGTGTGTATATTATGGGGTGTAATAATTTAATATTACATAAAATATGAATTTGCTAAAAACCCCCCAAAAGATCAAATTTTGTTGGAAATAAATCCAAAATTTGACAAAGGCAAAATCGGGGTTAAACACGGTAAACCGTTTAGGGTTTGGTCGACCGGGGTGTCTTCGGAACGGTCAACCAAACGGGAAACGAGTAAACACAATTGGTTGACCGAAATTATCTGGAGTGACTCGGCAATTGGGTTCGGTCAACCGAGCGTAAACAATCAACCGAGAGAAAATATCTTGGGATATTTTCGGTCGACAGAAGGTGACACGGTCGTCCGATGAATGCTTGTCAGGAGAAATTTTGGTGGGTTAACGGTCGACCGACCAAAACGCGGATCGTCCGAACTTTTCCAGAGAATTTTTCTCATGCATATTCGGTCGACCGTCTAGCTCATGGTCAACCGAACATGTGTTATAACCGAATGGTTCGGTTAACCGAGAAAAATTCTCGGTCAACCGAACAGTGCGATTTTTGCCTGAGTTATTAAGAGAATAATTACATCATGAGTTGGATTAATCCAGATTTAATCAAACGTTTTTATGGGTGCTTATGTGGCAATTTGAGATTAATTTTAGGAGAGAATAAGCAAGAGATCATGACTAAAGAATAGTTCTTGATGAGGATGCTTAGGGAGCCTATAAAAGGACTCCTTATCCTACTTGTTTATGTTAATGCAAAAAACAATTCTCTCATTAATCTCTCTCTTAATCACCACGAAAATCTATTAATAGTTTTAAGTTTTGGAGATAGAAATTTCAGGAGCTTAAAGAAGGGTTATTAGCTAGATTCTAAGCTTAATTAGAGATTGATTGGCTAGCTCCTTTCTCTCTAATCTTCCTTAGAGTTTGGTGGACACTTGGAGGCAAATCGGCGGGCAATTCGACGAGCAACGGAACTTCAGATCATCTGAAAGGGTTTAGAGAACCTTTGGGTATGATCCTCTATACTTTGTTTATTGTAATATGTATAGGAATGCATGATATTAGAATAAACAAATACATGTACGTAAAATCAACGAAAATATGAAATCGATCTTGTATGTTGTATTAAATATTTTAAAATATATACATACATGGGGACACGAAATTCTAAAGTCGTATCAGAGTATTTAGTTCATATTTTCAATTATTAGACTATATAATTAATTTTGGTTTACCATCTACAATCGAAACAATTCATGTGCTATGTCTTTTTCGAGTTTTCCGATAGTTTTGTTGATTTAATTCTAATTGATTCTTTTGATAGTTTTAAATATTTTGAAACACATCATGTGAATGTTAGAATTAAAATTTAGACTTGTCTAATATTTAAAATTTTCGTTTTTAATTAAATGATTATTTTATAAGGAATCGACAAAATGAAAAAAGCATATGTTTATCTTTCTTTAAATTTTTATTTTTGGAAATTGGATAAACAGCGGTTCAAATATTTTGTGTTTTGAGCTATGGATGCATAAAATCATTTTTAATGGATTTCAAATGATTTTAGAATTGTTAGATTTAGAGAGGCATGATAAACTAAATCTAGTAATATATAGTGTATGTACATGCGTTGCTCGAGTTCTCTAATGCTAAGATATGTGAGTTTGTATGTTCCAATGAAGCGATGTGTGAATGAATGAATGAATGTGTATGTTATTATTATTCAATCACAGGGGTTTATGTATATGTGAAAGCCAAATTTCTATTTCTATGTTTATGCATGCATATGAGAGGATTTTTACATAGGACTTGCACTAGACAATTTTCAAAATTGAGAGATGAAGAATGTTTATATTTTTGCAATATCAACATCCATGGTGCAAGAGGAAGACATTGAAGAAGCGCAATTTATGGACAAATTTTTATTGCTGCATTTATGGACAAATTTTTATTTGCGGTATTGATTTTTAAAACATAAAATTGACATTAAATCTCATATAATTTTTTTTAGAAATATCGAATATTCAACCTATGGTGTGATCTATGATTGAAAAACATCCTTTGGCAAATGATGACTCAAACTTCATAAGCTGGCAACTCAAGCTCATTATCTTGATGAAGTTTGAGAAACTATCTCATATTTTGGATGGTGAAATCCCAAAACTAAATGAGAAGGCAACAGATAGCGGAAATAGGCAAAAGCCAAGTGGGAAGACCAAGAGAACCAGGTTCACGGTCTAATGTTGGCCTCCATGGGTGACTCGGTTCAAGCGAAATAATTAGATTCAAAACCCAAGAAGACCATGGAAGCTTTCACAAATATGTTCATGGATAGTGCTAGAAAAGAGCGTTATAAGACCACCATCGCACTCACAAGGTGCAACATGGCGGAGGGAACATCGGTATCCATGCATTTTCTCACGATGCAAGGATACCTTGAGAAGTTGTCGAAGCTCTCTTCCCCGATGCCCGTTGACATTGCGGAAGATTTGATTCTTGGCATTCTAGGTCCGTCCTACAAGGACTTCATATTGCACTATCATGTGCGTGAGAAAGGGGTGAGTCTTGAGGAACTTCACAACGCTCTCAAAACGGCTGAAGTTGACATGGCCAAGGGTCGGGACAAGCACGTCCTAGCCGTCCATGAGAGGAGCAAGAAGATCACCAAAGGTAAATGCAAATTCACCAAAAATACGTCAATCAAGAGCAAAGGAGTAGGAGGTGCTCGTGTGAGTTCCTCAAGGGGAATTCTTTGAAATCTCTGACTCCCAACACGGAGTGCTTTAACTACGGTGAAAAGGGACACATCCGTCCGAATTGCCCCAAGTACAAGGAAGACCTTGACAATGGAGTGATTAAACGTAAACGCCCCAATAAGGCCAAAGGTATATTTGTTATTGAGATAAATTTAGCCACATCTATCCATGATTGGGTAATTGATACCGGATATTGTGCTCACATAATTTCTAATGTGCAGCTACTAAAGGATAGGAAGGAACTCGTGAAGAACGAGATGATTTTGAAGGTCAGAAATGGTGCGAGCGTTGCTGCAATCGCACAAGGTTCTGTGGAGCTTCAATTAACTGGTGGTTTAAATTTATGTTTAAAGAACGTTTATTATGTGTCTTCGATTAGCAAGAATATTATTTCTGTGTCTTGTTTGGATATTGATAATTTTAATATAAATATTTCAAATTCTTACTTGTCTATATCGAAGAATGGTATTTTCTATGCAAACGCATTCGTGAGGAATGATCTATATTTGCTTGAATTGAATAATAAACAAATCTTAAACATCAATAACAAAAGACTTAAAAATACTCACGTGAATGATACACTCTTGGTCAACTTGATTTTAAATCATTGGAGATGTTTGAACCTTGCCTATTGGGCAAAATGACCAGGAGGCCTTTCAAGAAGAAAGGACCGAGGGCGAATGACTTGTTGGATTTGATACATTCCGATGTATGTGGTCCGATGAGTACTAGTGCAAGAGACGGTTTCAGGTACTTCGTTATGGCTATATTTATCTAATGAGAAACAAAAGTGAGTCCTTTGACAAGTTCAAGGAATTCAAGAATGAAGTAGAGAACCAACTCAACAAGAAAATCAAGTCTCTACGAACGGATCGTGGAGGTGAGTACTTAAGTACCGAATTTGACTCATTCCTAAAGGAGTGTGGTATTGTAGCCCGCTCACCCCTCCCGGTACACCTCAGTGAAATGGGGTATCCGAAAGGAGGAATAGAACATTACTCGACATGGTTCGATCAATGATGAGTCAAGCTGAATTGCCGTTTTACTTTTGGAGTTATGCACTAGAAGTTGCAGCTTACACACTAAATAATGTTCGATCCAAATCCGTTGAGAAAACGCCTTATAAGCTATGGAGTGGTAAAACACTTAAGCTCAATTTTCTCAAGATTTGGGGTTGTGATGCCTAAGTCAAGAGATTGATGTCGACCAAACTTCAACCAAAAGTGGATAAGTGATTCTTTATAGGTTATCCTCGTGAGACTAGAGGATACTACTTTTGGTATATAACCTCCAATCGAGTGATAGTAGAGAGGGATGTCGTATTTCTAGAAAAGGAATTTCTGGAAAGAATAAAAAGTAGTGGGAGTATAGTTGTGCTTGTGGAGACTCGAGATATTCTACAAGATCATTATATGTACGGTGACATTCAAGATCATGAAGGCCTAACCGAGGTTTTTTTGGTTAGTGGGAGCGTGAGTGAGAGACCCTCGCAAGAAATTGTGAGAGAAACTCTATCTTCCCCACCTAGTGTACGTTCGAGAATCGAACACGAACCAATTCCGCAAGAAATTGTGGAAGAAGTTTGAGAAGTACACGTAGAACCAAAAGAACTTAGAAGGTCAACGAGGGAAAGGAAGAAACCCGATATGTATTTGGGACTTCATGACATCATGGTACTACATACCGATGATCCCTCGACCTTTCAAGAAGCAATGGAAAGAAAGGACTTCAAACTATGGTTTAAGGCCATGGAATCCGAAATAGAATCCATGTATGATAATCAAGTATGGAACTTGGTTGACCTTCCTCAAGGGAAAAATGTCATTCAAAATAAATGGGTTTTCAAGAGGAAGATGGACATGGATGGGAACTTGACAACCTACAAAGCGAGGCTTGTAGCAAAAGGTTTCACTCAAGTTCAAGGAATTGACTATGATGAAACTTTTTCACCAGTTGTCATGTTCAAGTCTATTCGGATTGTGCTCTCTATTGCCGCATTTCGTGATTATGAGATATGGCAAATGGATGTCAAAACGGTGTTCCTGAATGGGAACTTGGAGGAGGATGTGTACATGGTACAACCTCAAGGTTTTGAAGATCCAAACAATAGAGAGAAAGTATGCAAGCTTCAAAGATCCATTTATGGATTGAAGCATGCATCAAGGAGTTGGAACAAACGCTTTGACGAAGAAGTCAAAAAGATTCACTTCGTCCAAAGTAAGGAAGAGCCTTGTATATACAAGAAGGTTAGTGGGAGCCACATAGTGTTCTTGATCTTATATGTCGATGACATACTCCTCATGGGAAATCATATACATTTGCTTGAGCAAACCAGAAGTTCATTGAAATCTGCATTTTCGATGAAATATATGGGTGAGGCTCAATACATCTTGGGAATCATGATATATAGAGATAGATCCCGTAGACTCATTGGCCTAAGTCAACGTACATACATTGACAATGTCTTGGAAAGGTTAAGTATGAACAACTCCAAAAAGGGCAATGTGCCACTGAGTATGGTGTGCAACTCAAGAATTCTCAACGTGCTGAATCACGTAAAGACTGTAGGATTTCTTGTGCCCGTGTATGTATATATTTTAAAAAATTTAATACACCATACAAGATCGATTTCATACTTTCAACAATTTTATGTACATTACTTCGTGTTTATTCTAATATCATGCAATCCTACAAATATTAAAATAAATCACAAAAAGAGAATCATACCCAAAGGTTCTCTAAAAATTTTCAAAGATCCGGAGTCGCGTTGCCCGTGTCTCGGTGATTAATGTTTCATGTTAATTACCATGATTGTGAATAACTTTTGATTTATGTAAACCATTATCTCTCATAGCTCTACGGTTAAGGATCAAGCGCATCTTCCTTAACACTTCTAAAAGACGAACACCATAATCAAGGAACAAAATGTTTGCACATCCAATTTATAATAATTGACATATAAAAGTAAAACTTTTAGAACACATTCATTTTAAAGACACATTCCTGAATTATTAAGAGAATAATTAGATCATGGGTTGGATTAATTCCAGATTTAATCAAATGTTTTTATGGGTGCTTATGTGGCAATTTGAGATTAATTTTAGGAGAGAATAAGCAAGAGATCATGACTAAAGAATAGTTCTTGATGAGGATGTTTTGGGAGCCTATAAAAGGACCCCTTATCCTACTTGTTTATGTTAATGCAAAAATTATTTCTCTCATTAATCTGTCCCTTAATCACCACGAAAATCTCTTAATAGTTCTAAGTTTTGGAGATAGAAATCTCAGGAGCTTAAAGAGGGGTTATTAGCTAGATTCTAAGCTTAATTAGAGATTGATTGGCTAGTTCATTTCTCTCTAATCTTGTTTAGAGTTTGGTGAACACTTGGAGGTGAATCGGCGGGCGAGTCGACGAGCAATTGAACTCCGGATCTTCTGAAAGGTTTTAGAGAACGTTTGGGTATGATCCTCTATACTTTCTTTATTTTAATATGTATAGGAATGCATGATATTAGAATAAACAAATACATGTACGTAAAATCAATGAAAATATGAAATCGATCTTGTATGTTGTATTAAAAATTTGCAAATATATACATACATGGGGACACGAAATCCTAAATGGCTATCTTTTAGTCATCCACGCAGTTCGACATTCTCCACCGGCAGAACTTTATGGACGTCTCCACAGCCTGCAACTCCTTATATCGTTGGCGATGTTCATTTTCTACACACCTAGGATAGCCTCCGGAATTACTCTGTACTTACTCTTAACTCATCTGGACTCACGCTTGTTGCTTCACCGTCTCAAAACAATTATATGACTTATGTAGAAACTTTATCTCTTTCAAATACGGAGAAGTCTTTTCGCATACAAATTCCTTTACGATACGTCTTCTCACATATTAATGGTAAGTTTGGTTCTCGATGTTAAACACTTGTTCCCCTCTTATCACAGGAACCTTTGCGCTTCAACTTACAAAGGAATTGTCAGATCAACCCCCTTTTCTAGACACGTATTTGCTTAGTAGTCTCTGACGTGTGACGCGTCACGGACGCTCAAAATACGGCCAGAGTGATTCCAGAATACGTCATGGTCTTAAATTAGTAAAATTTGTTTTGCTACAGTCACTGGATCCAGAGTGATTCCAGAGTCGATTCATATTGATTCCAGAGACGATCCAGAGTGATTCCAAAGTCGATTCATATTGATTCCAGAGACGATCCAGAGTGATTCCAGAGTCGATTCATATTGATTCTAGAGACGATCCAGAGTGATTCCAGAGTCGATCCAGAGTGATTCGATCCAAAGTGATTCCAACACGGTAATGGTTTAATCATGGTCTTAGATTAGTAAAAAAAATTGCTACATTCCATATCAAATCACACGTCCTAACAAACGGATCACGAACTGATTTGGACGGATGTTAATGGCTCATTCACGTCGTCTCTCTGGTGTGGGGCCCACAAACGGCCCGGGTGCATTTGCGTAAATAGAAATGACTTCTAGGTGTATATACGGCAATACCTATAAAACGGGTGCATATTGTCAATTTGAACACCTGCGGGGTGTACTGTAGCAAAAACCCCACAAATATATATGTGGATGGGGTGTTGCTCGGAAGTCAAGCTCATCTCTTCCTTCTACCTTTCCTATTTCAACCCGACCACAAGACCACTCTTGACTGTGATTCAGGAGTCATCACGAGGTTTTCCCTTCGCAAATCCATATTTTGCATCCTAAGGCCTCTTAATTGAATTCATGTTTGATAATATCTTGAGCTCGCTTTGCCTTTTGCCTTTTGAATATGTAGAAGTGAAATTATAGTTTAAATTCGGCAATTTTATCATTATTTTGATTGGGTTTTTTTATATGAAGCAGGGGTATTATTATCTTTTAGTCTAATTTTTTTAGTAAATAAACAAAAGGCAGTCAAAAAAATTGGGCTAATTTGAATGGAAATTCTTCTTGTGAGGTGCAGAAGTTTCATAAATTGAGAACTCTGGTCAAATAGCACACAATTCACAATCGATGAGTTCTTGTTTATTTTCTGTAAATAAAACTAGATATTTTTTATCCAAATATTTTAATCCTAATATATTATGTTATAATCTAAAATAACACACACGCACACTTTCCGACTTGATTTATTAAACTTACGGGTGGACTAAGGGTCGGGTTGGACAAACTGGTCCGAAGCAATTAGGTCGGGTGGGGTCAAGTGTGATTCCAAATTTTCAGGACTATAAAATTTAAGGGACTTGTCCATTTAATTATTTTTCGTTCTTTTTTAACCCCATCGTTACTCCTAGTTACTACCTTGAGATTCCAAGAGATCTACCTAGAAGTTTGAACATGAATCACGACTATTCTTGGGTCCAAACAGCAACACTTGACTATTCCAACCTTATCTATTTGTTTGCATGCCATGAGCTATTAACACAAACATATTGAATTTCTGTAGTTCGATTTACTGTTATTAGTTGTCACCAATGGTAGGTGAACCAAAGGTTGGTGATGGCGAAGCAAGTATTGCTGCTCCAACTACAAAGCATTTGAGCAAGCAAGCAACCAAAGACATGCATTCATTAATTCAAGATGCATGCCCACCAATTTCTTTCGCAGGTGTCTGTTGGACCCATGCGACGCTGCTTGGGTGGAATCCATACAAAAGAGAGTATGGGAGATACCCGCAAGGCTCGGACAATCGTCGCATTTACGTGACATCATCCTGCAACCGCCAACCACCTTCAAAGTCTCAGGCAACATCCAAGAATGTGATCCGGATGCCTACAACCCGTACGTCTTCTCCCTTGGCCCCTTCAACAACAGAAATCCTTCGTGTCCATCGAATGAGCAATCCATGCGGAAGTACAGGCCCGGCCCAATAGCAGGAGCAGGGTGAGCTCCTGCTCCGGGCCTCATTCCGGGCATCATTTTGAAGGGCCTCAAAAAAAAATTACATGGGCTTATTGGGTTGCAAATAAAATTAGTGTTAACACATGAATAACACATAAACATTGATAAATTTGTCTCAAATATTGCTAAGAAGACAAAAAAAATCAATTAATATTTTATTAAGTTAGTGAAATTTTTATTATTTAAACTAGGAGGACAATTTTTTTCAAATTTAGGAGCCTCGTTGTTTATTTTCGCACAGGGCCTCAAAAATTTCCAAGACGGCCCTACGGAAGTATAAATGGTTATGTGTGCAATTCCTCGTCTCCCGCCACTCAGAGGGAGAGCAAGCCAAGTGGTTACTTAATCAGTGCCTCGCGGCAATGAAGGAACACGAGACTCGTGCCCGGAAATGCTATGCTGGTGATATCTCCCCACACCTATTGCCCTCCAATGAATTCTCGGAGATGCTTCTCTTAGACGGTTGCTTCATCCTCCGTCTACTCATGAGACACTGGGAGAAGCATGATCTCGAGGTAGTTATACATGACAAACCAACCCTCAAAGCCATGCAAATGGATGAGGAGGCGCTAGCGCTCGGGGGGTTGTGGATTTGGAGCTTGGCAAAGTTCGATTTACTCAAACTCGAAAACCAAATCCCGTTCTTCGTACTCGAGACTCTTTGATCTCCTGAAGATTCCAAGCGACGCTTGCACCGATGTTGCAGGGCTCGCATTTGAATTCCTTGGTTCGTTCAATCTTCCTATTATGACTGCTCCTTGCAAACCTGTCATATCCAACTACCAAATCCACCATCTCCTCCATTTGCACCACATATGCATTGCCCCCTCTATGAATCGGAAGCAGACCACTACAAATCCCACACCGCAGTGGATTCCAAGTGCAAACGAGCTTCGAGAAGCTGGAGTCAAGTTAAAGCACAAACCAAATGCAAAAAGCTTCATGGATGTAACATTTTCCAAAGAAGTGATGGAAATACCAACCTTGAATGTCTGTAAGCGCACCAGCTCGGTGTTTAGGAATCTCATCGCTTTCGAACAATGCTTCCCAGTGCTGCCTTATGTAACCAATTACGCTTTCTTAATGGACTGCCTCTTGCATTGCGTCACGTACAACGTTCGATTCCTCCACCTGAAAGGGATACTTATCAACAGACAGAACCGTGACAAGGAAACAGCATGTTTCTTCAACCACCTCTGCAAACAGATTCACTGTGGTTTTGAGAATAATTACCTGCAAGTATTGTTTGCGGATGTCATGAGGTATAATGACTTCAAATGGCATAGATGGCGTGCTGGTCTTGTGCGAGATTATTTCAGCAACCCCTCACCCCTGGGTGATTGTGGCGATCTTCCTTCCGCTACATGCAGTCGAACAGTCTTTCTTCGCTGCTTACTCCTACTACGTACCTCAAAAATAGTTCCATCTTTATTTTGCTCTCTGAATGTACTTGTAGACATAGTTATCATGTTTCACACCCAAACTATAATAATTATGAATGGAATAAGATCAAGTCTTAATCCAACAACGGATAGTAGAATACTATTGTGAGAACCCAAACCTTTTAAGAAAAATCAAAGACCAATTGGATGTGTGATTTTAGGTAGATTTGAGGTGGGAATGCAAATTTTCCCAAGCTTTCCACATGTGTGGTGGGGGAAAGAGTTGAGAGGCGGTGGAGTTGGATGGCTTATAAAAGGTGAGAAGAGGAGTTTTGTCGGTGGAAATCAGAAGAATTAGAAGAGGAGAAATCAATGAAGAAGGAAACCTGAGAAGGATTGAGTAAGCGGTGAGAAAGAGGGTAGTGAAGAGATGAAGTGAGTTGAAAGAAGATGGAATTTGAGAAGAAGATAGGGAAGAAAAAGATGAAGATTTTGAGGTAAGTACTTATTCGTTATTCTTCAGTTTCATGTCATGTTGTCTCTCTTGATATCCGTAGTTGCATTCATGCTGAGTATCGATATTGAATCCATTGATATGCATATGATTTCGTGATGATGTTTCGGTTGACATGTCTTGTGGCTGTATGTATGTTTCTGGCTAAGCCACTTAGGAAAGAGCTATCTAACGGGCAGCATGGAGCCACCTGAGAGAGGAAATGGATGTATGTAGTTAGTGTGGAGCTATCAAGTGTGCGTCTGACTGATTGATAGATTTCAGAAACACATGACGTGGTGGAATCCGAATTGAGGTTCCAAATTGTAATGCATGCATATTATTTGTGATGCATGTCTCTTGATTGTACTCATTGACAGAATGTCATATTCTGTATTATTTTTCACATGATTATGATTCTGATTGACGGTTAGAACATACGAGCTGTCAAGCTCACAAATTGTTGATTATATTTTTCAGATTACTTATACAGATAGATTAAAAATCAAAGTGCGCAACGATCAGGATCGTAGAACGTATCTTAACACACCGGGTTCGAACGGATAAGTACTTGTCCGGGCTCCGAACGTTACAACTATGTACACAGAACAATATATACGTGGAAGGGAAAAATTATTTTCATGAAATAAAGATAAGGTGTTCTGTTTACATTTCCTTGCTCGATAGAAGGAATGAATCCTTTGCATTAATAAACTTACTGAGGACTATAATCTAAAGAAAGAGATGACACAAACTGATTGGTATTGCAAAATTTAATTTTTTACACAAACATAATGGTACAGCAGATGATTGATCAGATTATATTATCGAAGCTTGTTAGCATTAGCTCTCCTTCTCGATCGATTTGATTATGATGTCCGCATTTTTCTTTGACTTCATAATAAGCTCTGCATTTGGTCTGTCATTGTACTCAATCTGAATTTCATAAGAAGAAAGTGAAGTAAGAAAACAAAGTAGAACAATACACACAACATGAAAAAGTGATAATTACTGCTAACGGTCAGATCTGGGTTTACATCCAAAGATTACCTAACAGTCTTGTTTACAGTCATATCTGACTTTAATATTGTTCTCTGTTGAAGTGCTACTACAAAATTTATATTGATATGGTCCGATCCTTCTCCTTCACTAACATTTGTCAAGCTCTTGAACTTGATATCTAATTCAGTTCTCTAGAAATATGTAATACAAAGTTTATAACTCAAGTACTTCCTACATTGTAACTGGAAGCTTCAATGTTCTATGCAATACATTGGTTATTTCATATCATAACCGCAAAGGCAGCTGTGAAATACATACACATGTTTTGAGATAAAAATAAGGACCGACGCTTTTGACTGTGTTAAGAGACTAAGCAGAGAAGGTAAATTGAGATGTGAATTGGCAACTAATAGTCATAAAATATAAGGCTTCACACACTAGTTCACGTGGCCTAAACAAAATGACACAATTGCCTTTATTTGCCTAGAGATAGGATGGATTAAATTGAAGTGAAGAACTACTTCATTCGTGAACTGATGAGAAGCATGCCTGTTCTTAAATTTAATATTTAACAAAGAACAAAAGATTAAAAGCTAGAATCAAATCTTACTCGCCATTTTGCAACATCTTGTGCTTTTCCTGAAAAAATATCACTGTAAGAAACAGAGTCAAACATTTCCTTAGAAAAGACCAATAATAGTGATCCTGACCTGTGGAGATGTGCCTCTTTAAGACTCTCTGCATTGCTTTGTTAACATCAATGTCGACAAACCTTAAAATTAAATTGATGAAAAAAGATTAAAATGCTGAATTCAGGGCTAACTGTTTAATGTAAATTATGCTTTCTGTTTCAATCAGAAAGGATGTTGGACTCACCATTTTTCATTAAAGATACATGAGATCTCCTCCCAAATTTCATCCTCCAAGAACAAGTAGTTTCCTTCAACGATAACAATTTTGTGACTAGCAAAAGAAGGGAGAAATTAGTGAATGTATTATTTGTTTAATTTTTTATTAAATATGCGAAAAAATACTTTGAAAACTATAATATCTACTTTAGAAGCTAATAAAGTTTTTTTCCGGAATACTTTTGAGTGAAGAACAAGTCAAGCAACATCATTAACTTCACTGGAATATCTTTTTCTCCTCATTTCTGAGGTTGGTTTTGGTTTGTAGAGTTTAACAGACTATGACTTCTTTGGAGAATCTCATTAGTTTTCAGGGTTGAACTTTGGAGTTCTCCCAAGAATAACATTACCTCAAAGTCCTACTTGTCTTGCAAAAGGAAATACGATGGACTCGGATTTTTTCCAATGCAAAAACAACACAACCCACATTTTCGCTACACTAGGAATATGTAACACGGCCAAAACTAGGTGGTACTGTTCAGGATGTTAAGCACTAATCATCCCTGGCGTCTTTGTGCTTCATCTATGGTTTCATATCGATAAGATCAACATTCCCTCTATTCCACCTACAAGTTTTGACCTTGATTCCACTAATCGTACATGACATGGTTATCTTGAACATTTAAGAATAAAGGAACTAAGAAAGGACTTTTTTAATTTCAAACAAAAAGAGTCATTTGAAGATTGTGGATTTGTCGCAATCAACAGTATTCTTGGGTCACAGTGATTGACTGTTTCATTTTAAAATCATATGTTAACAGTGTAAAGCTCTGTTCTGAAAACCGGACCGGTCGGTTCAACTGGTTGAACCGTGAACCGGAGGCGTGTCCGGTCCGGTTCACCTCCCAAACCCGTTTTTGCATTGAACCGGGCTGAACCGGGTTGAACTGGCGGTTCAACCACCGGTTCAGGAATATTTATAATATATATTTATATCTATAATATAATATGATTCCATAATTTTTGTTTTTTGAATATTTATAATATGATTTGAATATTTTGAATATTTTTTGTTTAATAAATAATTAAATATGATTATTATATCTATAATATATATTTATGACGTCATGCTGACGTTACCGGTTCAACCGATTTGATTCTGGTCCGACCCCGGTCAAACTTTTGAACCTTTGACGTTGCCGGTTCGACGTCTGGTTCGGTTCTGAAAACCTTGGTGTAAAGTCTAATCAGCAAAGTGGATAGCGATAACTAACAATGCAATCTTCTGACTCCAAAGTGGGTAGTAATTTCTAACAATTCATTCTCAAATCAGAATTCATAACATTTGTCATGGGCTATTTTGAAAATTCAACCTGATCAATTATGGTAAGAATGTCTTTACTCACAAAATTTTGAAAAATAACGAACATTCAAAGTGAACAAGGATCTACGCATGAAAATGAAACTTAAAAGAGAATCGTGTTTGGGAAGTCACTCTCTTAGCGACGCGCTACATCAGGCCCCGGATGTAGTGATTCAAAGTGAGCAAGGGTATACACATCATTCTCGACGGGTGCGAACGATAAGGAAGCTAGTCGAGAGGCGTCACCACCTTAGTGGCACATTGCATCGGTGTCCGGATGTAGTGCACAAGGAGTTAGGGTCCTCGTACTTTACTCAATGGGTGCGAGAGATAAGGAAGCTAGTTGAGGATAGTAGGATACGCATAGGTAGTTGGAATGTTGAATTTTTAACAAGGAAGTTGAGAGAGTTAGTGGATGTCATCAACAGGATAAAAGTTAATATTCTTTATGTTCAGGAGACCAAATAGGTAGGTGAAAAAACAAAAGAAGTTGAAAATACAGAGTTATGGTATAGTGGAAAAGATAGAAACAAAGGAATAAGATTCTTAGTAGACAATAGCCTAAGAGATGAGGTGATGGAGGTTAAAAGGCAAGGTGATCGAATAATTTTGATTTAGTTAGCTATCGGAAAACTGATTTTGAATGTTATTAGCGCATATGCCCACAAGTAGGTTTGAGCGAAACAGTAAAGAAATAATTTTGGGAGTATCTTAACATTATGGTGAGAGAGATTTCTAATAGGGAGAAACTTTGTATTGGAAGAGATTTTAACGGCCATGTTGGTAAAGATAGCGAAGGGTTTGAACGTATCCATGGAGAGTTTGAATTTGGTGTTAGGAACCAAGCAACAATTTTTTTTCTGAATTTCGCTGTCGTATATGACCTCATGGTAGCAAATATTTTCTTTTGGAAAATAAAATATCATTTAATCACATTTTGTAGTGGTCAACATCGAAGTCAAATTGATTTTGTGCCTACTCGAAAAGATGATCAAGGATCTTGTATAGATTATAAGGTAATACCTGAAAAGTGGTGGCTCAACATAAGTTGGTAGTAGTGAACTTTCGCATTAGTGTGATACGAAATAAGTGTAATAAAGATGTGAAGATTAAGTGGTGGAATCTTAAAGGAGGAAAATGAATTAGATTTAAGGATAAACTTATGGCAGATGGACTTTGGGATGTTGTAGGAGACGCTAATAGTATGTGGAATGGGTATGTAATGTTACATTCGATGAGTGACTCAAAAAGTTTGTGGGGAAAGTAGAGGAGATAGACTAGATTCAAGAGACACGTGATGGTAGAATGATGATATACAACAAGCAATTAGAATTAAGAAAAAATGTTATAAGATGTGGTATAAAGATAAAAATGAAACTAACTTATAAGAGTATAGGTTTGGCTAATAAAAAAGCTAAGAAAGCAGTAAGAGAAGATAAATAGGTTGTTTATAAGAATTTATACCAAAAGTTGAAATCAAATAAGAGAGAGGTTGGAATATATAAGTTACCTAAAATAATAGAGAAGAAAACTAGAGACCTTAATTAAATTAAATGCATTAAAGATGATAGTAATAACATTTTCGTTAAGGCGGAGGATATCAAAGGAAGATGGAGAGAGTATTTTGATAAGTTATTCAATGGAGAAAATGATAACGACACTTTTGAAGTGGATGATACAATTGAGGAATCTAATAGACGATTTGTACGGAGGATGAGAGCAATTGAGGTTAAGGAAACCTTAAAAAGGATGAAAGCTGGTAAGACTTTTGAACCAGACGAGATCCCAATTGAGGTGTGGAAATGTCTTGGGGATAAAACAGTAACGTGGTTAACTAAATTGTTTAATAGTATCTTTGAGAAAAATAAAATACCAAATGAGTAGAGAATGAGTACTTTGGTGCCAATTTACAAAAATAAAGAGGATATTAAAAGTTGTATAAACTATGTGTCATACTATGAATTTGTGGGAAAAAATAAAGAGGTATCAAACTCATGTGTCATATTATGAATTTGTGGGAAAAAATAATTGAACATCATCTAAGGAAAGAGACATGTGTTAGAGATAATTAATTTGGTTTAATGCATGGAAGATCAACGATAAATGTCATATTTCTTGTTAGACAACTTATGGAGAGGTATAGAGAACAAAAGAAAAATCTACACGTGATCTTTATTGATTTAGAGAATGCATATGATAGAGTTCCAAGAAATGTTATGTGGTGGGCCCTGGAGAATGTATGAAGGAGTTGAAACTAACATTAGAATTTGTGATAGTGTGATTAAAGCTTTTCCGATTAAGATTGGACTTCATCAGGGTTCAGCTTTAAGCTCATATCTCTTTGCTTTAGTAATGGACGAGGTGACAAGACATACAATGTGAGGTTCCATAGTGTATACTTTTTGCGGATGATGTATTATTAATTCACGAGAGTAAGGTATGTGTGGAGAGAAAACTAGAGTTGTGGAGAAATACTTTAGAATCAATTATTTTTAAACTAAATAGATCTAAAACTGAATATACGAAGTGTTATTTCAGTGTCATTAATACCGATGAAGAAGAAATTATATTAGATGGGCAAGTGGTGCGTAGTAAAGATATTTTTAGATATCTTGGATCAATATTTCAAAAAGATAAGGAGATCGATGAAAATGTTAATCATAGGATTAGAGCATGATGAATAAAATGACGACAAACCTCAGGTGTCTTATGTGACAAGAAAATTCCACTAAAGTTAAAAGAAAATTTTATAGAACCGCAATAAGACATGCAATGCTATATGGTGTGGAATGTTGGACCACTAAAAGACCATATACAAAAGATGAGTATATCTGAAATGAGGATGTTGAGGTGGATGTGTGGTCATACGTGAATGGATCGGATTAGAAATGAAGACATTCGTGAAGGAGTTGGAGTTGCTCCAATGGAAGATAAAGTTAAACAACACAGACTGAGATTATTTGGACATGTACAAAGAAGACCTATGGAGGCACCTATAAGAAGAGGAATATTGAATCAGATTGAAGACAAAAAGAGAAAGAGGTAGACCACGATTGATTTCGGAGGAAACAGTCAAAAGAGATCTACAAGATTGGAATGTTCCTCGGAAATTTGTATTGGATAGAAACACGTGGAAAAGGCGATTCACGTGCCTGAACCGTGACTCCTTTTTATTTCTACCATATCCCAACTAGTTTGATAGTAAAATTGACCCCTGATAGAAACATCAAATCGTTGATAGTAAAACTCACTGATGGCTGATGTGGATATCGTCTTCCACTGGATCTCCAACGCCGTGATCAAATGATGGGACAGAAACTGACCCCTGATAGAAACATCAAATCATCACTTAAATCATTCAAGGTGAAACACTTAAATCATCAGTTATTTGAGATAAAAGCATGAGATTTTACCGGTATTAAATAAATAACCACAAATAGCCAGAGAAACATGAAACAGACAAAGGGAGCTGTGCTGACCTGGTTCTTCAGAGTTTGAAGGCATTTTAGAAGCAGCGCAGGATCAAACGTCCAAGGAGCTAAATTTACAATTTTGGATGTCAGTTGTCAATGCAAACAAACTGACAACTCAGTGATATGGACTAAGATAACATTACACTCACCTCCTCTTCTTGCATATGCTTCTTCTGGATTCTGGAAATTATATGCAAAGGAAAAAGGTTATAACTAAAAGAAATGAGAGAGAGAGAAGAAAATGTGAGACGTAATCACAAAAACAGCTTCTCAATTGTGCACCTAAGATGCCAACATGGTATATGTAAAAATTTAGTTGGCTGGGTAGAAGATAATGAACACAACTTTCTTTTAGAGTAGTATTATAGGCTTCCACCTTTCAGAAGTATGGGACTATATTTACGGCACTACCTGCATGCATGACTAGGATAATCTTTGCGTCTACACCTTAAAATTATACATGGGAGTGAGGTCAATGGACCCAAACAAATTGATCAATTTTCTCCGCTATCATCAAAAATTGAATGATCTGCCACCCCTCTAAAACCCTAACACACATTTGCAAACTAGCAAAATCAGCTCTTCGGTAGAGTGCAAAGTATTTTTTTACTTTGTGGAACGTTGGACCATATTTTGAACACACTGGCTTACGACGACTATAACAACATTTTTTTCTGGTAATAACAGGGTAACAAAGCCATGCAAAAGGTTCCTTCTGAGATAGTTTTCTAAAGTAGTTTTAAGATATTTAATATGGATCACCGGAAATCATGGTAACAATAAGGCTTGATGAACAAAACAGTTGTAAAGTTATGTTTTGCTTCAGATATCTAGTGTATGTAAAAGAGACTGCTAGAGAAAACATTTTTAATGACTAACCTCCATCGCATCTAGTTGGGAACGATATAAGTGGAATCCATCCATAGGTAGAACTACAGCAATATCACGGGTATCAACATCGGGTTGAGCTTCTGCTGTTCTTTGAGACCAAGCGCAGTTTAATTTACGAACAACTTCTGAAGCGATAGTGCTTTTACCAGCACCAGGTGGACCAGCTAAACCAACGAGATACCTAAATTAAAAGATGTTTGTGATAAATATCAAACACACCAGTCATTTGACGGCTTGACGCCTTTCGGACAAAAGGATCAGTACAGTCCATCCAACCATAACTCCTAACCAAACTTCACAAGAAAAAGGATTTGCTTTGTGCTGAAAAGGGTGAAAGAAAATTAAAAGTTGAGAAAACTGAAAGAGAGAGAAAAAAAGTTATGTATGAAGAAAATAACCTATCTGAAAGACTGAAGCAACTCATGGAATTTGGGAAGACATTGTCAGGCAGACAAAAATTGAAGAATGTGAGCAGCACCAAAATAACATTGCCTATTTGATTGAAAGGAAGATCCAAAAGTCATTGCAACACAAAAGTTGTTCTGGTACTTTCAGCCATTATCTGCAACTAATGGCTATCAATCATTTTGTCCTCAATTTTGAGATTCATAAGAATTACATCTTGACTTATCAATAATCCGGTAATAAAAAAGCTAAAAGTAAATAAGAAGGATATCAGCTATCCATTTTTATGTATGGTATGGCACATGAATATTGTTAAAAGCCATTTAATAAAAATACTCTTACAAATTGACAATTATATGTAGTTTAATACAAAGAGCAAGACAGATCCTGTAACTTACTTCGTACTTGAATCCTGTGCATTTTCCAAAATTTCTAGAAGTCGCTTAGTGAGATTATCGTATACTTCCTCTATAGACCTAGTAGTGATGACAAAGAACAATTATTTGGTATACATTGATCACAAAACATTTATGTAGTAGAAGAAGAAGAAGAAGAAAAACTAAACAATACACTAAGAAAAACTTTGGTACAAAAACACTGAGTGCTGACTGAAAGTATGAACAATTATTTTGAAAAGGAAGTCCTTTACAAGAATTACAAGCAACTTTGAATTCTAAAAGTAAAATATTTACAAATAATCAGACACATTACAAATGTTAATTTCTGGGTTTTCTCTCTCATATGCATCGAATTAGCCTATCCTTGGTCAAAAAGTTGTCTTGATGGAAATCTGGAAGGCCATATTTTTATAAAAAAAATTGCAACTGTTTTATTAAACTTTTATCATACTGACATATTGAGGGACATCAAAACAAGTAGTGCAAATTACTCATAGGAATGGTAGTTCAAGAAGAGGATGAAATATACAAGTATAATAAGGATTACTAGGAAGAGTATTTTTTCACTATAGACCGAAAACAAACTCTTAAGGTATTGTGCAAAGAAAACATTACCTTGCCTCTACAAGAGCAGTTTTGAAGTTATAGTTGCACGACACCTAAAAGTCATGTAGGAAAGCTTAGCAAACTCAAGTGGCTAAATGAATCAATGATGTAAACAAAGGAGAACCTTCAGGTGATTACGCTTTGAGTCCAGGAGCAACGTTTGTTTCGTCAAACTATTTTTCCAGGATGAATGAGCAAATCTCCAACAATTAATGAAACCAAAACTCTGCCTTTCTTTTAGAGAAATAGATCCTACAATACAAACACATAATCAAGAATTTCATATTCATATACCAATTAGAAAAAAAAATAGCAATTCCTGTGAATGAACAGATGCAAAATATAGCGTACATGTTTTCAAGTGAAATAAGATTGTCTGAACATTTTCTTTGAATGAAATGTCACTTAAGAGGAGAAGTAATCCCTGACACGTTCAAAATAATTCACAATTTCGAAGGCAAAACAGAACTAGACGTCAACTAAAATAAAAAACTTTGTGACATAAAATCTATCACCAGTTCTTACCCATCTGAGATTATTCACATTTTCATGAAAAAGGGAAATATTACCCAAGTCATTTAAGATAAATGATGTATTTTCACAAAATGATTTCAACACAAAAGTCAAAATAGGAACTTGTGTTATGAAACTCATCGACCTAACCCTTTCGAACAATATTTACCTTTCTGGGGGGAAAACAAACCATAAAAAAGTAAATTAATAAAAACAGAAAGTGTTGATAGAATTCAACCACCAATGTCAACCCATCTATGATCATTCACATTTAGATGCAAAAAATAAAACAAGGTTTACAGTCTACTAACTAAGAAACACACAAAGTTCTGACACAAATTACCAAATTGCATCTAAAGAGTATTCACATTCTAATGAAGAAAACAATATGTTACTAAGTTTTGTGACAGAATCTAGTAATCTGATTCCCACCCATCACAAATTTTCACATTAAATAGGGATAAAAACCGAACAAAGAAAAACTTGTGAGACAAAATCATAGAAGGAAAATTGAACCTTTTTAGTATAAGAAACAAAAAAATCATTTTAAAAAAAAACAAAACGTACCGAAAAAACTAAAAACTTTCTTGAGTTGGGGAACAAAATCAGGGAATAAAATGGCAAGACGATATACCTAGAGAAGGATATCGGTGGTAAATCACACCGCCGGTGAGAGGCATGGAGAGGTCCATCTGAACTCCGACGGAGAAAAAAAACAGAGATTTTCTTTTTTGGGGTTTGAGAAAATCTAACTACTACTTGGGAATTGGGATTTAATTGATTTTGTGTCGGGTTTTTTTGCGGAAAAGTTCGTCTTGTCCTTGCTTTTGAGATTTTTTCCTTTTATTTTTCTCTCTCCTGTATTAGGGTTTATTTGAATTTGCAGACCGTCTAATAATATGTATAATTTTGGAAACTATTATTCGTCGTCAGAAAACTACTTAAATCATCTTAACAATTATCATTTTGCCCTTCACAATTCATTTAATACTCATTTTGTTTTTAAACTTATTTATGTTGTGTTATTTTAAATTTTTTCAGATTCCGTTGCAAGATTTCGGTGGTGATGGAGTAGATTACAGTGAGCGTTTTGTTAGTACACAAGTATTTCCAACAATCGAGGACACAAGTAAATGGGTGAAACAAGTTGTCATCGGAGCCGATTTTTATGGGTAATATTATCCTACAAATCAAAAGCAGATAATCAGATGGATTGTTATCTGATATGCGATCGCATAAATGAAATGAGTTGTCGTGATATGGATATTGTAGCACGAAAAGAAATGGTTGCGGTTGTCTTTTTTGATAAAGGTGGTCGAGCAACGGGATCGTGATGGATGGGTCGTAGTTTCTAATAGTACTCACGGGTAGCACAACCACAGATTTACAATTATCCAGATGGTCACCGACAAATCATCGGTCTTAGTCTTGGAGCCAAGAAAATTGTTCGTGATATGACTGAGGCACAAGCAAAACCACGTAAACATCTTGTTGGCAGTAAAGGAGAAATTCCCGGAAAATAATCTCAATTAGAGACACATTTATAATTTCAGAGAGTACATGAGGAGGACGAAATCTGAAGACAGGAATCCCTCTCAGCAATTTCTGCATCAGGCAGTGCAGTATTAGTACTTACATTGGATTATAGCGGATGAAGAAACTAATTCATCACTCACGCATTTTTGGCACATCCGACGACTGTTCAGTTGTGCGCACATACCATTTCGTAATCTGCATTGATTCGACATAAAAAAACGAACAAGTACAAGATACATTTGTTTGAGATGGTTGGGGTGACTCCAACAAACATGAACTTCCTCGTCGGCTATGCGATTATGAAGGATGAGACCAAGTCTAGTTACCGGTGGGTGTTGGAGAAGTTGCGAGATCTGTTATTGGTACTGTCAGCCCGACTGCAATAATAACGGACTAAGAGTTACGCCTGATGCGATCAGTGGGAGAGGTTTTTCCTGAGTCTTCTTATTTATTTTGCACCTGGCATATCAACAAAGACGTGTACAACTACGCATACCACGTATTCAGCAAGAACAAGAAGCTTGTAGAGAATTTGAAGTGTGGAAAGTTGAGGAAAGTCATGTTTTCTGCTTCACAAACTGAGTTTGATAGAGCAATCCGTAATCTGAAAGATATTTTTCACTCTTGCCCAGCTATCACAGAGTATCTGGAAGACACGTGGCTAGTGCATAAAGAAAAGTTGTGTTGAATTAGACGAACAAAGTCCTTCATTTCGGCAACACTACGAACTATAGGGTTGAAAGCACTCATTCGGCTATGAAAGAGTGGATCACTACATCGACTGCAGCTCTGGACACTCTAATCGACCGCGTGAACGCGGCTATTGAAATGCAACTGACGAATATTCGGAACTTTCTTGAAGAGTCAAGACGTCGAAATTTGACTAACTACATAAGTGCTTTGTATCATTATTGAGTCAGGAGTTGAAGAGAATGCATGACTTAAGCAATCAAGTTGAATATCGTTGCAAGTGCACTTTTCTGACATCACATGGGATTACTTGTGCACGTACCATGCACAATTGTATTGAGTCAGGTGAAGGAATTTATTTAGAGCAAATTCATCCATTCTGGAAAACACTTGTCATTGGAGAAGGAGTCCAGATCCCAGAGTTTGTGGATCAATCAGCACAAGACATGGAGCATTTTCGGAACCTCGTTGATTAGATTTCGGGGAGCGGCCCTGCAGTAATTCGTAGTGCCTCTCGTATTTTATACGCACAGTTACACCCCGATCAGTCGAACTATCAAGAACTCGTAGAAAATACTAAGGTACGAGGTTGACCATGGGAAAGTCGACACGTCGGGACCCGAGTGCCTTTGAGTATGCTGAGCGAGGTCGTGGTCGATCTTCCAGTAGTGGGAGCAGGGGTCGGGGTCGGTCTTCCAATTTGTCTCGATCATCCGTAAACACGGGTGCAAGATCTTGTATGACGATATGTTTGTTGTTGTTATTATTACTTCTTTATTTGTTTTATTCAGTAAACATGTTCTTCCAGTTATTATATATAACTTTGCTATTTTTCATCTTGTAGTGTCCGGATGGATTGACGTCGATAACTTTCCATATATTGACAGACTGTCATGAATCATTTTACCATTTCTGGAGAGGTGGAATGACGTACGTGCTGATGGCAACTGTGGATTTTGATGTGTTGTCGATGTTTTCCATGGTGGTCAAGATAATTGATTGTACGCCCGTCGTGCGATTTCTAATGAGATAGTGGTGCATCCCATTTATGAGCACGTCTATTACGACGGTGTGGTACAGGCTCGTCAGCGAATTGATTGGAGCAGGGGACCTTGTGGCGAGGATCATTATATGGAGGTTTGGTGCGACTTGTTCCCGATTGCCAATTTTTACAAGTGTGCAGTTATGTATTTCTCAGTGGTAACAGATGGTTTATTGTACCCGTGTATTGCTACCTTGGGAAAGTCTGTATACCATGACAAAGCCATGCAGAGAGTTGATCACTGATCATTTAGGGAATTACAGACATTTCATTCGCGTAGAATTAGCTGAGGGATTCCCAGTACCTCCTATAGCGACCATGTGGTTTCAAATGCGAGATGGGAGTGTTGCTGGATGGGAGGAAGAGTACGAAAGTAGGAGAGCGTATTGGGACCAGTTACGTAGTACATTTTGATTGTAATTTGTAATGTATTTGTTAAGTTGTATTTGTAATGTATAATCTATCCGCGATTATATCTTGTATTTGTACTTATATCGTGTTGTTTTTTTTATCAGATTTTAAATTTAAATTACATTACATATACCAATCAGGTCTACGATATGCTCGTGAGAAATAAATAATAAAAGTACAACAGATAAACAAATACGGCGAAGATATGTTCGTCAGAAATAAATAATAAGAGTACAACAGATAAGCAAAATACCAACAAATGTAGTAATAGTTCAACATATAATAAAATAAATAATGTACAAGCCAACTACAACTCCTCATCCGAATCCTAGTAAAAAATGCACAACTGACTGTTCCACCCTGTACGAGGTCATCCAAATCTTCATATGCAGCTCTCATCTCCTCATTCGTTGTTGAACGTTTTAATTAAACCGCAAGTACACGACCGCATTGAAGCGGTGGCAAATACGAGTCGTCCTCATGGAGGTGAGCAGCCTCTCGTTTGCACGAAATCAAGTGGCGAAAAGATGGAGAAGAGAGTGGATTATACTACGCTACGCTACACTACACTACGAAGTATGAAATGTGAAAGAAAACAACAAAAGATTAACTAAACCTTAACTAAGAATGAAAGAAGAGTGCTGGAATTCAGAAATGGAAAACCCTTAAGGGGTGGAGTGAGTGCACACATGCAAAGAGGTGGGTGTTGAACACATTCTTTAAGCACAAATGAAGATGGTGTTATCATGCATAGGAAGTGTCTAAATGTTATGGCAAAACCTATCAATCTATTCACCAACCTAGTTGATTAACATTTACATATACAAGTTGTTTATTTCAGAACCTAAACAAGCATGAGAGGTGTCTAATCATTTTGGCAAAACTCATCAAGTTATAAATTCTATCCTAAACGAGCAAGCATACATTCATGTTTTATCAACACATTGGAAATAAAGCATTCATCCCATTCTCTAATGCATGTATGAACATCTACTCCACCCCCCAAAGGGGATGGAACTACTCACTACACATTACACTAATTATTGAACTAATAAAGGAAAGCATATTAACTAAGCTAGAATTAATAAAAGACAATTAAACTAAAGCATGCACAAACAATAAAAGAAGAACGAAACAAAGAAAACTTTATTGATAAAATGACTCACATTTGAAGTAGCATCCTCCTACTTTAGTGTGTGCTTCAAGGCCTCACTTCTAGTAGGAAGACTAGCCACTTAAAATATGGAGTGATTACAATAGAAGGTGAAGAGTTCTATTTATAGCCAAAGAAAAAGGCAATTCGGGACAATCCTCCGATGTGGGACTAAACAAATACCAAAAATGGCCTAAACATCCTTTAATACATGTGCTGGAGAAATTGGAGCGAATTTGGACCAAAACAGACCGCCAATTGGCGGTCTATATGGTTCAGATCCTGCTCAGTTTTGTTGTGGCTTTTCTTGGTATATGTTCTGGTCTTGGATGCATTTACTTGGTTTGTTGGAGCTCCGACCCGAATTGAATTGCTAAAATACTCCCCATGATGGTGTGGAGTATTCTGTTTTGCTCTTAGGACCTTCTGTCTTACGTTCAGGTCCTTCTCCCTTGCATCTCAGTTCCCAGATCTAACAATTCAGTCATTTTTCCCAACTTTTGGGTCCTTTTATGCTTCCTCTCTTCAAACCTATTTATTCCTGAAAACTAAACATAAAACTCGTAACATAGCATTCTTTAGCTGAAAGATAATGGATATAAGATACAAATATAAGCATGAAATGATGTCAATCAAATACCCCCACACCTAACTTTTGTTAGTCCCAAGCAAAACAAGGAAAGAGAAAAGCATACGAAAAACAAGAAATCCTAACTCATTTTCGTAGGAATCACGGTTGCACTTTGCACGTGCAACAAGCTGTTAAACCTCCTTGTCGCCAAGGAGGAGGAGTGTTGTCTCCTGAGGGTTTTCAGCGGATATACCCACAAAATCCGAACAATATGCATTAATCAATCTAGCTACACAACTCGTTGGACTTATTTTGTCGATCATGGGACGCGGTAATACTACGGGTCGACTCTATATATGTAATCCGTCCACACACCTAGCCTAATGACTTATTCGTGAAAGTTATTCAAGGACTTAAGTGAAAGACATGGGCAACCTTAACTTCTGAATGTGATACAATGCGTCCAAGATCCTTAGGGCCAATGTCTACTTGATTTTAAAATTAGGCTCTTGATTAGTGTGGTTTTTGGGGCGAAGGAAAGGGTGATGAAATCCCCCACCTTATCTTTTACGGGACAGCCCCTCCTTAGTAGCGTTTTGGAGTCCTAAATCTAGCAATCAACTCTCCAAACAACGCTCAACTCACACTTGTTGCAATGCACTTCCTACTAACTAATGCATGTTCATACGAAATGCATGAATGAGAGTAGAAGGTGCGTACCTCACGCCAGCTCTCAGCAACAGAAAATAAAGCTAAGATAAAAGACAATCTAAATGCCTAAGTCACATACATGATGCATGGCCTAAACAAAAAGAATGCCTAATCTTTTGCTTTGAGTTTTAGGGTCCAAGTTGCTTAAAGGAGGTTGATTATGGATCTGGGAACAAACTATAAGTCAAAACATGCCAAATTAAATCCCAGATCACTACATCAATTATGAAAACCGACCAAAGAAATAAGAGAGAAAACAGAGCTTACCAGACCGCCAATTGGCGGTCTCAGGCCGCTGATTGGCGGTCTACAGTGCTCAGCTTGCTTCAAAACTTCTCCAGGTGCTCCTCCTGACCACTCCAAGTCTCCTGAAACAAAGACAAACTACAAAACAAAAATTAAATCCACTCGAATCGTCCAAACAAGAGTCTGGACTGGCACCTCCCCGGCAACGGCGCCAAAAAAACTTGTTGAACGTTTTAATTTCTACCGCAAGTGCACGACCGCGTATTTGATTGACATCATTTCATGCTCATATTTGTATCTTATATCCATTATCTTTCACCTAAACAATGCTATGTCACGAGTTTTATGTTTAGATTTCAGGAATAAATAGGTTTGAAGAGATGAAGCATAAAAGGACCCAAAAGCTGGGAAAAAGGACTGAATTGTGAGATCTGTGGACCAAGATGCAAGGAAGAAGGACCTGAATGCAAGACCGAAGGACCTAAGAGCAAAACAGAATACTCCTCACCATCATGGGGAGTATTTTGGCAATTCTATTCGGGTCGGAGATCCAACAAACGAAGTAGATGCATCAAAGACCACCAAAAGCACAAAGAAAAGCCCAGAATAAAACTCAACTGGATCCGGACATTTTGGACCGCCAATTGGCGGTCTGGAACCGCCAATTGGCGGCCTGGATTAGTCCAGATCCGCCAAGATTTCTCCTGGACTTGTATTAATGTTCGTTTAGGCTATTTGTGGTGTTTGTTTAGTCCCACATCGGGGGATTGTCCCGGATTACCTTTTTCCATGGCTATAAATAGAACTCTTCACCTCCTATAGTAATCACTCCATATTTTAAGTGGCTATTCTTCCTACTAGAAGTGAGGCCTTGAAGCACACACTAAAGTAGGAGGATGCTACTTTTAATGTGAGTCATTTTATCAATAAAGTTTTGTGTTTCTTTCATTGTTTATTTTATGCTTCTTTTATTGTTTGTGCATGTTTTAGTTTAATCGTCTTTTAATTCTAGCTTAGTTTTAATATGCTTTCTTTCCATAGTTTAATAATTAGTGTAATGTTTAGTGAGTAGTTCCATCCCCTTTGGGGGTGGAGTAGATGTACATACATGCATTAGAGAATGGGATGAATGCTTTAATTTCAATGTGTTGATTAAACATGAATGTATGCTTGCTTGTTTATGATAGAATTTATAACTTGATGAGTTTTGCCAAAATGATTAGACACCTCTCATGCTTGTTTAGGTTCTGAAATAAACAACTTGCATATGTAAATGTTAATCAACCAAGTTGGTGAATAGATTGATAGGTTTTGCCATAACATTTAGACACTTCCTATGCTTGATAAACACCACCTTCATGTGCTTAAAGAATGTATTCTACACCCACCTCTTTGCTTGTGTGCACTCACTCCACCCCTTAGGGGTTTTCCATTCCTGAAATTCCAGCAATTCTATTTTGTTCTTAGCTTAGTTTTTATTTGATCGTTTATTTCTTTCTTTCGCATTTCGTACTTCTTAGCGTAGTTTAGTGTAGAGTAGTGTAACCAACTCTCTTCTCCATTATTTTCGCCACTTGATTTCGTGCAAACAAGAGGTTGCTCACCTCCCTGAGGACGACCCGTACTTGCAACCGCTTCATCGCGGCCGTGCACTTGCGGTTTAATTAAAACGTTCAACAAGTTTTTTTGGCGCCGTTGCCGGGGAGGTGCCAGTCCAGACTCTTGTTTGGACGATTCGAGTGGATTTAATTTTTGTTTTGTAGTTTTTCTTTATTTCAGGAGACTTGGAGTGGTCAGGAGGAGCACCTGGAGAAGTTTTGAAGCAAGCTGAGCACTGTAGACCGCCAATCAGCGGCCTGAGACCGCCAATTGGCGGTCTGGTAAGCTCTGTTTTCTCTCTTATTTCTTTGGTCGGTTTTCATAATTGATGTAGTGATCTGGGATTTAATTTGGCATGTTTTGACTTATAGTTTGTTCCCAGATCCATAATCAACCTCCTTTAAGCAACTTGGACCCTAAAACTCAAAGCAAAAGATTAGGCATTCTTTTTGTTTAGGCCATGCATCATGTATGTGACTTAGGCATTTAGATTGTCTTTTATCTTAGCTTTATTTTCTGTTGCTGAGAGCTGGCGTGAGGTACGCACCTTCTACTCTCATTCATGCATTTCGTATGAACATGCATTAGTTAGTAGGAAGTGCATTGCAACAAGTGTGAGTTGAGCGTTGTTTGGAGAGTTGATTGCTAGATTTAGGACTCCAAAACGCTACTAAGGAGGGGCTGTCCCGTAAAAGATAAGGTGGGGGATTTCATCACCCTTTCCTTCGCCCCAAAAACCACACTAATCAAGAGCCTAATTTTAAAATCAAGTAGACATTGGCCCTAAGGATCTTGGACGCATTAGGAGAGTGATCCGGTCCCGACCATCATGACCTGATCGGCGTTGCCCACTTTGTCGATAGTCGGAGAGACGAGATCCCCGGATCTTGGCTCACTTGCTGGGCTTTGTGGTCCTCGTTGTAGGGAGGTGAGACGTGTTGAGGCCGTGTGACCTCGCAGTTAGGCGTCGTCTAGCTGTAAGGACCTATAGCGACCTTAGGATTGCTTGAGCCTTGTTTGCTTGTGTGCTTCTACCTGTACCCATCCGCCGTAGCATAAGGACTTCTTCCTTTCTCTCCTGAGTCATTCTTTCTCTCCTGTTTTCCCTCGTCTTCTCTTCTACGTACATTCTTTATTTGAAAAAAAAGAAAAAAAGAAAAAAAAAGAGTTGTGGTTTGTGTGTGCACCTTTGTGCATGCTTTCGTGGACACGAGACGAGAGTGGTCGTTTGACGAGGAGCGTTGTCAATCCGGCTTCGGTCATCGATTTCTCGACACCTTCCTCCTCTCGTGTCGCACGTAGTTCGGGTCCAATGGCTGCTAATTTCCGTGAGGAGGAGCAGTTGCTGGACCCTCCTGTTCCACCTGTGCTTCCAGTTGTCGTTCCCATACTTCTTCGTGATCGATGCTACCCGAGCCGTACAGCTCTACCCTCATGCATCGTATTACCAGAGGCTAATGGGAACCATTTTGAGGTTAAGCCTCAATTCATTTCCATGCTCCCTCATTTCACTGGGAAAGGTGACCCCTATATCTTTCTCAGGGAATTTGAGGAGGTCTGTGCTATGTTCAAGCTGCAACAACTTAGCACAGACTCCATCCATCTTAGGCTCGTTCCTTTTGCACTAAAGGATGACGCCAAGAAGTGGTTGTATACCAACCAGGCGAATTCCTTTAGGACTTGGGATGAGTTTCAATCTGCATTCCTCAAGAAGTACTTTCCTAATCATCGGACTCAAAAATTGAGGAACGAAATCAATTCGTTCTATCAACTTGAGACCGAGACATTTCATGCATATCTAGAGAGGTTCAAGGAGCTACTATCCTCATGCCCTCACCATGGCATTGAGTTGTGGCGCCTTTGTCAGATTGTGTACGAGGGTCTTCACATCCCGTCCAGAACGCTCCTTGAGTCCATGTGTCAAGGAGAGTTCTTGGGAAAGGATGAAAGGGAGGCATGGGCCTTCCTAGAAGACCTCGCTGAGAAAACCATGCAGTGGGAGAGTGTGAGGGAACCACCTGCATCATCTAGTATAGGAGCGAGGATCGCGAATGCAAACTCAACTAGATCGGGTTCCGCATTTGCTATCGATACCACTACGGCCACCGAGGCACGCATGGCGGCCTTAATGCGCCGTATGGATACGATTGAGCTCCAAAACCAACAAAGTGCACCTCACATGTCCACATCTGGTCCAGTTCCTTGTCATTCATGTGGTAGGATAGGTCATGTAGAGAGCGAGTGTGAGTCCATTCCTCCTGAGATGGAGCGTGTCAACGCCATCTATGACAGAGCTAGGAATGACCCATACTCATCATCTTATAACCCTGGATGGAGGAACCACCCCAATTTTTCATGGAACCAAAATAATGCCCCGGGTGGTCCTTCAAACTCCTCTAGACCACCTTACCAATCACACCAACCTCCCATGCATGCACATTCCTATCAGCCACCCAAGCGCAAACCACCAATCCATCGGGTTTCCCAAATTCCAATAATATGGAAACCCGATTCAATTCGCTTGAGACCTTGACTCGTGGACTTGAAAACTCAATGAAAAATTTTATGTCTACCACAAGTCAAGTTCTCACTTCAAATCAGCAGACCATGAAATCTCTAGAGCTTCAGATGGGCCAATTGGCTCAGTCTGTACATGAAAGAGAGAGAGGGTCTTTTCCTAGCCAGCCTGAGGCTAACCCCCGTGTGTACCAGCAACAACACATGCAAAATGAGAATGTGGTCCCTCGGGGGAGGCAAGTGAACCATGTGGAGGAACATGTTCACCATGTCAATTCCATTGTGACCTTAAGGAATGGAAAACAGGTTGACAATCACATTTCCTTGCCACACCCACCACCATCTATGCAGCCCCTCAGTGGGAATGGTGGTGAAGAAGAAGCTGAGGGTGAGGGTAATACACCAAAGCTTTCTTCTCAGGCACAGCAGAAAACCTACCTGCCAAAAGCTCCCTATCCAAGTAGGTTAAACAAAAAGCAGGGTGACAACATGGACAAGATAGTGGAGGTGTTTAAGCAAGTAAAGGTTAACATCCCCTTGTTGGATGTCATCCAACAAATACCTCAATATGCCAAAGTGTTGAAGGATCTCTGCACAACCAAGATGAAGACCAATGTTCCTAAGAAAGCATTCTTGGCTGCAAATATCAGCTCACTTTTGTCCAATCCCACCTACACAAAATACAAGGACCCTGGGTGTCCTACTATTCAGTGTACGATAGGGGACACTAGACTGAGCAATGTTTTGCTTGATTTAGGATCGACGGTCAACCTCCTCCCATTCTCTGTTTATCAACAGTTGAACTTGGGAGAATTGAAACCAACTAAGATCACCCTCCAATTAGCGGATAGATCCATTCGTATTCCCATGGGGATTATCGAGGACGTGCTTATCAAAGTTAGAGATTTTATATTTCCAGTCGATTTTGTTGTCCTCGATACCAATCCTGTTGCGAACACCCACTCTCAAATACCTTTGATTTTGGGTAGACCATTTCTGGCAACCTCCAATGCCTTGATTAATTGTAGAAATGGTCTCATGAAGCTCTCATTCGGTAACATGAGTGCCGAGTTTCATGTGTTCAACTCTGGTAGGCAACAGGAACCCATGGATGAACCTTTAAATCTAAATCTCATCCACCAATTGGAGAAAGCACCACAGAATCAACAAACACCCCTAACCCCAATGCAACCCATTGAGAATGTTCGTGGGCCCAGCGAAAACTCATTGCCTGTCTTCGCAATGCAACAGAGTGAGCTGGCCTCGAACATGAATGTCCAAAGGGAGTGTTCGTTGCATGATTCAGTTGAGAGTACTAGTGAGAGTGAGACACCTCATCATATGCCTATACCAGAAGGTGTCTCCACCTCATGTCCCATGGCCATTGAGCCATTTGAGCTTCATATTGACTCCAACAAGGACCCACCTATGACCGAGCTTATGCTTGATGATCTAAATGATGGTGGGAGGTCCTTGTTGGATGACTTGGGGAGAAGCCCCATTCTTAGTGATGCATGTCTGCTGCATCCATCGAATGAGCCTGAGGAACTCATTCCGATGCACCCACCTATTGGTTGGAGGGTTTTCTTCGATGAGCAATTAAACCCTAGCGAGGCAACACAACTTCATTCTTTGTTGCCCACACCCAACCAATATCATGAGGGGTTCGAGCCTTTCAGCTTTGACCTTTCACCCCTCATGACACCTCAGAGTACCAGTGGAGTTTGCCCATCTCGGCAAGTCTCTGGTCCTCATGACTTGATGTTCTCATTTGATGTTCCTTGACCAAATGATTATGAGAATATCTTGGTTGATGTATATATCTTGTAAAAACAAAAAAAACAAAAAAACAAAAAAAGAGAAAAAAAAAGAAAAAAAAAGTGTGTATTAAAAGACTCCTTCAGTGAGCATCGATTGTTGTGGGCCCCAACCCTTGTGTACTTGGGCCCCAATTTCTTCACGTATTTATCTCCCTTGTTCAGCTTCTCACAGGTTTTGAGGGAATTTGGGTTTGTGTCCATCAACATGACCCCGAACGTCCCTTTGTACTTCATGTTGGTGAGATCGTTCCTTTTTCATGCATGTATCCATGTAGTATCTTGTTCACATTCATTGAGGACAATGCATGAAGTAGGTGTGGGGGGGTGTTTTACGTGTGTACATAGTCGAGTCTTTTTCCTTTGGTTTTATTTTCGTTTGTTTGTACTGCTAGGGTCATGTTAGTGTGCCGCATTTAACATTGATATATCTGCTTGCCATGATCCTTGGGTGACTTGTCTTCTTTTGCTTGCCGAGTGCTTTAAAATTTTCACATTTCTTTCAAAATCTTCATGTGTTTGCGAAAGAAAATGTTTTTGTGGGTTTTGCGTGTGTTTAGCATGTGCAAAACCGTTGAGAGGCAAAGTAAAAAGAAAGCTCCCAAAATTGTCTTGAACTTGATGCATTAGGATTTCTAGTTTACTGGCTTTAGGCCTTATCGAGTCGTTAGGATGCACCTCGGTTTTCCCTCGGGGGCGTGTAATCATAAGTTTTTCGCATGCTTTTCTCTTTCTTTGTTTTGCTCGGGACTAGCAAAAGTTAGGTGTGGGGGTATTTGATTGACATCATTTCATGCTCATATTTGTATCTTATATCCATTATCTTTCACCTAAACAATGCTATGTCACGAGTTTTATGTTTAGTTTTCAGGAATAAATAGGTTTGAAGAGATGAAGCATAAAAGGACCCAAAAGCTGGGAAAAAGGACTGAATTGTGAGATCTGTGGACCAAGATGCAAGGAAGAATGACCTGAATGCAAGACCGAAGGACCTAAGAGCAAAACAGAATACTCCTCACCATCATGGGGAGTATTTTGGCAATTCTATTCGGGTCGGAGCTCCAACAAACGAAGTAGATGCATCAAAGACCACCAAAAGCACAAAGAAAAGCCCAGAATAAAACTCAACTGGATCCGGACATTTTGAACCGCCAATTGGCGGTCTGGATTAGTCCAGATCCGCCAAGATTTCTCCTGGACTTGTATTAATGTTCGTTTAGGCTATTTGTGGTGTTTGTTTAGTCCCACATCGGGGGATTGTCCCGGATTACCTTTTTCCATGGCTATAAATAGAACTCTTCACCTCCTATTGTAATCACTCCATATTTTAAGTGGCTATTCTTCCTATTAGAAGTGAGGCCTTGAAGCACACACTAAAGTAGGAGGATGCTACTTTTAATGTGAGTCATTTTATCAATAAAGTTTTGTGTTTCTTTCATTGTTTATTTTATGCTTCTTTTATTGTTTTTGCATGTTTTAGTTTAATCGTCTTTTAATTCTAGCTTAGTTTTAATATGCTTTCTTTCCATAGTTTAATAATTAGTGTAATGTTTAGTGAGTAGTTCCATCCCCTTTGGGGGTGTAGTAGATGTACATACATGCATTAGAGAATGGGATGAATGCTTTAATTTCAATGTGTTGATTAAACATGAATGTATGCTTGCTTGTTTATGATAGAATTTATAACTTGATGAGTTTTGCCAAAATGATTAGACACCTCTCATGCTTGTTTAGGTTCTGAAATAAACAACTTGCATATGTAAATGTTAATCAACCAAGTTGGTGAATAGATTGATAGGTTTTGCCATAACATTTAGACACTTCCTATGCTTGATAAACACCACCTTCATGTGCTTAAAGAATGTATTCTACACCCACCTCTTTGCTTGTGTGCACTCACTCCACCCCTTAGGGGTTTTCCATTCCTGAAATTCCAGCAATTCTATTTTGTTCTTAGCTTAGTTTTTATTTGATCGTTTATTTCTTTCTTTCGCATTTCGTACTTCTTAGCGTAGTTTAGTGTAGAGTAGTGTAACCAACTCTCTTCTCCATTATTTTTGCCACTTGATTTCGTGCAAACAAGAGGTTGCTCACCTCCCGGAGGACGACCCGTACTTGCCACCGCTTCATCGCGGTCGTGCACTTGCGGTTTAAATAAAACGATCAACAGTTGGTGTTTGATTCTCCCAGGGTCAGGTTTCGTGCATCATTGCCTATGAGGACTTACACTATCACGTATACCTTCCCCCAAAGCTCCACATAGGGCGATCCCTACCACCCGTGTAACGGGAGTTCGGTCGGTGCATCCCAAGTTAGATGACTCGAAAGCACCAGGCACAAAGTCCCCTCAGACCTACTTTCCCGAGTGATAGGAGCCGTGCGAGAAGAGAGAACACCACTTATTTATCTACATGGGAACCAAAACCCCTACACTTAAGTTTCACAAAAAGAGATTAAGGGTCCTTGCCTACGACAAACTTCCTTATACTAACAGACACGAATTATTTGACTCACTAGGTTCAGGGTGGACTTCTTTAAATGTTTGAGTACTGAAACCCTATGATTACACGCCCCCGAGGGAAAACCGAGGTGCATCCTAACGACTCGATAAGGCCTAACGCCAGTAAACTAGAAATCCTAATGCATCAAGTTCAAGACAATTTTGGGAGCTTTCTTTTTACTTTGCCTCTCAACGGTTTTGCACATGCTAAACACACGCAAAACCCACAAAAACACTTTCTTTCGCAAACACATGAAGATTTTGAAAGAAATGTGAAAATTTTAAAGCACTAGGCAAGCAAAAGAAGACAAGTCAACCAAGGATCATGGCAAGTAGATATATCGATATTAAATGAAGCACACTAACATGACCCTATCAATACACACAAAAGAAAACAAAATCAAAGGAAAAAAACTCGACTATGTACACACGTAAAACACCCCCCACACCTACTTCATGCATTGTCCTCAATGAATGTGGGCATGATACTACATGGATTTATGCATGAAAAAAGGAAGATCTCACCAACATGAAGCACAACAGGAAGTTCATGGTTCTAGTGATGGACACAAACCCGAATTTCCTCAAAACCTGTGAGATACTGAAGAAGTGAGCTAAATACATGAAGAAATGCGGCTCAAGTACACAAGGGTTGGGGCCCACAACAATCAATGCTCGCTCTTGGAGTCTTTTATTACACACTTTTCTTTTCTTTTCTTTTGTTCTCTTTTATCGATTTGTTTACATGATATATACAGCAGCAATGATATTCTCATGATCATTTGGTCAAGTAGCATCCTCCTACTTTAGTGTGTGCTTCAAGGCCTCACTTCTAGTAGGAAGAATAGTCACTTAAAATATGGAGTGATTATAATAGAAGGTGTGGAGTATTCTGTTTGTAAAATATACCAAGTAGGAGGTGTGGAGTTATTTACTTGGTTTGTTGGAGCTCCGACCCGAATTGAATTGCTAAAATACTCCCCATGATGGTGTGGAGTATTCTGTTTTGCTCTTCGGTCCTTCTGTCTTACGTTCAGGTCCTTCTCCCTTGCATCTAAGTTCCCAGATCTCACAATTCAGCCCTTTTTCCCAGCTTTTGGGTCCTTTTATGCTTCCTCTCTTCAAACCTATTTATTCCTGAAAACTAAACATAAAACTCCTAACATAGCATTGTTTAGGTGAAAGATAATGGATATAAGATACAAATATAAGCATGAAATGATGTCAATCATTCGGCATCTGGTCCCTGTATCGCAAGAACGACTGTGTAACATGTATCGTCCTACTCATCCATTGTATGTAACATAAAGATTAGTGGACACTAACAATAAAAACAAAATATACATTACAAATAAAATTTAATTTAGATAAACTTACCACATTGCCACATGTCATATCCAGTGGTCTCTCGGGTCTCAGAGCGGTACCACGCACGATAACTGGATGTGAGCACCTACCAAACCACTCCAAATAATCTGCATCACAAGTGGAGGGGTCGCTGCTACGTCTAAAATCGCGCAGGTGAAGTCGGCCTCCTCTCGCAATCACAGACCGCACTGCATACTCTGGCATCGGGATGTCAACCAGGATCACCTTAACGAACCCTAACTGATGCAAGACGCGATCATGTAAATAAGGCTCCGTGATATCCCAATAACGAATTACGCCCATAAATGAAGTCCTCGGCACAACTGCAGCAGGCTCAGGACCATAGGGCAACCACTCCATCTAAACGTTTACACATTAATAATAATAAAATAAAAATAAACGTGAATGATATATAATTTTATACGTGCGATGAAGCCATCTGATCTAGCCGTCTACGAATGGAATGGAGTCGCCCCTCGCTCCTATCCTCAGTCCAGACAGCCCACATACGCGAACGAGGATGACCTGACTCAATGATATTCCGCTCCTGATGCGGGAGGAAAGGAGGAAAATACTCATATATCCAAGCCTGCAGTAGCGTAAGACAACCAACAACACTAAAACAATCAACACGACTCTCTATCCCCAATTAGCGATACAAAAATGCCAACGTCGCCGACCCCCATGAGTACTTACAAATGGTATCTGGGTCCCTAGCCTCCAATAGGTCGCGTGGTCTGACTCTGCAATCGCTCTTGTCGACAAACAAGACGCAGCCTAGCAGTAAGAAGAGGTAGGCAGTCATCTGCGTATCCTTAGTCCGTTGTGGTCGTCCCCGTCTGCAACAGTCTTCAACAACGTCGATGCCAACACGACCGCCACTCTAAAATGAGTTATCCCTCCCAAGACTATTGGCGCTGATCCTGAGAAACTCTGATACATAAATCTTCAGCTCAGGCGTCGATGCCTGAGCACTGACCATACGACCCTCAATAGGAATGTGCAGAATTTGGAAGACTTCATGCAACATGATTATCATCTTTCCGAAAGGCAAGTGGAAAGAGTTGGTGTCAGGTTGCCACCGCTCCTCAAACACAGAAATCAACGGCATGTCAAGGCAGGAGAACATGTTGTAAGGCAAGTGACACAATCCGCTATCAGTAATGATCACCGTCATATATCATCACTCATAACTGAACGCCAAGCCTGCAAAGTAGTACAGGCTTTGTGCCGATTATGACACTTCAGAACCTTCCGATCCTCGCCCTCCCAAATGCGTCTGGCGATGTGGCCTCCGAAACTCGAAATGATGTTGCCATCTAAAAGAACACCGAGCATCACACCAGTACGATCCAAGAATCGTCCTCAACCCTCTTCTTCTTCTGAGCTTGGGTGTCTGCAGTACATGAAGTCGAATCACCGGTCACAAACCATCCGCCTCTACCCTTCCGAATGACCCACTCAGCAGAAGAAGAACTACCATGTCGCCCCCGTCCTCCACCCTCGTTGAAGAATTACTTTCTAATAAATGACAATATATATATTTTGAAATTATTGTTGCAAAATCTTGGCATAGAATATGATGTTTTATATCTTTATATATTGCTATATTAAATGATGGATTAGTAACTTTTGTTTTAGTATGAAACTAACATTTTACATGATGTATAACAATTATAAATGCAAATGAGTATGTTATTTAATAAATATGCGTTAGTATGTTTATAAAAATTTTGTTTTGCAGGATACAAAAGTTGATCATATATATTTGGAAAGAAAAGTTATTAGACAATTTGAAATTCCAATAATAGTGATATTGTTTATTTGTGCACATTTCATATCTAATACATGTTTTGTAGGAAATTATTGTTGGATCGTGAGGGTCTCTAATTCTAATCATTTTAAGATAATTACTTACTTGTTTAAACAATCAAACAATGCACAAAGAAATTTAAACAAATACAAGCAAGTAAAGCAAACCACAATGATGACACCAGATTTTATAGAGGTTCCGCCTCCCGCCGACTTCCTCTCTTGCAAGCTCCGCTCGATCTCCCTAGAGCTCCGTTCACGTCTTCACTATCTGTTGGCTTTTTATCCTTAATTTATGTTTTGATGATTTAATCAACCTAATCTTAAGTGTAATCATGTAGAGTAGCACACATATTGCATTGCATATATATTACTATGTGCTAACATCTACAGGTGATCAAGACTTAAGAAAGAAAGGATTCAAGTCAAGACATGTAATCAAGCTCTATTGAAGACATCTAATTTGCATTTCTTTGAGTCTTAGGAACATTATGTCAATTGAGTGTACTTGAGATAAAACCTACTCAAACACACACTAGTTTCCTTATAGAAGTCACACACAAAATTTCATATAATTTGGACTTCAATAGATCACTCAAACTTAGACCGGAAAACACCAAACATTAACCTGAACTGTCTGCCCACATTCGGTCGACCGAAACAGATCGTTCGGTCGACCGAGTGATCATATATCATGTTAGTGTTTTACTGCCCAAGTTTGGTCGACCGTCAAAACCTTTTCGGTCGACCGAGTATCAACATATTTTCGACCGTTTGCTTTGTCGTAGATACCCAACGGTCGTATTTGTATTATTCCTAAATACCCCAAATACATTTAGTGTATCGGTCGACCGAGGACCTTGTTCGGTCGAATGAACTAAGACATCTCAAAAAACCAAAACTTCCTGTTGGTTTTCGGTCGACCGTGGACCTTGTTTCGGTCGACCGAATTTAATCATGTTTTCAACCCAGAAGAGCATGTTAGTTTTCGGTCGACCGAAGCTATCTCGGTGTTTGACCGATAACTTAAGTGTACCTAGAACATAGCCTTTGGCGGTCGACAGTTCCTTAATCAGTCGACCGAATTGATTTCATTTTTGCCAAACGGTCAACCGTTCTGCCTGTTTTGGTCGACAGAACTCATCCAGAATTGGGTCCTGCAAGATTCTATTTTGTGTATTTTACACCAACTCTTACCCAATTAACCCCAACGGCTATATTCTCTCTAGTGCTTATAAATAGATTTGTAAAACACTTTTTAACACAACTCTCCCTCTACTATTTGTCCCCTACATTAGAGAGAAATCTCCACACACTCAAAAGCTCAAAACCTTCCAAACTTACTAATCAATTCCATATTCTACTCAAGTGTGCTCAAGATTAGAGTGTTGTTCCACTCCATTGTTGTCAAAGAAGCAATGGTCATGGTGAAAGCCCAACACAAGAGTAGACTTTGGTGAGAGCCCGAAGTGATCCCTCTCGGATTGTGAGAGGATGAGCCAAGCTCGGCGAGGGTTGTTCGCGAGTTTGAAGATTGTAAAGGCGTTCTCTCCCGGCCCGGAACAGGGAGTGGTTAGTGAAGTCTTGAGTGGTGCTCGGTAATCCGAGTGGAGCTTGCAAGAGATGACTAGGACCCGGGTGGGGTGCCAAACCTCTGTAAAATCTCCCGTCTCCATTGTGGTTTGTATTTTCCATTCCTTTACTTGCAAGTTTAGTTTTAAATTTCGCTGCATATCTTTGATTGATTAAACAAGTAGGTAATTAGCTTAAAAGTGATTAGAATTAGAGACTCTCATGATCCTACACTATCAACCTCGTTCCGGGCCGAGATTAAGCCTTTTACTAAACAAGCTCCACGAACACCCTCGTGAGCTTGACTTTCTTCTCTCACAATCCGAGATGAACACTTCAGGCTTTCACTGAAGTCCTTTCTTCTTTACAACTGAGAAGTTGAGTGGAACACACTCTCTAACATGAGCACACTTAGCTTAGGATGTGGAATTTATGTTAAGATGTGGAAGTTTAAGCTTGGAGAGTAGGATTTGGGGAATGGGAGACTTGGGAGTTTCTCTTAGGTGTATATGACAATAAGAAGTCTAAGAGTTGTGTAATTGTGTCATGGGAACACCTATTTATAAGCTCTAAGTGAGTTGTAGCCGTTAGGACAAGTTTGGTAAAAGATTGTGGAAGATACACAAAATAGAAACTTCCAGGATGCATTTCTGCATAAGTTCGATCGACCGGATCGGTAAGTTCGGTCGACCATTGGGCAATTTTGGACTCGATTCGGTCGACCTATTAATGAACGGTCGACCGCCAAAGGCTATGACTCAGGTACACAAGTGATCGGTCGAACACCGAGATAGGTTCGGTCGACCGATTCCTAACAGGCTCTATGAGGTTGACAAACAAGATCAAATTCGGTCGACCGAAACATGGTTCACGGTCGACCGAAAACCGACAGGCACTTTGGGTTTGTCCAGATGTCTTAGTTCGCTTGACCTAACAAGGTCCTCGGTCGACCGAAACACTAAATGTATTTTGGGTATTTAGAAATAATACGAATACGACCGTTGGGGTATAAACGACAAAACAAACAGTCGGATAAATAAGTTTACACAGTCGATCGAAATTGGACAAAAAAATGCCAACTGGATAATTGATCACTCGGTTGACCGAACGGTTTGTTTCGGTCGACCGAATGTGGGCAGATAGTTCAGGTTAAGTGTTTTCCGGTCTACGTTTGGGTGATCTATTGAGGTCCAAATTATATGAAATTTTGTGTGTGACTTCTATAGGGAACCTAGTGTGTGTTTGAGTTGATTTTAGGTGAAGTATGCTCAATTACACATATTTCCTAAGACTCAAAATAAATCACGATTACATGTATTCAAATAAGCTTTATTACATGTCTTCACTTGATTTCCTTTCTTCCTTGAGTCTTGATCACCTGTAGAGGTTAGCACATAACAATATATATACAATGCAATATGTGTGCTACTCTACATGATTATAATTAAGATTAGGTTGATTAAATTATCAAAACATAGATTAAAGACAACAATCTCCCTTTTTTATGATGGCAACCTATATCTTAATACTTGAAATTTTTAGATGTAAACTATGCATAAAAATGCTCCCCCTATGGATGTGCATAGTTTTTGATCAATTTTATAATCAAATTTCAAGTTAACCACTTAATTGTCTCTCCCCCTTTGACATTCATCAAAAATTATAAGATTTAAGCATAGAATTGTGGATGTCTTGTAATGAAGTTTCTCCCCCTAAATTTTGCAGTTCATTACACTAAGAAAATGATATTCATTAAGCTTCCCCTATCAATATGAATATGATTTTTCGATTAAGTTCAATTCTATTTCTCCCCTATTAACATCAAGCAATTATTATAATTAAGCATGTGATGTATTAAACCCCTTTGACATCCATTTAAAAATTTGATACTATAGCGATGGATGTGATTCAAATTTAAAGATTTGCAATGAATGATATATGTGATATGTCAATGAAGCATATACAATCTAGACTATAACCAAATGATTGAAAAAATTTGAAGGATAAGAAATTATACCCACTTGGAGCTTTGAATATGGTTCCAATCTCCATATGGTGATGCAACCGGCATTGAATTTGACTCTCAAGCCTGCCCGGTCACCACCGATCTCCTCCTCAAGCACCTACAAGTGTATATTTAGGTACCCAAACAACTTTGGGTCCTTGAATGTTAGCTTAGGGAACTCAAACCATTTTGGTTTTGGGAGCCCACACACTTGAAGAACTATGATTAATGAACACGCTTGTCATTTAGTGTAGTATGAGATACATGGTTTTTCAATTTTGCATTGTATCCTAAACCATGTTTATCTGGTGATTGTCTTTGACTACCTAAAAGCATGTCAAGCATTTTGGTTCCATTTGTAAATTTTTCTAAATCTTTTCTTAATTGCACATTGCAAGCTTGAAGATTTAGTTGTTCACTATCAATGGATGTTGCTTTTAAACTTTCAAGAATTGATGCATTTGTTTCAAGTTTAGCAAGCACCTCATTTTTCTCATGCATGATTGATTCAATTTGCATTTGGAGATCCTTGATTAGCTTTCTAGCATTTTTATTTTTGTCACAAATAATCTCATATTGTTTAACTAAGTCATTGAATGCATTTTGAATCTCATCATGTGTATATGTTTCATGATTTGTACTAGAATTTGAGCTATCACTATAATAAGACTTAGTTGAGCATGATCTAATAGAACAAGAGTTAGAGGATACCTCACTTCCTTCGTCTTGAATTGCCATGTAGCACATATGTGCATATTCCGTTGTAGATGAAGGTGTGGTTGATTGGGATGAAGATGATGATGTATCGTCCCAAGTAGCCTTGTGAGCTTCCAACCTCTTCTCTTTTCTGTTACTCCTCTCATTTTCTCTCCTTCTCTCCCTTCTCTCATTTTTCTTCTCCTTCTCTTTTCTCTCATTTTCACTCTCCTTCTTCACCTTCTTGTTTTCTCTCATTTCACTTCTTCTACCTCTTCTTTCATTCTTTTCTTCCTTATCCTTCTTGAGATATTTGAAGAAGTATTTGGCTAGGACTTCAATGTCCTCATCTTCTACACTACTCCTTGGTTGCTCAATATTTGCATGTAATCCTAAGGTAGGTTTATTCTTGGAGGCTTCCTTCTCCTTCCGATGGTTAATTTGGAGCTCATAAGCCATGAGATTTCCAATTAGCTCCTCCATCTTAAGTTCGGAAAGGTTGTGTGCTTCTTCAATCACGACCACCTTATCTTCCCAATTGTTGCTTAGCGACCGAAGGAATTTCCTTGTCATCTCTCCTTCATTGAGTTTTCTTCCAAGAACCAAAAGAGTGTTAGTAATATCGGTGAAGCAAGTGTTCATTTCGCTTATGTTTTCACCGATTTGCATGGAAACAAATCTCATATTTATGCATGAGGAGACTAATGTGGGTTTCCTTAGTTTTGTTATCACCCTTACGATGCATTTGCAATCTATGCCAAATTTCAATTGCACTTTCACAACCCTTAATTCTATTGTATTCATCCTCATTAAGACCACAATAAAGAATGTTCATGATTTTTGAGTTCATCTCAATTTTCTTTCATTTTGGGCCTAGAAAGTAAATCTAATTCATCTTCATTTGGGGGTGTATAGGGATTTTGAAGAAACATCCAATACTTAAGGTCATTTAAAATTAAGAAAATTTTCATCCTAATCTTCCAATAATCATAATTAGACCCATTAAGCAAAGGAGGTCTAGTGGTGCAAAATCCCTCTACATGATTAGATGTTGAAGTCATGCTAAAAATACGATTAAGTATGCGATTTAGCTCACAAGGCTCTGATACCAAATGTTGGATCGTGAGGGTCTCTAATTCTAATCATTTTTAAGTTAATTACTTTCTTGTTTAAATAATCAAACAATGCACGGCGGAATTTAAACAAATACAAGCAAGTAAAGCAAACCATAATGATGACACCGGATTTTATAGAGGTTCGACCTCCCTCCTACTTCCTCTCTTGCAAGCTCCGCTCGATCTCCCTCGAGCTCCGCTCACGTCTTCACTATCAACCACGTTTCGGCCCGAGATTAAGACTTTTACAAAAAAAGGCTCCACGAACACCCTCGTGAGCTTGATTTTCTTCTCTCACAATCCGAGAGAAACACTTCGGGCTTTCACCGAAGTCCATGCTTCTTTACAACTGAGAAGTTGAGTGGAACACACTCTCTAACTTGAGCACACTTAGCTTAGGATGTGGAATTGACGCTAAGATGTGGAAGTTTTAGCTTGGAGAGTAGGATTTGGGGAATGGGAGACTTGGGAGTTTCTCTTAGGTGTATATGACAATAAGAAGTCTAAGAGTTGTGTAATTGTGTCATGGGAACACCTATTTATAAGATCTAAGTGAGTTGTAGCCGTTAGGACAAGTTTGGTAAAAGATTGTGGAAGATACACAAAATAGAAACTTCCAGGATGCATTTCTGCATAAGTTCGGTCGACCGGATCGGTAAGTTCGGTCGACAATTGGGCAATTTTGGACTCGATTCGGTCGACCTATTAATGAACGGTCGACCGCCAAAGGCTATGACTCAGGTACACAAGTGATCGGTCGAACACCGAGATAGGTTCGGTCGACCGATTCCTAACAGGATCTACGGGGTTGACAAATGATTGGCATCATTTCATGCTTATATTTGTATCTTATATCCATTATCTTTCACCTAAACAATGCTACGTGATGAGTTTTATGTTTGAATTTCATAAATAAATAGGTTTGAAGAGATGAAGCATAAAAGGACCCAAAAGCAGGGAAAAATGACTAAATTGTGAGACCTGGGGACTAAGATGCAAGGGAGAAGGACCTGAACGTAAGACCGAAGGACCAAAGAGCAAAACACAAAACTTCACACCATATTGGGGAGTATTTTGGCAATTAGATTTGGGTCGGAGCTCCAATAAACAAAGTAGATGCATCAAAGACCGACAAAGAAATCCAGAAAAGCCCAGAATAAATTCCAGCCGGATCCAGACTTTATGGACCGCTAATTGGCGGTCTGGATCCGCTCAAACTTTTCTAGCACATGTATTAGAGGATGTTTATTCTATTTCTGGAATTTGTTTAGTCCCACATCGGGGGATTGTCCCGGATTGCCTTTTTCTTTGGCTATAAATAGAACTCTTCACCTTCTATTGTAATCACTTCACATTTTGAGTGGTTATTCTTCCTACTGAAGTGAGGCCTTGAAGCACACACTAAAGTAGGAGGATGCTACTTGAATTGTGAGTCATTTTTAATAAAAGTTTCTTTGTTATGTTATTTGTTTCATGTTGCTTGTTTTACTTAGTTTAATTTCATTTCATTAGTTTTAGTAGCTTAGTTAATATGATTTCCTTGCTTAGTTTAATAATTAGTCTAATGTGTAGTGAGTAGTTCCATCCCCTTTATGGGGTGGAGTTGATGTTCATACATGCATTAGAGAATGGAATGAATGCTTTATTTACAATGTGTTGATAAAACATGAATGTATGCTTGCTTGTTTAGGATAGAATTTATAACTTGATGAGTTTTGACAAAATGATTAGACACCTCTCATGCCTGTTTAGGTTCTGAAATAAACAACTTGTATATGTAAATATTAATCAACTAGGTTGGTGAATGGATTGATAGGTTTTGCCATAACATTTAGACACCTCCTATGCATGATAACACCACCTTCATTTGTGCTTAAAGAATGTGTTCAACACCCACCTCTTTGCATGTGTGCACTCACTCCACCCCTTAGGGGTTTTCCATTTCTGAATTCCAGCACTCTTATTTCCTTCCCAGTTAAGTTATAGTTAACCGTTTGTTGTTATTTCGTAGTGTAGTGTAGTGTAGATTAGGATAATCAAACTCTCTTCCCTATTTTTGCCACTTGATTTCGTGCAAACGAGAGGCTGCTCACCTCCCTGAGGACGACCCATATTTTCCACCGCTTCAACGCGGTCGTGCATTGGCAGTTTAATATAAAACGTTCAACAACAAACAAGATCAAATTCGGTCGACCGAAATAAGGTTCACGGTCGACCGAAAACCGATAGGCACTTTGGGTTCGCTGAGATGTCTTAGTTCGGTCGACCGAACAAGGTCCTCGACCGACTGATAAACTAAATGTATTTGGGGTATTTAGAAATAATACGAATACGACCGTTGGGGTATAAACGACAAAACAAACAGTCAGATAAATACGTTTACACGGTTGACCGAAAAGGTTTGGACGGTCGACCGAAACTTGACAGAAAAACACCAACTGGATAATTGATCACTCAGTCGACCAAACGGTCTTTTTCGGTCGACCGAATGTGGGCAGACAGTTCAGGTTAAGTGTTTAGTGTTTTCCGGTCTACGTTTGGGTGATCTATTGAAGTCCAAATTATATGAAATTTTGTGTGACTTCTATAGGGGACCTAGTATGTGTTTGAGTTGATTTTAGCTCAAATATGCTCAATTACACATAGTTCCTAAGACTCAAAATAAATCAAGATTACATGTCTTCAGATAAGCTTTATTACATGTCTTGACTTGATTTCCTTTCTTCAATGAGTCTTGATCACCTGTAGAGGTTAGCACATAGCAATATATATGCAATGCAATATGTGTGCTACTCTACATGATTACAATTAAGATTAGGTTGATTAAATCATCAAAATATAGATTAAAGCGAAAAAAACAACAATTATAAGCGCTTCTATTTATTACTTTTAGTTTGTATGATCTTGTGTATGAGATTAATCATGTTGATTAGCGTTGACGAAACTTGAATATGTGATCCTTAATATAAGCGGCAAGAATTACCTGTCATTGGTGTTGGATGTTAAATTCCAATTTGACATTCTTGGAACAAAAAGAAAAGAGAAAGAAGGATCAAGCCAATATGAAATGAAGATTCTGATTTTCCTTTGTGATCATATTGAAGGGAATGTGTTCTAAAAATTTTACTTTTATATGTCAATTATTATAAATTGGATGTGCAAACATTTTGTTCCTTGATTAATGTATTCGTCTTTTAGAAGTGTTGACGAAGATGCTTTTGGTCATTAACTTCTCTAAAAGATAATGATTTACATAAATCAAAAGTTATTCACAATCATGGTAATTGACATGGAACATTAATTACCGAGAAAAGATTGTCATGTTGGTCATTGATTATTTTAGCTCTACAAATATTTCATAATACGAGTATATAAAAGAGGAAAATAATTACTTTTTGGAGAATCGGCAGACGATTCAACGGGCAACGCAACTCCGGATCTTCATAAAGGTTTTGGAGAACCTTTGGGTATGATCATCTTCTATTTAGCTCAATATATATGTAGATTACATGATATTAGAAAAAAATATAAAATAATGTACATGAATTCGTCAAAAATATAGAAATCAATATTGTATGCATGTATAAATTTTTTAAAATATATACATACATAACGGCACAAAATCCAACACCCACGTCACCATGGCTTGTCGTGGCGGACTTTAACGTGGTGCACGGTCCCCACGAAAAGATTGAGGTGCGCTGATCAACGCACACGTGGTAAAGGATTTTAATGAGCTCATTGATGATGTTGAGTTAATTAACCTCCCGACCTCTGAAAATCATGCAACGTGGACAAACCCATCTCAAAGGAAAACCAAGATACAATGTAAGCTTAACAACATGATGGGCAATGGGTAATGAATTCGAGTGTTTAACGGCTCCCATTGTGTGGTGGATGATAGAGAACATTGAAGGGAATGTGTTCTAAAAGTTTTACTTTTAAATGTCAATTATTATGAATTGAATGAGAAATTATTTTGTTCCTTGTTTATGTTATTCGTCTTTTAGAAGTGTTAAGGAAGAGGCTCTTGGTCCTTAACCGTAGAGCTCTAAAAGATATTAGTTTACAAAAAACAAAAGATATTCGCAATCATGGTAATTAACATGGGACATTAATTACCGAGTTAAGATTGTCGTGTTGGTCATAGATCATTGTAGCTCTACAAGTGAGTGACAACACGGGTACACAAAAGAGGAAGATATTACTTTTGTACACTGAATAGACCTAATAAGTAAAATATTATAGAAATGTGTTTCCGTGTCATTAATATTTTACTGTGTCCTTGGTCCTTTGATATGAGACTTATATCCGATCACTTAAGAAATGCTTGATTAGACTAATGTTTTAAGCTATCGATAAGTGTAGTGTAAAGGCATTGGTTGGTCAATTATGACTTTCGTTGGAAAAGATAGTTAGTCAAAAGATTATCATTGCCCCTCTTAATTGAGTGATGATATTAGTGGCCCCCTTGATAAAGCAAAGTTATAATGTGCACAATGTGATTTGAGTTAAGTCACATATTTATAACTAGCTTAAAGATATCAAGAAATGAATACTAATACAAAGATGACACAATACTACTTTGTGTGTATTCTTAATATCATGAGGCAAGGGACAGACGCAAGTGGTGCAGTTCATCACTAAATCGATCGGGTTTTGATTCAAGTGGAATTAAGACATCTAACTAATTGGGAGCTATAATGTGTAGCTAGATACCGCTTATAGCTTGTGACCGGTTAACAGTACTGTGCACAAAAGGTCGACCGGTTAACAGTAAACGGTCGACCGAACGTGCACGGTCGACCGGACACGTCTCGACCAATAATAGGGAATTTTCGTCTGTTCGGAACGGTCGACCGAATCTATCGGTCGGTCGACCGAACATTGCGATGAAATATTTTATTGTTGCGAGCGGTCGACCGAATGTTGAACGGTCGACCGAAACTTGGTTCGAGCGGTCGACCGAAACTTGGTTCGAGCGGTCCTCAAAACGGTCGACCGGTCCAGACGGTCTTATGCTAGCATCCATGGGTGACTCGCTTCAAGCGAAATACTTGGATTCAAAACCCAAGAAGACCATGGAGGCTTTATCAAAAATGTTCATGGATAGTGCCCAAAAGGAGCGCTATAAGACCACCATCGCACTCACAAGGTGCCATATGGCGGAGGGAACATCGGTATCTATGCATTTTCTCACGATGCAAGGATACCTTGAGAAGTTGGCAAAGCTCTCTTCACCTTTTAGCAACGTGCGCTTCTTTCCTTGGCAGGGCGGGTGGAGCTGGTCCAAAGTATTCTCACCTCCTTTAGCATGTACTGGGGCTCGTCCTTCTTACTACCATGTTCGGTGTTGAAGGATATAGAGGCCCTCATATGCCACTTTATTTGGGGGACTCAAAGAAGGCCTTGGTAACAGTATTGTGGAAGGTATGCTGCCTCCCAAAGCAGGAAGGCGGACTTCGTTTGCGGTGCCTCACAGATTGGAATGATGTCGGGATGCTCTGTCTGTTCTGGCTACGCTTTGGGCATACTGACTCCCTCTGGCTTCGGTGGATGAGGACGAACTATCTCCGAAGTAAGACCATTTGGATGGCCAAACCGCCAACAAAGTGCTCTAGGGCATGGAGGGGTGTGCTTCGCATCCGAGAGCTTGTCACTGAGCACTTCCGCCTCGTTGTTGGGACTGGGGAGCACATCCAATTTTTTGAGGACCTATATGCAATTCAGGAAGGACTCAGATGAAACACGGAGGGACATGAACGTAAGGAAAACATTTTTGACACAATTCTTTTTTAATCAAGTTTTAGTTTTTTGTTCTTTATGCTCTTGTCTTTCATTTGATGCAATTTTTATTCCATTGCTTTGGCTAGATGTAGTTTTCCTTAGTTGTTCATGTGTTGTTTTTATTTTGTTGTATTCTTTGTTTACATGTTGATTAGTGAGTAATCCATATCCAATGGGGGGTGGAGAATGATGTGAAGTGTGAATGTTGTGAGATTAGTATGTCTTTTAACCTTAATCTTGGAACTTCACATGATTTCCATAACCATTTTGTTGGTTTCCTCACTCTTGCCTTTGATGTGTTAATGATCTCAATTGATGCTTAGCACATGCTTTGGCTAGTGTGCCCACTTTATGGGGAATGATGAGGTGGTGATAAGGTTAGAGTGAGTAAGGAGATAAGGATGGCATGTGGGGGCATGTGCTCTTGTTGGCATCATCTTAATTAATGTCTTGTATGTTTTAATGATAATGTTAGATCTTAATTCATGTGAACACATAGTTCGATTTTGATCATTATGGATTCCATGTTATGCATGACATGATCACTAAACTGTGTCCACACACAACTTACACGTCTACACTTTCACATTCATTCTCCTCCTCCTACGGGACTCGTGTTTGATCAGTCGTTTTTTTTATTTACGTAGCATTAATCACGTAGTTTAGATACCCTCAATCTCCATTTTTCTTACCCCACTAGAGTATGGTGGGAATATCGACACACACAAGTTCTCGTGGTACGACCCATACTTGTCATGTCTTCACCGATATCGTGCACTTTCGGTATTGAACTTTAATTCCCCAACGCAGTCCCAAATTGCCGACTGTGCAACCAGGCCAACGAGGAAATCGATCATTTTCTTGAGACATGCTGGTTCCCGAGACAAGTATAGGGGACTATCCGGAACCATTTCTAGATCACCGGTACCCCAAAGCAAGTGTTCGCAGAAGAAGTGTCTCACCTAGTTTGTAGGATCAAACGGCAGGATGAACTCCAACAGAAACTAGTTTTCCTTGCCATTGGGGTGGTGGTCTACGAGATAGTGATGGAGCGAGATTGCCAAATGTTTGAAGGCTAGGCTGAAAATGCCAGCCAAGTGGTGGCACAGATAGCCGATGTCACGAGGATTAAGGGAAATGTCTTTGGCGGTGACAGCGATGCAAGAGACGCGTTCATGAGGACTTGGGCCTAGTTGGCCTTATTGCGTGCCCCACTTCCATGCAGTTGATGCACTAATGGACTAGGTACTAGTAAATACCTCATTGTGGGCCATAGAAGTTCAATCAGGAGGCAATTTAGGATTGACCGTTGCAGCTAGTACTCAGATCACATTATCCCGATTGTGACCAGCCTTTCTCGGCGAGCTCATTTTTGTAGCTTAGTTTCAGTTTTCTAGCATAGACCTTAGTTTACCTGTAGCGTAGATCATAGTTTTCTTTCATTTCCCTATGTGTAGTATACGCCTGCTTAGGTTGTAAATCTCTTTTATAAAGAAATGAAATACTGGAGGCTCGTCCTCCCTTTTACTTGCAATATTTTTTTGACCTCATGGCTCGCTCGTGGAACACACTAACTATGTTGGGAAACCCCTGTTGAGAATTAAATTTATACCGCAAGTGCACGACGTCAATGAAGACGTGGCAAATACGGGTCGAACACAAGGAGGGAGAGATTTGTTATTAATGTGATTTCGATTGGGGGAAAGAAGGAGAGGAGAAATAAGTTGGTTTTGAGATTTTTGTGTTTTAATTATTTAAAGCAAGAAACAAGAACAAATAAAACTAAAACAAGAACAAAGAGATGAATTCCGTCGGGTGTAGGTTTAGATTTAAGGTTTAGATTAGAGAATTCAGAAACTTATAATAAATCATATTAGTTATAAAGCATTACATGATAAATGATTTAACATAAACTCAAGTAATCAAAACATACTAACACGAAATTAAAATAATAACATTCATTCATCTTCTCTTCACCCTAATCCGTCACCTCCACCCTTTGGAAGGAGTTAGAAACTCATAGAGGGAGGAAGAAGGGGTCCTTGAGACATTACAAAAGAAAACTAAAAGTAAGAAATAAAAGACAGAATTTTATTAATGAAAAGAAGAATACAAAACTAAGATTAAGAATAAAAACTAACACCAAAGACTAAGGACCCTTCTAACATCGTTCTCGGGTCTATTTATAGTTGTTACAAGAGACCTAAGTATAGAATTGGAGAGTACACGTGTCCAGACACGACTGGACAAAATTGGAGCACACGGATCAACTAGGGGGCGGCGGAATCGCCGCAGGGTATGTGTGATATGCGGCGGAATCGCCGCACATCATGCTCTGATTTGGTCCAGATTTTGGTTGAATGTTTATGGTATGATTTGATCCTCCTTTACGCGTCTGGATTGATTCTTTCCATTCTTTTGAGCTCCGGATTAATTCTTTTATATATTTGAAGATCCATATTGATTTTTCTTTAGATTTTCTTCAAGATAATAAAAGCTACTCGTGATTTGCAATTAGGTCCTTGACTTTTTGCAGTTAAGTCCCCGGCTACTTTTGTGCTTATGTCCTTGTTCTTTTTGCAATTAGGACTTGAATGCTTTTATGCTTGGATACATTTCCATTCGTAATCCGATAATCTTGAACTTGGTCTTTATGATAGAAATGAGTCTTTTGCACGCGTTTATGCTCGGGATGTGGGTAAATTGCATTCAGGTCCCTGTATTCTGTAAATAAGACTAAACACATACCTTAGTAGCATTTATTGATGTAAAAGTAATCTAAATGAAAGACATATGATGCAATGTATGCAATGCATCAAATACCCCCACACCTAGATTTTGCTAGTCCCTAGCAAAACAGAATATAAGAAAAATGAAAACAGGGAAATCCTAACTCACTTTCGTAGGAATCACGGTTGCACTTAGCATGTGCAACAAGCCTTTAAACCTCCAAGTTTCCTAGGAGGAGGAGTGTTGTCTCCTGAGGGTTTTCAGCGGATATACCCACAAAATCCTAAATCAACGTTTCATTAATAGTTCTCAATGTCCCTACCTCAACCATATACATCTCACTGAGAATTCTTGCATGCTCATTATATAAATCTAACTCATTAAAAATATGACTTGGTCTTTGTTCCTCCAACATTCACACCACTAACCCTTCTACACATGTTTATCACTTGAATTATTTTGCACGCCTCCTTTGGTGGTGAAGTATCATTCGGATCAACCATGGCATGGATCATTCTTTTAGCTTTGGGCCTTGAGTATTATTATTTTTTTTCTTTTCTTTTCTTCCGTGATTCAACACATTTGCTTTTTGACACTTTTACCCTTTTGCATTCGTGTAGCGAGTTTAGTCGATAATCCCGAGCTGGTAGACTCAAGTTACCGGGTTTCAAGATACCCCTACGGACCAGTGACTCAAAGGCTTGGGCTTTTGTAATCATTTCGCAAAATGTGTTTTCTTCACTTTATTCCTTTATTTTTATTTTTATTTTCCTCAAGGCTTAATTGCTATTAGAAGTCCACACTTCCCGGTATATTTTCCTCAACCTCTGCTTTTTATCAACCACTTCAAAGATTTGATTCATCCAATTTAAGTGCATACATGTCTTAAAGGGCAATGGGTTATTTCTTTGGAACTTAGATTTATGTCACAATTTCTACAAGTAGAACTATATAATAAGGAACAAAAACTCAATGCAATTTGTACACGGGTTTTAGCAGTTCAATCTTAAGCTATGTCATGAAACATTAATTTTTTATTTTTTTATTTTTTTTAAAATAAAAGACAGAATATATAGATAAATATATACATAAACACCCCCCCACACCTAAATCATGCATTGTCCTCAATGTATGCAAATATAAAGCAAATGCACTTATTACCTTGGTGAATTGCGGTGGAAGGATGGAATTTGCTCAAAGTCAACCATAGTCAGAACTGGATTGAATGACACCATATTGGTGCATGTATCCAGTTGAATTGTTCCCCATGTTGCAATGAGCGTCCTGAGTTACAGGTTCCACACCCCTCACATAAATTGGTTCTCTTATTTGCTCGAGTGACGGTGGGTGTGTAGATGAATTCCTCCCCTTTTTCTTACTTCCTTTTTGATTTTGTGACGATTCAGAAATATTATAGATACGTGATTTCATCACAACATCACTTTGATTGCATGTTATTTCTGGCTCACTATCAATATGAAAGATATTAAATTCAGCTTTTAAGTTCCCAAAAGATAATTGCATGAGCCCATTTCGACAGTTTATCAATGCTTCGGAAGTGGCTAAAAAGGGTCTGCCTAGAATTACAGGGATTTGTCGATTAGGATTTACAACAGGTGCGGTATCTAGTACGACAAAATCCACTGGGTAAATGAAGTCACCAACCTTGATCAAAACATCCTCTACTATACCTCTTGGTTTCTTAATAGAACAATCAGCAAATTGAAGGGTTGTCTTAGAGGATTTTAGTGGACCAAGGTTCATTTGCTCATAGACAGAGTATGGGAGTAGGTTAACACTAGCACCAAGGTCTAGAAGGGCTTTGTTGATAAAAGTATCTCCTATTGAACATGAAATTGTGGGACATCCAGGATCCTTATATTTTATAGGAGATGTGTTGGACAAAATGGAACTTATGTTTGCAGTTAAGAATGCCTTCTTTGGTACGTTTGTTTTTCTCTTTTTAGTGCACAAATCTTTTAAGAATTTAGCATAAGCAGGTATTTGTTGAATCATGTCTAAGAGTGGAATGTTCACCTTAACTTGCTTAAATACTTCTAAGATTTTCTCTATTTGTGCACTTGAGTTCTTTTTGAGTCTATCGGGAAATGGGGCTTTAGGGACATAGACTCGCTCAGGTTCAGGTTGAGCTACGGGTTCAGATTGAGTAGGTGGGGTGGGCGTTTCAGATTGGACGTCGGGTTCAATGGTCAGGTCATATGTGGGTGCTTGATGGCTAGATTGATTGGACACTCTAGGATTTACCACATTGTTATCAACTTGTCTTCCGGACCGTAATGATACTACTGCATTTATTTGTTGGAACGGTCCTTCCTCATTAACCATTTGAACCGGTCTAGGGTTGTTATTTCCTGAAGGTGCTTGATAGGATTGATATGAATTATTATTAGATCTAGGGTTCACCTCAGGTTGACTTGGAAACCGACCCTTTTCTCTTTCACCTACTATTTGTGCTAGTTGGCTGACTTGTGTCTCTAGCCTTTGGAAGGTCTGGTTGGTTGTTTGTATAAAAGTTTTCATCAAATTTTCCAAGCTTGTCAACCTAACCTCATGATCGTTATTGTTACTAAACCCAGATGATGTATTATTTTGGTTATACGGGTTCGGTTGTTGTCTAGGAGGTTGACCCTGTTGGTTTGATGAGAAATTGGAATTATTACGTCAACCCGAGTTATAGGTTGATGCGTATGGGTCATTTCTAGCATGGTTATACATGGCATTAACTTGGTCCCATTCCGCACAATCCTCCTTTACATGACCAGTCTGACCACATCTAGAGCACGGGATAGTCGAGGCTTGATTCACTCAGTTTTGGGTTTGTAGCTCTAAACTTTCCATTCTGCGCATAAGGGTAGCTAGTTTTGCTTCAGCCGCTATGTTGGCATCTACAGCTAAGACACCTGGTTTGGGTTGACTTGCTATTCTAGATCCAATACTCGGGTTAAGCGGTGTTCTAGCATTGTCCCATTGCATACTGTTTTCAGCTAAATCCTCAAGGAAAGTCCAGGCATCATTTTCATTTTTTACATAAAGTTCCCTTGGCTTACGGATTCTACCATAACTCTAGATGTGGGTGTCAATCCCTCATAAATAATTTGGCATAATTGCCATTTTGGAATTCCATGATGAGGGCATTGGGTCAGTACACTCTTAAATCTTTCTAGATAGGAATAGAACGGCTCGCTCTCAGACTGAACGAATGCAACAATTTCATTCCTAATCCTCATAGTCTTGTGGTTGGGGAAATATTTTTTCAGGAATACTTGAACAAACTCAGCCCAACTCCTAATAGATCTTTCGGCTAGACTATATAGCCATTTCTTAGCGTCGTCCTTCAGTGCTAGAGGCACAAATTTCAGACGCACTGCCTCCTCAGGGATATGCTGGTATTGCATAAGAGAGCAGATTTCCTCAAATTCTCTAAGGAAGAGATATGGGTCTTCCCTAGAGGTGAACTTAGGCAACATACTCATGTATTGTGCCTTAAGTTCGAAGTCGCGACCCGGTATGGTGGGCATAACGATGCACGATGGCTGAGCAGCCATTGCTGGATAGCATCGATCCCTCAGAGTTATAGGTTGTGCAACAGGCGGGTCCACTACGTTCTCACCCATTGGATCTGGGTGAGGTGGTGCAACAGGTGGATTGGGGCTAAGTTCCAGACTGGAATCTAGATGAACTCGTGAGAGTCGATTACTCAAGTCCCGAATCCAAATCTGAGTGCACCGGGTTGAATCAATTTTTGAATTCAAATTCCAAATTTAAATTCCAAATTTAATTTCAAGAATTAATTACAATTTTTTTTTTTTAATTTTCGTTTTTTTATGTTTTTTTTTTCAAAAGGGAAACAAACAATAGAATGGGAAAAGATGAGAAAGGAATCCTAATCTAGAGAATTTAGGTGAGAAGAGAAAGAAGACTCAGATGAGAAGGGAAACCTAACTCTAAAGATATAACGGGGGTTGGTCAGAAATTTCCTAAGAAAGCACGGTTCAAACAATCCTAGACCTAGTGTCGCTTAGATCTAGACGACTCCTAACTGGTTGAGTCGAATTGATTCACTTGATTCACCTCCCTCACTAATCAAACCAACTTGGCCAGGCGTGTATAGCTAGTGGGGGCGCTTCCGACAGAGTCGGTGCCAATTAGACAACCATTTCGCTTGGAAGACTTACGTCAACACAAAAACACTTTCTAGACACCAAATTAAATTCAATCGGCTTCAGGTCATAGCAAGTCAAACCAATTCTTCTCCTTAAATGAGTCTGAGTCCTTAGGGGCCAATGTCTAATTGATTATAAATTTAAGGCTTAGGTGACACTTTAGGATTGTGATTTGTGGGCCACGGAAGGGTGATGAAATCCCCACCGTATCTTTGCCTATGGAGTTGCCCTTAAGATAGTTTAACTTAGATCTAGCAAAGATAGTCAAACAATGGTCTTTAATTGGGGGCAATTGCAAGGTTGTATGCAAACTAAATTTTATGCTTAAATGCAATCGTTAAAACACGATACGTACCTTGCCTCCAGCACTCTTCAACAAGAATTAATTTGCAAGAATTTAGCAAGAATAATGCATACAAAACACTAGATGATGCATGCACTAAGGCCTTCTAATTTTGCCAATTTTAGGTCAGAGTTGAATTATTGCAAATTATGGAATTTTTGCCCTACCACATGCAGTTCTATGAAAAGGAAATTTTCCGAAACTAGAAATTACGAGGAAAAAGGCAACAAAGGTTACCTACGCAATGCTCAGTCGGGTTCGCCGCCCGCTCTCGAAATTTCAGTAGCTCCACGCGTCCAGCCAGAGATGGTGCTAACCCCAGAAAAATTTGAAGCCCAGATGCTTCACTTGTGCGGCGATTCCGCCGCAGGTTCCTCTTGATGTGCGGCGATTCCGCCGCCCTTGTTGCTCAGACTGCGCTCAGATTTCGCCGCGCGCTCTGTTGTCTCCTGAAACACAAATCCAAATAGTTAGATCGCTCACAAGATAAACAGAATAAAATCGAAATCAACAAAAAACAAAATCTGCGTCGCCTCCCCAGCAATCGGCGCCAAAAACTTGTTGAGAATTAAATTTATACCGCAAGTGCACGGCGTCAATGAAGACGTGGCAAATACGGTTCGAACACAAGGAGGGAGAGATTTGTTATTAATGTGATTTCGATTAGGGGAAAGAAGGAGAGGAGAAATAAGTTGGTTTTGAGATTTTTGGGTTTTAATTATTTAAAGCAAGAAACAAGAACAAATAAAACTAAAACAAGAACAAAGAGATGAATTCCGTCGGGTGGAGGTTTAGATTTAAGGTTTAGATTAGAGAATTCAGAAACTTATAATAAATCATATTAGTTATAAAGCATTACATGATAAATGATTTAACATAAACTCAAGTAATCAAAACATACTAACACGAAATTAAAATAATAACATTCATTCATCTTCTCTTCACCCTAATCCGTCACCTCCACCCTTTGGAAGGAGTTAGAAACTCATAGAGGGAGGAAGAAGGGGTCCTTGAGACATTACAAAAGAAAACTAAAAGTAAGAAATAAAAGACAGAATTTTATTAATGAAAAGAAGAATACAAAACTAAGATTAAGAATAAAAACTAACACCAAAGACTAAGGACCCTTCTAACATCGTTCTCGGGTCTATTTATAGTTGTTACAAGAGACCTAAGTATAGAATTGGAGAGTACACGTGTCCAGACACGACTGGACAAAATTGGAGCACACGGATCAACTAGGGGGCGGCGGAATCGCCGCAGGGTATGTGTGATATGCGGCGGAATCGCCGCACATCATGCTCTGATTTGGTCCAGATTTTGGTTGAATGTTTATGGTATGATTTGATCCTCCTTTACGCGTCTGGATTGATTCTTTCCATTCTTTTGAGCTCCGGATTAATTCTTTTATATATTTGAAGATCCATATTGATTTTTCTTTAGATTTTCTTCAAGATAATAAAAGCTACTCGTGATTTGCAATTAGGTCCTTGACTTTTTGCAGTTAAGTCCCCGGCTACTTTTGTGCTTATGTCCTTGTTCTTTTTGCAATTAGGACTTGAATGCTTTTATGCTTGGATACATTTCCATTCGTAATCCGATAATCTTGAACTTGGTCTTTATGATAGAAATGAGTCTTTTGCACGCGTTTATGCTCGGGATGTGGGTAAATTGCATTCAGGTCCCTGTATTCTGTAAATAAGACTAAACACATACCTTAGTAGCATTTATTGATGTAAAAGTAATCTAAATGAAAGACATATGATGCAATGTATGCAATGCATCAACCCCACTCATGCTCCCTATAGAAAATTCACTCTAGGCTTCCCTTGGAACCACTCGGTCCCTTTGGGCGGTCGACCGAGTGTAGTGTTTTTACCCGACTTTAACCTTCACCGGTCGAACGATGCCTGGTGGCGGTCGACCGGTAGTGCATATTGCTGGTGAGTTGGGACTTTTCTGCCTGTTGTCGGTCGACCGGAACTTAAGTGTACTGAGTAGATTTGCATGTTTTGTTCGACCGATTGTATATTGCGTTCGACCGATTGTATGTTGTTTGACCGTTGGAGGTTTGCGTTCGACCGATTATATGACTTAGAATAATAGGTTGACCCTGTCTGTTTCCGGTCGACCGAGACCCCTGAGTCGGTCGACCGATAGAATTGAATTTAATGTTGACCAGACTCCGGATTTTGACCTCGTTCGGTCGACCGGTTTTAGACCCTTGTTCGACCGTTGGGGATTGTGTTTTGAGCGCAGCGGTAGACCGTGTTAGGCGTACGGTCGACCGATTCCTTTCTGGAACCGGTCGACCGAAGCACCTCTTCCGGTCGACCGTTTGGGCCCAGAACAGAATCCCTGGTTCCCATTTTGAACGCCAACTTTGTCCACGGAAACCCGTGTCCTCGCCTTGTGCGTGAGCCGGGAGGTGACGGTGGGCGCGTGATGCGTGCCTGCCCAGGGACCGCCGTTGGGAAGAGTGTGGGTGTTCGGGACGCGTCACCTCCATGTATAGACCGTGACTAAGTTGATGGATTGATTGGACTCATTGTAGTATAGCAGGCCTGAGGGATCGCGGATCCCGATGTTTGATGTTTGTGCGGGCACGCAACTGGCGTTGGGTGAGGTGACTACCGGCCCACGGGCTACGGAGGTCGCTGCCCTGCTTTTATAGCAGCGCGATTGGTGTTTGCGGCTCGAGGAGCCTGATGATCTGGCAGACTTCGGTCTGGACCCGTCCGATGTTGTGCCGGACGTTGTGATGGACCACCGATGCTGTGCCGGTGATGCCGTCGAGGTTGTGCCGACGATGATGATTGTTGGGCCGAGGCTGTTCCGGCTATGTTGATTCCTCGACTGGGTACCTATCAAGATGATGTTGTTATACCTTCCGGGCGACGACCCTGTTGGTCCCTGTGGCTCCGACCAGTGAGATTTGCAGATCTGTATTCTAGCAGCGCAGGCGTGACAGAGGCTCCCTGCCTAACCCTTGAGTAGTGTAGCCGTGTGTGGGGGGTGCGATGTCGCGTGCTGTAAGGCTGCATGTGCCTGCAGTAGGTCTCCTCGGGAGACTCGTTGTTGACTGTCGGACTGATGTCCTGTTTTACCCTTCGGGGGAACTGTTTTCCATTTCTGTCGATGCCATGACACGCTACTAGTATGATAGGTTCATTTGTGTAATGCATGCATATAGGTGAGTTGGCATACGGGGTTTCCTTCTGGAAACTCAGGCATTGTTGTTGCATCTTTTTCAGGACCGCAGTAGGTCCAGTGGGGTGGTGATCGGCGGGCGCGCGCATTTGGAGTCGGATCCTCTAGTCGGACCACTGAGGTCAACATGATTACGTTTATCTTCCTTTGTCGTTTTGTTGTAATCATGTATTTATTTTGGCAAACTCTGATGTATTCAGGTGCATCGCTATTTGTTTATGAGAAGTAACAGTCCCGCCTTTGATTATTGTACTCTTTGTCTTAATTATGAAATTTTAAAATTTTCCACTGTATCGGGATGTTACAATTTGGTATCAGAGCGGTCGATTCCTATGCGGTTCCCAATGAAATCACCCTTGTAGTAATAGGATTCATGCATTTTATCTTTTAGCATGCATACATGGCTGAAGTTGTGATTGTTTCTTATGTCAGATGGCACCTAGGCGCGTGAGGAGTTCTCCACGCGATCGTGATCCCAGTGACGACACTTCTGGTGCTCATTGGGATTGGTTGGGCGAGTTTCTGGAGCGTCAGGCAGCTCAGAGAGCCCAGGGCAGAGTGGGAGCTGAGCACGATCGGTTCATGCGTCAGCACCCGCCGACTTTTGATGGCAGGAGGGCTCCAGAGGTTGTGGAGGACTGGGTCTTCAGGATGGAGAAGAGCTTCCGCGCTATTGGAGTAGCACCTGAGAGGATGGTGGAGCTGGCCACCTATGTGTTCGATGGCGAGGCCGCCAACTGGTGGAGGTCCACGTCCACGGTGTTGTTCGACGACCGTGCGAATGTCAGCTGGGAGGAGTTCTTGGAGGTGTTCCACGAGCAGTTCTTCCCCCAGCATGTCAGGGATCAGAAGAGGGAGGAGTTTATGTCGCTCGAGAAGAAGGAGATGACTCTGGCAAGCTACATCAGCAGGTTCAACACCTTGGAGCGTTACTGCCCAGAGATCTGTGTGACCCCAGAGCAGCGGGCGAGGAAGTTCGTGAAGGGACTGAGGCAGCCGCTTCGATCTCGGGTGATCAACAGCATGCCGCGGACCCTTGCAGATGCGGTGAAGCATGCTAAAATCATAGAGCAGGATCAGAGGGAGTGTCTTCAGGAGGCGCGGAAGGGCCAGTAAGCACCGGTAGCCGTGTAGCCGGTCGTGGAGCAGGAAACCCGGGCAAGAGGCCCAGGTTTGATGGAGTAGGAGCACGTCAGTCTGGAGCATGCACTTACTGCGGGAGGTTTCATCCAGGACAGGAGTGTCCCCGTCGGACTGGAGCATGCATGGGTTGCGGTCAAATGGGGCATTTTGTCCGTGCTTGTCCTCAGAGGTAGGGAGAGCCGAGCAGGAGGCCAGGACCACCAGCAGTAGGCAGAGGCGCAGGCAGCCGATCAGTTGTTTCACCGGGCCAGGGCAGGAAGACCGGGCGAGTCTTCACTATTCAGGCTGAGGAGGTGAGGAACTCCAACACCGTCGTGGAAGGTACTCTTTCTGTTTCTGGTTTGGTAGCTCGAGTGTTGTTTGATTGCGGCGCCACTCACTCCTTCATTTCGGAGAAGTTTGCTGGCGAGTTGGGTCGGACCCCTGTGCTGCTGACTGATGTTTTGGAGGTCAGCACACCCATGGGTGAGGTGGGCACTGTGGGGAGCTTTTTCCCCGGCACCATAGTTGCTTCGGGAGACCATGATTTTCCAGCAGATCTGGTCTTGTTACCGATGGAGGATTTCGACGTCATACTAGGGATGGATTGGCTGTCATAGTACGACGTGCGAGTCTTTTTCCGTGAGAAGAAGATCCTGATTCCGATGGAGGGCTTGCCAGATGTTTTGATCAGAGGTGCGAGGAGCAGAGGGGGTCGTCTGATTGTGTCTGCGGTTAAGGCACAGAGACTGATACAGCAGGGATGCAGAGCGTTCGTGGCCACGCTAGTAGTTCTTGATCCTGAGACGAGGAGGCTGGAGGATATAGAGGTAGTGCAGGAGTTCCCAGATGTGTTTCCAGCAGAGATTCCAGCATTAGCGTCGCACCGAGAGATCGAGTTCAGCATCGAGTTGGTTGTGGGTACGACACCTCAGTCGAAGGCACCTTATCGGATGGCACCTGCGGAGTTGACAGAGCTGAAGAAGCAGTTGCAGGAGTTGATGGAGTCCGGGTTCATTAGACCGAGTGTTTCTCCATGGGGAGCGTCTGTGCTCTTCGTGAAGAAGAAGGATGGGTCGTTGCGGATGTGCATCGACTACAGGATGCTGAATAAGGTTACCGTTCGGAACCGGTACCCTTTGCCCAGGATTGAGGACTTGTTTGATCAGCTGCAGACGGCGAGAGTGTTCTCGAAGATCGATCTGCGTTCAGGTTATCACCAGTTGCGGATCAGGGAGGCAGATGTTCAGAAGACAGCCTTCAGGACGCGGTACGGCCACTACGAGTTCTTGGTGATGCCATTTGGACTGACGAATGCACCTGCAGCATTCATGGATTTGATGAATAGGACCTTCCAGCCGTACCTCGACAGATTTGTCGTGGTGTTCGTGGACGACATCTTGGTGTACTCGCCTGACAGGGAGCAGCATCGAGAGCACCTGAGGATTGTGCTTGACATCTTGAGAGATCAGCAGCTTTATGCCAAGTACACGAAGTGTGAGTTTTGGTTGGATCAGGTGGCTTTTCTGGGGCATATTGTGTCAGCAGATGGGATTTCAGTGGATCCGGCTAAGGTCGAGGCAGTGTCTCAGTGGAGAGCCCCGACGAGTGTGACGGAGATCAGGTGTTTCGTAGGGCTGGCAGGGTACTACAGACGGTTTATCCAGGATTTCTCCAGACTTGCATCGCCGCTGACAGTATTGACGCAGAAGGGCGTCAATTTTGTTTGGTCCCAGAAGTGCGAGGACAGCTTTCAGGAGCTGAAGAGGCGATTGACGACAGCACCTGTTCTGACTCTACCGAGTGGCAGTGGAGGCTTTGTGATTTACAGTGATGCATCAGGGATAGACTTGGGTTGTGTTATGATGCAGCATGGGAAGGTGGTCGCGTACGCTTCGAGGCAGCTGAAGGTGCACGAGAAGAACTACCCTACTCACGATCTGGAGTTAGCAGCAGTAGTTCACGCGTTGAGGACCTGGCGGCACTATTTGTATGGCGAGCAGTTCGAGGTCTTCACCGATCATCAGAGTCTGAAGTATTTGTTCTCGCAGAAAGAGCTGAATATGAGGCAGCGCAGATGACTTGAGTTCATTAAGGACTACGACTTCACCATTTCCTATCATCCGGGGAAGGCGAATTCGGTTACAGATGCGCTGAGCAGGAAGGTTGAGGTTTCAGTTGCGAGTCTGTGCATCTAGGAGTGGAGGCTACTCGAGGCATTGTCAGAGTGGAGACCGTTCACAGAGGGTACAGAGGGAGCAGTGATTGCTGGGCTTCGGGTGGAGCCGCAGACTGTCTCACGGTTGGTTCAGGCTCAGCAGGGGGATGATGAGTTAGCTGGTCTGCTACAGTTAGCTTCCAGAGACGGATCAGATTTCAGTGTGGGGGTTGATGGTGGTCTGAGGTTCAGGAGTCGGATCTGGGTGCCGAAGTTCGATGGGCTGAGAGATGACATCATGGAGGAGGCACACAGAGCTAGATACACCATTCATCCGGGGAGCACGAAGATGTATAAGGACCTGCAGCGGAACTTCTGGTGGAAGGGCATGAAGAGGGACATTGCAGAGTTTGTGGAGCGATGCTTGGTCTGTCAGCAGGTGAAGATTGAGCATCAGAGGCCAGCAGGACCGATGCAGTATATTGAGCTTCCTGAGTGGAAGTGGGAGCACGTGACGATGGATTTTGTCACGGGATTGCCGAAGACGAGGAGATTCTACGATGCGATTTGGATGATAGTCGATCGACTGACCAAGTCGGCGCACTTCTTAGCGATCAGGACCACGTTGCCTTTGGAGGGTCTGGCTAAGTTGTACGTGGAGGAGATAGTCAGGTTGCATGGAGTGCCAGTGAGCATCATCTCCGATAGAGATCCTCAATTCACTTCCAGATTTTGGGGGAGTCTGCAGCAGGCTTTCGGGATGTTCAGTACAACGTTTCATCCGCAGACAGATGGTCAGTCAGAGAGGACGATTCAGACCTTGGAGGATATGCTGAGAGCATGCACACTGGATTGGGCAGGGCACTGGGATGAGCATTTGCCGCTGATAGAGTTCGCCTACAACAACAGCTACCACTCGAGTATTGGGATGGCATCGTACGAGGCGTTGTACGGGAGGCCTTGCAGATCGCCGGTATGCTGGAGTGATGTGGGCGAGAGGCAGTTAGTGGGGCCAGAGATTGTGCAGATGTATGCAGAGAAGGTGGATGTGATCAGGAGGAGACTGGCCACAACACAGAGCAGGCAGAAGAGTTATGCAGATCGACGCCGACGAGTGCTGAGTTTCGAGGTGGGCGACCATGTGTTTCTGAAGATTTCCCCAGCCCGAGGTGTGATGAGGTTTGGGAAGAAGGGGAAGCTCAGTCCGAGGTATGTGGGGCCATTTGAGATCCTCGACCGAGTTGGAGAGGTTGCCTACCGGATTGCATTTCCGCCGCAGTTTTCGGGTCTTCACAACGTCTTCCATGTATCGATGCTGAGGAAGTACGTTGCAGATCCGGCTCACGTTATCGAGATAGCAGTGCCAGAGATTCAGCAGGACTTGTCGCTCGAGGAGAGGTCGGTCGAGATTGTTGATCGCATGGATCACCAGCTCAGGAGGAGGACCATTCCGATGGTGAAGGTCAGGTGGCAGCATCACAGCGATCGCGAGGCCACTTGGGAGATTGAGGAGGATGTCAGAAGGCAGTATCCTGAGCTTTTCGGTGAGTAGTTTGCTTGATTTCGGGACGAAATCCTTTTAAGTTGGGTCGATTGTTAGAACCCAAACCTTGATTAGGGGGTTAATCCGGGTTTAGGGGTGTGGTTTGCATGGGAAAGGGGCGCGTGAACAGTAGGGTCGTGGGAGGTATAGGTCGTGGGTAGGGTGATGGTGTAGGGTTATGGTGAGGTGAGAGGGGTGGGTTTTTTATAACGAAAATCTCTCTCTCTCTCTCTTCCATTCGTTGCTCCCTCTCACTCACTCCTTCCCTTTCCTTTCTGACGACCAGAGGAGGAGGCACCGGCGACGGAGGAAGGTGCTCGTGCGGGGGAGGCCCGACGCGTGCTCGAGGTGTACCGGAGGCGACGTGCGTGAGCGAGCTCCGGCGGTTCGTCGTCGTTGGTTGAGGTATGTCAACTTGATAGTGTGATTTTGTGGTTCCTAACCCTCGTGGTAGGGTTGTGTTCGTCGGACGGGGAGGTCGGAGACCTCTTCGGCGTTGCTTCCGTGAGAAACCTCGGCTGGTGCGAGGTGGAAGACAACCAACGGTCGACCGGTCCCTTTGGGCGGTCGACCGAATGTAGTGTTTTTACCCGACTTTAACCTTCACCGGTCGAACGATGCCTGGTGGCGGTCGACCGGTAGTGCATATTGCTGGTGAGTTGGGACTTTTCTGCCTGTTGTCGGTCGACCGGTTCCTTGGGTCGTTCGACCGGAACTTAAGTGTACTGAGTAGATTTGCATGTTTTGTTCGACCGATTGTATATTGCGTTCGACCGATTGTATGTTGTTTGACCGTTGGAGGTTTGCGTTCGACCGATTATATGACTTAGAATAATAGGTTGACCCTGTCTGTTTCCGGTCGACCGAGACCCCTGAGTCGGTCGACCGATAGAATTGAATTTAATGTTGACCAGACTCCGGATTTTGACCTCGTTCGGTCGACCGGTTTTAGACCCTTGTTCGACCGTTGGGGATTGTGTTTTGAGCGCAGCGGTAGACCGTGTTAGGCGTACGGTCGACCGATTCCTTTCTGGAACCGGTCGACCGAAGCACCTCTTCCGGTCGACCGTTTGGGCCCAGAACAGAATCCCTGGTTCCCATTTTGAACGCCAATTTTGTCCACGGAAACCCGTGTCCTCGCTTTGTGCGTGAGCCGGGAGGTGACGGTGGGCGCGTGATGCGTGCCTGCCCAGGGACCGCCGTTGGGAAGAGTGTGGGTGTTCGGGACGCGTCACCTCCATGTATAGACCGTGACTAAGTTGATGGATTGATTGGACTCATTGTAGTATAGCAGGCCTGAGGGATCGCGGATCCCGATGTTTGATGTTTGTACGGGCACGCAACTGGCGTTGGGTGAGGTGACTACCGGCCCACGGGCTACGGAGGTCGCTGCCCTGCTTTTATAGCGGCGCGGTTGGTGTTTGCGGCTCGAGGAGCCTGATGATCTGGCAGACTTCGGTCTGGACCCGTCCGATGTTGTGCCGGACGTTGTGATGGACCACCGATGCTGTGCCGGTGATGCCGCCGAGGTTGTGCCGGCGATGATTATTGTTGGGCTGAGGCTGTTCCGGCTATGTTGATTCCTCGACTGGGCACCTATCGAGATGATGTTGTTATACCTTCCGGGCGACGACCCTGTTGGTCCCTGTGGCTCCGACCACTGAGATTTGCAGATCTGTATTCTATCGGCGCGCAGGCGTGACAGAGGCTCCCTGCCTAACCCTTGAGTAGTGTAGCCGTGTGTGGGGGGTGCGATGTCGCGTGCTGTAAGGCTGCATGTGCCTGCAGTAGGTCTCCTCGGGAGACTCGTTGTTGACTGTCGGACTGATGTCATGTTTTACCCTTCGGGGGAACTGTTTTCCATTTCTGTCGATGCCATGACACGCTACTAGTATGATAGGTTCATTTGTGTAATGCATGCATATAGGTGAGTTGGCATACGAGGTTTCCTTCTGGAAACTCAGGCATTGTTGTTGCATCTTTTTCAGGACCGCAGTAGGTCCAGTGGGGTGGTGATCGGCGGGCGCGCGCATTTGGAGTCGGATCCTCTAGTCGGACCACTGAGGTCAACATGATTATGTTTATCTTCCTTTGTCGTTTTGTTGTAATCATGTATTCATTTTGGCAAACTCTGATGTATTCTGGTGCACCGCTATTTGTTTATGAGAAGTAACAGTCCCGCCTTTGATTATTGTACTTTTTTGTCTTAATTATGAAATTTTAAAATTTTCCGCTGTATCGGGATGTTACACTTATTGTGGCACCCTGCGGCCCCCGCTCGAGGCTCCCCTCTGAAAATCTCGTCATGCCTAGAGCATGTACCTATGTTACTTATCGCCTCAGCACCCTTCAGCTTTACACACCATGTTCTACTCTTTGAATGGGTTGGATCTCCTCTAGATCTGGCTTGGATCCCCTCAGATGGGGCCTCTAGGATCTGGATCTGGCCTCCTCTAACGGTTGGGGTGACACCTCATTTTATACACATAGTGAAGGCTTCCCACAAAACTGACTAAGTGCATAATGTTAAATGAAGATAGCCGTGCTAAGAAGGGGGAGGACTGGGCATAACCAAACTCCACTTACCTCACTTTCTCCATGTTTTGAAGCTTCCTAGAATAGGTCAATTGAATAATTAATCTTATTAATTAATCCTACAATGCCCTGAAGACTTGTTCTTCTTATCAAAAGATTCATGCATCCTGCACTCCTATTTCCATGTGTCCTGCTTTGACTCCTTCTTCAAGCTTTCTAAAGAACAGCACACGCAAGCCTCCAATCGATTATTGGCGTTGTTCAAATTCCATAACCTCATGATAATCTCTCTTGATAAGTGCTCCCACTTATAATCGGTTATGGACCCATTCAATCAAACCTATGAGATTTAAGGAAGTGGTTCACATGGTGTTTGATCCGTTCAAATGCATACCTGAAAATATCATGCGTGGTTGACCTCCACGACCTTGCACCACTCATTGGACTTGGTCAACGCGCTTTCCACACACGGTCCACCCTTTTTCCCATACTAGGTCCATGTGTTTTCTCTCCCACCAATCAAACACCTCATTACCTTGCTTTCGCTTTCGCCTTGCTCCCCAAGCATCTACGTTATGCTACCTTTCATGCCATGTTGCCCAAACCTCATGCCCCACGCTTGTTTTCTTCCCAACTCTTGCGTTCTACCTCACGCCTATGAGTTCCACGCTCGCTCCCCTATGTGTGTGCTCCTCTACATTGCCTTGGTTGTTCTGGCTCACTTGTGCCATGCATGCTAGTGCATTCTCTGACTCTTAAATGACCTACTAACTCTCAGTCTTGGTTTCTCTTCAATGCCCCACGCTCCAAGCCACGAACATGTGCACTTTTTGTCTATAGCATAACTTGTTCTCAAGACAGTAGACCTACCAGTTTGATGTACCCTGGGAGTTCCAAACTCAAAGGGGTGACAAGTCTCCCCCATCCAATCCATTGGTCATTCTCAACGAGCAACATATTGATGAGACCTCCCCTCATTTTTTTCTCTATCACATAACTTGCCTTGTAGGTAGGGTCACTCATTTGACCCGGCAAAACAAAATTCCCATGAAAGTGGGAATCGTACCTAGACCTGTCAATCGGGTCGTGTACGTGTCTTATCGTGTCGTGTATGGTTGAATGCTAACAGGTATTGGGTATACACGAACCCGACACGATAAACAATCGTGTACACGAACCCGGACACAAACAGGACACGGTAATTATCGTGTATACACGACACGATTTGTACACAAACTATTATCGGGTCGTGTAACACGATACACGATAATACCCGAATGGACACGATAAGTACTTACAAACACGATAAGAACCTTAATACACGATACATACCTACATACACGATAAGAACCTATATACACGAATAACCACAGTAATACTTGTATACAATAATAGACACGATAAAGACCCGATTACACTATAAACACGAAATTATAGAATTGTTTTCTGGAAAATACCAAATAAACCTAACAAATACAAGAACATTATATTATAATACTAGTTTCCTCTAGTTCAAAGGTTCAAATAAATAGTTTCACGACAAATAATGGTCTAGTACATGCAAAGAAACATAAACATTTCAAGACTTCAAGTTCATGCAAGGCTCGAAGTCCAACTCCTTCTACTTCCAACTTTGTTTCTTCATGTCTTCCGTAAGTAGCTTCATAGGTTGCATCAACTTCAGCCTGATTGTCTATGTCTAATATTGGCACAAACTATTCCCTACGTATTCATAGAAGAAAAAAACTCAAAATTATTTGATATGCATGTATTGGTGGCTTGTGTCACTAAAGCAGATAATAATTAATAATAGACGCAAACAAATTCCATCTCGAAACAAAGTGGATGCCGAAGGAAATATATTAGGACAAAGGCAGAGAGCATCAAGTAAAAATGTCTTAAATCCATTGCTGCGAACGCACAGAAAGAGAAAATAATAAAATAAGCTTATCTAAACAAAGTTCAAAATATACAAATCAATCCAAAGTCAATGATTCTCAAAGTATAATTTACTAAACATTTCTAAATATTATGATTTACTAAAGATTCCTAAAATTTCATCTTCCTAAAGAGTCTGCATTTCTGACCAAAATTGTGATTTTAACCAATCTCGTTGGTCTAAACAACAAATAAAGTAAAAAAAGGGATATGAGGTCGTCATAGAAAGCACCGCAACAAGCCATTCCTAAATAAAACTTCATTAGATCAACAAATAAAGACCATCCTAAATAAAAGAGGTCACAAATCCTATGTCATTGCTACAAATTAAAGCAGAACCAAAATTCTAAGAAATTTGTCCCAAAGTAGAAGGGCAAGGAAAACGAATCATGTCATAAGAGAAAACATCAAACATAAAGGTAAAAAATCAGTGCTACAAATCATTTTAAGTCCTAAATAAAATGCCAAATTTTGTTTGCTTTCTAAGTCCTATATAAAATACCAAATCAGTGCTACCAATTATATGCTTTGTTGATAACATCTTACCAAGAGGAACACATGGAGGGACGACGGTGAGATGAGGGGTTGCGGTGGGGAGTGGAGGGACGGCAGTGAGAGGAGGTCCGGTGGCGAGAGGAGAGGCTGGGGAGTGGAGGGGCGACGGTGAGAGGAGGGCCGATGGCTGAGCGGCGGCGAGAGGAGGGGTGGGGAGTGGAACAAGTTAGGGTTAGGGATTTCGCAAGTTAGGATTTTTGGGTGGGGTAAGTAATTGGGTTTGGATTTTGGTTAGTCGGTTTCGGTATTAGTCGGTTAATTGGTTTAGGTTATACGGATCGGGTTCTATCGTATCCTAACATGTCCATCGTGTCTACCGTGTATCGTATCCTAACGTGTCCAATCGTAACTTAATCGTGTACAACCGTGTATCGTATCCTAACGTGTCCATCGTCTATACCGTGTTTCATATCCTAACGTGTCCAATCGTAACTTAATCGTGTACAACCGTGTAATCGTGTCTCGTGTACAACCGTGTCAATTGTGTATCATGTATACCCAATATACATGATACCCTCATCGTGTATGTTATCGTATATTTCGTGTATGGATCCTTATACACGAACCCGACTCGATAAAAGTTCGTGTCTCGTGTCGTGTATGCTTATCGTGTATTCGTGTCCAGGTTCCTGTACTCATACACTAAATTATCGTGTCGTGTCCGTGTCATGTTATCGTGTCGTGTCTGATTTTGACATGTCTAATCGTACCTGACCTCCATGCCCTAGCACCTCTAGGCACTTCCGGACTTGATCTACACATTCTCTCGGCCTTTGTCGTGCACGGATTATGCTGCGTCCCCCCCACAACTCGTGCGTGATAACACTCGAACTAGCTCAGCCATCTCCTTGACCCCTATCAAGAACCTCCTCTTGAAGTCGACGATGTTGCGCCTCATAGCCCATTCACGTGCACTTCATATTCCTCGAAGACCTGCTCTTCTCAGGGCTTGTCTGGGATGTGCACACTTGAACAATCTACTCGATGCATCGCATTCACTGCACCCATGCTATAGGTAGCATCAACTCTTGGGCTTTATCTCACCGCACAACTTTCCTTAGAGCAACAAAAATGCTCTGTACTCGTGGGTAGTGCCAATGACTAAACGTTGGAAAGGCATTCCAAACTCCTCCCACGACTAAACGTTGGTGTCACGATGCACCTCTCCCCGTCCAAGCCAAACCACCTCCCACTTCAAACACACTTAGGCCATCACCTGTCATCTCATACGCCTCCATATTTATAGCATCATCCCGCTATCTTCTTGGTTGTCGACAAACCAAATCTCCTTGCTTCCCCTCTGGCAAAGCAATTGTTGTGGATTCCATAATCCACCATGCACTCATCGTGCATGTTTATCTCGTCATCAACATAGAGCAAGTTCACTGAACGTCTCTTTTCTCCTCAGCAACAAAAGCTCCCTGCTTCTACTTCAAACTATAGGTCCCGACATGCGTAGCACATCTCCATCAACCTCTCCTCACAATGGAAGGTTAGGCACATGTGGTCCCTTCTCTTGCCGCCTTTGGTTGCCTTCTCAAATCTAGGCCATTTCCCCACCCATCTTTATACTCGGTCGAGCGAGCTGCATGATAAGCACCTGGACTTATCATTCGGTTGTGGACCCCTTCAAACCTTGCCCCACAAGTTAAAGAATATTGCGCGTGGTGTTTGACACGTTCAAACCCCACATAGCCACGTACTTCGGCTTTGAACCCGGTCAATAACCCAACTAATTTCTTTATTTTTATGGCCATTGGTCATTTAGAATAATATAACTTCTTTTTGGGCAAATAGAATAACCTTTTTTGCTTTTAAAAAAAGTATACCATCATTTATTTTTATGATTGGGGTGTCGTGCACCACGAAACTAAGGGAAAAGTAAATAATTTCCTTTAACAAATTTTTTTCCATGTGTTTGTGCTCATTCTAGAAAATACAATATTTTCACTCCGTTGCTCTCAAGATTTCTGAATGCATCGAAATATTTTTCCTTTGTATTTTATGTCCCTCCACCCCTCCCCCCATCACAAAAAAAAGAAGAAGAATGTATTGGAAATAAATATATGTATAAACCTGTCAAACAACTTAATGATTTTATATACTATATAACTTTAAATATCAATGAAACTAGTTTTGAAAAATGTAAACAAAATATAATGATTATTTTTAAATCTTTATAATAATAGATAACAAAATATAACAAAATTGTTGGACCAAAAAATGTATAATCAAATTATACAAAAAATGTTATATACTAGAGGCTACTCTTAATAATACTAGAACATGAAACTATTTTTTTATTCCTACAATGGCCATACAAGATCTAAATTCTTATATAGAGGTGAAGGGCAAGTTGAAACGTGGAGTATCTGACGTGGGACTAAAGTTTAGTGAGGTGAGGCGCACACAGGAATAACAAATATATACGAGTTGTACTAACATTAAATTATGTAGCACTTGGTGCCTCGTTCGTTGGTGGCATTGCTTTTTGCCTTCTACTCGCGAGTTCAACACCCAACTCAACCATTTTGGAGTTTAATAAATATTTGTTTTACTAAAACATTAAAAAAAAACAATGTTAGGGCATTTCCATGGGTTGGCAGACACCATTACATTGTGGATGCGGTTTAGCCATTGCGTATTCGATCGTATCAGACTTCAAATCGTCCTAGTTAGGTTATTTGAAATTGAAAGATTGCAAAAACGGATGGAAAAATGGTTCTCTATGATTTATAAATGTTTGAACCAAGAACTATAAAATGATTTATAAATTATAATGTAGTTCTCTATGCTTTATAGATTTCACAATAACGCTTTTTGAATATATTTTTTTAAAAACGCTTGATAAAGAAGACCATGGTATTTTTCTACAAACAAAAATCTTATTTTTCGAGAATATATTTTCTTCCTAAGAACCTAGATTCCACGAATCTTCCTAAATTGGTAGTTGAGAGTTACTTTCATATTAATATTTTTTACGTAAAAATAGTTGTATATACTAAGTAACATGATATTTACTTTTTAAAGCAGTAGAGGCTTGTTATTCTTGAGTTTTGTATTACTACATGGCTAGTGTTTATCATGAACATTTTGTGCATAAAAGGATAATATTAACTTTAGATGAAAGAATAAATTGGTTCTGGATTTGGGATTTAGAGATGAAACATATTTCTCATATTTAATAACCAATTAAAACTAAAATCCAGACACAATGCTTTACTTAAACAATAGTTCTTCGTTTATTCTAGCATATAAAATCATGGTTCTACAACTACTTCTTTCAATATGTTTTTTCAAACTAATAATGTTTTTTACAATTTAATGATAATTACAATACAAAACAATTGAATATTGAGTTGTTAGTGTAAATTTGTAAAATTTAAATTGATACAAACACGAGCATTTCTGCGTTAATCAATAGGAAAAATAAACAAAAGAAACTCATAAGAGTTTATTGCGTAACTGGAACTCGAATATGGAGAAGTAATGTTACGTACTCTGGACATTATAAAGAGGACAAAGTGTTGAGAGGGGATCTAATAATGCACTAACACGATTAAGGATTAAACGCACCACACAAATGAATATTGATTGTGAAAAATTAACTTTGGACTCTCTCCCAATCTTAATACAACAAGAAACACGAATAATATGGAAATAACAAACAATCTCACAACACACATGAAGCAAACCACGACACACACGATTTTACAAGGTTCGGAAAGATACCTACGTCATTGGGGGTCTCCTGCGAGTTTTCTTTCCTTCAAGCACTTCTCTAACAAGAGAAGTCTCCGAGATTACAAACGATTGGAAGCAATTCTCCCAAAACACTCTAGATCTCTCTCTAGCCTGCTCTCTCTCAAGGAAATAAGTATTGTATGTTGTGTTACAAAATTAGTGCGAAAAACCCTTTTATAATGGGCTAAAATCATACAAATAAACATGCAGATCTTGGGCAAAACCATCTGCAACGGTCGACCGGAATTCTCCATCAGTCGACCGGTTATCTATTTTGCGCGTAACCGCCATCGTTCGGTAGACCTCTCACCCCGAGCCGGTTGACTATGCCGTGCTTCTGAACAGCGCCTGGGAGCCCCTGGAAGTTCCCAGTCGACCGTGACTTAAGTTCCGGTCGACCGATCGGCGATGCTGATTCTCGACTTGAAGCTCCTGGAAGTTTCCGGTCGACCGTGTGCCGAGCACCGGTCGACCAACTCTTGCTGTGATCTGAACCCTGAAGGCTCTGGGAGTTTCCGGTCAACCACGTGCCGAGCACTGGTCAACCAAATCTCGCATTTCGATGAATCTTGGACGCTCTGGACTTTTCTGGTCGACCGTGACTTAAGTCACGGTCGACCGATGCTCACTGTTTTCCTGTACTTAACAATTCTACAAACCAAATTTCAACAATCTCCACCTTGGTTTAGAATTGTTACCTTAGCCATCTCTGACCTGCATCCTTTGTGCTTCCTAGAAGCACCGTTGACGCTACCCCCCGGAGCACTCATCCTTCTAAGTTTCCGAGGACATTGAGAAGCTTCGAGCACTACTCGAACTTCTCCTGATTGACCACCTTGGTCATCATATCTGCAGGATTCTTGCTCGTGTCGATCTTCTGGAGAACAACATGCCCTTCCTCGATCCACTCTCGGATCTTATGGTACCTTACTTCAATATCTTTGGTCCTTGAATGAAACATCTGATCTTTGGCTAGATAAATTGTACTTTAACTATCACAATGCAATTTGGTCACTTCTTGTTCCATCCCCAAAGCGTTAACCAAACCCTTCAACCATATAGCCTCTTTTCCGGCATCAACAACTGCCATGTACTCCGCTTCCATCGTAGACAATGCGGTAGTATGTTGGAGAACAGATCTCCAACTCACTAGACCTCACCCCAAGTGAACAAGTACCCTGTTGTGGACCTCCGCTTATCCAGATCCTCAGCATAATCTGAATCAACGTACCCCTCCATTTGCCTTTGTGCTGCATATTTGGTGAACTTTAAGCTAACATTCATGGTTCCCTTCAGGTACCTCAACAACCACTTCAACGCTTCCCAATGCTCCTTTCCTGGGTTAGCCATATAACGACACACGAGGCCAACTGCCTGTGAATTGTCTGGCCTAATACAGATCATAGCATACATAATGGATCCGACTGCACTAGCATATGGAACTCTCTTCATATCTCTCCTTTCCTTTTCAATAGAGGGGCTACACTTCAACGAGAGCTTGAAGTGAGCACTAATAGGTGTGGCCACCTGCTTGGCGTTCTCAAGATTGTACCTCTCGAGTATTTTCTGGATATAGCTCCTTTGAGTGAGTAGAATTTCACCTTTCTCGGTATCCCTGGAGATCTCCATACCGAGAATCTTCTTTGCACTCCCGAGGTCTTTCATCTCAAACTCCCCGTGAAGCTTCAGTTTGAGATCGTCTATATGCTTCATCTCCTTAGCCGCGATCAATATATCATCAACATACAAAAGCAAGAACACGTGTGTGCTGTCTCCAAGACTCCGCAAGTGAACACAGCTATCATAGTCGCAACGTACAAAGTCATTCTCAAGCATAAATGAATCGAACCTTTTGTACCACTATCTCGGCGACTGCTTAAGTCCATAGAGGGACTTCTTCAGCTTGCAAACTTGCCTTTCCTTGCCTCGTGCGATGAACCCTTCCGGCTGCCTCATATAGATTTCTTCCTCTATGTGCCCGTGAAGAAAAACTGTCTTCACATCCATTTGCTCTAACTCCATGTTGTCCATAGCCACCATGGCTAACAACACTCTAATCGAGGTATGCTTTACAACGGGTGAGAAGATCTCATTGTAATCGACCATTCCTTCCGAGCATATCCTTTTGCCACCAACCTTGCTTTATACTTTAACTCCCCCATAGGAGTTGACCCTTCCTTCTTCCAAAAGATCCACTTGCACCCAATCACGCGCATTCCTTTTGGAAGCTCCGTTAATTCCCAAGTTTGATTCTTATGAAGAGACTGTAGGATTTCATGTTTAATTGTGCATATATATATTCGAATTTTTATGCATAATAAGGATCAATTACAATTTTCTATGATTTGTTTCATGCATGCATTGGTTTGTTTCAATAACTAGTTTTAAAACTTTTATTAAAACAAACATGGGATTCTGAAACTCATACCTAGAAGTTCTCTAAAACTTCTTGAAGATTCGGAGACGTTGAGGATGCTTGTTACTGCGCCGGATGCCTCCGAGATTTCACCAAACTCCAAACAAGATTGGAGAGAGAAGAGCTAGCCTCTCAATCTCCAATAGGGTTTAGAATCTAATTACTAACCCCTCTTTAGTTCCCTTGAGAAGATGATCTCTTAAAACTAAAACTAAACTTAAGAATTAAGGAAATTTCGTGGAGAATTATGGAGAGAGATTTTTGCATGAGAAAATAAAGAATTAAAATTAATGAGGTAATGAGATAAACTTGTATTTATAAGTTCTCTCCAAATTACCTATTCATGTGCAACCTCTTGCCCATGATTTCATGCAAACTTCCATCTAACTCCATCCATTATTTACTAACAAATAATCTTAGCCACGAATTAAATCAATTATGGACCAATTTCATGCATGATCTAATTAATTCTTAAATTTATTCTGCATAAAACCCTCTGGACCGGTCGACCGTTTGGAGGTTCGGTCGACCACTCGAACCAAGTTTCGGTCGACCGTTCACAAGAATAAAATATTTCATCGCAATGTTCGGTCGACCGACCGATAGATTCGGTCGACCGTTCCGAACAGATGAAAATTCCCTGTTATCGGTCGAGACGTGTTCGGTCGACCGTGCACCGATCGGTCGACCGTTTCCGGTTAACCGGTCGACCATTTGTGCACAGTACTGCAGACTTGTCAAATTTCGGTTTAACCCCTACAAAATTTGACATTTTGGGATTAGTATTAAATTCACAACTTATGTAACATATTATCCTATGTAATGATCAATCACAACACCCCATAATATTTACATCACATATGAATTTAATTTAGATTCTAATTATGTTATTAATCACAACATAATTTTGATTTTGCTTGTTCTCCCCACGTGTCATATTTTCTACATGAAACCCGACACATCTTATGAACTCAAAATCCTCATTTCTTGTTTCCCAGTTTTGTGGTATGACCTATGGGAGGATCTAAACTAAGTTGGCAGTGATATTAAAAGCTTAATATCACAAGCTATAAGCGGTATCTAGCTACACATTATAGCTCCCAATTAGTTATATGTCTTAATTCCACTCGAACCAAAACCCGATCCATTTAGTGATGGAGTGCACCACTTGTGTCCGTCCATTGCCTCATGATATTAAGAATACACACAAAGTAGTATTGTGTCATCTTTGTATTAGTATTCATTTCTTGATCTCTTCAAGCTAGTTATAAATATGTGACTTAACTCAAATCACATTGTGCACATTATAACTTTGCTTTATCAAGGGGCCCACTAATATCATCACTCAATTAAGAGGGGCAATGATAATCTTTTGACTAACTATCTTCTCCAACGAAAGTCACACTTACTCAACTAATGTCTTTACACTACACTTATCGATAGCTTAAGACACTAGTCTAATCAAGCATTTCTTAAGTGATCGGATATAAGTCTCATATCAAAGGACCAAGGACACAATAAAATATTAATGACACAGAAGCACATTTCTATAATATTTTACTTATTAGGTCTATTCAGTATACAAAAGTAATATCTTCCTCTTTTGTGTACCCGTGTTGTCACTCACTTGTAGAGCTACAATGATCTATGACCAACACGACAATCTTAACTTGGTAATTAATGTCCCATGTTAATTACCATGATTGCGAATATCTTTTGTTTTATGTAAATCAATATCTTTTAGAGCTCTACGGTTAAGGACCAAGAGCCTCTTCCTTAACACTTCTAAAAGACGAATAACATAAACAAGGAACAAAACGATTTCTCATTCAATTCATAATAATTGACATTTAAAAGTAAAACTTTTAGAACACATTCCCTTCAAGACTCCATCTCTTTGGTCATGGCCACCATCCACTTGTTCCTGTCCTCCTGCTCAATGGCTTCTTTGAATGTGCAAGGGTCCCCACATTCGGTAACAAGTGCAAACGCAATACTAGCATCATCGTGACCATACCTCACCGGTGCCTTTGTGACCCTCCTTTGTCTTCCTTGAGCAATACTCTCTTGCTCAGCTCCTTCCTCTACTTGTGAGTCAATTGTTTCCGGCTGAACTTCTTGATTTGATTCACTCCTTGAAGTTGTGACCTCAACTTCGATTTCGTCTTCCCGCACAGAACTCTCTTGCTACTCTTTCTCCTCAAGGCTCTTGAGCAAACTTGTCTCATCAAAGACCACATTATTCCGCAAGAGTACCTTCTTGCTCACCGGATCCCAAAGCTGATATCCTTTCATTACCCTATCGCACCCAAGGAATATGCATTCCTTTGATTTCGAATCCAGCTTCGACCATTGTGTCTCATCGACCAACGCATAGACTTTGTATCCAAATATCCTAAGCCTCGAATAATCAAATGGCTCACCTGTCCACACTTCCTGAGGTGTCTTTAAATCAAGTGTCGATGACGGTGAGACATTTATCAAGTGGCATGCAAGATCTACAACTTCAGCCCAGAAATCGTTCGACAGATCCGCATGAAGCCTCATGCTCCTTGCCTGTTCACACAGTGTTCTGTTCATCCTTTCAGCTACGTTGTTTTGTTCCGGACTCCGTGGTGTAGTGAAATGTCTCGTGACACCCTCTTTCTCACAGAAATTTGTGAACTCCTTTGAGGTGTACTCACCCTCATTATCTGTCTAAAAGTACTTTACAAGTTTTCCAGTACTTTCTCTACCTGAGCCTTCCTTGCCTTAAACTTCTCAAAAACATCAAATTTATTTTTCAGAAAAAAACCCATACCTTCCTTGAGAAGTCATAGATAAATGTGATGAAATATTCGGCTCCACCTTTTGACCGAACTTGCGCCGGTCCCCAGACGTCTGAGTGCACATACTCCAATATTTCTTTTGTCTTGTGGATAGCCCTCCTGAATCGAATCATGTGCTATTTACCGAAGACACAATACTTGCAAAAATCCAATTTGCATCTTTTAACACCCTTCAGCAGTCCTTGTTTGTGTAGATCACACAAACCCTTTTCCGATATATGACCAAGCCTCATATGCCAAAGTGCGGGCTGTCTTCGTCACGTGCAACATTTGCTAAGTAAGGTTCCCAAGGTCAACCTGCTCAAGCTAGGCAGAATGTGCACAATGTTGAAAATGACCCTTCTCAACATGCAAATGTTGTCCATACCTTAAGCTCGGGAAGTGTTGTTGACAACATTGTGGAAATGCCTGAAGCCAACCCTGTTGGTGACTCTTCCGAGGAGGGTCATGAGTCTTTCAAGGAACCCAATTCTGAGACTCCTCCTTGTGACAGTTATCTCCCCAAGGCACCATTCCCTCATAGGTTGACTAAAAACGCGATGAGCATTGAGACAAAATCGTCGAGGTACTTAGGCAAGTCAAGGTGAACATTTCATTGTCGGACGTCGTTCAGCAAAAGCCACCATATGTCAAGTTCCTTAAGGACCTTTGTACCGTTAAGAGGAGAACAAATGTTCCGAAAAAGGCATTTCTGGCCGCCAATGTGAGTTCGATATTGACGTAACCCATGCAAGTCAAATACAAGGACCCTGGTTGTCCAACTGTTTCTTGCATGATCGGAAATGTGACAATTTCTCAAGCTCTATTGGATTTGGGAGCATCTGTGAACGTCCTGCCCTACTCTATCTATGTCAACCTTGGAAAAGGCAATCTTAAGCCAACGAGGACAACCCTTAAGTTGGTTGACAGATCCGTCAATATTCCATGACGAAGTGTGGAGGATGTCCTCATTAAAGTGGGTGAGTTCGTATTCCCAGTTGATTTCATCATTTTGGATACTGAACCTGTGTCAAACCCACAAGGACAAATTCCAGTGATCCTTGGGAGGCCATTTCTTGTGACATCTAATTATGGCAAGCTCAATGCGGCAACCAGGAAAGATCAACTCCCGTGGCCATTCATTGATCAGATGTTGGAAAGGTTGGTCGGACATGAGTATTATTATTTTCTGGATGGATACTCCGATTACAACCAAATTTTGATTGACATCATATCATGCATATATTTGTGTCTTATATCCTCTATTTTTAGCCTAAGCAATGCTATGTAACTAGTTTATGCTTAAGTTTCAGGAATAAATAGGTTTGAGGAGAAGAGATTCAAAAAGGAGTCAAAAGCAAGGAAAATGACTAAGTTGTAAGACTTATGGACTGACATGAAACAGAGAAGGACCCGGATGTAAAACGAAAAGGATCAATGAAAATAAAGAAACTCCACACCATCATGAGGAGTATTTTGGCAATTAGATTCGGGTTGACACTCAAACAACCGATCCGGATGCACCACACGTAATCAAATGAAGCATTGAGGAACATATACAAAGTTGGAGCAAATCGGACAAAAAGTGATCGCTAATTGGCGGCCCAAGACCGTTAATTGGCGGCCCAGTTTCGTCCAATGTCAATGCGGCTTCTTGTGGTTGTTTATTATGTTGTGCGTATCCATTGGTAGTAGTTTCATTAGTCCCACATCAGGGGATTGTCCCCGATTACCTTTTTCTAGCACTATAAAGAACTCTTCCTCTTCCCTTGTAATTCACCCATTGCTTGGTGGCATTCTCTCTACTTCGAGTAAGTCTTGGAGTAAAAACTCAAGGTGGATAAGAATGCTACTAGTAATGTGAGTCATTTAATAAAATATTTTTTCATAGTTTGTTCTCATGTTGTCTTTTTTTCTTGCATGCATAGCTTAGTATTGTTTCTTTAATCTTAGTCTCAATTAGTTAGAATGTCTCATTTTCTGTATATGAATGATTGCTTAATGTTTAGTGAGTATATCCATCCCCTTTAGCGGGTGGAGATGATGTTCATATATATTGAGTTTGAATGTTTGATGAATTTTGTATTGTGTAGACTTGTATGTTTGTATGTTCATTGGGGATATTTTAATCATCTACATGTTGGGGTATTTTGATGGGTTTTGCCATAACATTTAGACACTTTCCATGCTTAGTTTCCTCATGTTTATTGACTGAAATTTCCTATTGAATATGCTACATGTTAGTTATGTGTTTGTATTTGTGTTTGCTTGCTTGATTGATTGAAGAAACTTTGTTTTGATGGGTTTTGCCATAACATTAAACACCTCCCATGCGTACCTTTGTTCTTCACATGAGTTATGGTTTTTGATGAGTCTTTCCATAGACACTTCTCATGCTGAGCCTAATCTTATGATAATCAAGTAGTAACTGTCGATAAATTGTGTGAATGGATTGATAGGTTTTGCCCTATCTTTAGACACATCCTATGCATGACAACACACACGACACACACATATATGCTTATATGCATCATTCATCACTAATTTCACTTCATATGTGCACACACTCCACCCCTTAGGGGTTTCTCTTTCTGATTTCCAATCTTTCGTGTTTTCTTTCGCATTTCGTACTTATTAGTTTAGTGTAGTTTAGCTTTAGCGTAATCACATCTTTTCTCCCTTTATTCGTCACTTGATTTCTGACAAACCAGATGCTACTCACCTCCCCGTGGATCGACCCGTATTTTCTACCGCTTCATCGCGGCTGTGCACTTGTGGTAATTAATAAAAAAATTAAACAAGTTTTTGGCACCGTTGCCGGGAAGTTGCCAGTCCAGACTCTGGTTTGGACGATTCGAGTGCATTTATTTTGTGTTTTGTAGTTAATGTTTGTTTGAGGAGGCTCTATGGATAAAGGGATGGCACCAGAAAATTTTTAGAGGCAAACAAAGCTACACAGACCGCCAATCAGCGGCCCGAGACCGCCAATTGGCGGTCTAGTAAGCTCTAATTCCCTCTTTCTTTCTCTGGATTGTTGATACATTTAATATAGATGTCTGGGGCTCAATTTGGCATGTTTTGACTTATAGTTTTCTCCCAGATCAATAATCAATCCTTTTTTAAGCAACTTGGACCCTAAAATTCAAAGCAAACGATTAGGCATTCTTGCTTGTTTAGGTCATGCATTATGTACTTGACTTAGGCACGTAGTTTGTCTTTTATTTTAGCTTTACTTTCAGTTGTTGAGCGCTGGCGTGAGGTACGCATCTCCTACACTCATTCATGCATTTGGTATGACCATGCATTAGTGAGTAGGAATTACATTGCAACAAGTGTGAGTTGAGCGTTTGTTTGATGAGTTGATTTCTAGATGATGACTCCAAAACACTATTGTCCCATATAAGATAAGGTGGGGGATTTCATCACCCTTTCCTTTGCCCCCAAAACCACACTAATCAAGAGCCCAATTTAGAAACATTGGCCCTAAGGATCTTGGGTGCACTAGGAGAGTGATCCGGTCGCGACCGTCATGGCCTGATCGGCGTCGCCCACTCTGTCGATGGTAGGAGAGACGAGATCTCCGGATGTTGGCTCACCTGCTGGGCTTTGTGGTCCTCGTCGTAGGGAGGTGAGGCGTGTTGAGGCTGCGTGACCTCGTAGTTAGGCGTCGTCTAGCTGTAAGGACCTTTAATAACCTTAGGTTGTTTGAGTCTTGTTTGCTTGTGTGCTTCTACCTGTACCCACCCACCGTATCATAACGACTTCTTCCCTTCTCTCCTGAGTCATTCTCTCTTCTACATTCTCCCGTCGTCTCCTCTACGCACATTCTATTTAGTTGTAAAAAAGTTTTGGTTTGTGTGTGTAGACCTTTGTGCATGCTTGTGTGGGCATGAGACGAGAGTGGCCGTTTGACGAGGCGTGTCCTCAATCCTGCCTCGGTAGTCGACTTCTCGACTCCTTTATCTTCTCGTATTGTACACGGTCCAGGTTCCATGGCTGCTCAGTACCGCGAGGAGGAGCAGTTGCTGGACTCACCTATCCCACCTGTCTCACGCATTCCACCTGTTCTTGTTCCCGTTTCTCTGCGTGATCAATGCTACCCGAGCTGTACTGCTCTACCTTCGTGCATCGTATTGCCAAAGGTGAATCAGAACCACTTTGAGGTTAAGCCTCGGTTTATATCCATGCTCCCTCACTTCACGGGGAAGGGTGACCAATATATCTTTCTCAGAGAATTTGAGGAGGCGTGTGCTATGTTCAAACTGCAACAACTTAGCACAGACTCCATCCATATTAGGCTTGTCCCTTTTGCACTGAAGGATGATGCCAAGAAGTGGTTATACACCAACCTGGCGAATGCCTTTAGGACTTGGGATGAGTTTCAATCTGCATTCCTTAAAAAGTGCTTTCCAAATCATCAGACTAAAAAACCGAGGAACGAAATCAATTTGTTTTATTAGCATGAGACTGAATCATTCCACGCATACGTAGAGAGGTTCAAGGAGCTACTGTCCTCATGCCCTCACCATGACATCGAGTTGTGGCGCATGTGTAGAATTGGTCTTCACATCCCATCCCAAACACTCCTTTAGTCCATGTGTCAAAGAGAGTTCTTGGGAAAGGATGAAAGGGAGGCATGAGATTTCCTAGAAGACCATGCTGAGAAAACTATGCAGCGGGATAGTGTGAGGGAATCACTGGCATCATCTAGCATAGGAGCAAGGATCGCAAACGCAAACTCGACTAGATCAGGTGCCACATTTGCTGTCGATACCACTACAGCCACCGAGGCACGCATGGCGGCCTTAATGCGCCGTATGGATTCGATGAAGCTCCAAAATCAACAAGGTGCATCTCATGTGTCTGCATCTGGTCCAGTTCCCTGTCATTCATGTGGTAGGATAAGTCATGTAGGAGGCAAGTGTGTGTCCGTTCCTCCTGAGATGGAACATGTCAATGTCATCTATGATAGAGGCATGAATGACCCATACTCATCATCATATAACCTTGGATGGAGGAACCACCCTAACTTTTCATGGAACCAAAACAATGCCCCGGGTGGTCATTCAAAATTCTCTCGACCACCTAACCAACCACACCAACCTCCCATGCATGCACCATCTTATCAGCCACCCCAAGCTCAAATCACCAATCAATCGGGTTTCCCAAATTCCAAAAATAAGGAAACCTGATTCAATTCTCTTGAGACCTTGACTTGTGGACTCGAGAACTCAATTTTTTTTATGTCATCCACAAGTCAAGTTGTCACTTCAAATCAGCAGACCATCAAATTTCTAGAGCTTCAGATGGGCCAATTGGCTCAGTCAGTACATGAAAGAGAGAGAGACTCTTCCAAGCCAGCCTGAGACTAACCCCCACATGAAGGGAATGTGTTCTAAAAGTTTTACTTTTAAATGTCAATTATTATGAATTGAATGAGAAATCATTTTGTTCCTTGTTTATGTTATTCGTCTTTTAGAAGTGTTAAGGGAGAGGCTCTTGGTCCTTAACCGTAGAGTTCTAAAAGATATTGGTTTACATAAAACAAAAGATATTCGCAATCATGGTAATTAACATGGGACATTAATTACCGAGTTAAGATTGTCGTGTTGGTCATAGATCATTGTAGCTCTACAAGTGAGTGACAACACGGGTACACAAAAGAGGAAGATATTACTTTTGTACACTGAATAGACCTAATAAGTAAAATATTATAGAAATGTGTTTCTGTGTCATTAATATTTTAATGTGTCCTTGGTCCTTTGATATGAGACTTATATCCGATCACTTAAGAAATGCTTGATTAGACTAATGTTTTAAGCTATCGATAAGTGTAGTGTAAAGGCATTGGTTGGTCAATTATGACTTTCGTTGGAAAAGATAGTTAGTCAAAAGATTATCATTGCCCCTCTTAATTGAGTGATGATATTAGTGGGCCCCTTGATAAAGCAAAGTTATAATGTGCACAATGTGATTTAAGTTAAGTCACATATTTATAACTAGCTTAAAGAGATCAAGAAATGAATACTAACACAAAGATGACACAATACTACTTTGTGTGTATTCTTAATATCATGAGGCAAGGGACGGACACAAGTGGTGCACTCCATCACTAAATGGACCGGGTTTTGATTCAAGTGGAATTAAGACATCTAACTAATTGGGAGCTATAATGTGTATCTAGATACCGCTTATAGCTTGTGATATTAAGTTCTTAATATCATTGCCAACTTAGTTTAGATCCTCCTATAGGTCACACCACAAAACTGGGAAACAAGAAATAGGGATTTTGAGTTCATAAGATGTGTCGGGTTTCATGTAGAAAATATGACACGTGGGGAGAACAAGCAAAATCAAAATTATGTTGTGATTAATAACATAATTAGAATCTAAATTAAATTCATATGTGATGTGAATATTATGGGGTGTAATGAGTGATCATTACATAAGATAATATGTTACATAAGTTAAGAATTTACTACTAATCCCGAAATGTCAAATTTTGTAGGGGTTAAACCGAAATTTGACAAGTCTGCAGTACTGTGCACAAACGGTCGACCGGTTAATAGTAAACGGTCGACCGGACACGTCTCGACCGATAACAGGGAATTTTTGTCTGTTCGGAACGGTCGACCGAATCTATCGGTCGGTCGACCGAACATTGCGATGAAATATTTTATTGTTGCGAGCGGTCGACCGAATGTTGAACGGTCAACCGAAACTTGGTTCGAGCGGTCGACCGAACCTCAAAACGGTCGACCAGTCCAGACGGTTTTATGCATAATTAATTTAAGAATTAATTAAATCATGCATGGAATTGGTCCATAATTGATTTAATTCGTGGCTAAGATTATTTGTTAGCAAAAAATGTATGGTTAAAGCGAAGTTTGCATGAAATCATGGGCAAGAGGTTGCACATGAATAGGTAATTTGGAGAGAACTTATAAATACAAGTTTATCTCATTACCTCATTAATTAATTCATTGTTTTTCTCATGCAAAAACTCTCTCCATAATTCTCCACGAAAATTCCTTAGTTCTTAAGTTTAGTTTTAGTCCTTAAGAGATCATCTTCTCAAGGGAACTAAAGAGGGGTTAGTAATTAGATTCTAAACCCTAGTGGAGATTGAGAGGCTAACTCTTCTCTCTCCAATCTCGTTTAGAGTTTGGTGAATACTCGGAGGCAATCCACCGGGCGATTCAACCGTCAACGCAACTCCGGATCTTCGAGAGGTTTTAGAGAACCTCTAGGTATGATCCTATTTACAATTGTTTGTTTATTCTAATGCATGTTAAACAATTAGGATAAACAAATATATGAAAATCGAAGAAAATATGAATACTACGACCTATATGTTTATAAAATTCCGAAAATATATACATACTATAGGGCACAAAATCCAATAGTGGTATCAGAGCTTTTGATTCGTATTATCTTTGATTTGAACTATAAAATCAATAGACTACCATCTAGAATCAAAACAATTCGGTTTTATGTCTTTTTCGAGTTTTTTGATGTTTTTGTTGATAAAATTCTAATAAATTCGTTTTGATGATTTTATATGTTTAAAACATCACACATGATTGTTAGAATTGGAATTTAGATATTTGTCTAATTTATAGAATTTTCGTTTTATTTTAAATGATTATTTTATAAAGGAATCAACAAAACCGAAAAGGACTAATGTTCATCTTTCCTTTTGGAAATTGGATGAACAACGGTTCAAAATAATTAATTTTGAACTATGGATGCATGAAAATCATTTTAATCGATTTCAAATGATTTTTCTAGAATTGTTTGATTTTAGATGCTTGATAATGTAGATTAAATAGTTTAGATTGGACATGCGTGTATGCGTTGCTCGAGTTGTTCTTGCAGGAATTGTGAGTTTATATGTTCCGAATCAGCAACTATGAATGTATGTAATTAATATTATACAGAGGCTTATTTGTATGTAAAAGCCAAATTCTCTCTTTCTATCTTTTAGATAATTGCATTGCATTTGAGAGGTTTTACATAGGACTTGCACTAGTCGGTTTTTTATCGAATGTGAGGAGCATGTTTATTTTCTGTAAAATCTACATCTCCGGTGCAAGAGGAAGTCGCCGATGTAGCGCATCGATCGAGGATCGAGGATCAAGGATCGAAGGGAACATATAAACTCACACGATGTGGATTGTGTGAATGGTTTAATTTATGTTTTGATAATCTTGTTATGCATGTGATGAATGTGTTGAATGTTAGGATGTGTATGAATGATAATATGCATGATAACCTAAAATTCTGAATCACATGTTAATATATGAAATTGTCCAACAAAAATTAAGAATTGTTTCCTTCTTATTTCATCCACTAGCAGCCATTGATTAAGGGATACTCTGCTCGCCCTTAGCGGGAGATAGCTCCCTCCATCTTTGGGAATAGTGGGAGATATAATGGTTGTCTGTTGTTGTGCCACGATTAAATGTATGAGGTGCGTTTCACCCTAGTGAACCCCAAGTATGTTTAGGTGTGAATACAATGGATAAACGTATCTCGTATGAAATGAAAATAAGTTTTCTTAACATCACCTAGAGCCCTCACTCGGTTTTGGGAAAAAGTTTTTCTTACGAGGATAGGTCGCATTCCCTCATAATTAAAACGACAAGAATCACAAGAGTTTGAAGATGCTAATATTGCTAAAATTCAAAAAGGTTGTGATTAGAAAATGTTTTTCTTACCTTGATATTGTCATGTATTCGATAGCCCTTAGCTAGTCTATGTTACAATTAATGGGATCTTGGATTATTGCATTTATGGGCAAATTTTTTATTTGGAGCATTTACATTTGTATGTATGTATAATAAACATAAAATTGGCATTAAAATCCTGTATGATTTATTTTGTAGAAAAATGTCGAACATCCAACCTATCGTACGATCCATGATAGAAAACCACCCTTTAGCAAATGATGACTCAAACTTCATTAGTTGGCAACTCAAGCTCAACATCGCGTTAAAGTTTGAGAAATTGTCTCACATTTTGGAAGGTCCAATCCCAAAATGGAATGAGAGATTAACCGATGAAGAGAAAGAGCCTAAAGACAAGTGGGAAGACCAAGAGAACCAAGTTCACGGTCTTATGCTAGCATCCATGGGTGACTCGCTTCAAGCGAAATACTTGGATTCAAAACCCAAGAAGAACATGGAGGCTTTATCAAAGATGTTCATGGATAGTGCCCGGAAGGAGCGCTATAAGACCACCATCGCACTCACAAGGTGCCATATGGCGGAGGGAACATCGGTATCTATGCATTTTCTCACGATGCAAGGATACCTTGAGAAGTTGGCAAAGCTCTCTTCACCAATGCCCGAGGACATTGCTGAAGATATGATTCTTGGCTCTCTAGCTCCATCCTTTAAGGACTTTGTGATGCACTATCACGTGCGTGAAAAAAGGGTGAGTCTTGAAGAGCTGCACAACGCTCTCAAAACTGCTGAAGTTGACATGGGCAAGGGTAGGGACAAGCAAGTCCTTGCCGTCCATGGGAGGAGCCAAAAGATTGGCAAAGGAAAGGGCAAATCTACCAAAATTGGTTCAATTAAGAGCAAGGGAGTAGGAGGTGCTCATAAGAGTGCCTCGAGGGGGAAATCTCAGAAATCTCCAACTCCCAATATGGAGTGTTTTCACTGCGGTGAAAAAGGACACATCCGGCCAAATTGCCCCAAGTACAAGGAAGACCTTGACAACGGAGTGATTGAACGTCGGCGCCCCAAAAAGGCAAAAGGTATATTTCTTATTGAAATAAATTTAGCCACTTCTGTCCAGGATTGGGTAATTATACCGGATCTTGTGCTCACATAGTTTCTAATGTGCAGCTACTCAAGGATAGGAAGGAACTCGTGCGGAACGAGATAGAATTGAAGGTCGGAAATGGTGCGAACGTTTCTGCGGTTGCACAAGGTTCTGTGGTGCTTCAATTATGTAGTGGTTTAAATTTATGTCTAAAGAATGTTTATTATGTGCCTTCGATTAGCAAGAATATTATTTCTGTATCATGTCTGGATATGGATAATTTTAATATAAATATTTCAAATTCTTGTTTGTCTATATCGAAGAATGGTGTTTTCTATGCAAATGCGTTCATAAGGAATGGTCTCTATTTGCTTGAATTGAATAATAAACAAATCTTTAATATCAATAACAAAAGACTTAAGACCACTCACGAGAATGATACTCTCTTGTGGCACTATCGTCTTGGTCACATAAATGAAAAGCGCATGAAGAAATTGCAAGAAGCTAACCTTCTTGGTCTACTTGATTTTAAATCATTGGAGACGTGCCAACCATGTCTAATGGGAAAAATGACCAAAAAGCCTTTCAAGAAGAAAGGCTCAAGGGCGAGTGGCTTGTTGGATTTGATACATTCCGATGTATGTGGTCCAATGAGTACTAGTGCACGAGATGGTTTCAGGTACTTCATTACGTTCACGGATGATTATAGTCGTTATGGCTATGTTTATCTAATGAGAAACAAAAGTGAATCCTTCGACAAGTTCAAAGAATTCAAAAATTGAAGTAGAGAACCAACTCGACAAGAAAATCAAGTCTCTACGAACGGATCGTGGAGGTGAGTACTTAAGTGCCGAATTTGACTCATACCTAAAGGAGTTTGGTATTGTACCTCAACTCACCCCTCCCGGTACACCTCAGTGGAATGGGGTATCCGAAAGGAGAAATAGGACATTGCTCGACATGGTTCGGTCAATGATAAGTCATGCGGAATTACCTCTTTACTTTTGAAGTTATGCACTACAAACTGCGACTTACACACTAAATAATGTTCCATCCAAATCCGTGGAGAAAACTCCTTATGAGCTTTCGATTGGTAAAACACCTAAGCTCAATTTTCTCAAGATTTGGGGTTGTGAGGCTTACGTCAAGAAATTGATGTCGACCAAACATCAACCAAAAGCGGATAAGTGCTTCTTTATTGGTTATCCTCGTGAGAAAAGAGGATACTACTTTTGGCATATCACCTCCAATCGAGTGATTGTAGAGAGGGATGCCACATTTCTGGAAAAGGAATTTCTAGAAAGAGTAAAAAGTAGTGGGAGTAGGGTTGTGCTTGAGGAAACTCAAGATACTCTACAAGATCATGACATGAATGATGACATTCAAGATCATGAAGGCCCAACCGAGATTCCTTTGGTTAGTGGGAGCGTGAGCGAGAGACCATTACAAGAAATTGTGAGAGAATCTTAATCATCCCCACCAAGTGTACGTTCAAGAGTTGAACGTGAACCTACTCCTCAAGAAATTGTGGAAGAAGTTCGAGAGGCACGAGAAGAACCAAAAGAACTAAGAAGGTCAACAAGGGAAAGGAAGAAACCCGACTTGTATCTGGGACTTCATGAAATCATGCTACTAGATACCAATGATCCCTTGACCTTCCAAGAAGCAATGGAAAGGGAAGACTCCAAACTATGGTTAAAGGCCATGGAATCCGAAATTGAATCCATGTATGATAATCAAGTATGGGACTTGGTTGACCTTCCTCAAAGGAAAAAGGCCATTCAAAACAAATGGGTTTTTAAGAGGAAGATGGACATGGATGGGAACTTAAAAACCTACAAAGCGAGGCTTGTAGCGAAGGGTTTCACTCAAATTCAAGGAATTGACTATGATGAAACTTTTTCACCGGTTGCCATGTTCAAGTCAATTCGGATTATGCTCGCTATTGCCGTATTTCATGATTATGAAATATGGCAAATGGATGTCAAAACGGCATTCCTTAATGGGAACTTAGAGGAGGATGTGTACATGGTACAACCTCAAGGTTTTGAAGATCCAAAGAATAACGAGAAGGTATGCAAGCTTCAAAGATCCATTTATGGATTGAAGCAAGCATCAAGGAGTTGGAACAAACTCTTTGACGAGGAAGTGAAGAAGCTTCACTTCATTCAAAGTAAGGAAGAACCTTGTATATACAAGAAGGTTAGTGGGAGCCATGTAGTATTCATAATCTTATATGTCGATGACATATTGCTCATGGACAATCATATTCCTTTGCTTGAGCAAACGAGAAGTTCATTGAAATCTGCATTTTCAATGAAAGATATGAGTGAGGCTCAATACATCTTGGGAATCAAGATATACCGAGATAGATCCCGTAGACTCAATGGCCTGAGTCAACGTACATACATTGACAAGGTCTTGGAAAGGTTCAAGATGAACAACTCCAAAAAGGGCAGTGTGCCAATGAGTATGGGTGTGCAACTCAAGAAGTCTCAACGTGCTCAATCACGTAAGGACTTAGAGTACATGAAGGATGTCCCTTATGCTTCGGCAATTGGGTTGATCATGTACGCGATGACTTGCACAAGACCCGATGTCTCGTATGCTCTAAGCGTGACAAGTCGTCACCAATCCAACACAGGTCCTGAGCATTGGACTGCGGTCAAGAATATCCTAAAGTACCTTAACCGGACTAAGGATAAGATTCTTGTTTAGGGAGGACAAAGGGAATTGATAGCCGAGGGTTACTCGGATGCGAGTTTCATGAGTGATCCAGACGATAGAAGGTCGCAATCAGGATACGTCTTCCTTCTGAATGGTGGAGTTGTGTGTTGGCGTAGTTGGAAGCAAAGCACTACGGCCGACTCAACCACTGCTTCCGAAGTAATGGCTATTGATTGACATCATTTCATGCTTATATTTGTACCTTATATCCATTTTCTTACACCTAAGCAATGCTATGTGACGAGTTTTATGTTTAGTTTTCAGAAATAAAGAGGTTTGAAGAGAAGAGCCTTGAAAGTTCCCAAAAGCAGGAAAAAAGGACCTAATTGTGAGACCTGGGGACCAAGATGCAAGGGGGAAGGACCTGATCGTAAGACAGAAGGACCTAAGAGCAAAACAGGAAACTCCACACCATCATGAGGAGTATTTTGTCAATTCGATTCGGGTCGGAGCTCCACTAAACCAGCTAGATGCATCCAAGACCAAGAACCACACCAAGGCAAGCCCACCAGAAGACTCAGCCTGATCTGGGCTTTATAGGCCGCCAATTGGCAGTCTGGAACCGCCAATTGGCGGTCTGGTTAAGCCCAAATCAGCCAAGATTCTTCCTGGACTTGTATTAGCATGTGTTTAGGCTATTTTTGGTATTGGTTTAGTCCCACATCGGGGGATTGTCCCGGATTAGCTTTTTCCATGCTTATAAATAGAACTCTTCACCTCCCATTGTATCCATCTCCCTCTTGGTGGCCATCTTCCCTACTAAGAGTGAAGCCTTGAAGCAAAACTCTAGTGGAGGAAGAGCTACTTGTAATTGAGTGAGTTAATAATATAAGTTTTCTCTTAATGATGTTGTTTCTCTCTTAGTTTAATTTCCTTTCATTTGCATGCTTGTTTGTTTGTTTAGTTTTATGCTTCTTTAATATTTCTTGCTTAAGTAGTATAAATTTCATTTCAGTATTATGTTTTCCTTTGCTAAATTAGTTAGTGTAATGAGTAGTGAGTAGTTCCATCCCCATTTGGGGGGTGGAGAAATATGTGATATAATAATGTAGTGTATTAAGTGTGTGTTATTTTTATCCCTTGAGCTTTATATGATTTCCATAACCATCTAATGGGTCTCCACTCTTATCTTTGATATGCTAATGCTCTTGAATGAAGCTTAGCTTATGCTTTGATTAGTGGACCTATTTTATGGGGAATGATAAAGTTAGGATATGGATGAAGCTAATATTGGAAACACAATTTGTAGTGTATGTACTCTTGTTGCCTTTTCCTTAGCTAATGTCTTGTATGTTTTAATGATGTAGTCATCTTAATTCATGTAGAGGCATAGTAGGGTCTAGTCTTTATACTTGAGTTCATGTAGCTTCATTCCAATCATTGTCTTGTATGTTTTAATGATGTAGTCTTATCTTAATTCATGTAGAGGCAAGATTGGATGTAGTTTTATGATTTCATGCACCACATGTTGTGAGGAGCTTAATTGAACACACACACACACACACATCTTTATTTTCACATCAGTTCTCTACCCCCTTTGGGGTTTAGTTTTATTGCTTATCTTCATTTCCTTTGCATTTCATTTCAGCTTTGTAGTTTAGATTAGTGTAATACATCTTTCTCCCTTCTTTTTACCTCTCGCCTTCGAATAAACCAAGTGTCGACACACCTCCCAGTGGACGACCCGTATTTGCCACCGCTTCAACGCGGCCGTGCACTTGCGGTTAAATATAAAACGATCAATCAAGTTTTTGGCGCCGTTGCCGGGGAGGTGCTCTGTCCAGACCTTGGTTTGGACGATTCGAGGGGTTTTTAATTTTTCTTTTTCAGTTTTTCTTAGTTGCAGGGAACACTCTGTTCACGGGGAGGCCACTGGAGAAGTTTGAGGAAGCAAATCCAAGAACGGACCGCTAATCAGCGGTTTGGAACCGCCAATTGGCGGCCTGGTGAGGGATTCTGTCTTCCAATTTTTTTGTGGTCATTTGTGTTGTAATTGGTGTTATCTGGGAGCCCAATTTTGCATGCTGTGACTTCTTATTTGCTCCCAGATCATTAATCACTCCCCCTTTAATCAACTTGGACCCTAAAACTCAAAGCAAAAGATTAGACTTCTTGCCATCTAGGTCATGCACCATTGGTAGACCTTGCATGCATTTGTCTTTTCTTTGCTTTTCATTTTGTCGTTGATTGCTGGCGTGAGGTACGTGCACCCACATCCCTCATTCATGCATGTTTCTTTCATGCATTAGTTAGTAAGGTGCATCGGGACAAGAGTGAGAGAGCGTTTGATTGGAGCGATTGATTGCTAGATCTAGGATCAAATCGCTACTAAGGAGGGGCTGTCCCATAAAAGATAAGGTGGGGGATTTCATCACCCTTTCCTTGGCCCCAAAAATCACTCTTAATAAAGCCTTAACTAAAAGCAAGTAGACATTGGCCCTAGGATTGCGGGCGCACTAGGAGAGTAATCTAGTCGAGACCGTCATGACCTGATCGGCGTTGCCTACCTTGTCGATAGTAGGAGGTACTGGATCTCCGGATCTGGTATCACTTGCTGGGCATTGTGGTCCTCGTTGTAGGGAGGTGAGGCGTGTCGAGGCTAGTGACCTCGAAGTTAGGCGTCGTCTAGCTTAAGGACCCATTGCCTTACTTTGTTTGAGCCGTGCTTGCTAGTTAGGCTTCTTCCTGATCCCACTACCCACGCTAGCTCTAGGGATTCTTCCCTCCTCACCTGAGTCCTCTCCTCATCTATTCTCTATGTATAGTCTCCTCCTCTAGTACACCGTCTGTTGTGTGTTTGTTAGAGTCGAGTCGAGCATTTTTATGCGAGGTTGGGCTCGTTCTGGTGAGAGCGCTCGGCTCGAGAGAGTGCATACTTCTGAGATGGAAGATCTTGGTGATCGACCATCTCCGCCTCGTGCTCCTTTGGAGCAAGAGGCCGAGTCGTCTCGTGGTGGCGAAGGGGACCGGGTTCCATACATGGACTACCTCGGTCCGTTCCCACCACCACGTAGACCTCCTTCTCCTCCTCCTCTGACTCGAGAGGAAGGGAGATTCGGTCAGGATCGAGTTCTAGGTGCACCACCACCTTTAGCTCGACATGATAGACCGATGACTTTGTGGGAGCGGACCCATCCTGTTCGGGCCGCGCAGCCTTCTTGCATAGTTGTTCCCCCTGCTCGCGGGAACAGCTATGAGCTAAAACCTCAGTATGTGAGCATGCTTCCGACCTTCACTGCCAATAAGGAGGATCCGTATATCTTTATACGCGAATTCGAGGAAGTGTGCTCCATGTTCAAGCTTCAACAGCTTGACGAGGATTCTGTCCGGTTGAGGATGATTTCTTTCGCATTGAAGGATAATGCGAAGAAATGGATGTATAGCCTCCCGGCGAGCTCGATTCGGTCATGGGATGACTTTGTGACCGTCTTTCTGAAGAGATTTTTCCCTCAAAGGAAAACTCAACAGATACGGCACCAGATACATCAGATGTATCAAACCGAGACCGAATCGTTTCATGGTTTCTTTGAGAGATTCAAGGACCTTCTCCAGCAATGCCCTCATCATGGACTTGAGCTATGGCAGCTGTGCCAGATTGTTTATGAGGGCATCAACTACAACACCCGCACATTGTTGGAGTCAATGTGTCAGGGTGACTTCCAAATGAAACCCATCGAGGAGGCATGGGACACTTTTGAGTCCATGGCTGAGCGTACCTTCGAGTGGGACACCATGAGAGAGCCACCAGCCGCCAGGTCTTCTGGTCGAGCTGGATCTTATCAAGTTGAGTCAACTATCGCGTCTGAGGCGAAAGTGGCTGCTCTCATGCGTAGGATTGAGTGTTTGGAGATGGACCGAGCTCCTGTAGCTCAGGTCGCTACTCCCGAGTGTAGTAGGTGTGGACTGTCGGGACATGATGACTTGGAATGCGCTTACGCTCCAAGGGATACTGAGCATGCAAATGCGATGTATCAACAAAGGCCCCGAAACGACCCGTACAGTCACTCTTACAACCCGGGATGGCGTAACCATCCTAACTTCTCTTGGGGGCCTAGTGGGGGAAACGGTCAGAGCTCGCACGCTCAACCTCAACCTCCACCTTATCAACCTCCACGCCCATCGGCGACCTACCAACCTCCACATCAAAGGTCTCAGAACCACAATTACCAACCTCCTCAGACCTCTTCGTCGGGTTATTCTAACCAAACTCCACAACCCCAACGGGTTGACCCTAAGGACTCCACTCTTGAACAAACCCTTCACGCGTTCATTCAGAGCACGCAAGCCATGTTTTCGGCCAACAACAATACGGTCAAAGCATTGGAAATGCAAGTGAGCCAGTTGGCTAATCAGCTCCATGAACGCGAGAAGGGTCAATTACCGAGTCAACCCGAGGTAAATCCTCGGGGTACCCTTTCGCAAGGAATGACACCTTTACCTCATGCTGCCTCTGAACCGACCCATCATATTAATGTGATTCATACTTTGAGGTCTGGTAAGGAGGTGGACAACCACATTGGGGTGCCTTCCTTGTCATCACCATCTTTGAGGGAGCCGGATCCTGAGGCTCCCTCCACAAATACTTCCAGGAAGGAGCCAGATCCTGAGGTTCTTTCTACATTTCCTTCGACAAAGGGGCCGAACCTTGAGGTCCCCTTGTCTCCTCTTGTGTCGAAGGAACCAGATTCTGAGGTCCCCACTCATATTTCTTTGGACCTGAATTCTGGGGTGCCTTCGCATTCTTATGCCCCAAAGGCGCCATTCCCTGAGCGCCTTAAAAAGAAAACCTCTGATCAGCATGACAAGATGCTTGAGATGTTTCGGCAGGTTAAGGTGAATATCCCTCTTTTGGAGGTGATTCAGCAAATGCCACCTTATGCCAAGATTCTCAAGGACTTATGCACTAAGAAGAGAAAAACTCATGTTCCCAAGAAAGCTTTTCTTGCGGCTAACGTGAGTTCCTTGTTGGCACAACCCATGCAAGTCAAGTACAAGGACCCTGGCTGTCCTACTATCTCTTGTGTGATTGGTGATGTGCCCATACACCGAGCCTTGCTGGACCTTGGTGCATCTGTTAATCTTCTGCCATATTCTGTCTACGTCCACCTCGGTCTTGGAGACCTCAAACAAACAAAGACCACTCTTCAATTGGCTGATAGGTCTATGAAGAAACCGAGGGGTGTGGTGGAAGATGTGCTGATCAAAGTGGGAGAGTTCATTTATCCAGTCGACTTCTTTGTCTTGGATACTGAACCTGTGCCAAACCCACTTGGACAAATTCCTGTCATTCTGGGGCGACCATTTCTTGCGACTTCCAATGCCTTGATCAATTGTCGCAATGGTCTGATGCGCTTGACTTATGGTAGTCAATGCGCTGATTTCAACATCTTCACCATTGGCAAGAAGCCAGATGCCTTCAATGACCCTGTTGGGGTTAACCTTATCCAGGGCATGGATGAGAGTGAAGTTGATGGGACCTTCAAGTACTTCAGAGAATTGTTCGATGAAGATCCTGAAGGTGGTGAAGATGTTTCACCTGGGCTGGCACAAGAAGGTGCCTTATGTTTTGATCATGTGGCCTCAGAGCCACATCCTTCTGATCTTGTGGCCCTTGAGCCACATCCTTCTGATCTTGTGGCCCTTGTGCCACATTCTTTCGATCACGTGGCCCTTGAGCCACAACCTTTCGATCACGTGGCTTTTGAGCCACCAGATACCCTTTTTATGGCCTCTGGGCCACATGATCTTCATTCTATATCTGATGAGGACCCCATGTGGGTTAAGAATCAACCACCTGATACCCTTCAACCTGGTAGAGGTTCACCTCTCATTCATGCCTCCTCTTTTGTTAACTCTCAAGAGGCATCGAACGACCACAATGCGAATAAGGGTGTCAGGTGGTCAAGCAATTCTGTTTTGTATGTTGCGAGCCCTTACAGGTGCATTTCTGGCTCGAGAGATGGCGGGTTCCCATTTGATGTCCCTTGATATATGAAGATGGGAGCCCATTGTTGTACATAGTTAAAAAAAAAAAAAAAAAAAAAAAAAAACTCCTTCAGTGAGCATCGATTGTTGTGGGCCCCAACCCTTGAGTATTTGGGCCCCATTTCTTTCACGTATTTGTCTCCCTTCTCAGCTTCTCACAGATTTTGAGGGAATTTGGGTTTGTGTCCATCAACATGACCCCGAACGTCCCTTTGTACTTCATGTTGGTGAGATCGTTCCTTTTTCATGCATGTATCCATATAGTATTTTGCTCACATTCATTGAGGACAATGCATGAAGTAGGTGTGGGGGGGGTGTTTTACGTGTGTACATAGTCGAGTCTTTTCTTTTGATTTTGTTTTCTTTTGTTTGCATTTTTAGGGTCATGATAGTGTGCTGCATTTAATATCGATATATCTGCTTGCCATGATCCTTGGGTGACTTGTCTTCTTTTGCTTGCCTAGTGCTTCAAAATTTTCACATTTCTTTCAAAATCTTCATGTGTTTTCGAAAGAAAATGTTTTGTGGGTTTCGCGTGTGTTTAGCATGTGCAAAACCGTTGAGAGGCAAAGTAAAAAGAAAGCTCCCAAAATTGTCTTGAACTTGATGCATTAGGATATCTAGTACGTGGCTTTAGGATTTATCGAGTCGTTAGGATGCACCCCAGTTTTCCCTTGGGGGTGAGTAATCAGTGGGTTTCAGTGCTCAAACATTTAAAGAAGTCCACCCTGAACCTAGTGAGTCAAATAATTCGTGTTTGTTAATTTAGGAAGTTTGTTGTAGTCAAGGGCCCTTAATATCTTTTTGTGAAACTTAAGTGTAGGGGTTTTGGTTCCCATGTAGATAAATGAATAAGTGGTGTTCTCTCTTCTCGCACGGCTCCTATCACTCGGGAAAGTAGGTCTGAGGGGACTTTGTGGCTGGTGCTTTCGAGTCATCTGACTTGGGATGCACCGACCGAACTCCCGTTACACGGGTGGTAGGGATCGCCCTATGTGGAGATTTGGGGGAAGGTGTACGTGATAGTGTAAGTTCTCATAGGCAATGATGCACGAAACCTGACCCTGGGAGAATCAAACACCAACCAATAAATGCTCCAAAGAAAAAGAAAAAAAAAAAGAAAAAAAAAAGAAGAAGAAAAAAAAAGAGTCAAATAAGAACCAAAATGGACTTTACACGTTGTAGCACATTCAGAAGTTAAGGTTGCCCATGTCTTTCACTTAATTCCTTAGTTAACTCTCACGAATAACTCATTAGGCTAGGTGTGTGGACTGATTACATATATAGAGTCGACCCGTAGTATTACCGCATTCCATGATCGACAAAATAAGCCCAACGAGTCGTGTAGCTAGATTGATTAATGCATCTTGTTCGGATTTTGTGGGTATATCCGCTGAAAACCCTCAGGAGACAACACTCCTCCTCCTTGGCAACAAGGAGGTTTAACGGCTTGTTGCACATGCTAAGTGCAACCGTGATTCCTACGAAAGTGAGTTAGGATTTCTTGTTTTTTCGTATGCTTTTTCCTTTCTTTGTTTTGCTCGAGACTAGCAAAAACTTAGGTGTGGGGGTATTTGATTGACATCATTTCATGCTTATATTTGTACCTTATATCCATTTTCTTACACCTAAGCAATGCTATGTGACGAGTTTTATGTTTAGTTTTCAGAAATAAAGAGGTTTGAAGAGAAGAGCCTTGAAAGGACCCAAAAGCAGGAAAAAAGGACCTAATTGTGAGACCTGGGGACCAAGATGCAAGGGGGAAGGACCTGATCGTAAGACAGAAGGACCTAAGAGCAAAACAGGAAACTCCACACCATCATGAGGAGTATTTTGTCAATTCGATTCGGGTCGGAGCTCCACTAAACCAGCTAGATGCATCCAAGACCAAGAAACACACCAAGGCAAGCCCACCAGAAGACCCAGCCTGATCTGGGCTTTATAGGCCGCCAATTGGCGGTCTGGAACCGCCAATTGGCGGTCTGGTTAAGCCCAAATCAGCCAAGATTCTTCCTGGACTTGTATTAGCATGTGTTTAGGCTATTTTTGGTATTGGTTTAGTCCCACATCGGGGGATTGTCCCGGATTAGCTTTTTCCATGCTTATAAATAGAACTCTTCACCTCCCATTGTATCCATCTCCCTCTTGGTGGCCATCTTCCCTACTAAGAGTGAAGCCTTGAAGCAAAACTCTAGTGGAGGAAGAGCTACTTGTAATTGAGTGAGTTAATAATATAAGTTTTCTCTTAATGATGTTGTTTCTCTCTTAGTTTAATTTCCTTTCATTTGCATGCTTGTTTGTTTGTTTAGTTTTATGCTTCTTTAATATTTCTTGCTTAAGTAGTATAAATTTCATTTCAGTATTATGTTTTCCTTTGCTAAATTAGTTAGTGTAATGAGTAGTGAGTAGTTCCATCCCCATTTGGGGGGTGGAGAAATATGTGATATAATAATGTAGTGTATTAAGTGTGTGTTATTTTTATCCCTTGAGCTTTATATGATTTCCATAACCATCTAATGGGTCTCCACTCTTATCTTTGATATGCTAATGCTCTTGAATGAAGCTTAGCTTATGCTTTGATTAGTGGACCTATTTTATGGGGAATGATAAAGTTAGGATATGGATGAAGCTAATATTGGAAACACAATTTGTAGTGTATGTACTCTTGTTGCCTTTTCCTTAGCTAATGTCTTGTATGTTTTAATGATGTAGTCATCTTAATTCATGTAGAGGCATAGTAGGGTCTAGTCTTTATACTTGAGTTCATGTAGCTTCATTCCAATCATTGTCTTGTATGTTTTAATGATGTAGTCTTATCTTAATTCATGTAGAGGCAAGATTGGATGTAGTTTTATGATTTCATGCACCACATGTTGTGAGGAGCTTAATTGAACACACACACACACACACATCTTTATTTTCACATCAGTTCTCTACCCCCTTTGGGGTTTAGTTTTATTGCTTATCTTCATTTCCTTTGCATTTCATTTCAGCTTTGTAGTTTAGATTAGTGTAATACATCTTTCTCCCTTCTTTTTACCTCTCGCCTTCGAATAAACCAAGTGTCGACACACCTCCCAGTGGACGACCCGTATTTGCCACCGCTTCAACGCGGCCGTGCACTTGCGGTTAAATATAAAACGATCAATCAGCTATCGCTGAAGTGAGCAAGGAAGGAGTGTGGATTAAGAAGTTCCTTGAAGAGCTTGGAGTAGTTCCCTCGAGCGAGGGACCAATAGAGCTATTTTGCGACAATAGTGCATCTATCTCGCAAATCAAGGATCCCAAATCACACCACAAAGTGAAGTACATGGATCGTAAGTACTTCGTGACGCGTGACCTCATCGACGAAGGCAAAATAAATCTTTTATGGGTGGACACCAACAGCAACACAGTTGATCCATTCACAAAACCCTTATCCCAAGCCAAGGGCGAAATGCATTTCGAGTCCATGGTATTGAGGAACCATGTAGATTGGCTTGATGATTGATATGTAATGGGGTTTACCCTAGTTATTATTGTTTTATACATTAAGTATGTATGTGGAAGAAAACTTTGATAACAAGTGGGAGATTGAAGGGAATGTGTTCTAAAAGTTTTACTTTTAAATGTCAATTATTATGAATTGAATGAGAAATCATTTTGTTCCTTGTTTATGTTATTCGTCTTTTAGAAATGTTAAGGAAGAGACTCTTGGTCCTTAACCGTAGAGCTCTAAAAGATATTGGTTTACATAAAACAAAAGATATTCGCAATCATGGTAATTAACATGGGACATTAATTACCGTGTTTAAGATTGTCGTGTTGGTCATAGATCATTGTAGCTCTACAAGTGAGTGACAACACGGGTACACAAAAGAGGATGATATTACTTTTGTATACTGAATAGACCTAATAAGTAAAATATTATAGAAATGTGCTTCTGTGTCATTAATATTTTATTGTGTCCTTGGTCCTTTGATATGAGACTTATATCCGATCACTTAAGAAATGCTTGATTAGACTAGTGTCTTAAGCTATCGATAAGTGTAGTGTAAAGACATTAGTTGATTAAGTGTGACTTTCGTTGGAGAAGATAGTTAGTCAAAAGATTATCATTGCCCCTCTTAATTGAGTGATGATATTAGTGGGCCCCTTGATAAAGCAAAGTTATAATGTGCACAATGTGATTTGAGTTAAGTCACATATTTATAACTAGCTTGAAGAGATCAAGAAATGAATACTAATACAAAGATGACACAATACTACTTTGTGTGTATTCTTAATATCATGAGGCAAGGGACGGACACAAGTGGTGCACTCCATCACTAAATGGATCGGGTTTTGGTTCGAGTGGAATTAAGACATATAACTAATTGGGAGCTATAATGTGTAGCTAGATACCGCTTATAGCTTGTGATATTAAGCTCTTAATATCACTGCCAACTTAGTTTAGATCCTCCTATAGGTCACACCACAAATCTGGGAAACAAGAAATGGGGATTTTGAGTTCATAAGATGTGTCAGGTTTCATGTAGAAAATATGACACATGGGGAGAACAAGCAAAATCAAAATTATGTTGTGATTAATAACATAATTAGAATCTAAATTAAATTAATATGTGATGTGAATATTATGGGGTGTAATGAGTGATCATTACATAGGATAATATGTTACATAAGTTAAGAATTTACTACTAATCCCGAAATGTCAAATTTTGTAGGGGTTAAACCGAAATTTGACAAGTCTGCAGTACTGTGCACAAACGGTCGACCGGTTAACAGTAAACGGTCGACCGAACGTGCACGGTCGACCGGATACGTCTCGACCGATAACAGGGAATTTTCGTCTGTTCGGAACGGTCGACCGAACATTGCGATGAAATATTTTATTGTTGCGAGCGGTCGACCGAATGTTGAACGGTCGACCGAAACTTGGTTCGAGCGGTCGACCTAACCTCAAAACGGTCGACCGGTCCAGACGGTTTTATGCATAATTAATTTAAGAATTAATTAAATCATGCATGGAATTGGTCCATAATTGATTTAATTCGTGGCTAAGATTATTTGTTAGCAAAAAATGTATGCTTAGATGGAAGTTTGCACGATATCATGGGAATGATGTTGCACATGAATAGGTAATTTGGAGAGAACTTATAAATACAAGTTTATCTCATTACCTCATTAATTAATTCATTGTTTTTCTCATGCAAAAACTCTCTCCATAATTCTCCACGAAAATTCCTTAATTCTTAAGTTTAGTTTTAGTCCTTAAGAGATCATCTTCTCAAGGGAACTAAAGAGGGGTTAGTAATTAGATTCTAAACCCTATTGGAGATTGAGAGGCTAGCTCTTCTCTCTCCAATCTCGTTTAGAGTTTGGTGAATACTCGGTGGCAATCCACCGGGCGATTCAACCGTCAACGCAACTCCGGATCTTCGAGAGGTTTTAGAGAACCACTAGGTATGATCCTCTTTACAATTGCTTGTTTATTCTAATGCATGTTAAACAATTAGGATAAACAAATATATGAAAATCGAAGAAAATATGAATACTACGATCTTATATGTTTATAAAATTCCGAAAATATATACATACTATAGGGAACGAAATCCAACACCACATGTAGCAGCAACAACACATACAAAATGAGAGTTTGGTACATCAGGGGCAGCAAGTGAACCATGTGGAGAAACCTGTTCACCATGTCAATGTCATTGTAACCTTAAGGAGTAGAAAGAAGGTTGACAATCACATTTCCTTGCCACCACCACCATCTGTGCAGCCCCTCAGTGGGAATGGTGGTGAAGAAGAGGCTGAGGGTAATACACCAACGCCTCCTTCTGAGGCACCACAGAAAACCTACCTGCCAAAAGCTCGCTATCCCAGTAGGTTAACCAAAAAGCAGAGTGACACAATGGATAAGATATTAGAGGTGTTCAAGCAAGTGAAGGTTAACATCCCCTTGTTGAATGTCATCCAACAAATACCTCAATATGCCAAAGTGTTGAAGGATCTCTGCACAACTAAGAGGAAGACCAATGTTCCTAAGAAAGCATTCTTAGTTGCAAGTGTAAGCTAACTTTTGTCCAATCCCACATACACAAAGTACAAGGACCCTGGGTGTCCTATTATTAGTGTATGATTGGGGACACTAGCATGTGTAATGTATTGCTTGATTTAGGATCAGCGGTGAACCTCCTCCCATTTTTTGTTTATCAACAGTTGAACTTGGGAGAATTGAAATCAACTAAGATCACCCTCCAATTGGGGATAGATCTATTCGTGTCCCAAAGGGGATTATCGAAGACGTGCTCATCAAAGTTGGAGATTTTATATTTCTGGTAGATTTTGTCGTCCTCGACACAAACCCTGTTGCAAACACCCACTCTCAAATACCTTTGATTTTGGGTAGACCATTTCTGGCAACCTCCAATGCCTTAATTAATTGTAGAAATGGTCTCATGAAGCTCTCATTCGGTAACATGAGTGTCGAGTTTCATGTGTTCAACTCTGGTAGGCAACAGGAGCCCATGGACCAACCTTTAAATCTCAACCTCATCCGTCAATTAGAGAAAACACCGCAAAATCAACAAACACCCTTAACACCAATGCAACCCGTTGAGAATGTTTGTTTGCCTAGCGAAAACTCATTGCCTGTCTTTGCAATGCAACAGAGTGAGCTGGCATCAAACATGAATATACAAAGGGAGTGTTTGTTGGACAATTTAGTTGAGACTATTAGTGAGGGGGACACACCTCAACGTATGCCCATACCAGAAGGTGTCTCTACCCCATGTCCCACGACCGTTGAGCCTTTTGTGCTTCATTTTGACTCCAACAAGGACCCACTTGCGATCGAGCTAATGGTTGATAATACAAAGGAGGTTGGGTGGTCCTTGTTGGATGACTTGGGGAGAAGCCTCATTCTTAGTGAAGCAGGTGTGCTGCATCCCTCGAATGAGCCTGAGGAACTCATTCCGATGCACCCACCTATTGGTTGGAGAGTTTTGTTCGATAAGCAACTAACCCTAGTGAGGCAACACAACTCCACTCATTTATGTTTCCTACACCCAACGAATATCATGAGCGGTTCGAGCCTTTCTGCTTTAACATTTCACCCCGCATGATACCTAAAAGTACCAATGAAGTTGGCCCATTTTTGCGAATCTCTGGTCCGCAGGACTCGATGTTCTCATTTGATGTTCCTTGACCAAATGATTATGAGAATATCTTTGTTGATGTATATATCTTGTTTAGAAAAAAAAAGAAAAATAAAACAAACAAAAAGAAAAAAAGCAAAAAAAGTCTCCACAAGTGAGCAATGATTGTTGTGGTCCCAAATCCTTGTGTATTTGGGCCCCATTTTGTTTCATGTATTGTATCCATTCTTAAGTATCTCACAGGTTTCTTGGGAATTTGGGTTTATGTCCATCAACATGACCATGAAACTTCCATTTGCGTTTCACGTTGGTGAAATCTTTTCTTTCTCATGTATAAATCCATATAGTATCATACTCACATTCATTGAGGACAATGCATGAAGTAAGTGTGTGTGTGTGGGGGGGCTTTACGTTTGTATATATGTTGAGTCGAGTCTTTTTCATTTTGCTTTTTCTTTTTCTTTTGTTTGTATTGTTAGGGTCATGATAGTGTGCTACATTTAATATTGATATATCAGTCTGCCATGATACTTTGGTGACTTGTCTTCTTTTGCTATCCCAGTGCTTAAACAATTTCACATTTCTTTCAAAATCTTCATGTGTTTGCAAAAGAAAATGTTTTGCGGGTTTGCGTGTGTTTAGCATGTGCAAAACCGTTGAAAGCCAAAGTAAAAAGAAAGCGCCCAAAATTGTCTTAAACATGATGCATTAGGATACCTAGTATACCAGCTTTAGGTCTTATATAGTCGTAAGGATGCACCCCGATTTTTAGCCTAAGCAATGCTATGTAACGAGTTTATGTTTAAGTTTCAGGAATAAATAGGTTTGAGAAGACGAGATTCAAAAAGGAGTCAAAAGCATGGAAAATGACTAAGTTGCAAGACTTATGGACTAACATGAAACAGAGAAGGACCCGGATGTAAAACGAAAAGAATCAATGAAAATCAAGAAACTCCACACCATCATGAGGAGTATTTTGGCAATTAGATTCGGGTTGACACTCAAACAACCGATCCGGATGCACCACACGTAATCAAATGAAGCATTGAGGAACATATACAAAGTTGGAGCAAATCGGACAAAAAGTGACCGCTAATTGGCGGCCCAAGACCGTTAATTGGCGACCCAGTTTCGTCCAATGTCAATGCAGCTTCTTGTGGTTGTTTATGATGTTGTGCGTATCCATTGGTAGTAGTTTCATTAGTCCCACATCGGGGGATTGTCCCTGATTACCTTTTTCTAGCACTATAAAGAACTCTTCCTCTTCCCTTGTAATTCACTCATTGCTTGGTGGCATTCTCTCTACTTCGAGTAAGTCTTGGAGTAAAAACTCAAGGTGGATAAGAATGCTACTAGTAATGTGAGTCATTTAATAAAATAATTTTTCATAGTTTGTTCTCATGTTGTCTTTTTTTTGCATGCATAGCTTAGTCTTGTTTCTTTAATCTTAGTCTCAATTAGTTATGTGTTTCCTCATGTTTATTGACTGAAATTTCCTGACTTAGATATAAAACCAAAAAGACCAATGAGCAAATCAAGAAGCTCCACACCATCATGATGAGTATTTTGGCAATTAGATCCTGCCCCAACCATCAAAAACCAAATCAGGTTCATCAAACATCAAGAAATCAATCCATAACCGAGCCACCCAAAACCAAACCCCATCAACCTAATCCAGACCGCCATTTGGTTGTCCCAAACCGCCAATTGGCTATCCAAATTGCTCCAAACAGTCCCCGGTTTAGTCAGGTGTCCGATTATATTGTTTATGTCCATTTATAGTTTACATTTATTCCCATACCGGGGGATTGTCCCACGTTACCTTTTTTCATGGCAATAAATAGAACTCTTCCTCCTCCTTTGTAATACATCTCCTCTCTTGGTGGTCAATCTCTCTACTAGGAGTAAAGCCTTGGAGAAAAACTCTGGAGGAGAGAGGTGACTTTTAAAGTGAATGAGCAATAAAGAATGTTTTGTTAGTTCATTGTTGTTTCTTTAGTTCTTGCATACTTAGTCAATCTCGTTTGTTTTAATCTTCGCAGAATTAATTAGCATGTTTTCTTTCCTTAATATGAATGTTAGCTTAATAATGTGTGAGTAGTTCCATCCCCCTTTGGGGGTGGAGATGATGTACATATATGTTGTGAAGTTTGGATGTTTGATGAACTTTTTGATTGTGTAGACTTGCATGTTTCTATGTTCATTGGGGGTATTTTAATCATCTACATGTTGGGGAATTTTGATGGGTTTTGCCATAAGATTTAGACACTTCCCATGCTTAGTTTTCTCATGTTTATTGACTGAAATTTCCTCTTGAATATGATACATGTTAGTTATGTGTTTGTATTTGTGTTTGCTTGCTTGATTGATTGAAGAAACTTTGTTTTGATGAGTTTTGTCATAACATTTAGACACCTCCCATGCTTACCTTTATTCTTCACATGAGTTTATGGTTTTTGATGAGTCTTGCCATATCTTTAGACACTTCTCATGCTGAGCCTAATCTTATGTTAATCAAGTAGTAATTGTCGATACATTGTGTGAATGGATTGATATGTTTTGCCACATCTTTAGACACTTCCTATGCATGAAGACACACACAAGACACACACATACATACTTACTTGTGCCATTCATCACTTATTTCACTTCATATATGCACACACTCCACCCATTAGGGGTTTCCATTCCTGAATTCCAACTTCCTGTCTTAGTTAGTTTAGTTTCATTGTTGCGTGCTTTCGTTTCCTTGTTTGTGCTTACTTGTTTAGTATAGTCTAGTTTAGCGTAATCAACTCTTCTCCCCTTCCTTTCCCACTTGCTTTCGAAAGAACCAAGGTCGACACACCTCCCTGTGGATCGACCCGTATTTGCCACGTCTTCACCGACGTCGTGCACTTGCAGTTAAACTTAAATTCAATCAAGTTTTTGGCGCCGTTGCCGGGGAGGTGCCTAGTCCAGACTTTGGCTTGGACGATTTGAGTTGTCTTAATTTTTTGTTTGTAGTTTTGCTTTGTTTCAGGAATCTCTAAAGATTAAGAGACGTCACCAGGAGAAGTTTGGAGGGGAACAAAGGTGAACAGATCGCTAATCAGCGGTGGTGGACCGCCAACTGGCGACCTGGTGAGCTCAGTTTTCCCTCTACATTTTTCCGGTTGCTTCTACATTCACTAGTGTGTCATGGGGATCAATTTGGCAGGTTTTGACTTATAGTTTGCCCCCCCCCCCCCCCCCGATTGATAATCAATCCCCTTTAATCAACTTGGACAATAAAATCCAAAGCAAAAGACTAGACATTCTTGCTTGTTTAGGTGATGCATCATATACTTGACTTAGGCATGCAGTTTGTCTTTTATTTTAGCTTTACTTCATTTGTTGAGCACTGACATGAGGTACACATTTCCTACTCTCATTCATGCATTTTGTATGACCATGCATGAGTTAGTATGAATTGCATTGAAACAAGTGTGAGTTGAGCGTTTGTTTGGAGAGTTGATTTCTAGATTAGGACTCCATAACGCTACTAAGGAGGGGCTGTCCTATACAAGATAAGGTGGGGGATTTAATCACCCTTTCCTTAGCCCCAAAAATCATACTAATCAAAGCCTAATTTCTAAAAGCAAGTAGATATTGGCCCTAAGGATGTCGGACGCACTAGGAGAGTGATTGAGTTGAGACCGTCATGACCTGATCGGCGTCGCCTGCTGATTGAACATTTTAATTACCGCAAGTGCACGTCCGCGTTGAAGCGGTGGAAAATACGGGTCAATCCACAGGGAGGTGTGTCGACTATGGTTAGTACGAAGGCAAGTGGGAAAGAAAGGAGAGAAAGAGTTTGGTTACACTACACTAAACTAGGAAGCAACAAAGAAGGAAATGAAAGCACGAAACGTACTAAAACTAACACATGAAATAAGTATGGTGAATGCATACAATAAGCTAAAGTGTAGTTTGTGTTTGTTAATGCATAAGTACCTAATGACAAGACATATCATTTAAAGCACTAACCTAGGTGATTAATAGGGGCATGGCAAATTTGTTATTAAGAACATAAACAAGCATGGAATGTACGTACAGATTATGGCAGAAACCATCAAGTAAGAGTTCTTATTAATTCAAACAAGCATACTAACATTTCTCACATACAACAATGTTTAGCATTCATTCAATCTACATAACATGTATACACATCTACTCCACCCCCGGAGGGGGATGAAACTACTCACACATATTTAAAATAACATTCATACTAAGGAAAGAGAACATGCTTAAACTAATTCTAAGAAGACTAAAACAAACAAGTTAACTAAGTATGCAATAATTAAAAGAGGCAATATGAAGGAAACTTAACAAAACATCTATTATTACTCACTCAATTACAAGTAGCCCCTTTCCACCAGAGTTTTTGCTCCAAAGCTTTTACTCATAGTATAGATGATGGTTGATTGACATCATATCATGCATATATTTGTGTCTTATATTCTTTATACTTAGCCTAAGCAATGCTACATAAAGAGTTTTATGTTTATGTTTCAGGAATAAATAAGTTTGGGAAGAGAGACTCCAAACAGGACTTAAAAGCAAGGAAAATGACTAAGTTGCAAGACTTATGGACTATGATGCAAGAGAGAATGACCCGAATATAAATCTAAAAGGACTAAGTAGCAAAATCAAGCACTCCACACCATCATGAGGAGTATTTTGGCAATAGGATTCAGGTCGTAACTCACACAACCAATTAGGGTGCACTCCAGGAGAAGAAACAAAGCCATAAACAAGTCAGACAAAAATGGGCCAGATCCAGGAGATCCAAACCGCCAATTGGCGGTCCCAAACCACCAATTGGTGGTCTATTTCGCTCCGTATCCGACCCGTCTTCTATCGGATGTGTATTACAGTGTTTTATGTCAATTTATAGTATGCAATTAGTCTCATGCCGGGGGATTATTCTGGATTACCTTTTTCTAGCACTATAAATAGAATTCTTCCTTCTCCTTTGTATTCACTCAATGCTTGGTGATATTCTCTCTAAATGTAGTAAAAGCCTTGAAGTAAAAACTCAAGGTGGAGAAGAATGTCACTTGCTATGTGAGTCATGTTAATAAAATAATTTTTCTTAGTTTCTTTTAATATTGTCTTGTCTTTTAATTCTTGCGCGCTTCTTTAGTTTAATTCCTTTCATTTAGCTTCTTTAATATTTCTTGTTTGCCTAGTTTAATTGTCTTTCATTAGAATATTTCGTTTTGTTAATGTAGTTTGTAGTGTAATGATTAGTGAGTAGTTCCATCCCTATTTGGGGGGTGGAGAAATATGTGATGTGATTATGTGATGTATTAGGTGTATGTTATCTTACCCTTTGAACCTTACATGATTTCCATAACCATCTAATGAGATTTCACTCTTGTCTTTGATATGCTAATGCTCTTAGATTAGTGGACCTATTTTATGGGGAATGATGAGGTGAGGATATGGATGGAATTTATACAGGAAACATGACTTGTAGTTGCATGTACTCTTGTTGCCTTTACCTTGGTTAATGTCTTGTATGTTTTAATGATTGTGTAAATCTTATTTCATGTGGAGGAATAATGGGATTTGGTTTTTATACATGAGTTCATTTAGCTTCATTGCAATTATTGTCTTGTATGTTTTAATGATAATGTGTTATCTTATTTCATGTGGAGGCAAAGTTGGATTTCGTTTTATGATTTTCATGCTCTACATGTTGTGATGAGCACAATTGAACACACACATACATATTTTTGTATTCACATTCTTTCTCTACCCCCTATGGGGTTTAATTTTATTGTTAATTTTCAATTCCTTTTGCATTCTAGTGTAGTTTCGATCATAACTCTTTTCTCTCCTTTCTTTCCCACTCGCATTCGAACTAACCATAGTCGACACACCTCCCTGTGGATCAACCCGTATTTGCCATCGCGTTAACGTTGTCGTGCACTTGCAGTTATTATAACTGATTCAATCAAGTTTTTGTAGGAAACTACAAAATTCCTTAACGTCTCACAACAAGATTTAAAGGGTCCTTGACTACAACAAACTTCCTTAAATGAACAAACACAAATTATTGAGTCACTAGGTTCAAGGTGGACATCTTTAATTGTTTGAGTACTGAAACCCTATGATTACTCGCCCCCCGATGGAAAACCGGGGTGCATCCAATCCTAACGACTAGATAAGTCCTAAAGCCACTGTACTAGATATCCTAATGCATCAAGTTCAAGACAATTTTGGGAGCTTTCTTTTTACTTGCCTCTCAACAGTTTTGCACATGTTAAACACACGCAAAACCCACAAAACATTTTCCCAACAGTTTTGCACATGTTAAACACATGCAAAACCCACAAAACATTTTCTTTCACAAACACAAGATTTTGAAAGAAATGTGTAAATTTTAAAGCACTAGGCAAGCAAAAGAAGACAAGTCACCCACGGATCATGACAATCATATATATCGTTATTAAATGCAGCACACTAACATGACCCTATCAATGCACACAAAAGAAAACAAAATCAAATGAAAAAGACTCGACTATGTACACACGTAAAACACCCCCACACAACTACTTCATGCATTGTCCTCAATGAATGTGAGCAAGAGACTACATGGATTTATGCATGAAAAAGAAGAGATCTCAGCAACGTGAAGTACAAAGGGAATCGTGGTTATGTTGACGGACACAAACCCGAATTCCCTCAAAACCTGTGAGATGCTAAAGAAGGGATACAAATACGTGAAAGAAATGGGGCCCAAATACACAAGGGTTGGGGCCCACAACAATCAATTATAATAACACAATGCTAATGTTAAACTACATTAGCATTGCTTAGGCTAATAATAAAGGATATAAGACACAAATATATGCATGATATGATGTCAATCAATGGCCACCAAGAGAGAGATGAGATACAAAGGAGGAGAAAGAGTTATATTTATAGCCATAGAAAAAGGTAATCCGGGACAATCCCCCGGTATGGGACTAATACAATACAAAAAATAGACATAACACACAATTATACATGACCCGACTAAACCGCATCAGATCCGGAGCAACCCGGACAGCTAATCAGTTGTCCCAGACAGCCAATTGGCGGTCTACAGGATTTGGATATGGTCTGGATTTTGTGTGGGCTTTCCTGGATGGTTTTCTTCATGTGTGATGTATCCAAGTCGGTTTGCTGGAGCTCCGACCCGAATCGAATTGCCAAAATACTCCCCATGATGGTGTGGAGCTTCTTTATTTGCTCATTGGTCCTTTGGGCTTACATTCAGGTCCTTCTCCCTTGCATCTTAGTCCCTAAGTCTCTCAACTCAGTCCTTTTTCCTACTTTTAGGTCCTTTTATGCCTCTTCTCCTCAATCCTGATTATTCCTAAAACTCAAACATAAAACTCGTTACGCAGCGTTGTTTAGGTGAAAAACGACGGATATAAGACACAAATGTATGCATGATATAATGTCAATCACCTGCCTTGTCGATAATAGGAGGCACTGGATCTCCAATTCTTGTATCACTTGCTGGACATTGTGGTCTTCATTATAGGGAGGTGAGGCATGTCGAGACTAGTGATCTCGAAGTTATGCGTCATCTAGCCTTAGGACCTATAGCCATAAGTTGTTTGAGCCTTGTTTGCTTGTGGGCTTCTATCTTCTCCCATTACTCACGCTAGTTGTAGGGATTCTTCCCTTTTTCATATGAGTCTTCTCCTCACCTATACTCTTTGTTATAGTCTCCTCCTCTGATTACACCTTCTGTTGTGTGTTGTTTTAGAGTCGAGTTGAACGTTTTATGCGAGGTTGGACATGTTCTAATAAGAGCGCTTGACTAGAGAGAGTGCATTTTTCTGAGATGGACGGTCTAGGTGATCACCCATCTCCGCCTCGTGCTCCTTTGGAGCATGAGGCCGAGTTGCCTCATAGAGATGGGAGAGACCGGGTTCCATACATGGATTACGTCGGTCGCTCCTACCACCGCGTAGACCTCCTTCTCCGACTCAGGAGGAAGAGGGATTCAGTTAGGATCGAGTTCTTGGTGCACCACTACATTTAGCTCGACAGGATAGACCGATGACTCTGTGGGAGCGGACCCATCCTGTCCGGGCCGTGCTACCTTCTTGCATACTTCTCCCGTCGGCTCGTGGGAATAACTATGAGGTAAAACCTAAATATGTGAGCATGCTTCCTACCTTCACTTCTAACGATAGACATCATTTCATGCATTCATTGTGTATTATATCCATGGTCTTGCACCTAAACAATGCTACGTAACGAGTTATATGTTTGAGTTTCAGGAATAAACGGGATTGAGGAGAAGAGGCACAAAAAAGACTCAAAAGCAAGGAAAATGACTGAGTTGCAAGACTTGGGGACTAAGATGCAAAAGGGAAGGACCAATGGGCAAATCAAGAAACTCCACACCATCATGAAGAGTATTTTGGCAATTCGATTTGGTCCTGAGCTCCAACAACCTACTTGGATGCGTCACACATGAAGCCAGACAACCACACTCCAAAACCAGGCCAGATCCAGACCATATAGACCGCTGATTGGCAGTCGGTTTTGGTCCGGATCCACTAAGACTTTGGCGGGTCATGTATTAGGTTGTATTTAGTCTATTTTTGGTATGCGTTCACTCCCATACTGGGGAATTGTCCCGCATTACCTTATCTGTGGCTATAAATAGAACTCTTCCTCCTCATTTGTATTCACCCATTATTTGGTGGCATTCTCTCTACTTGGAGTAAGCCTTGGAGCAAAACTCAAGGTGGAGAAGAATGCTACTTGTAATGTGAGTCATCTAAATAAAATAATTGTTCATAGTTTGTTTTAATGTTGTCTTTTTTTAATGCTTGCTTGTGAAGCTTGTTTTGTTTGTCTTAATCTTAGTAGAAGTAATTAGCATGTCTCCCTTTCCTATCTTAATTACCTTAATTTCGGTTTGTCTTCTTTTAATGAGTAGTGAGTAGTTTCACCCCCTTTGGTGGTGGAGTTGATGTTTATACATGTCATGTAGAATGAAATGAATGCTAAATATTGTTGTATGTGAGAAGTGTTAGTATGCTTGTTTGAATTAAAGAGAATACTAAACTTGATGGTTTCTGCCATAATCTTTAGGTACATTCCATGCTTGTTTAATAACAAACTTGTTCATGCTCATATTAATCACTTAGGTACTGATTTGGATGATAGGTCTTGCCATGAGGTACTTCTTATGCATAGAAACACTACCTACATTTGTGCTCTATTGAATTCATTCATCGCCTTAGGGGTTGCATTCCTGATTTCCAGCTTGTTTTTCAAGTTATTTAGTTTAGCCGGTCGTACTTGTGATGGTTCCCTTAGGATCCAATAAACCCACTTAGGTCTACGTTGCCACGATATTGTTCCTTAGTGGGAGTAGCAGCAATAGTGCTAGGCTGACTTTCATTCTGACCTAGTTTCATTTCTTCTCGCACTTTCATCTTGTTTGTTGCATATTCGTGTAGTGTAGTTTAGTTTAATGTAATTACTTCTTCTTCCCCTCTTTTCCCACTTGCCTTCGAACAAACCAAAGTCGACACACCTCCTCGTGGACACGACCCGTACTTGCCACCACTTCAACATGGTCGTGCACTTGTGGTTATTATAATTGATTCAATCAGCCAATAAGGAGGATCCATATATCTTTTTAAGTGAATTCGAGGAGGTATGCTCTATGTTCAAGCTTAAACAACTTGACGAGGATTCAGTCCGGTTGAGGATGATTTCTTTCGCGTTGAAAGATAAGGCAAAGATAATGCGAGCTTTATTTGGTCTTGAGATTTTTCCCTCAAAGGAAGACTCAATAGATACGGCACCAGATACATCAAATGTATCTGACTGAGACAAAATCGTTTCATGCTTTCTTTGAGAGGTTCAAAGACCTTCTCCAGCAGAGCCCTCATCATGGAATTGAATTGTGCCAGTTGTGCCAAATTGTTCATGAGGGCCTCAACTACAACACCCGCACATTGTTGGAGACGACGTGACAAGGTGATTTCCAAATGAAACCCATCGATGAGGCATGAGACACTTTTCAATTAATGGCTGAACGTACCTTTGAGTGGGACACCATGAGAGAGCCACTAGCCTCCAGGTCTTCTCGTCGAGCTAGATCATATTAAGTCGAGTCAACTATCGGGTCTGAGGTAAAATTGGCTTCTCTCATGCGTAGGATTGAGAGTTTATAGTTCAACCGAGCTCCTGTAGCTCAGGTCACTACTCCTGCATGTAGTAGGTGTGGACTTACGAGACATGATGACTTGGAATGTGCTTACGCTCCAAGGGATACTGAGCATGAAAATGGAATGTACCAACAGAGGCCCCGTAATGACCCATACAATCACTCCTACAACCCAGGATGGCGTAACCATCCAAACTTCTCTTGAGGGCATAGTGGGGGGCCACTGTTAGAGCTCGCACGCTCAACCTCAACCACCACCTTTCGTTGGGTTATTCTAACCAAGCTCAACTACCCCAGCGGATTGACCCAAAGGACCCCTCTAGTGATCCGACCCTTCAAACGTTCACGCAGAGCATGCAAAGTACAGTAAAAGCTTTGGAAATGCAAGTTAGTCAGTTGGCTCATCAGCTCCATGAACGTGACAATGGTCAATTGCCGAGTAACCTTAGGTGAATCCCTGGGGTACCCATTCTCAAGGGAGGCCCCATGTACCTCACTCTACCTATAAATCGACCCATCATCTTAATGTGATTCATACTTTGAGGTCCGGTAAGGAGGTGGACAACCACATTGGGTTCCTTCCTTGCAATCACCATCTCTTGGTATCACCAGACCTGCGGTGATACCTACATCTACGAGGGGGCTGAAACCTGAGGTCCCCTTGTCTCATCTTGGGTCGAAGGAATCAGATTCTGAGGTTCCCACTCATGTTTCTATGGACCAGAATTCTGAGGTTCTTTCAAAAGACCCTTATGCCCCGAAGGCGCCATTCCCTGAGCGCCTTAAAAAGAAAACTTCAGATCAGCATGACAAGATGCTTGAGTTCTTTTGGCAAGTTAAGGTAAACATCCCTCTGTTGGAGATGATTCAGCAAATGCCACCTTATGCCAAGGTTCTGAAGGACTTATGCACCAAGAAGAGAAAAACCCATGTTCCCAAGAAAGCTTTTCTTGCGGCTAACATGAGTTCATTGTTGGCACAACCAACGCAAGTTAAATACAAGGACCTTGGTTGTCCTACTATTTCTTGTGTGATTGGTGATGTACCCATACATCGAGCTTTATTGGACTAGGTGCATCTGTCAATCTTTTGCCGTACTCTGTCTACGTCCACCTTGGTCTTGGAGACCTCAAATAAACAAGAATCACTCTACAACTGGCTGATAAGTCAATAAAGAAATCGAGGGGCATGGTGGAATATTTCCTTATCAAAGTGGGTGAGTTCATATATCCTGTCCATTTCTTTGTTTTGGATATAGAACCTTTGCCAAACCCACTTGGACAAATTCCTGTTATTTTGGAGTGTCCATTTTTAGCAACTTCCAATGCCTTGATCAATTGTCATAATGGTCTTATGCGCTTGACTTGTGGTAGTCAATATGTTGATTTCCTCATCTTCACCATCGGGAAGAAGACAGGTGCGTTCAATAACCATGTTGAGGTCAATCTTATCGAGGACATGGATGAGAATAAAGTTGAAGGCACCTTCAAGTATTTCAAAGAATTGTTCGATGGAGATCCTGATGGTGGTGAAGATGTTTTGCTTGAGCTGGCACAGGAATGTGTCTTATCTTATGATCATGTTGCCTTTGAGCCACATCCTTTCAATCATGTGGCTCTTGAGACACAATATACCATTTTTGTGGCCTCTAGGCTACCTGCGCTTCACTCTGTATCTTTTGACGACCTAATGTATGTTGAGAATCAACTGCCTGATACCCTTCATTTGAAACAACCAGACAAAGATTTACCTCTCATTCATACCTCCTATAGTTCTCATTCTCAAAAGGCATCCAACGACCACAATGCTTATAAGGGTGTCAGGTGGTCAAGCAATTATGTTTCTGGACTTCATCATCTGGGTAATAAATTCACGGTGTCACCTTGTGTGGATGAAATGATCCCGGTGCACCCAAACATCGGTTGGAGGGTATACATTGATGACCCTCAACTATGTCGTGGAGTGGAAACGTCGTTGTTTCCATTTCCTTTCACTGACCCAGGTTCTGAGGCATGAACCACCATCCTTGGTTCATAAACCTTTTAACAATAATCATGTTTCTTATTTTGCGAGCCCAGGTAGTTACATTTCTAGCTCGAGAGATGGAGGGTTCCCATTTGATGTTCTTTGAAAAATGAAAATGAGAGTCCATTGTTGTACCTAGTTATATTTGAAGAAAAAAAGGAAAAAAGAGAGAAAAGAAAGAAGACTCCAAGAGTGTGCATTGATTGTTGTGGGTCCCAACCCTTGTGTATTTGGGCCCCATTATTTTTACGTGTTTATATCTCTTAGTATTTCACAGATTTTGAGAGGAATTCAGGTTTGTGTCCATCAACATAACCATGAACTTCCATTTGCGCTTCATGTTGGTGAGATCTTTTGTTTTTCATGCATAAATCCATGTAGTATCATGCTCACATTCATTGAGGACAATGCCTGAAGTAAGTGTGGGGGGTGTTTTACGTGTGTACATAGTCAAGTCTTTTCTCCTTTTGTTTTCTTTTGTGTGCATTGTTAGGGTCATGTTAGTGTGCTGCATTTAATATTGATATATTTACTTGCCATGATCCTCGGCTGACTTGTCTTCTTTTATTTGCCTTGTGCTTTAAATTTTCACATTTATTTCAAAATCTTTGTGTGTTTGCGAAAGAAAATGTTTTATGGGTTGGGGTGTGTTTAGCATGTGCAAACCGTTGAGAGGCAAAGTAAAAACAAAAGCTCCCAAAATTGACTTGAACTTGATGCATTAAGATATCTATTACACCAGCTTTAGGTCTTATCTAGTCGTGAGAATACACTCCTGTTTTCCCTCGGAGGAGAGTGATCATAGGGTTTCAGTACTCAAACAAACAAAGATGTCCACCCTGAACCTAGCGAGTCGAATAATTTGTGTCTATTACTATAAGAAAGTTTGTCGTAGTCATGGACCCTTAAAAACCTGTTGTGAGACCTTAAGTGTAGGGATTTTGGTTCATGTGTAGATATGAAATAAGTGAGTAGGTGTTCTCTCTTCTCGCACGGCTCCTATCACTCGGGAAATTAGGTCCGAGGGGACTTAGTGCCTGGTGCTTTCGAGTCATCTGACATGGGATGCACCGATCGAACTCCCGTAACACGGGTGGTAGGGATCGCCCTATGTGGAGATGTGAGGAAATGTGTACATGATAATGTAAGTCGTCATAGGAAATGATGCACGAAACCAGACCCTGGGAGAATTACACAACAAGTAGTAAAAAAATAAAATTGAAAAAAATGAAGAACAAAAAAAGAAAAGAAGAAGAAATGACAATACAAATAAGAACCTTAATGGACTTTACGCTTTGTATCACTTGAGGATGTTAAGGTTGCTCATGTTTTTCACTTAAGTCCTTAACTAACTTGCATGAATGGTTCATTAGGCTAGGTGTGTGGACTAAATACCTATATAGAGTCGGCCCGTAGAATTACCGTGTCCAATGATTGACAAAAATAGGTCCAACGAGTCGTGTTGCTAGATTGAAAAATACATCAATGTTCGGATTTTGTGGGTATATCTTCTCAAAACCCTCAGGAGACAACACTAATCCTCCTTGGCGACAAGGAGGTTTAACGGATTGTTGCATGTGTTAAGTGCAACCGCAATTCCTACAAAAGTGAGTTAGGATTCCCCTGTTTTTCGTATGTTTTTCCTTTCTTTCATTTTCTCTTTCTTTGTTTTGCTCGGGACTAGAAAAAGGTAAGTGGCGGTAATTGATTGACATCATATCATGCATATATTTGTGTCTTATAATCTTGTTTTTTAGCCTAAGCATTGCTATGTAACGAGTTATATGTTTAAGTTTCAGGAATAAACAGGTTTGAGATGCAAGAGAGGGACCCGGATGTAAAACCAAAAGGACCAATGAGCAAATGAAGAAGCTCCACACCATCATGAGGAGTATTTTGGCAATTAGATCCTGGCCCAACCATCAACAACCAAATCGGGTTCATCAAACATCAAGAAATCAATCCAGAACCGAGTCACCTAAAACCAGACCTCATCCACCTAATCCAGACCGTCATTTGGTTGTGCCAAACCACGGTCCAAATTGCTCCAAATGGTCGATGGTTTAGTCAGGTGTTCGATTATGTTGTTTTATGTCCATTTATAGTATGCGTTGTCCCATACCGGGGGATTGTCCAGGGTTACCTATTTTCATGGCTATAAATAGAACTCTTCCTCCACCTTTGTAATACATGTTCTCTCTTGGTGGTCATTCTCTCTACTAGGAGTAAAGCCTTGGAGCAAAACTGTGATGGAGAGAGGCTACATGTAAAGTGAGTGAGCAATTAAGAATGTTTTGTTACTTAGTTAATCTCGTTTGTTTTAATCTTCGTAGAATTAATTAACATGTTTTCTTTCCTTAATATGAATGTTATGTTAGCTTAATAATGTGAGTAGTTTCATACCCCTTTAGGGGGTGGAGATGATGTACATATATGTTGTGAAGTTTGGATGTTTGATAAACCTTTTGATTGTGTAGACTTCCATGTTTGCATGTTCATTAGGGGTATTTTAATCATCTACATGTTGGGTTTTATCCACGGTAAAAATCCTTGGGTAAATCTAAGAATCCGTCACAAAACGTTTTTTTGCCACGGAAAATTTTTGTCACTGTTGCTGGCATCACTGAAAGGTTTCAGTGACGGATTGCAAAACCTTTAGTGACAGATTTCTCCCGTGGCTAAACGTTTTCTCAGAAAAAAATATATAAATTTTCAGCATTTAATAAATCACTTAAACACCTATATTTATCAACATCCACATTTATATAGCTTTGCAAACCACAATCAAATTCTTGTAAACAATGACAAGTTAGACAAGCACCATTGAAGGAAAAAAATATAAATTTTTAGCATTGAAGAAATCACTTGTACACTTATATTTATAACATCCACAATTTACATAACTTTGTAAACTACAATCAAATTCTTGTAAGCAATGACAAGTTAGACAAGCACCATAGAAGAAAAAAAAATATAAATTTTCAGCATTGAATAAATCACTTGTACACTTATATTTATAACATGCACAATTACATAACTTTGTAAACTACAATCAAATTCTTGTAAACAATGACAAGTTAGACAAACACCAGAGAAGGCAATTACAACATGTCTATTGCGTCTCTCAAGTTTCCATTTGTCACATGCCTGCACGAGGAAACAAATCGACGAAGACAATGGAAAATGTATGAAAGAACTATATAGAAATGGAAAACCATGTAAAATTTCACACACAAGTGCAGTCAGTAGTCTCCCTGCAAACCATGTAAAATTTCATCAACTTCCACAATCAACAGGGCATACATGGTTAAATAAGCAAGTTCAATAAGAAAATGTGCATTCAAAATATGGTAGAAACTAAACCAACAATGATATGATCAATACATCAACATCAACATAACCCCAAATGCCTCAGAAGAGGCTCCCGCCTAAGCGAGGTAAGGGGGGTCAGATGTACGCAACCCTACCACTGTAAAACAGTGAGGTTGTTTCCAATTGACCCAAATGATGCAAATGCAACTGACCATCTGCGATTCCACAATAAAAGAAATGCAGATCGCTTAAATAGCCCTTTGATATAGTCCTCGATGCTCTAAATGTCAAAAAATAACTTAATCTTTGACACAGTGGAAATGGACAAACCACGATATGATCAATGAAACAAGAAAATTGCATGTGATTTTTTTATGTTAAAGTGATAATTACCATTTACCAAGGATCCAACAAGTCCTACTGAATCGAAAGAAAGAAAAAAAAGCCAAATAGCAATCCGCCAGGCATTCTGGTTGTCCTGATGCATATCTAGAATACTAGCCTACTAATAACTACATTACTACTATGATTCAAAAGCAATGCTACAGAGATTCTCAGTGCTCTTCTAACTAAATAATGCACATTTGTATAGTTTTAAAATCCCAAAACAAAACGTGGGCTATATACTCCTACGGATGTAGCCAAATTCCTCCCTAAAAAGTCACAATCAACTCAAAAACCAAGCAAGCAAGCAACTCCAAATACAAGTTCTCTCAACATAAATATATCAATCAAGCAACAAGAGTTCTCAATCCTATATAATTAGAATGGTACGATAAATAACTAAAATATAGGCGGAGACATGTAAGAAAAGATTACCTCTTCAATGACAATAGTCCGCAATACCAAAGTAACCAAATCCATTTCCAATATCATACATGTCCATTCCATGTTCCAATATCGTAATGTGTTTCTCTTCGGGAAACTTGGCTCTAGGACCTGAAATTGAATAAACCAAAGCAATGCATTAGGCTAATTAGTAGTATTTCACAATAACATATATTAAAATTTAAGAGTCCTCGTAGACCATGTTTTCTTCTTCAATATGTTGAAGAATCCTCCCAGGCATACCTACAACCATGTCGACAAGAACATTTAATGAGTCCTCGTGAGGCCTTAAGTGGCCTCCACCACAAATCAGATCAATGAGCTGCATGTTAACAACCCCAAGTTCAATCCAAACCTCAGTCATCTTTCCACTCTATACTCATACACAACAAATTAGAAACCAATCAAACATACCACGAATAGAATTGTACAAAGCCAAAGCTGACACTCACCTCGTGTTTGAGGTAGACGATGAGGACAATATTGTGCTCGGAGAGCTCCACCAGTGCATCCCGCAGATTAGGGATTAAGGGAGGATAGGGGAAACCCTAGAGGGAAGGGAAGGGAGGGGGAAGGGGAGGGACCTGGTGCTTCTTCCAGCAGACGGAAGTGAGGGCTTCAATCATATCCCCCCAAATCAGACCTCATTGGAACAACACCAGCAAGGGGAAGGACAACGACGAAGTGGAATCGAAGTCAACGATTTCTCAAGCTTGTATTTCCCAACCTAACCCTAAGGAGCCAAATCCCAACAAATCAAAATAACTTCAATCCCAACAAGACAAATCAGAACAACAAATCGAACCAAATTGGACCTCAGAAGAAGAGGAAGGTGCGACTGACGATCGACCAGCGAACAGTGAGGCAGTGAGTGAACGATGATGGTGGCGGGCGAAGGGTAAGGGCAGCGGAGGAACAACATGGGCATGGGGTGAACGTCATGGAGGTGGAGGAGGGACGGTCAAAGGCGGGGTAGGTTGGAGAAGGGACGGTCGAAGGTTGGGCAGGTTGGAGGAGGGAGGGCTGAAGGAGAGATGGCCGATGGGTCGATGGGGAGGGTCTGCGTTCCACGGTTTGGCCTGTTGTGGCAAAAGTCTTGTAGTGGAAATTTCCTGTTGAATATGCTACATCTTAGTTCTGTGTTTGTATTAGTTTTTGCTTGCTTGATTGATTGAATAAACTTTTCCTTGATGAGTTTCGCCATAACATTTTGACACTTCACATGCTTAGTTTTGTTCTTCACATGAGTTCCTTGATTTTGATGAGTCTTGCCATAACATTTATACACCTCATGCTAAGCCTAGTCTTATGCTAATGAAGTAGTAATTGTCAATACGTTGTGTGAATGAATTGATAGGTTTTGTCACATCTTTAGACACTTCCTATGCATGAAGACACACACATGACACACACATACATGCTTATTTGTGTCATTCACCACTTATTTCACATGATATGTGCACACACTCCACCCCTTAGGGGTTTCCATTCCTAAATTCTAACTTGTTGTCTTAGTTAGTTTAGTTTCATTGTTACGTTCTTTCATTTTCTTGTTTGTGCATACTAGTTTAGTTTAGTATAGTTAAGCGTAATCAACTCTTCTCCCCTCTTTTCCCACTTGCCTTCGAAAGAACCAAAGTCGACACACCTCCCTGTGGATCGACGTATTTGCCACTTCTTCAACGACGCTGTGCACTTGTGGTTAAACTTAAATTCAATCAGTCCCCATATCGGGTAGTGTGTGGCAAGGTTTTCCACCTACCCCGTCGAGTTTGAGCATCGTGCCTTCTGGGCGATTAAGAACATAAATATGGATCTTGATCAAGCATGGGGGTGCAGCGTAAACTCGACATTGTGGGACTGGAAAAGCTACGCAATGATGCATATGAAAATACCAAAATTCATAAGTCCCGAGCCAAGATGTTTCACGATCGCATGATTTTAAGAAATATGTTTACGGCCGGGCAGAAGGTGTTGATCTACAATTCCCGCTTCATCTGTTTGCGGGTAAGCTCCGGAGTCGCTAGTTTGACCCTTTTATTGTGCAAACTGTATTTCCTCATGGAGCGGTTGAAATTCTGAATCAAGGGAATGGGGACGTGTTCAAAGTTAATGGAAAATGCCTCAAACCTTACTTAAAGGGGGCACCAACTGAAGTCGAGGAGATCATGTTCCTTCATGAACCTCCCTCGCACTCAATCATTCATGATCTGCATGAATGATTATGATTTCATGTTTGTACATAGTTATATTTTTCAAAAAAAGAAAAAAAACTCCATGAATGAGCATTGATTGTTGTGAGCCCCAACCCTTGTGTATTTGGGCCTCATTTTTTCACGTATTTGTCCCACGGCTTAAGTATTTCATAGGTTTTGAGGAGAATTCGGGTCTGTGTCCATCAACATAACCATGAACTTCCCTTTGTGCTTCACGTTGATGAGATCTTTTCTTTTTCTTGTGTAAATCCATGTAGTATTATGCTCACATTCATTGAGGACAATGCATGAAGTAAGTGTGGGGGTGTTTTACGTGTTTACATAGTCGAGTCTTTTTCCTTTTGTTTTGTTTTCTTTTGTGTGAATTGTTAGGGTCATGTTAGTGTGTTGTATTTAATATCGATATATCTGCTTCCATAATCCTTGGGTGACTAGTCTTCTTTTGGTTGCCTAGTGCTTTAATTTTTCATGTCTTTCAAAATCTTCATGTGTTTGTGAAAGAAAGTGTTTTGTGGGTTTTGCGTGTGTTTAGCATGTGCAAAACCGTTGAGAGGCAAAGTAAAAAAGAAAGCTCCCAAAATTATCTTAAACATGATGCATTGGGATATCTAGTATATCGGCTTTAGGTTTTATCGAGTCGTACGGATGCACCCCGGTCTTCCCTCGGGGGGCGAGTAGTGATAGGGTTTCAATACTCAAATATTTAAAGAAGTCCACCCTGAACCTAGTGACTCAAATAATTTGTCTGTTAGTATAAGGAAGTTTGACGTAGTCAGGGACCATTAGAATCTTATTGTGAAACTTTAACTGTAGGGTTTTTGGTTCCCATGTAGATAATAAATAAATAAGTGGTGTTCTCTCTTCTCGCACGGCTCCTTTCACTCGGGAAATTAGGTCAGAGGGGGCTTAGTGCATGGTGCTTTCGAGTTATCTAACTTGGGATGCACCGACCGAACTCCCGTTACACGGATTGTAGGGATCGCCCTATGTGGAGATTTGGGGGAAGGTGTACATGATAGTGTAAGTCCTCACAGGCAATGATGAACGAAACCAGACCCTAGGAGAATCAAACACCAACTGGTGTAAGTCATAATGCTCCAAAAAGAAATGAAAAATGAAATGAAAGAAAAGAAGGAAAAGAAAAGGAAAAAGAACACAAATAAGAACCTTAATGGGCTTTACACTTTGTATGACTTAAAGATGTTAAGATTGCCCATGTCTATCACTTAAGTCATTAACTAACTTGCACGAATGGTTCATTAGGCTAGGTGTGTGGACTAAATACCTATATAGAGTCGGCCCGTAGAATTACCGTGTCCAATGACCGACAAAAATGAGTCCATCCAGTCATGTGTTAGGTTGAATAATTCATCTATGTTCGGATTTTGTGGTTGTATCCAGTGAAAAACCTTAGGAGACAACACTCCTCCTTGACGACTTCTTTAAATGTCTTTGAATACAGAAGACTTCAAAGAATAATATATTTTGGTCAATGATCATATATATTTGTTCCCTAAACCACTTGTTGTTTCTAATGAACCATTTCTCAATCTTAAGATGAGAGAGAGACAGAGAAATAAGAAAATAGATTGGGATGAAGAAAGAAGACTACATAAGGAGTTTGATTTGCAATGAGTAAATTTATTGAGCGTGTATTAATTCAATAGAGCAAGTGTAACGTCTCGAAAACAACGAAAAATTTAAACAAAATATCACAAGTATTAATACCAGAAAGAGCGGCAACATTACTCATAAAATATTCAAACGGTGCACCATTACACAGGAGTTTCCAAAAAGGTATGATTACATCAGAGTACATCATTAGTAGCATATCATGCATGATATTCATGTTATAAAGAAAAGGAAGTGAGCAAAAAGGACCAAAATGTAGCAACTCCAATATTGTGCTACTCGAGTTGTTGTTTGTAGTATTTCAGGAGTTAGGTAATAAAGAAAAGGAAGTGAGCAAAAAGGACCAAAATGTAACAAATATTGACTGATTTGGATGATTCTAGACCTATTTGTAATGCACAAGGACTGGATCGCAAATCAGGAAGGACCCAAGTGAAAACCCAGAGGGACCTGATGGTAAAGAACAAAATGTTGTGCTACATGACTTGAGCCGAATCAGTATATCTCCAATTAAAATAAAAGTGATTCGAGCCAGTCAACCCGGACTTCACCCCATGTGTCAAATGAAGAAAGTAATGCTCTAGACAAATTTTTAGACAATCAGAGCAGTTAAATCCACCACTAGCGGATTTGGATCCGCTACTGGTGGGTTAAGTTTCTTTGTTGGTCTTCAAATTTTGATCGTAGCTCGGGTATTCAGGTCAGAGCATTCCAGGCCTATCAGATGCGATTTAGAGTCGTCTGATTATTTCCAAATTAATCCTAACCATGTATTAGTCAATATAAACCATTGTAATCCCTCCTCTCCTTCTTCTTCTTCTTCTTCTTCTTCCTTCTACACTAGTTTTAGATTTTCTTTGGCGGCTCATTGGTGTAAGAGGAGAAGAATGAGGATTTTGTGATCTTTGCTTTTCAAGTTAGTAAATGTTGTTCTCTTCTTTAATGTCTTTCCTTTGATGCAATTTTCTTTCATGTGTTTGTTTATTTAAGTGTGTCCTTTTCTTCCTTTTTCCTTATGGGTTCATGTTATTTTTATGTTTTCTTTAGTGTAGAGATGAGTAGTGAGTAGTCCATCAACATTGGGGGTGGAGAGGAATGTGATTTGATCATGTGATGTGGTAGTGTGTGTTAATATTAATCCTTTGAACCTTACATGATATCCATAACCATGTAATGAGATTTTACTCTTATCTTTGATGTACTAATGCTCTTGATTGGAGCTTAGTACATGCTTAGATTAGTGGGCCTATTTTATAGGGAATGATGGGGTTAGGATAAGGATGGAGTGGAAGAAGGAAGCAAGAGAAGTGCATGCATGTGCTCATGTTGGCTTTATACAAATTATTGTCTTGTATGTTTTAAGGACTGTGAAAAATCTTATTTCATGTGGAGACATAGTTGGATTTGAGTTATTATGCATGTGAACATATTTGATTCATTTCAATTATTGTCTTGTATGTTTTAATGATAATGTTTTATCTTATTTCATGTGGAGGCAAAGTTGAATTTGAGTTTTATGGATTTCATGTATGACATGTTTTGATGAGCACATTTGAACACGCACAACACACATTTTTGTATTCGCTTTCTCTCTAGCCTTGAGGGGTTTAGTTTTATTGATTTTTCTCTGATTTCCCACGCATTGTAGTTTAACTTCGATCACATCTCTCTCTTCTTCTCCCCACTCGAGTATTGTGAATCCGACTCGTGCACACTCCTTGTGGACCGACCTGTGCTTGCCACCGCTTCAACGCGGTCGTGTACTTGCAGTAATTAAACTGATTCAATTAGTACGCGAAAGTATAAATACAAATAATCATACGACCTAGGAAAGTAAGACTGGAGAATCTGATCCCAGAGTGTGCTCAGTCACCACCCACTCAGCACCTACTACGGTCATGAAATGCAAATGAAATAACAATGACTGAGTTTCCATAAGGAAAACTCGTATACCGAGTCCACCTACATGCATATGGAAGTACCGTGCAATGAACCTATCGTACTAGTATATCATGGCATACAAGAGTGCAACATAAAACCTTCCTCATCCAGGGTACTAAAGGACATTTGTCCAACCATTAACAACATCGAGTTCCCCGAGGGAACCTATCGCAGGCACAAGCGGTCTTACAGATAGTACTCGACACACCCAAATTCCCAACTATACTAATCATGAGGGTTCGGTGAGGATCGCACATACTTCCACGTCATAGATATATATCAAATCTCTTGGTGCTCAACAAGCAGTAATATGGGTGGCTCACATAAGTTGTAACACCCCTGATCTCCTATTACCCACACAAACTGTAATATGAGTGACTCACACAAGCTGTAAGACCCCCGCTGGAACGGAATCTCATGGTCATCCAGATCCATGGAACCGTGTACCATACAATGCAGTATATTGAGATTCGCGATCCCACAGGTCTACTACAAAAGGTTGGTCAATGCAATGCAATAAGTCACACACACCCTAAAAAGAATACCATGAGCGTGTGTATCAAGTATCCACTTGGCCCTGGGTAGGTGATTAGTAGCATATCATGTATCATATTCAAGCTATATATCCTTAATTTTTCCACAATATTGTGCTACTTGAGTGTTTGTTGTTATATTTCAAGTATTAGGTAATAAAGAAGACAATGGAAGAGAAAAATGACTGAAACGTAAGAATAAAGGACTTAAATGAAGCAAAATGGGAATCTCTATCATGCACAAAGACCCATCTGCAAGAGGGATGGACCTGGACGTAAGCTCGGAGGGACCAAATAGCAAACCGAGAAACTCCACACCATCATGGGGAGTATTTTGGCAATTAGACTAGGGCGCAAACTCAAACGGCTGACCATGGTACACCCTACGTGCATAATTGAAGAGATTAAGTAGATGAACGAAAATGAGTCCCTTTTGGTCAGAATGCGACCCAGTTTCACACGAATATGGATTATGTGTTTATGTCTATTCTAGGAATGCTTCATTAGTCACACATGAGGGGATTGTGCCCAGTTTCCTTTCTCATGCCTATAAATAGAACGTTTCTTCCTCCTTTGTAATCTAAGCAATGCTTGGTGGTCATTCTCTCTACTTGGAGTAAAGCCTCGGAGCAAAACTCAAGTGGAGAAGAATGCTAGTGGTAATGTGAGATATCAATAAAATATTTTTTCTTAGTTTGTTCTAATGTTGTCTCTTTTAATGTTTCCATGTTTAGCTTAGTTTTGTTCTCTTAATCTATGTATAATTAGTAGAATGTCTTTTTTCCTTAATACAATTGCTAGTTTAATGAGTAGAGAGTATATCCACCCCATTTGGAGTGGAGGTGGTGTAGATTATGTGATAGTGATGGGTTCCTTTATTTTTCTCATTTCATGTGCTTAATGTAGATCTATACTCGTAGCATGCTTAAACTTGTATTAGATGGAATAATGTTCACACTAGGTATTTATCTCATGCTAACTTTAGAGTTTATATTGTTGCTTGTAATGGTTTGATGGAAATGGCTTGTTATGTATGGATCCATGTTTGGTGCACATTCACATGAATGATTTAGGTTGTATGTAGGATTAATTGATGCTCTAATTACCACACTAAGTACTCATTGCATGCTTGACAATCTAAAATCAACCTAAACTTTATGTGAGATATGCACATTCATGGTTTGCCATGTAGTGTTGTGTATCCTACACTTGAGATTTTATACTAGCTTCTACTTGTATGCCACACAAACTACACTTGTGCCTAATGGAAATGAAGACATATTCACACAGACACACATACATACCTACACACCTCCACTCCATGGGGTTTTTGTTTAATTGTTAATCCATTCATAGTTTAGTATAATCAAACTTCTTCTCCTCTTATTTTCCACTTGACTTCTGAAGAACCAGAGTTGACACACCTCCCTGAGGACCTGACCCGTACTCTCTGTGTCTGCACCGACATCATGCACTTGCGGTTACCTACCAACCCCCACATCAAAGGTCGCAACCCCATACTCACCAACCTACTCAGGCCTCACCATCGGGCCATTCTAGTCAGAGTCTACATCAGCAGGTTGACCCAAAGGACTCCACTCTTGAACAAACCCTTCACGGGTTCATGTAGAGCACGCAAACCATGCTTGCGGCCAATAACTCCACTGTCAAAGCATTGGAAGTGCAAGTTAGCCAATTGGCTAATCAGCTCAACGAACGTGAGAAGGGTCAATTCCCAAGTCAACCCGAGGTGAATCCCCAGGATACCCAATCTCAAGGAAGGCTGCTAGTACCTCAAGTTACCTCTGAACTGACCCATCATGTTAACGTGATTCATACGTTGAGGTTCGGTAAGGAGGTAGACAACCAAATTGGGTTGACATCCTTGCAATCACCATCTCTTGGTGTCACCAGACCTACGATGATACCTACATCTATGAGGGAGCCAGATCCTGAGGTTCCCTCAACAAATACTTTCAGGACGCAGCTTAATCCTGAGGTTCCTTCTACGTTTATTTCCACAACGGGGCCGAACCCTGAGGTCCCATTGTCTCATCATGTGTCGAAGGAATAAGATCCTGAGGTCCCCACTCATGTTTCTACGGAACAGAATGGTGAGGTCCCTTTGAAAAACCCTCATGCTCTGAAAGTGTCATTCCCTGAGTGCCTTTAAAAGAAAACTTCAGATCATCATGACAAGATGCTTGAGATATTTTGGCTAGTTAAGGTGAACATTCCTCTGTTGGTGGTTGATTGATCATTTATATTACGGCAAGTGCACAACGTTGGTGAAGACACGGCAAGTACGGGTCGTGTCCACGAGGAGGTGTGTCGACTCTCATTTGTTCGAAGGCAAGTGAGAAAATAGGGGAGAAGAAATTGATTACACTAAACTAGACTAAACTACGTTACGCTACGCTATACTAGTACGAAACAACAAAGAAGATGAAAGCACGAGACTAAGTAAAACTAAACTAAGTGACTAATAGAAGCAAGCTGGAAATCAGGAATGGAAAAACCCGTAAGGGGTTGAGTGTTTGTACACATGAAATAAGTGGTGTTGAATGCATTCAATAAAGCACAAGTGTTGTTAGTGTTGCTATGCATAAGAAGTACCTCATGGCAAGACCTATCATCCAAATCACCAACCTAAGTGATTAATATGAGCATGAACAAGTTTGTTATGAAGAACCTAAACAAGAATGGAATGTACCTAAACATTATGGTTGAAACCATCAAGTTAAGTATTCTCTTTAATTAAAAAAGCATACTCACATTTCTCACATACAACATTTAGCATTCATTCCATTCTACATAACATGTATAAAAATTCACTCCACCCCCAAAGGGGGATGAAACTACTCACACATTATTAATCTAACATTCATATTAAGGAAAACAAACATGCTAATTTATTCTACAAAGATTAAAATAAACAAGATTAACTAAGTATGCAAGAACTAAAAGAAACAACAATTAACTAACAAAACATTTTTATTGCTCACTCACATTACAAGTAGTCTCTCTCCACCAGAGTTTTCCTCCAAGGCTTTACTCCTAGTAGAGAGAATGGCCACAAAGAGAGTTGATGTATTACAAAGGAGGAGGAAGAGTTCTATTTATAGCTATGAAAAAAGGTAACCGGGGACAATCCCCCAGTATGGGACGGAACACATACCAAATATAGCATAAAACACTTTAATACACATCCGATAGAAGACGAGTCGGATCCTGAGCCAAGTAGACCGCCAATTGGCGGTTTGGAAATGCCAATTGGTGGTTTGGATCTCTTGGATCCGGCCCAGTTTATTTTGACTTCTTGGTAGCTTCATTTCTTCTCCTGGAGTGCAACCTAATCGGTTCTGTGAGTTGCGACCCGAATCCAATTGCCAAAATACTTCTCATGATGGTGTGGAGTGCTTGATTTTGCTAATTAGTCCTTTTGGATTTACATCTGGGTCCCTTACTCTTGCATCTTAGTCCATAAGTCTTGCAACTTAGTTCTTTTCCTTGCTTTTAAGTCCTTTTTGAGTCTCTTCTTCTCAAACCTGTTTATTCTTGAAACATAAACATAAAACTCGTTACGTAGGATTGCTTAGGCTAAAAATAAAGGATATAATACACAAATATATGCATGATATGATGTCAATCAAATACCCCCACACCAAAATTTTGCTAGTCCCGAGCAAAACAAAGAAAAGGAAAAATGAAAGAACAGTAAAATCATTCGTAAAATAGGGAAATCCTAACTCACTTTCTTAGGAATCACGGTTGCACTTAGCACGTGCAACAAGCAGTTAAACCCCCTTATCGCCAAGGAGGAGGAGTGTTGTCTCCTGAGGGTTTTCAGCGGATATACCCACAAAATCCGAACATTGATGCATTATTCAATATAGAAACTCGACTCGATGGACTCATTTTTGTCGATCATTGGACATGGTAATACTACGAGCAGACTCTATATATGTATCCAGTCCACACACCTAGCCTAATGAATCATTCGTGCAAGTTCATTAAGGACTTAAGTGAAAGACATGGACAACCTTAACATCTTCAAGTGATACAAAGTGTAAAGTCCATTAAGGTTCTTATTTGCATTACAAAAAAAATTTCTTCTTTTTCTTTTTTTCATTTTTCTTCTTTTTTCTTTACTAGTTGGTGTGTAATTCTCACAGGGTCATGTTTCATGCATCATTGCCTATGATGACTTACACTATCACGTACAACTTTCCCCACATCTCCACGTAGGGCAATCCCTACCATCCGTGCAACGAGTGTACGGGCGGTGCATCTCAAGTCAAACGACTCGAAAGCACCAGGCACAAAGTCCCATCAGACCTTATTTCCCGAGTGATAGGATCCGTGCGAGAAGAGAGAACACCTACTCATTTATTTCATATCTACATACGAACTAAAACCCCTACACTTAATGTCTCACAACAGGATTTAAAGGGTCCTTGACTAAAACAAACTTCCTTATGCTAACAGACACGAATTATTCAACTCACTAGATTCAAGGTGGACTTCTTTAAATGTTTGAGTACTAAAACCATATGATTACTCGCCCCCCGAGGGAAAATTGGGGTGCACCCTTACGACTCAGTAAGACCTAAAGCTGGTGTACTAAATATCCCAATGCATCAAGTTCAAGACAATTTTGGGAGCTTCTTTTTACTTTGCCTCTCAAAGGTTTTGCACATGCTAAACACACGCAAAACCCACAAAACATTTTCTTTCGCAAACATATGAAGATTTTGAAAGAAATGTCAAAATTTAAAGCACTAGGCAAGCAAAAGAAGACAAGTCACCCTAGGATCATGGCAAGCAGATATATCGATATTAAATGCAGCACACTAACATGACCCTAACAATGCACACAAAAGAAAACAAACGAAAGCAAAAGAAAATGAGAGACTTGACTATGTACACACGTAAAACACCCCCCTCACACATACTTCATGCATTGTACACAATGAATGTGCCCATGATACTACATGGATTTATGCATGAAAAAGAAAAGATCTCACCAACGTGAAGCACAAAGGGAATTTCATGGTTATGATGATGGACGCAAACCTGAATTCCCTCAAAACCTGTGAGATACTTAAAAAGGAAGACAAATACATGAAAGAAATGGGCCCCAAATACACAAGGGTTGGGGTCCACAACAATCAATGCTCACTCTTGGAGTCTTCTTGCTTTTCTCTTCTCTCTTTTTTGTTCATTTTTTCTTCAAATATAACTATGTACAAACATGAAATCTCAATCATTCATGCATGAACATGTAAATTTAGTTGGTACCCTCTCCAAGTAAGGTTTGAGGTGTTGTCCATTAACTTCGAACACGTCCCCATTCTCTTGGTTCATAATTTCAACCCCTTTATGAGGAAAATACGGTTTGCACAATAAAAGGGTTGAACCAGCGACTGCGGAGATTACCCACTAACAGATGAAGACGGGAATTGTAGAGCAACACCTTTTGCCCGGTCGTAAACACCTTTGGCATAATCATGTGATCATGAAAGGCTCGGGGCTTATGAATTTTGGCATTTTCATACGCATCATTGCGTAGCTATTCCAGTTCCACAATGTAGAGTTTGCGCTGCACCCCTGCTTATTCAGGTTCTAAATTGCCCAGAAAGCACGATGCTCGAGCTCGACGGGTAGGTGGAAAGCCTTGCCGTACACTACCCTATATGGGGACATATCCAAATTGGTCTTATACGCGGTGCGGAAAGCCCACAATATGTCATTCAGCTTAGTCGATCAATCCTTCCTCGAGGAATTAACCGTCTTCTCTAGGATTTGCTTTAATTGACGGTTAAAGACTTTGACCTACCCACTAGTTTGCGGATGATATGGGATCGCAAGCTTGTGGGTGATCGAATACTTCCTCATAAGCGCTTCAAAGGAGCGATTGCAGAAGTGGGTACCCCTATCGCTGATTATGGTACCAGGAGTATCAAATCGCGCAAAAATGTTCTTTAAGAATTTGGTGACCACCTTATTGTCATTGGTCTTAGTGGGATAGTCTCAACCCACTTAGACACATAGTCAACGGCCACTAGAATGTAAACATTCCCAGAAATTTTGCAAAGGACCCATAAAGTCGATGTCCCACACATCGAAGATGTCGACGAGAATGACATTTTGCAAAGGCATCATATCACGTCGACTAATCCTGCCAAGGCGCTGGCACCTATCACATTGCATACCTAATTTGTAAGCATATTTGAAAAGAGAAGGCTAGTAGAATCTAGATTGGAGCACCTTTGCGGCAATTTTCTTTGCTCCAAAGTGTTTTCCACATACCTTAGAGTGGCAAAATTGGAGCACACTTTGGAACCCGTTATTTGGGACGCACCGTCTGAAAATTTGGTCAAAGCAGTATTTGAATAGGTGGGGGTCGTCCCAGTGAAAGAATCTAACATAAGATCTAAATTTTGTTTGGTCGGATTTTGACCAACCTACAGGAAGTTGCTCGGTCATGAGGTAGTTCACGATGTCGGAAAATCAAGGGTTATCTTCGATCATGAACAATTGCTCGTCAGGAAATTTTTCGTTAATAATTTGGTCCTGTGGGTTGGTCGTCTCAAGATGAGACAGGTGGTCCGCTACAACATTTTCACACCATTTTTGTCCTAAATCTCGAGCTCAAATTCTTGTAACAACAAGATTCATCTCAAGAGTCGCGATTTTGCATCTTTCTTCTCATGAGGTGCTTGATGGTTGTGTGATCAGAATAGATAATAACGTGGGAGCCAATCATTTATGACCAGAATTTCTCCAAAGCGAATATGATCGCTAAGAATTCTTTCTCGGTCACAGTGTAGTTCAATTGGGCACCATTGAGTGTTCTACTAGCATAGTAGATCACATAAGGCAATTTGTCCAATCGTTGCCCAAGCACTGCTCCCACAGCAAAGTCAGATGCATCACACATCGACTCGAAGGGTTCTGTCCACACCGGTGCCTTAATTATGGGAGCTGAAGTAATCTCTTTCTTCAAGATCAAAAAAGCATGGTGGGAATCCGGTGCGAACTCAAAAATGACATCCTTAGCAAACAAGGCAGAGAGTGGTTGAGCAATTTTACTGAAATCCTGAATGAACCCCCGATAGAATCCAGCATTCCCCAAAAAGCGCGTGGATATCCTTCACATTACGCGGCAGTGGGAGATTAACAATAAGACTCACTTTGGCGGGATCAGCCTCAATTCCCCTACTTGAGACCACATGTCCATGTACAATACCTCGCTTTACCATGAAGGAACATTTCTCCCAATTGAGAACGAGGTTCTTCTAACGGCATCGCTTCAGGACAAGGCTCAAGTGATGAAGGCACTCATCGAAGGAAGCGTCAAATATGGAAAAATTGTCCATGAAAATCTCAAGGAAACTCTCTACTATATTGGAGAAGATGTTGGTCATACACCTTTGAAATGTTGCTGGAGCATTACATAACCCAAAGGGCATGCGACAGTAGGGAAACGGGCCTAAGGGACAAGTAAATGTGGTTTTTCTTGATCCTCAGGGGAGATGGGAATTTGGTTGTAACCACAGTATCCATCAAGAAAATAATAATACTCATGTCTGGCCAACCTTTCCAACATCTGATCAATGAATGGCAACGGGAAATGATCTTTCCGCTTTGCTGCATTGAGCTTGCGATAATCAATGCAAACTCGCCAGCCAGCTTGCAGGCGCGTTGGTATAAGCTCATTATGCTCATTCTCAACAACCGTCACGTCTGACTTCTTGGGAACCACATGGAAAAGACTCACCCACGAACTATCAGAAATAGGATAGATTATACCATGATCCAAGCACTTAAGAACCTCTTTTCAGACAGCTTCTTTCAGCACAGGATTCAATCTTTGTTGTGGGTCCCGGCGGGGCCTAGAATCCTCTTCCATATGGATCCGATGTTGTACAATACCAGGGCTAATTCCCTTGATGTCCTTCAAGGACCACCCGATAGCCTCTTTGTTTTCAAAGAGTACTTTTTTGAGGCAACCTCTTGATCTTTTGCAAGATCAGAAGCAATAATGAGTTGTAAAGTTTCATAATCCCCTAAAAAGAGGTATATAAGGTTATCGGGGAGCGGTTTAAGCTCGAACGGAGGTGGGTCCTTGTTGGATTCAGAGTTAATTTCAATTGGCTCAAGGGCCACAAGGTAAGAGGAGCAAGCACCGAGATGTGCCTCCTCATCCAGAAGTTCACACGCAGATTCCTCAAAATCATCTTGACTCACAACCTGTCATTAGGCACCTCAATAATATGTCAATGTGAGTCGAACATGCCCAACGACTGGAGCTCATCTGTGTCCTGAATGAAATTGGCTTCGAGAGCATCGTCGAAGAGCCTGGGTTGCTTACCAAGAGTAAAGATGTTGAAATCCGCCGTGGGGTTTCCAAAAGACAACCTCATCAAGACAATGCAACATTGATCAAAGCATTAGATGTTGCAAGAAATGGCCTCCCAAGGATCACTGAATTTGTCCTTGTGGGTTGGACAAAGGTTCAGTAACCAAGATGATGAAATCAACTGGGAATACGAACTCACCCACTTTAATAAGGACATCCTCAACACTTCCTCTAGGAATCTTGATGGATCTGTCAGCCAACCGGAGGGTTGTCCTTGTTCACTTAAGATTGCCTATTCTAAGGTTCTCATAGACAGAGTAGGGCAAGATGTTCACAGATGCTCCCAAATCCAATAGAGCTTGAGGAATTGTCACATTACCGATCATGCAATAAACAATTCGACAACCGGTGTCTTTGTATTTGACTTGCATGGGTTGTGTCAATATCGAGCTCACATTGGCGGCCAGAAATTTCTTTTTCGGAACATTTGTTCTCCTCTTAACGGTACAAAGGTCCTTAACATTTTCTGAACAACGTCCAACAACAGAATGTTCACCTTGACTTGCCTAAGTGCCTCAACGATTTTGTCCCAATGCTCATCACATTTTTTAGTCAACCTATGAGGGAATGGTGCCTTGGGAACATAACTATCAGAAGGAGGAGTCTCAGAACTTGGTTCCTTGATAGACTCACAACCCTCCTCGGAAGAGTTACCAACAGGGTTGGATTCAGGCATTTCCACATTGTTGTCAACAACCCTACCTGATCTTAAGGTATGGACAACATTTGCGTGTTGGGAATGGTCATTTTCAACACTATGCACAATCTGCCTAGCCTGAGCAGGTTGACCCCTGGGATTAACCAGAGGTTGACTTGGCAACTGACCATTCCCACTTTCATGGAATTGATGAGTCAACTAGCTAACTTGCATTTCCAATGCTTTGACTGAATTGTTGTTGGCCGTAAGCATGGTTTGTGTGCTCTACATGAATGCTTGAAGGGTTTGTTCTAGAGTGGGGTCTTTGGGGTCAACCCGCTGGGTAGTGGAGTTTGGTTAGAATAACCCGACGAAAAGGCACACAGAGGTTGGTATTATGGTGATGAGACCTTTGATGTGGGCATGGGTAGGTCGCCGATGGGCGTGGAGGGTGATATGGTGGAGGTTGAGGTTGAGCGTGCGAGCTCTGATCGTGGCCTCCACTAGCCCCCAAGACAAGTTATGGTGGTTACGCCAACCTAGGTTGTAGAAGTGACTGTACGGGTCATTACGGGGCCTCTGTTGGTACATTGCATTTTCATGCTCAGTATCTCTTGGAGCGTAAGCACTTTCCAAGTCATCATGTCCCGTAAGTCCACACCTACTACACACGGGAGTAGCGACCTGAGCTACAGGAGCTCGGTCCAACTCTAAACTCTTGACTTGATATGATCTAGGTCGACCAGACAACCTGGTGGCTGGTGGCTCTCTCATAGTGTCCCACTCAAAGGTACGTTCAGCCATTAATTCAAAAGTGTCCCATGCCTCATCGATGGGTTTCATTTGGAAATCACCCTGACAAATCGACTCCAACAATGTGTGGGTGTTGTAGTTGAGGCCCTCATAAACAATTTGGCACAACTGTCATAGCTCATGTCCATGATGAGAGCACTGCTGGAGAAGGTCTTTGAACCTCTCAAAGAAAGCATGAAAAGATTCGGTCTCTGTCCAATACATTTCTTGTATCTGGTGCTGTATCTATTGAGTTTTCCTTTGAAGGAAAATCTCTTCAGAAAAAAGGTCACAAAGTCATCCCAAGACCGAATAGAGCTTGCCGGGAGGCTGTACATCCATTTCTTCGCGTTATCCTTCAACGCGAAAGAAATCATCCTCAACCGGACTGAATCCTCGTCAAGCTGTTGAAGCTTAAACAAGGAGCATACCTCCTCGAATTGACGTATAAAAATATACGGATCCTCCTTATTGGCAGTGAAGGTAGGAAGCATGCTCACATATTGAGGTTTCAGTTCATAGTTGTTCGAGCGAGCTGGGGTAAGAACTATGCAAGAAGGCTGCACGGCCCAAGCAGGATGGGTCCGCTCCCACAAAGTCATCGACCTATCCTATCGAGCTAAAGGTGGTGGTACACCAAGAACTCGATCCTGACTGAATCCCTCTTCCACTCGAGTCAAAGGAGGAGGAGAAGGTCTACGTGGTGGCGGGAGTGGACTGAGGTAATCCATGTATGGAACCCCGTCTCCTCCATCACCACGAGACGACTCGGTCTCATGCTCCAAAGATGGTCGATCACCTAGACCGTCCATCTCAGAAAAATGCACTCTCTCAAGTCGAGCTCTCTCACTAGAACGAGCCCAACCTCACATAAATGCTCGACTCGACTCTAAAATAACACACAACAAAAGGTGTAATCAGATGAAGAGACTATAACAAAGAATATAGAGGAGGAGAAGACTTACATGAGAAAGAAAGAATCCCTTGAGCTAACGTGGGTAGTGGGAGAAGGTAGAAGCACACAAGCAAACAAGGCTCAAACAACTTATGACTATAGGTTATTAGGCTAGACGACGTCTAACTTCGAGATCACTAGTCTCGACACGCCTCACCTGCCTAGAACGAAGACCACAATGCCCAGCAAGTGATACCAGATCCGGAGATCCAATACCTCCTACTATCGACAATGCAGGCAACGTCGATCAAGTCATGACAATCTCATTTCGATCACTCTCCTAGTGCGTCCGAAATCGTTAAGGCCAATGTCTACTTGCTTTTAGAAATTAGTCTTTGATTAGTGTGATTTTTGGGGCTAAGGAAAAGCTGATGAAATCCCCCACCTCATCTTGTATGGGACATCCCCTCCTTAGTTGTGTTTTGGAGTCTTAACCTAGAAATGAACTCTCCAAACAAACACTCAACTCACACTCGTTGCGATGAAGTTCCTACTAACTAATTAATGGTCGTACAAAATGCATGAATGAGAGTAAGAAGTGCGTACCTCGCGCCAGCACTCAACAACTGAAAGTAAAGCGAAAACAAAAGACAAACTACGTGCCTAAGTCAAGTATATGATGCATGACTTAAACAAGCAAGAATGCCTAATCTTTTTCTTTGGATTTTAGTGGCCAAGTTGATTAAAGGGAATTAATCTGGTGGCAAACTACAAGTCAAAACATGCCAAATTGAGCCCCAGAACACACTAGTGAATGTAGAAACAACCAGAAAAAAGTATAGGAAAAATTAAGCTCACCAGGACACCAGTTGGCGGTCCACCACCGTTGATTGGCGGTCGGTTCACCTTTTTTCTCCTCCAAAGTTCTTCTGGTTACGTCTCTTGATCTTTAAAGCCTCCTGAAACAAAAACTACAAACAAAAAATTAAACTACAAAGCAAAACTACAAAACAAATAATTAAAACCACTCGAATCTTCCAAACCAAAGTATGGACTAAGCACCTCCCCGTCATCGGCGCCAAAAACTTAATTGATCATTTATATAACCTCAAGTGCACGACATGAGTGAAGACACTGCAAGTACGGGTTGTGTCCACGAGGAGGTGTGTTGACTCTAGTTTGTTCGAAGGAAAGTCAGAAAAGAGGGGAGAAGAAATTGATTACACTAAACTACGCTACGCTACACTAGTACAAAACAACAAAGAAGATGCAAAAACTTGTTGAACATTTTAAATTAAACCGCAAGTGCACGACCGCGTTGAAACGGTGGCAAATACGGGTCGTCCTCAGGGAGGTGAGCAGTCTCTCATTTGCACGAAATCAAGTGCAAAAATAGGGAAGAGAGTTGATTATGCTACTCTACGCTACACTACACTACGAAGAAAGAAATGCGAAAGAAAGAAACAAATGATGAACTACCAAACTAAACTAAGAACTAAGTAAGTGTTGGAATTCAGGAATGGAAAAACCCCTAAGGGGTGGAGTGAGTGCACACATGCAAAGAGGTGGGTGATGAACACATTCTTTAAGCACAAATGAAGGTGGTGTTATCATGCATAGGAAGTGTCTAAGTGTTATGGCAAAACCTATCAATCCATTCACCAACCTAGTTGATTAACATTTACATATACAAGTTGTTTATTTCAGAACCTAAACAAGCATGAGAGGTGTCTAATCATTTTTGCAAAACTCATCAAGTTATAAATTCTATCCTAAACAAGCAAGCATACATTTGTGGGGATCGTATGGGGCCCTCTAGTGATCGTAATTAACTAAAGTGAGGAATTAAAACTTAATTACTAAACTAACAACTAATCATGCAAGGGTTAGATGAGAGTTAGAGAAATTGCAAACCACGTTGTAGTCGACGCCCGATGTAACGAGGTTCGGCACCCTCCCCGGGTCCTAGTCCTCACTCACAAGCCTCGCTCGTCCCTCGAGCCTCGCTTGTGGTTTCCACTATCCGATCTCCGTTACCGGGCCGAGATCAATGCCTTTACAAACAACGAGCCTCGAGAACACCCTCGCCTCGCCCGTGTCTCCTCTCGAAGCTAAAACAACTCTTGTGATTTGGATGAAAGAATGAATCACATTTCTTGCTAATGACACTCTAACTTTGAGCACACTTGGATTATGATATGGATCTAGGAATACAAGTGGTGAAGTTTTGGCTTGAGTGTATAGGATTTGAGCTTTGAAGGTTTGGGAAAGATAGCACAAGGATACTTGATGTTTGGAGAGTGTAGTGCTTGTTGTTGTGCTTCTTATGAGGTCCTTATATAGGCTTCAAAGCTCTTAGAGCCATTGGGGAGTGGGTGAGAAAGTTGACCCATGAAATTTGATGATGTGATAAAAGTTCGGGCAGAATTTGCACGCTCCTCGGTAGACCGTTAACCCAACGGATTACGGAAGATGGTCATTTCGGTTTACCAAATCCTATTCGGTTAACCGCTCACTCAACTCCAGTAGCTCTCTAACTAGCAACCCTAATACAATTCGGTTTACCGAAACCTATGCGGTTAACCGTTCCAAACTGGACAGTAAGATTTGTAGGGTTCTGTTAATGCTAGGTTTGGTTGACCGTCTATACTTCGGTATACCGAAGTTTGCGCGGGTTTTGCGCTGACAATGCGTGGGAAATTGTTTATCAATAACGGTCAAGTTAAATAGCCGTTTGAGCTCCTAAAGCAATATGATTCGGTTGACCGAATGAAGTTCGATGTACCGAATATGGGTAAGTCAATTGGGCTTTAGGTCAAGATTTAAATACGACGTTGGAGCAAAGTCCAAAACCGGTCAGGGCTAATTCGGTCTACCGAAGGTGGTTCGGTATACCGAAGTGGTTATTCCAGGGAACACCTAAAGGATTCTACACGGTTGACCGCAAGGTGTTCGGTGGACCGAACTCTACATGATTCGGTTTACCGAGAGGGGTTCGGTTAACCGTGGGGATACGGGACAGAATCCTAATGTGCTCAAGTTTACATTAATCCTTAGGACTCAAATTATACTAAATTACATATTGGTCCAAAGCTTGATTACATGTCTTCAGTCTTTATCTTCTTGTCCCAAAGCTCCTTACCTTGATTCTTCATCAACCTATTAAGAATATCGCAAGTACACGAATATGTATGCAATGCATGTATTCATCTTTGCTTACTTTGATTGTCTAGGTTGATTGATTAAATATAGATTAAGATTAGATTCATTAATCATCAAAACTAAATAAAGATTAAGGCTAAAAAGCCAACAACATTCATGTTTTATCAACACATTGTAAATAAAGCATTCATTCCATTCTCATTTGCATGTATGAACATCTACTCCACCCCCCAAAGGGGATGGAACTACTCACTACACATTAGACTAATTATTAAACTAAGCAAAGAAAACATATTAACTAAGCTATTAAAACTAATGAAATGAAATTAAGCAAAGTAAAACAAACAACATAATGAAGAAACTTTTATTAAGATGACTCACAATTCAAGTAGCATCCTCCCACTTTAGTGTGTGCTTCAAGGCCTCACTTCAGTAGGAAGAATAGCCACTCAAAATGTGAAGTGATTACAATAGAAGGTGAAGAGTTCTATTTATAGCCATAGGAAAAGGTAATCTGGGACAATCCCCCGATGTGAGACTAAACAAATACCAGAAATGGACAAAATACACACTAATACGCGACCCACCAAAATCTTAGCGGATTTGGGCCAAAACATACCGCCAATTAGCGCTCTTGGACCGCCAATTGGCGGTCTATATGGTTCGGATCACGCTGGATTTTCTTCTGGGCTTTTATGGATGTCTTTGTCGGTCTTTGATGCATCTACTTTGTTTATTGGAGCTCCGACCCGAATCTAATTGCAAAAATACTCCCCACGATGATGTGGAGTTTTCTGTTTTGCTCTTTGGTCCTTCGATCTTGCATCTTAGTCCCCAGGACTCACAATTCAGTCATTTTTCCCTGCTTTTGGGTCCTTTCATCTCTTCAAACCTATTTATTCCTGAAAACTAAACATAAAACTTGTTACATAGCATTGTTTAGGTGAAAGATAATGTATATAAGATACAAATATAAGCATGAAATGATGCCAATCAAAGATGAAAGCACGAGACTAAGTAATACTAAACTAAGTGACTAATAGAAGCAAGCTGGAAATCAGGAATGGAAAAACTCGTAAGGGTTTGACTGTTTGTACACATGAAATAAGTGGTGATGAATGCATTCAATAAAGCAGAAGTGTTGGTAATGTTGTTATGCATAAGAAGTACCTCATGGCAAGACCTATCATCCAAATCACTAACCTAAGTGATTAATATGAGCATGAATAAGTTTGTTATTAATAACCCAAACAAGCATGGAATGTACCTAAAGATTATGGCAGAAACCATCAAGTTAAGTATTCTCTTTAATTCAAACAAGCATACTCACATTTCCCACATACAACAACATTTTACATTCATTCCATTCTACATGACATGTATAAACATCAACTCCACCCCCAAAGGGGGATGGAACTACTCACACATTATTAATCTAACATTCATATTAAGGAAAACAAACATGCTAATTTATTCTACGAAGATTAAAATAAACAAGATTAACTAAGTATGCAAGAACTAAAAGAAACAAAAATTAACTAACAAAACATTTTTATTGCTCACTCACATTACAAGTAGCCTCTCTCCACCAGAGTTTTGCTCCAAGGCTTTACTCCTAGCAGAGAGGATGGCCACAAAGAGAGGTGAGTATTACAAATGAGGAGGAAGAGTTCTATTTATAGCCATGAAAAAAGGTAATCGGGGACAATCCCCCAATATGGGACGAAACGCATACCAAATATAGCATAAAACACCTTAATACACATCCAATAGAAGACGAGTCAGATCCATAGCCAAATTTACTGCCAATTGGAGGTTTGGAACCGCCAATGGGTGGTCTGGATCTCTTGGATCCGGCCCAGTTTCTTTTGACTTCTCGGTAGCTTCATTTCTTCTCCTGGAGTGCAACATAATCGGTTGTGTGTGTTACGACCCGAATCCAATTGTCAATATACTCCTCATGATGGTGTGGAGTGCTTGATTTTGCTTATTAGTCCTTTTGGATTTACATCTGGGTCCTTCTCTCTTGCTTCTTAGTCCATAAGTCTTGCAACTTAGTTTTTTTTCTTGCTTTTAAGTCCTTTTTGAGTCTCTTCTTCTCAAACATGTTTATTCCTGAAACATAAACATAAAACTCATTACGTCGCATTGCTTAGGCTAAAAATAAAAGATATAAGACACAAATATATGCTTGATATGATGTCAATCATAGGTCATTCAGCAAATGTCAGCTTATGCAAAGGTTCTCAAGAGGAAAACCAATGTTGCCAAGAAAGCTTTTCTTGCCACTAATGTGAGTTCATTGTTGGCACAACCCACGCAAGTCAAATACAAGGATCCTGGTTGTCCTACTATTTCCTGGGTGATTGGTGAGGTGTCAATACATTGAGCTTTATTGGACCTAGGTGCATCTGTCAATCTTCTGTCATATTCAGTCTACTTCCACCTCGGTCTTGGAGACCTCAAACAAACAAAAGCCACTCTTCAACTGACTGATAGGTCAATGAAGAAACTGAGGGGCGTGGTGGATAATTTTTTGAAGGATTTCATGTGCCCTAATATTAGTCTAAAGGGGTTGAATAGACTAATTAAGTATTTTAACAAACTATGCCAAATTAAGAACTAAAGCACTTAAATGTGAAGAAGAGATATGCAATCCACAACACCGGATGTATAGAGGTTTGGATCCAACCACCGGATCCTAGTCCTCTCTTACGAATTGCTCTTCCTCGAGCAACTTTGCGTCCTCCACTAAACCGATCTCCGTTGCAGGCCGAGATCACGCCTTTACACCACAAGCCTTGCGAACACCCTCGCCTAACTTGGAGAAGGATTGGTAACCTTAGAAGTGTGTTCTCAGCTCTATTTATATGCTCTAAACTAATTCTAGCCGTTGGGATTAAATGGGTATTGAGTTATGTAAGAATACACAAGACAATTAATGACAGGACACATTTCTGATCACAAACGGTCGACCGGTATGTGAAAAGTAAGGAGTTCAATCGAGCAAAAGTGCAGACGGTAGAATCAACTAGGCTAGAACTTAAGTGACCGGTCAAACGGAATGGATCTTCGGTTCGACTAGAAACTTCCAGTAAGACTTGGAGCTGGGAAGTTTCATGAACTGGTCGACCGTTGAAAGAGTTTCAGTCGACCGTGTGTAATATTTGGTCTAGATAAATCTGTGCAAAAGGATAACGGTCTAGATAATGAATACACCGAACTAAAAGAGGTTCCTGGTCAACCGTTTGGGAAACAAGAAGTTGTTTGTTGAAATTCGGTCGAACCAGATGGTTCTACCGGTCGACCGGTTTACTCAGAAATCCTGTTCTAAGGGATTTTCTAATGATTCGTAGATAACCTATTGAAGTCAACGATATGGATTTAATGTGAGACTTCTATAGTTTTTCTAAAGGTTATGCAATGCAATTTAACAAAGATTTCAAGTTCCAAGTTACATTATAACCTAAGTACAAGAAATATAAACCTATATAATCTTCATTCTTGATTTCTTGTCTTGATTCAACTTGATTCCTGAAATGTTAGAAATACAATATATGCATGCGATGATTTCAATGAAATACTTGTGTTTATTGATATATTAGTTAATCATCAAAACGGATTAGCAATTATTAGCCAAAAAGCCAACAATCTCCCTTTTTTGATGATGACACTTATCAATCTAAATACATGTTTTTTTTCAAAATATATCATCATTAAGCAATTTCGAATGCTCCCCATATCTTATAGCTCCCCCTATCTATGAGCATGTATTTATTTCTTCCCCTTTGACATGATCAAAAAGATGATACTCATGAAAAAATTGATATACAATTAGGCTTATAATGAGATAAAATAAAGGAAGCACAAATATGCCAAAAAAATTACAGGAATCATAACCATGCATTCAAAATAGGATCCATACCATACAACCAAACAACAAAGTTGAAAGCAAATACAACATTTAGTTCAAAGCAAATGCAGCATTAAGCGGAGTTAAAAGCAAATATCAAAAGGCACACAAGGTTAAAACAAAACCAAAAAAACCATAAATTAAATCAAGACGATGATCATGAAAGCGGGAGGAAAGGGAATCAATCCCACTCATCAAGGAGTCAAAGCGAGCATCAATGTGGGCTTCAAGACGATCGAAGTCGGCTTCAAGTTGAGCGAAATGAGCCGAAGTGGAGTCTTCGAGTGCATCAACTTGGTCAAAGAGATGCTAAAAATGACGTAGATCAATCGAACTGGAGGCCGACCAATATCCTTGAGACCAAGAATCTTTTTCTCCCTCACCCCCACCAAGAACTCGACTCACGTGGAGCCTAACGAGGCATCCACCTTGGATCTTCAACGGTTTGTTCTTCCTCTTTTGCAGATTCCTTGTCTGATTCCTCGTCAGAGGAAGGTGTTGGAGAAGAGGTGGCAATCATCTTCATCTTGGATAGAGTGGTCTTACAGATAGGAAACTTGTAGACCAAAGAAGGATATGCGGATAAGGAAGATATGTCACGTTCCGATGACACATGTGAAAAATGATGAAATGTGGCCAATCCACAAAAAATTTCTTAAAGATACAGTATATGCACATAAGCTTCATATTTGAAATCTCATTATGGTGGCCAAATTTAGGATAAAGGTTGTAGGAGATTATTGGGGCAAGGATCAGGGTAAAGGATGTAAAAGAGAGGCATTATGTTTAAACCGTCCATTTACCCGGGAAGGTGGAATAGCATATAGTTCATTGACCATTTTCTCAACTTGGCTACCAAGGAGAGCGGCTTGTGGTTGGCCTAAATAGATGTGAATACCCATGGACACTAGACCTAGAGTTTCATCTATCAATTCGGGCATAATTCGATATTCAATCTGATTTATCATAGTGGTTAGGACGTGTCGATTTATCATGGCCGCGATGAAGCGGTGGAAAGAACATGTCGATCCACAGGGAGGTGAGTAGTCTCTGCTTTGTCAGAAATGAAGTGGCGAATAAAGGCAAAAGAGATTTGAGTATGCTAATCTAAGCTACACTAAACTAGTAAGAAGAAATGAAAAAGAGAGCAACTAACGAGTGATTCAAACTAAACTAAGAGAACTTAATGCAAGGCTGCAAATCAGGAAGAGAGACCCCTAAGAGGTGGAGTGAGTGCACACATGTAAAAAGATGGTGAAGAATGCATTCAATAGGCACAAATGTAGGTAGTGTTTTCATGTATAGGAAGTGTCTAATGGTTATGGCAAAACCTATCAATCCAATTACTAACCTAATTGATTAACATTGACATACACAAGTTGGTAATTTCAGAACTTAAACAAGCATGGGAGGTGTCTAATAGTTGTGGAAAAACCCATCAAGTGCAGTGTTCTACTCTAAACAAGCAAGCATACATTCACATTTATCAACACATTCCAAAATAAAGCATTCATTTACATTCTTTAATGCATGTATGAACATCATCTCCACCCCCAAAGGGGGATGGAACTACTCACTAATCATTAAAAGAAGACAAAACAAAATTAAGGTAATTAAGATAGGAAATGGAGACATGCTAATTACTTTAACTAAGATTAAGACACACAAAACAAGCAAAATAAGCAAGCATTAAAACAAAGACAACATTAAGACAAACTATGAAGAATTATTTTATTTACATGACTCACATTATAAGTAGCATTATTCTCCACCTTGAGTTTTGCTCCAAGGCTTACTCAAAGTAGAGAGAATGCCACCGAGCAATGGGTGAATACAAATGAGGAGGAAGAGTTCTATTTATAGGCATGAAAAAAGGTAATCGGGGATAATCCCCCGGTATGAGACTAATGCACTACTAAAAATAGACATAAAACACTCTAATACAAGACCCGCCTAAACCTTATCGGATCTAGAGCAAAACAGACCGCCAATTGGCGAACTATATGGTCTGGATCCGGTCAAGTTTTGGAGTGTGGTTGTCTGGCTTGATTTCTTCATGTCTGATGCACCTAATCGGTTGTGTGGGTTGCGACCCGAATCCAATATCCAAAATACTCCTCATGATGGTGTGGTGTTTCTTCATTTGCTTGTTGGTCCTTTTGGCTTTACATCTGGGTCATTCTCTCTTTCATCTCGGTCTAGATGTCTTGCAACTTAGTCTTTTTGTTTGCTTTTGAGTCCTTTTTGTGCCTCTTCTCCTCAAACCTGCTTATTCCTAAAACTTAAACATCAAACTCGTTACGTAGCATTGTTTAGGTGAAAGATAACGGATATAACACAAATGTATGCATGATATGATGTCAATCAAATACGCCCACACCTAACTTTTGTTAGTCCCGAGCAAAACAAAGAAAGAGAAAAATGGAAGAAATGAAAGCTTACGAAACACAAGAAATCCTAACTCACTTTCGTAGGAATCACGGTTGCAGTTAGCACGTGCAACAAGCCATTAATCCCCCTTGTCGCTAAAGTGGAGGATTGTTGTCTCCTGAGGGTTTTCAGCGGATGTACCTACAAAATCCGAACATAGATGTATTATTCAACCTAGCACTCGACTCGATGGACTCATTTTTATTGATCATTGGATACGGTAATTCTACGGGCCACCTCTATATATGTATTCAATCCACACACCTAGCCTAATGAATCATTTGTGCAAGTTTATTAAGGACTTAAGTGAAAGACATGGACAACCTTAACATCCTCAAGTGATACAAAGTGTAAAGTCCATTAAGGTTCTTATTTGCATTACCATATTTTTTTATTTTTTTATTCTTTTTCTTCTCTTTTTTTCTTCTTTTTTTACTAGTTGGTGTGTAATTCTCCCAGGGTCAGGTTTCGTGCATCATTGCCTATGAGGACTTACACTATCACATACACTTTTCCCTACATCTCCACATAGGGCAATCCCTACCACCCGTGTAACGGGAGTTTGGTCGATGCATCCCAAGTCAGATGCCTCAAAAGCACTAGGCACAAAGTCCCCTCAGACCTAATTTTCCGAGTGATAGGAGCCATGCGAGAAGAGAGAAAACCTACTCACTTATTTCTTATCTACACATGAACCAAAACCCCTACACTTAATGTCTCACAACAAGATTTAAAGGGTCCTTGACTACAACAAACTTCCTTATATTAACAGACACGAATTATTCAACTCACTAGGTTCAAGGTGGACTTCTTTAAATGTTTGAGTACTAAAACCCTATGATTACTCGCCCCCCGAGGGAAAATTGGGGTGCCTCCTTACAACTCAGTAAGACCTAAAGCTGGTGTACTAAATATCCCAATACATCAAGTTCAAGACAATTTTGGGAGCTTCTTTTTACTTTTCCTCTCAAAGGTTTTGCACATGCTAAACACACGCAAATCCCACAAAGCATTTTCTTTCGCAAACGCATGAAGATTTTTAACCAAATGTGAAAATTTTAAAGCCCAAGGCAATCAAAAGAAGACAAGCCACCCAAGGATCGTGGCAAGCAGATATATCGATATTAAATGCAGCACACTAACATGACCCTAACAATATACACAAAAGAAAACAAAAGAACGCAAAAGAAAATGAGAAAGACTTGACTATGTACACACGTAAAACACCCCCCCCCCCACACACACACACAACTTCATTCATTGTCCTGAATGTATGCGAGCATGATACTACATGGATTTATGCATGAAAAAGAAAAGATATCACCATCATGAAGCGCAAAAGGAAGTTCATGGTTATGTTGATGGACATAAACCCGAAATCCCAAAAACCTATGAGATACTTAAGAAGGGATACAAATACGTGAAAGAAATGGGGCCAAATACACAAAGGTTGGAGCCCACAACAATCAATGCTCACTGGTGGCCTCTTTTATTTTTTGTTTATTTTTTTCTTTTTTTTTGAAATATATAGTTATGTGCAAAAATAGGTTCTCATCTTCATTTGTCGAAGGACATCAAATGGGAACCTCAAAAGTGGGTCAGTGCACTTCGAATGGGAACATGACACCACGCGGGGCCAAAATACTCATGTGTGGGCCCCATCACAAAGAGCAAAAAATGAAAGGAGAGGTTCATGAATTAGACGCAAAGGCGTCTCATTCAAACGATCAAACAGAAAGAGCTTGAACCTCTCAAGAGTTTGGGACATATTGTGCAACGGAAGAAGAGTTTATCCCATCGCAGAACTGAAGTTATGATCGTCAATCCAAACTCTCCAACCAATAGCCTGGTGGGTCGGAACAAGGTGAAGAACCTCGTTAGGAATGTTCGACTATCCAGGCGAACAGAAGATGGGTCTCTTACCCAAGGTATCCTTTAAGACACTCCCAATACCCTCATTAGCGATGTGATTGTTTGATGTCCCATCATTTCCAAGATGATCAAGAACAATAGTGAGATACAAACTTTCATCAGGTCGTATGAAATTAAGATTACTAGGGAGCTCTTGCTCCACCATAGGTGAGTCCTTAAGAGACACGACAACAAGATCATGTTGCTCAAGGGCCACGAGAGAAAAAGGTAAGGCACAATCATGTGCCGACTCATAATGAAACTGGTCCATGCTCTTCTCAATTTGGATCTAATCCCCCACCATGTGATCGTGAATTGAAACCACAAGCCCCTCAGACTGACTAGGAGTTTGACTTTGAAAGATTGTGCTTTGAATTTGTGGATGTGATGGTGGTTCGATATCAGAAGATAAATCCTCATGTTGACAAGAAATGTCACCCTCTTCACGTTTACTTAAATATTGTGTAATTTGACTCACATACATTTCCATAGTTTGCAGGGAAATTTGAGTGTATTTCATTATATTTTGAGTGGTTTCCATGAACGTTTGGAAGGTTTGTTCTAAAGAATCAAGTTTGGGGTCATTTGTGAGGTTCAAGTCAGAATTTGGAAAAATGTTGGGTTGGGTGTTGATAGGCTGGGAATGAGTCCAATGATTCGGAGTAGGGTGTTGGTAGAATTCTGGGTATTCAGGAGGAGGATACTGGGGAGAAATTGATGTATAAGCATTTAAATAAGAATTGTCTCCCCACGAATCCATCCCTCTTGGGTTGTACGCGGATGCGTAAGGGTCACATTGAGCATTTTGGGAAAATATGTGCTCATACTCAAGCTCTAGGTGAAGATAAGGACATTCCCCGAAAACATGACCACTAAACCCGCAATAGTCACACGGTACAACTACTGAAGCTACTGGTGCACTCATGTCATCTACCACATGCATGAAAGAGGTCAAAGGTTCTTGTAATGTCTCAGTTTGTTGACCAACACATGATCCGACATAACTAGATGGTGGTCTAGCAGTCGATGCCTCTCTCATATCACCCCAATATGAAGATTGCTGAACCACACAATTAAGATTGTCCCAACCATACAGGGTGTTTGTCTGAGGCACCCCAAGATGCATGGTTCCGGAGTACCAGGGAGAATTGGCCTGGTCCCAACAATGATATGGATGGTCTCCCATGTAACCATCCATCTCAACAAAAAAACTCTCGAGTCGACAACTTTCACCACCACGAGGCCAAGCTCGCAAAAAGTGATTGACTCGACCCTAAAACGCTAACAAAGAGTGTAAAGGGGAGGAGACTAGAACGTAGAAATATGTGAGAAGAAGATGACTCAGAGGAGAAGGGAAGAATCCCTAAAAACTAGCATGGTTAAAGGGTAAGGGTAGAAGCCTAGTCTAGCAAACACGGCTCAAGCAGCCTACGGTCACTATAGGTACTTACAGCTAGAGGACGCCTAACTGTGAGGTCACACGGCCTCAACACGCCTCACCTCCCTATGACGAAGACCACAAAGCCCAGCAAGTGAGCCAAGATTCGGAGATCTCGTCTCTCTTACTGTCGACAAAGTGGGTGACGCCGATCAGGCTATGACGGTCGTGACCAGATCACTCTCCTAATGTGCCCGAGTCCTATTGGTCAATGTCTACTTGATTTTAGATTAAGGCTTTGATTAAGAGTGCTTTTTAGGGCAAAGGAAAGGGTGATGAAATCCTCCACCTTATCTTCTATGGGATAACCCCTCCTTAGTAGTGTTTTGAGTCTTAATCTAGCAATAAACTCTCCAATCAAACGCTCACCTCACTCTTGTCTCGATGCAATTCCTAATAACTAATGCATGGTCATACAAAATGCATGAATAAGAGTAGGAAATGCGTACCTTATGCCAGCGCTCATCAACTGAAAGTAAAGCTAAAATAAAAGGCAACTACGTGCCTAAGTGAAGTATATGATGCATGACCTAAACAAGCAATAATGCTTAATCTTTTGCTTTAGATTTTAGTAGCTAAGTTGATCAAAGGGGGTTGATTGTTAATCTGGGAGCAAACTACAAGTCACAACATGCAAGATTGAGCTCCCAGACAACTAAACTGAAACCACAACGAACCAGAACAAAAATTGGAGCTAACGAAGCTCACCAGGCCGCGAGTTGGTGTTCCCAGACCGCTGATTGGCGGTCACTGTGATGGCTTTCTTCCTCCAATTCCTCCAGTGGCCTCCCCTTGATCCTGAGGATCCCTGAAATAAACTAAAACAAAAAACAAAAAATTAAAACCACTTGAATCATCCAAACCAAAGTCTGGATAGAATACCTCCCCGGCAACGGTGCCAAAAACTTGTTTAAACGATTTATTAGTTACCGCAAGTGCACGGCCACGATGAAGTGGTGGCAAGTACGGGTCGATCCACGGGGAGGTGAGTAGCATCTGGTTTGTCAGAAATCAAGTGGCGAGTAAAAGGAGAAAAGATGTGATTATGCTAAAGCTAAACTACACTAAACTAGCAAGTAAAATTGTGAAACGTATGGAGTTTCTTGATTTGCGCAATGGTCCTTTGGCTTTACATCCGGGTCCTTCCCTCTTGCAACTCAATTCTTTTTCTTTCTTTTAGGTCCTTTTATAGTATCTTCTTCCCAATCCTATTTATTCCTGAAACATAAACATAACACTCATTACGTAGCATTGCTTAGGCTAAGAATAAAGGATATAAGACACAAATATATGCATATATGATGTCAATCAATCCCTTTTCTTGTCATCATCACGATCATGTCTTCTAGGCCTATCCTTTTTGTCTTTTCATGAGGGTCTTTCTTCTCTATCTCTTCTTGGTCTCTCCTCCCATTCTCTTCTAGGAGGATATCTCTTTTCCTCTCTTCGTTCACGATCTCTCGGCCTAAGCAATGGGCAATCCTTCTTCATGTGACCGGTTTTGTTGCATTCGTAGCAAGTGAACGTCTGAGAGGATTCTCCTCTTCCTTTTGCAATTTTTCTTTTGGAGAGGAACTTCTTGAAGTTTTAGGTTAGGAAATTGACATCTTCATCAGTGTCCTCATCTTTGATTGCTTTCGAATCTGAGGTTGCCTTTAAAGTGATTTGCTTCTCTTTCCGTCTAGACCCTTCCCGTTCCTTCTCCTTCTCTCTTCTTTCTTCCATTTGAATCTCATAAGCCATGAGTCTTCCAATGAGATGCTCTATCTTCAACTTTGAGAGATCTTTGGCTTCTTCAATTGTCGTAGTCTTTTTCTCCCAATCCAAAGTTTGAGATCGAAGAAATCTGCGTACTCTGTCACTTTCAACCAAAACCTTACCAAGGTTCTTCAAAGAGTTGGTGATATGAGTAAATCGAGTGTGCATCTCGCTTATAGATTCATTCGATTTCATTGCAAACATTTCATACTTTTGCATGACTGAGTCTATCATAGTTTCCTTAACGAATGATCAACCTTCATAATGACTCTCTAACATATGTCATGCTTCAAATGCGGAATCACATGCATTTATTCTACCATATTCTTCTTCGGTTAAACCACACGTAAGAATGTTTATGAGTTTGCCATTCATTTGAACCATGACAAATTCATCATCGGTCAAAAGTTCTAATTCTTTGTTTTGAATGTATGGTATTTGAAAGAACTCCCATAGTTTAACATCATAAGATTGAATGAAAATTATCATGTGTTTCTTCCAATATGCATAGTTTGTTCCATCAAATAAAGGAGGTCTACCGGTGTGGAATCTCTAGCTTTGTTGGGCCATGCTACAAATGTGAATTTGTTTATATGCAATTAACAAGGCTCTGATACCAAATGAATGATCTAATGTACCTTAATATTAGTCTAAAGGGGGGCTGATTGACATCGTTTCATGCTGACATTTGTATCTTATATCCATTATCTTTCACCTAAACAATGCTACGTAACGAGTTTTATTTCGAATTTCAGAAATAAATTTGTTTGAAGAGAAGAGGCATAAAAGTACCTAAAAGCAGGGAAAAAGACTGAGTTGAGAGACTCGATGACTAAGATGCAAGATCGAAGGACCAATGAGCAAACAAGAATACTCCACACCATCATGGGGAATATTTTGGCAATTCTATTCGGGTCAAAGCTCTAGCAAGCGAAGTATATGCATCAAAGACAAACAAAGACATCCAGAAAAGCCCACACGAAACAACAGCTTGATCCAAACCTTGTAGACCGCCAATTGGCGGTCTGGGACCGCTGATTGGTGGTCCGGGTTGCTCCGGATCCGCTAAGATTTCTGTGGGGCGTGTATTAGAGTGTATTTAGTCTATTTCTGGTATATGTTTAGTCTCATACCTGGGATTGTCCCGGATTACCTTTTTCTATGGCTATAAATAGAACTCTCCATCCTCTCTTGTATCCCATCACCCTCTTGGTGGCTATGCTCTCTACTATCAGTAAAAGCCTTGAAGGAAAAACCCCTGGTGGAGAGAGGCTACTTGTAATTGAGTGGGTAATAATAGATGTTTTCCTTTGGTTGTGTTGTTTCTTTGTTAGTTTAATTTCATTTCATATGTCTTGCATGCTTCTTTAGTTTTATGTCTTTTTAGATTCTTTACTATTTCTTGCTTACTTAGTTTAATTTTCTTTCAGTAGAATGTTTCATTTTATTAATGTAGGTTGTAGTGTAATGATTAGTGAGTAGTTTCATCCCCATTTTGGGGGTGGAGAAATATGTGATATGATTATGTGATGTATTAGGTGTGTGTTATCTTAATCCTTTGAACCTTACATGATTTCCATAACCATCTAATGGGATTTCACTCTTGTCTTTGATATGCTAATGCTCTTGAATGAAGCTTAGCATATGCTTAGATTAGTGGACCTATTTTATGGGGAATAATAAGGTGAGGATATGTATGGAATTGATGAAGGAAACATGATTTGTAGTTGCATGTACTCTTGTTGCATTTACCTTGGTTAATGTCTTGTATGGTTTAATGATTGTGTAAATCTTAATTCATGTGGAGGCATAGTGAGGGTTGGTCTTTATACATGAGTTCATTTAGCTTCATTCCAATTATTGTCTTTTATGTTTTAATGATATTGTATTATCTTAATTCATGTGGAGGCAAAGTTGGATTTAGTTTTATGGTTTTCATGCACTACATGTTGTGATGAGATTAATTGAACACACACACATACACATATATTTGTATTCACATTCTTTCTCTACCCCCTATGGGGTTTAGTTTTATTGCGTATTTTTCATTCCTTTCACATTGTAGTGTAGTTTATATCATAACTCATTTCTCTCCTTTCTTTCCCACTGGCCTTCGAACAAACTAAAGTCGACACACCTCCCTGTGGATCAACCCGTATTTGCCCCCGCTTCAATGCGGTTGTGCACTTGCGGTTAATTAAAACGTTCAATCAGGGGCTGAATAGACAAATTAAGTGTTTAAACAAACTATGTCAAATTAAGAACAAATGTCAAGAAGAGAAATGCAAACCACAGCACCAGATGTATAGAGGTTTGGATCCAACCACCGGATCCTAGTCCTCTCTTACAAATTGCTCTTCCTTAAGCAACTTCGCGTCCTCCACTAAACGGATCTCGGTTGCGGGCCGACATCACGCCTTTACACCACAAGCCTTGTGAACACCCTCGCCTAGCTTAGACTACCTTCTCACAATCCGAGAAGAGCTTCACACCAGAAGCTAGTACAACTCTTGAAGATTTTACTTCAAAAACTAATCTTGGGCACTTGAAATGAATGATGCAATCAAAGAGAGTAATTTCAAGTGGGAAGATGTGAGCACAAGGAAGTTTAAAGAAAAAGTGAGTAGTAAGAAATATGTGAGCTTGGAGAAAGATTGGTGACCTTAGAAGTGTGTTCTCAGCTTTATTTATATGCTCTAAACGAAATCTAGCCATTTGGATTAAATGGGTATTGAGTTGTGTAAGAATACACAAGACAATGAATGACTGGACACATTTCTGAACACCAACGGTCGACCGGATCGGGTCAATCAGTCGATCGGTATGTGAAAAGTAAGGAGTTCGGTCGAACCAACTGGGCTAGAACTTAAGTGACTGGTCAAACGGAATGGATCTTGGGTTCGACCGGAAACTTCCAACTAGACTTGGAGCTGGGAAGTTTCATGAACCGGTCGACCCTTTAAAAGAGTTTCAGTCGACTGTTTGGAATATTTGGTCTAGATAAATCTATGCAAAAAGATAACAATCGAACATGATGGATCGTAGGTTCAATCAGAAACTTGCAGTAAGACTTGGAGCTGGGAAGTTTCATGAACCGGTCGACCGTAAAAAGAGTTTCGGTCGACCGGAAGACCAAATCTAAGTGAGGAGGTTAGGTGAGTATGTGTATATGACTGTTGGTATATACGACAAGTTTAAGGGTCATTGATTGACATCATTTCATGCTTATATTTGTATCTTATATCCATTATCTTTCACCTAAACAATGCTATGTCACGAGTTTTATGTTTAGTTTTCAGGAATAAATAGGTTTGAAGAGATGAAGGATAAAAGAGACCCAAAAGCTGGGAAAAAGGACTTAATTGTGAGATCTGGGGACCAAGATGCAAGGAAGAAGGACCTGAGTGCAAGACAGAAGGACCTAAGAGCAAAACAGAATACTCCACACCATCATGGGGAGTATTTTACCAATTCGATTCGGATCGGAGCTCCAACAAGTCAAGTAACCGCATCAAAGACCAACAATACCAGAATTAAAAGCCCACAACAAAAATGAGCAGGATCTGAACCATATAGACCGCCAATTGGCGGTCCATTTTGGCCCAAATCCGCTCAAATTTCTCCAGAACATGTATTAGAGGATGTTTAGGCTATTTTTGGTATCTGTTTAGTCCCACATCGGGGGATTGTCCCGGATTAGCTTTTTCCATGCCTATAAATAGAACTCTTCACCTCCTATTGTAATCACTCCATATTTTAAGTGGCTATTCTTCCTACTAGAAGTGAGGCCTTGAAGCACACACTAAAGTAGGAGGATGCTACTTTTAATGTGAGTCATTTTATCAATAAAGTTTTGTGTTTCTTTCATTGTTTGTTTATGCTTCTTTTATTGTTTGTGCATGTTTTAGTTTAATCGTCTTTTATTTCTAGCTTAGTTTTAATATGCTTTCTTTGCTTAGTTTAATAATTAGTGTAATGTTTAGTGAGTAGTTCCATCCCCTTTGGGGGTGGAGTAGATGTACATACATGCATTAGAGAATGGGATGAATGCTTTATTTTTGATGTGTTGATTAAACATAAATGTATGCTTGCTTGTTTAGGATAGAATTTATAACTTGATGAGTTTTGCCAAAATGATTAGACACCTCTCATGCTTGTTTAGGTTCTGAAATAAACAACTTGCATATGTAAATGTTAATCAACTAAGTTGGTGAATAGATTGATAGGTTTTGCCACACATTTAGACACTTCCTATGCTTGATAAACACCACCTTCATGTGCTTAAAGAATGTATTCTACACCCACCTCTTTGAATGTGTGCACTCACTCCACCCCTTAGGGGTTTTCCCATTCCTGAATTCCAGCACTTCTACTTTGCTCTTAGCTTAGTTATTATTTCATTGTTTGGTTCTTCCTTTCGCATTTCCTACTTCTTAGCGTAGTATAGAGTAGAGTAGCATAAACATCTTTCTCTCCCTATTTTTGCCACTTGATTTCGTACAAGCAAGAGACTACTCACCTCCCTGAGGACGACCCGTACTTGCCACCGCTTCATCGCGGCCGTGCACTTGCGGTTTAAATTAAAACGTTCAACAAGTTTTTGGCGCCGTTGCCGGGGAGGTGTCAGTCCAGACTCTTGTTTGGACGATTCGAGTGGATTTAATTTTTGTTTTGTAGTTTTGCTTTGTTTCAGGAGACGTGTAGTGGTCAGGAGGAGCACCTGGAGAAATTTTGAAGCAAGCTGGGCACTGTAGACCGCCAATCAGCGGCCTGAGACCGCCAATTGGCGGTCTGGTAAGCTCAGCTCGCTCTCGTATTTCTTTGGTTGGTTTTCATAATTGATGTAGTGATCTGGGATTTAATTTGGCATGTTTTGACTTATAGTTTGTTCCCAGATCCATAATCAACCTCCTTTAAGCAACTTGGACCCTAAAACTCAAAGCAAAAGATTAGGCATTCTTTTTGTTTAGGCCATGCATCATGTATGTGACTTAGGCATTTAGATTGTCTTTTATCTTAGCTTTATTTTCTGTTGCTGAGAGCGGGCGTGAGGTACGCACCTTCTACTCTCATTCATGCATTTCGTATAAACATGCATTAGTTAGTAGGAAGTGCATTGAAACAAGTGTGAGTTGAGCGTTTGTTTGGAGAGTTGATTGCTAGATTAGGACTCCAAAACGCTACTAAGGAGGGGCTGCCCCATAAAAGATAAGGTGGGGGATTTCATCACCCTTTCCTTCGCCCCACAAACCACACTAATAAAGAGCCTAATTTTAAAATCAAGTAGACATTGGCCCTAAGGATTTCGGGCGCATTAGGAGAGTGATCCGGTCCCGACCGTCATGACCTGATCGGCGTTGCCCACTTTGTCGATAGTAGGAGAGACGAGATCCCCGGATCTTGGCTCACTTGCTGGGCTTTGTGGTCCTCGTCGTAGGGAGGTGAGGCGTGTTGAAGCCGCGTGACCTCGCAGTTAGGCGTCGTCTAGCTGTAAGGACCTATAGCGACCTTAGGATTGCTTGAGCCTTGTTTGCTTGTGTGCTTCTACCGGTACCCATCCGCCATAGCATAAGGACTTCTTCCCTTCTCTCCTGAGTCATTCTTTCTCTCCTGTGTTCCCCAGTCTTCTCCCCTACGTACATTCTTTGAAAAAAAGGAAAAAAAAAGAAAAAAGAGAGTTGTGGTTGTGTGTGTGCACCGTTGTGCATGCTTTCGTGGACACGAGACGAGAGTGGTCGTTTGACGAGGAGCGTTGTCAATCCGGCTTCGGTCATCGATTTCTCGACACCTTCCTCCTCTCGTGTCGCACGTAGTTCGGGTCCAATGGCTGCTAATTTCCGTGAGGAGGAGCAGTTGCTGGACCCACCTGTTCCACCTGTGCTTCCAATTGTCGTTCCCATACCTCTTCGTGATCGATGCTACCCGAGCTGTACCGCTCTACCCTCATGCATCGTATTACCAGAGGCTAATGGGAACCATTTTGAGGTTAAGCCTCAATTCATTTCCATGCTCCCTCGCTTCACTGGGAAAGGTGACCCCTATATCTTTCTCAGGGAATTTGAGGAGGTCTGTGCTATGTTCAAGCTGCAACAACTTAGCACAGACTCCATCCATCTTAGGCTCGTTCCTTTTGCACTAAAGGATGATGCCAAGAAGTGGTTGTACAGCAACCAGGCGAATTCCTTTAGGACTTGGGATGAGTTTCAATCTGCATTCCTCAAGAAGTATTTTCCTAATCATCGGACGCAAAAATTGAGGAACGAAATTAATTCGTTCTATCAACATGAGACCGAACCATTTCATGCATATCATGAGAGGTTCAAAGAGCTACTATACTCGTGCCCTTACCATGGCATTGAGTTGTGGCGTCTTTGTCATATTGTGTATGAGGGTCTTCACATCCCGTCCAGAACGCTCCTTGAGTCCATGTGTCAAGGAGAGTTCTTGGGAAAGGATGAAAGGGAGGCATGGGCCTTCTTAGAAGACCTCGCTGAGAAAACCATGCAGTGGGAGAGTGTGAGGGAACCACCTGCATCATCTAGTATAGGAGCGAGGATCGCGAATGCAAACTCGACCAGATCGGGTGCCGCATTTGCTATCGATACCACTACGGCCACCGAGGCACGCATGGCGGCCTTAATGCGCCGTATGGATTCGATTGAGCTCCAAAACCAACAAAGTGCACCTCACATGTCCACATCTGGTCCAGTTCCTTGTCATTCATGTGGTAGGATAGGTCATGTAGAGAGAGAGTGTGAGTCCATTCCTCCTGAGATGGAGCGTGTCAACGCCATCTATGACAGAGCTAGGAATGACCCATACTCATCATCTTATAACCCTGGATGGAGGAACCACCCCAATTTTTTATGGAACCAAAATAATGCCCCGGGTGGCCTTCAAACTCCTCTAGACCACCTTACCAATCACACCAACCTCCCATGCATGCACATTCCTATCAGCCACCCCAAGCACAAACGACCAATCAATCGGGTTTCCCAAATTCCAATAATATGGAAACCCGATTCAATTTGCTTGAGACCTTGACTCATGGACTTGAAAACTCAATGAAAATTTTTATGTCTACCACAAGTCAAGTTCTCACTTCAAATCAGCAGACCAAGAAATCTCTAGAGCTTCAGATGGGCCAATTGGCTCAGTTTGTACATGAGAGAGAGAGAGAGGGTCTTTTCCTAGCCAGCCTGAGGCTAACCCCCGCATGTACCAACAACAACAAATGCAAAATGAGAATGTGGTACCTCGGGGGAGGCAAGTGAACCATGTGGAGGAACCTGTTCACCATGTCAATTCCATTGTGACCTTAAGGAATGGAAAACAGGTTGACAATCACATTTCCTTGCCACACCCACCATCATCTATGCAGCCCCTCCGTGGGAATGGTGGTGAAGAAGAAGCTGAGGGTGAGGGTAATACACCAAGGCTTCCTTCTCAGGCACCGCAGAAAACCTACCTGCCAAAAGCTCCTTATCCAAGTAGGTTAACCAAAAAGCAGAGTGACAACATGGACAAGATATTAGAGGTATTTAAGCAAGTGAAGGTTAACATCCCCTTGTTGGATGTCATCCAACAAATACCTCAATATGCCAAAGTGTTGAAGGATCTCTGCACAACCAAGAGGAAGACCAATGTGCCTAACAAAGCATTCTTGGCTGCAAATATCAGCTCACTTTTGTCCAATCCCACCTACACAAAATACAAGGACCCTGGGTGTCCTACTATTCAGTGTACGATAGGGGACACTAGACTGAGCAATGTTTTGCTTGATTTAGGATCGACGGTCAACCTCCTCCCATTCTCTGTTTATCAACAGTTGAACTTGGGAGAATTGAAACCAACTAAGATCACCCTCCAATTGGCGGATAGATCCATTCGTATTCCCATGGGGATTATGGAGGATGTGCTTATCAAAGTTGGAGATTTTATATTTCCAGTCGATTTTGTTGTCCTCGATACCAATCCTGTTGCGAATACCCACTCTCAAATACCTTTGATTTTGGGTAGACCATTTCTGGCAACCTCCAATGCTTTGGTTAATTGTAAAAATGGTCTCATGAAGCTCTCATTCGGTAACATGAGTGTCGAGTTTCATGTGTTCAACTCTGGTAGGCAACAGGAACCCATGGATGAACCTTTAAATCTCAATCTCATCCGCCAATTGGAGAAAGCACCACAAAATCAACGAACACCCCTAACCCCAATGCAACCCATTGAGAATGTTCGATGGCCCAGCGAAAACTCATTGCCTGTCTTCGCAGTGCAACAGAGTGAGCTGGCCTCGAACATGAATGTCCAAAGGGAGTGTTCGTTGCATGATTCAGTTGAGAGTACTAGTGAGAGTGAGACACCTCATCATATGCCTATACCAGAAGGTGTCTCTACCTCATGTCCCATGGCCATTGAGCCATTTGAGCTTCATATTGACTCCAACAAGGACCCACCTATGACCGAGCTTATGCTTGATGATCTAAATGATGGTGGGAGGTCCTTGTTGGATGACTTGGGGAGAAGCCCCATTCTTAGTGATGCAGGTCTACCGCATCCATCGAATGAGCTTGAGGAACTCATTCCGATGCACCCGTCTATTGGTTGGAGGGTTTTCTTCGATGAGCAATTAAATCCTAGTGAGGCAACACAACTTCATTCTTTGTTGCCCACTGTAGGATCGTGTGGGTTATGGGTCCACTAATCACTTTTAATCTAATCCCTAATTTTCTACTTGATTAAGCAAACAAATGCGCAGCGGAATAAACAAACAAGTAGATAAAGAAAGACAATGCAAACCACAAAAGACGCGTCGGTTTTTATAGAGGTTCGGCACCCCACCCGGGTCCTAGTCCTCTCTTGTAAGCTCCGCTCGACTCCGCGAGCTCCGCCTACGTCTTCACTAACCACTCCCCGTTCCGGGCCGGGAGAGAACGCCTTTACACCACAAGCAACGCGAACAACCCTCGCTTGCTTGAATTCTTCCTCTCACAATCCGAGAGGGACACTTCGGGCTTTCACCGAAGTCCTTGCTTCTTTTGACAACTCTTGTAACTGAGTGGGATTCACTCTCTAATTGAGCACACTTTGAGTAGGATGAGTATATGATCAAATGTGTGAAGTTTAGGCTTAAAGAGTGTGGAATTGGGAGCTTTGAGGATTGAGGTTTCTCTCTAATGAATTGGGACAATTGGAGTTGGAGAGTTGTGTTAACAACAAGTCTTGATCCTCTATTTATAAGCTCCTAAGGTATTCTAGCCGTTGGGGATAGATTTGATTGGGTTTTGTGCAAGATACACAAAGCAGAAAATCGGGCTGCAAATCTGTCCAGAACCGGTCGACCGAAACTACTAAACCGGTCGACCGTTCACTTGATTTCAAGGAGAACGGTCGAACAAAAGAATATTCGGTCGGACAAACGAGCTAGAACTTAACTCTACTTAAGTGAATCGGTCGAACCAAAGAATGGGGCGGTCGACCGTTCAGGGGATTCGGTTGAGACAAAGGTCAATCGGTCGAACGAGAAATGTGTCGACCGATAGCAGGGAATTTGGTTTCTGAAAATATGTTCAACCGGTCGACCGAAACAAGGTCGTCGTTCGACCGGTTACCGAATGTATTTTGGGGTTAAGTTTTGTTTTATACGAATACGACCGTTATAGGAATACGACAAGAAAAACGGTCATATTAAAATCCGGAATCGGTCGACCGAAAAGGTAGAACCGGTCGACCGGAAGAGTTCGGTAAAATCACTGTGGAGAGTCTGTTATAAACCGGTCGAACTGAGAACTGGTTCGGTCGACCGGTTCACACAGGAAATCTGGGTTTAATTTTATAAGTGATTTCCGACTAAGGTTTGGGTGATCTAATGAAGTCCAAATAATGTGAAATTTTGTGTGTGACTTCTCTAAGGAACCTAGTGTGTATGTGATTGGTTTTTAACTCTTGTATGCTCAATTTACACATGTTCCTAAGACTCAAAATAAATCAAGATTACATGTCTTCGATTTAGCTTTAATTACATGTCTTGACTTCATTTCCTTCTTTCTTGAGTCTTGATCACCTGTAGAGGTTAGCACAATACTATATATATGCAATGCAATATGTGTGCTACTCTACATCATCATAATTAAGATTAGGTTAATTAAATCATCAAAACCTAGATTAAGGCCAAAAAGCCAACAATCTCCCCCTTTTTGATGATGGCAACCTATATCTTAATTCTATCTAAATACATGGAATTTGTATATGTAAACTATGCAAATTAATGCTCCCCCTATGGATGTGCATAGTTTTTGTTCAATTTTATGCCAAATTCCAAGTTACCCCCTTAATTATCTCTCCCCCTTTGACATCCATCAAAAATAATAATTATTTAAGACTTTAAGCTTAGAATTTGGATGTCTTGTAATGAAGTTTGCTCCCCCTAAATTTTGCACTTCATTACTCTAATAAAAGATATAACATTGAAGCTCCCCCTATCAATAAGGCTAAATGGAAACAATGAGTATGATTCAAGTTAAGTTCATTTAAGTTTCAACTTAAGCCTTATTCTAACATCCATTTAAAATTTGACATTTAGAATCAATGGATGTGATAAATGATTTGCAATGAATAGGGTAAATGATTTTCAATGAATTGAACTATATGATATGTCAATTAAGCATGTGAAGCTAGATTAGAGCTAATTTAACATGAATTGTATAGATAGGAATTTATACCAATGTTGAATTCGAATTTAGCTCCAATCTCATTTGGTGATGCAACCGGATTTGAATTTGACTCTTGAGCTCACCCGGTCACCACCAATCTCCTCCTCAAGCTCCTACAAGAGTAGATTTAGGTACCCAAACAACTTTGGGTCCTTGAGTGTTAGCTTTGGGAATCCACACCATTTTGGTTTTGGGAGCCCACACACTTGAGGAAGTAGACTTAACAAATAAATGCTTGCCATTTAATGTAGTATGAGATACATGGTTTTTTAATTGAACATTGTATCCTAAACCATGTTTAGCTAAGGATTGTCTTTGACTACCTAAAAGCATATCAAGCATTTTTGTTCCTTTAGTGAACATTTCTAGATCTTTTCTTAATTGCATATTTGAAACTTTAAGATCTACATGTTCATCAACAATGGGTGTTTTACTTAGACTAGCAAGTGATGATTCATTTGATTCAAGTCTAGCAATCACCTCATTCTTTTCATTCATGATTAATTCAATTTGGCATTTGAGATCATTTATAGTTTTTCTAGCATTTTTGTTCTTTTCACAAATGATCTCATATTGTTTAACTAAATCATGAAATGCATTTTGTAGCTCATCATGTGTATATGATTCATCATTAGCATTAGAATTAGAGCTATCACTATAATAGGACTTAGTTGAGCATGAATTACTAGAACAAGAGTTAGAATCTACCTCACTTTGATCTTCAATAGCCATGAAGCATGAGTGAGCCACTTCTCTTCTACTTTGCAAGGAAGAAGACGATGATGATGGTGATGAAGAATCATCCCATGTAGCCTTGTGTGCTTCCTCCTTCCTTTCTCTTCTCTTGCTCTTCTCCTTTTCTTTTCTCCTCTCCCTTCTCTCCTTTTTCTTCTCCCCTTCTCTTCTCTCATTTTCACTCTCCTCCCTCTCTTTTTCTTTATCTCTTTTCTCACTTCTTCTACCTCTTCTTTCATTCTTTTCTCCTTTATCCCTCTTGAGGTATTTGAAGAAGTCTTGGGCAAGGACCTCAATGTCCTCTTCTTCCACCCTCCTTGGCTCATCAAACTTTGCATGTAATGCCACCACGGAGTTTTTCTTTGAAGCTTCCTTCTCTCTTCGATGACTCAATTGGAGCTCATAGGCCATGAGATTTCCAATGAGTTCCTCCATCTTTAATTTTGAAAGATCGTGCGATTCTTCGATTGCCACGACCTTGTCTTCCCAATCGTTGCTCAATGACCGGAGGAATTTTCGAGTCATCTCTCCTTCATTTATCCTTCTTCCAAGAATCAAAAGAGAGTTAGTGATATCGGTGAAGCGAGTGTTCATGTCGCTTATGTTCTCACCGATTTGCATAGAAAATATTTCATATTTATGCATAAGGAGACTTATCCTAGTTTCTTTGGTTTTGCTATCACCCTCATGATGCATTTGTAACCTATGCCATATTTCATTTGCACTTTCACATCCCCTAATTCTATTGTATTCTCCCTCATTAAGGCCACAATAAAGAATATTCATAATTTTTGAATTCATTTCAATTTCTTTCATTTGAGCCCTGGATAGAGAATCTAAATCATCTTCATTTGGGGGTATGTATGGATTTTGAATAAACTTCCAATACTTAAGGTCATTTGATATTAAAAAGATTTTCATTCTATTTTTCCAATAATCATAATTTGACCCATTAAGCAAAGGAGGCCTTGTGGTGCATAAACCCTCTAAGTGATTAGATGTGCTAGCCATGCTAAAAATACGATTAAGTATAGAATTTAGCTAACAAGGCTCTGATACCAAATGTAGGATCGTGTGGGTTATGGGTCCACTAATCACTTTTAATCTAATCCCTAATTTTCTACTTGATTAAGCAAACAAATGCGCAGCGGAATAAACAAACAAGTAGATAAAGAAAGACAATGCAAACCACAAAAGACGCGTCGGTTTTTATAGAGGTTCGGCACCCCACCCGGGTCCTAGTCCTCTCTTGTAAGCTCCGCTCGACTCCGCGAGCTCCGCCTACGTCTTCACTAACCACTCCCCGTTCCGGGCCGGGAGAGAACGCCTTTACACCACAAGCAACGCGAACAACCCTCGCTTGCTTGAATTCTTCCTCTCACAATCCGAGAGGGACACTTCGGGCTTTCACCGAAGTCCTTGCTTCTTTTGACAACTCTTGTAACTGAGTGGGATTCACTCTCTAATTGAGCACACTTTGAGTAGGATGAGTATATGATCAAATGTGTGAAATTTAGGCTTAAAGAGTGTGGAATTGGGAGCTTTGAGGATTGAGGTTTCTCTCTAATGAATTGGGACAATTGGAGTTGGAGAGTTGTGTTAACAACAAGTCTTGATCCTCTATTTATAAGCTCCTAAGGTATTCTAGCCGTTGGGGATAGATTTGATTGGGTTTTGTGCAAGATACACAAAGCAGAAAATCGGGCTGCAAATCTGTCCAGAACCGGTCGACCGAAACTACTAAACCGGTCGACCGTTCACTTGATTTCAAGGAGAACGGTCGAACAAAAGAATATTCGGTCGGACAAACGAGCTAGAACTTAACTCTACTTAAGTGAATCGGTCGAACCAAAGAATGGGGCGGTCGACCGTTCAGGGGATTCGGTTGAGACAAAGGTCAATCGGTCGAACGAGAAATGTGTCGACCGATAGCAGGGAATTTGGTTTCTGAAAATATGTTTAACCGGTCGACCGAAACAAGGTCGTCGTTCGACCGGTTACCGAATGTATTTTGGGGTTAAGTTTTGTTTTATACGAATACGACCGTTATAGGAATACGACAAGAAAAACGGTCATATTAAAATCCGGAATCGGTCGACCGAAAAGGTAGAACCGGTCGACCGGAAGAGTTCGGTAAAATCACTGTGGAGAGTCTGTTATAAACCGGTCGAACTGAGAACTGGTTCGGTCGACCGGTTCACACAGGAAATCTGGGTTTAATTTTATAAGTGATTTCCGACTAAGGTTTGGGTGATCTAATGAAGTCCAAATAATGTGAAATTTTGTGTGTGACTTCTCTAAGGAACCTAGTGTGTATGTGATTGGTTTTTAACTCTTGTATGCTCAATTTACACATGTTCCTAAGACTCAAAATAAATCAAGATTACATGTCTTCGATTTAGCTTTAATTACATGTCTTGACTTCATTTCCTTCTTTCTTGAGTCTTGATCACCTGTAGAGGTTAGCACAATACTATATATATGCAATGCAATATGTGTGCTACTCTACATCATCATAATTAAGATTAGGTTAATTAAATCATCAAAACCTAGATTAAGGCCAAAAAGCCAACACCCACACCCAACCATGAGGGGTTCGAGCCTTTCAGCTTTGACCTTTCACCTCCCATGACACCTCAGAGTACCAGTGGAGTTTGCCCATCTCGGCAAGTCTCTGGTCCTCATGACTTGATGTTCTCATTTGATGTTCCTTGACCAAATGATTATGAGAATATCTTGGTTGATGTATATATCTTGTAAAAACAAACAAAAAAACAAAAAAACAAAAAAAACAAACAAAACAAAAGAAAAAAAAGAAAAAAAAAGTGTGTAATAAAAGACTCTTTCAGTGAGCATCGATTGTTCTGGGCCCCAACCCTTGTGTACTTGGGCCCCAATTTCTTCACGTATTTATCTCCCTTCTTCAGCTTCTCACAGGTTTTGAGGGAATTTGGGTTTGTTTCCATCATCATGACCCCGAACGTCCCTTTGTACTTCATGTTGGTGAGATCTTTCCTTTTTCATGCATGTATCCATGTAGTATCTTGTTTACATTCATTGAGGACAATGCATGAAGTAGGTGTGGGGGGGTGTTTTACGTGTGTACATATTCGAGTCTTTTTCCTTTGGTTTTCTTTTCTTTTGTGTGTACTGCTAGGGTCATGTTAGTGTGCCGCATTTAACATTGATATATCTGCTTGCCATGATCCTTGGGTGACTTGTCTTCTTTTGCTTGCCGAGTGCTTTAAAATTTTCACATTTCTTTCAAAATCTTCATGTGTTTGCGAAAGAAAATGTTTTGTGGGTTGTTGCGTGTGTTTAGCATGTGCAAAACCGTTGAGAGGCAAAGTAAAAAGAAAGCTCCCAAAATTGTCTTGAACTTGATGCATTAGGATTTCTAGTTTACTGGCTTTAGGTCTTATCGAGTCGTTAGGATGCACCCCGGTTTTCCCTCGGGGGGCGTGTAATCATAGCGTTTCAGCACTCAAACATTTAAAGAAGTCCACCCTGAACCTAGTGAGTCAAATAATTCGTGTCTGTTAGTATAAGGAAGTTTGTCGTAGTCAAGGGCCCTTAATCTCTTTTTGTGAAACTTAAGTGTAGGGGTTTTGGTTCCCATGTAGATAAATGAGTGGTGTTCTCTCATCTCGCACGGCTCCTATCACTCGGGAAAGTAGGTCTGAGGGGACTTTGTGCCTGGTGCTTTCGAGTCATCTGACTTAGGATGCACCGACCGAACTCCCGTTACACGGGTGGTAGGGATCGCCCTATGTGGAGATTTGGGGGAAGGTGTACGTGATAGTGTAAGTCCTCATAGGCAATGATGCACGAAACCTGACCCTGGGAGAATCAAACACCAACCTATAAAATGCTCTAATAAAAAAAACGAAAAAAAAGAAAAAAGAAGAGTCAAATAAGAACCAAAATGGACTTTACACATTGTATCACATTCAGAAGTTAAGGTTGCCCATGTCTTTCACTCAAGTCCTTAACTAACTTTCACGAATAACTCATTAGGCTAGGTGTGTGGACCGATTACATTTATAGAGTCGACCCGTAGTATTACCGCGTCCCATGATCGACAAAATGAGTCCAACGAGTCGTGTAGATAGATTGATTAATGCATCTTATTCGGATTTTGTGGGTATATCCGCTGAAAACCCTCAGGAGACAACACTCCTCCTCCTTGGCGACAAGGAGGTTTAACGGCTTGTTGCACGTGCTAAGTGCAACCGTGATTCCTACGAAAGTGAGTTAGGATTTCTTGTTTTTCGCATGCTTTTCTCTTTCTTTGTTTTGCTCGGGACTAGCAAAAGTTAGGTGTGGGGGTATTTGATTGACATCATTTCATGCTCATATTTGTATCTTATATCCATTATCTTTCACCTAAACAATGCTATGTCACGAGTTTTATGTTTAGTTTTCAGGAATAAATAGGTTTGAAGAGATGAAGCATAAAAGGACCCAAAAGCTGGGAAAAAGGACTGAATTGTGAGATCTGTGGACCAAGATGCAAGGAAGAAGGACCTGAATGCAAGACCGAAGGACCTAAGAGCAAAACAGAATACTCCTCACCATCATGGGGAGTATTTTGGCAATTCTATTCGGGTCGGAGCTCCAACAAGTCAAGTAACCGCATCAAAGACCAACAAGACCAGAATTAAAAGCCCACAACAAAAATGAGCAGGATCTGAACCATATAGACCGCCAATTGGCGGTCCATTTTGGCCCAAATCCGCTCAAATTTCTCCAGAACATGTATTAGAGGATGTTTAGGCTATTTTTGGTATCTGTTTAGTCCCACATCGGGGGATTGTCCCGGATTAGCTTTTTCCATGCCTATAAATAGAACTCTTCACCTCCTATTGTAATCACTCCATATTTTAAGTGGCTATTCTTCCTACTAGAAGTGAGGCCTTGAAGCACACACTAAAGTAGGAGGATGCTACTTTTAATGTGAGTCATTTTATCAATAAAGTTTTGTGTTTCTTTCATTGTTTGTTTATGCTTCTTTTATTGTTTTTGCATGTTTTAGTTTAATCGTCTTTTATTTCTAGATTAGTTTTAATATGCTTTCTTTGCTTAGTTTAATAATTAGTGTAATGTTTAGTGAGTAGTTCCATCCCCTTTGGGGGTGGAGTAGATGTACATACATGCATTAGAGAATGGGATGAATGATTTATTTTTGATGTGTTGATTAAACATGAATGTATGCTTGCTTGTTTAGGATAGAATTTATAACTTGATGAGTTTTGCCAAAATGATTAGACACCTCTCATGCTTGTTTAGGTTCTGAAATAAACAACTTGCATATGTAAATGTTAATCAACTAAGTTGGTGAATAGATTGATAGGTTTTGCCACACATTTAGACACTTCCTATGCTTGATAAACACCACCTTCATGTGCTTAAAGAATGTATTTTACACCCACCTCTTTGAATGTGTGCACTCACTCCACCCCTTAGGGGTTTTCCCATTCCTGAATTCCAGAACTTCTACTTTGCTCTTAGCTTAGTTATTATTTCATTGTTTGGTTCTTCCTTTCGCATTTCCTACTTCTTAGCGTAGTATAGAGTAGAGTAGCATAAACATCTTTCTCCCCCTATTTTTGCCACTTGATTTCGTACAAGCAAGAGACTACTCACCTCCCTGAGGACGACCCGTACTTGCCACCGCTTCATCGCGGCCGTGCACTTGCGGTTTAAATTAAAACGTTCAACAGTCATATTTACGACAAATACGGAAATGCAAATGGTCGAACAAAACAAAGTTTCGATCGACCGATTGTCACACTAACTGAGACACATGTCAGCAAATGATAGGTGAGAATATTTTTATTGGTCGAACTGAGTTCTATCAGTTGACAAAAGAAAACGGTTGATCGATAGAAGGATTTTGGTCGACCGATTTAGACTGGGAAACCCGATAATGAATTGGTCAAAGTAAAAGAGGTTCTTGGTCGACCGTTTGGAAAACAAGAGGTCGTCTGTTGAAATCTGATCGAACCAGATGGTTCTACAAGTCAACCAGTTTACTCAGAAATCTTGTTCTAAGGGATTTTCTAATGATTCATCGATTTCCTATTGAAGTCAAATTGATATGGATTTAAATATGAGACTTTTATAGGTTTTCTAAGGGTTATGCAATGCAATTTAACAAAGATTTCAAGTGCCAAGTTACATTATAACCTAAGTACAAGAAATATAAACCTATCTAATCTTCATTCTTCATTTCTTGTCTTGATTCAACTTGATTCCTGAAATGTTAGAATACAATATATTAATGCGATGATTTTAATGAAATACATGTGTTTATTGATATATTAGTTAATCATCAAAACGAATTAGCAATTATTAGCTAAAAAGCCAACAGTTTTGATCAAAGTATGTGAGTTCATTTATCTAGTTGATTTCTTTGTTTTGGATATTGAACATGTGTCAAACCCACTTGGACAAATTCCTGTTATTTTGGGGCGACCATTTCTAGCGATTTCCAATGCCTTGATCAATTGTCGTAATGGTCTGATGCGCCTCGAGCAAAGTGGACATCTCTGTCATGCACATGGACTCATCTACAAGAGTGATGGACCTGGACGTAAGCCTGGAGGGACCAAATAGCAAACCGAGAAACTCCACACCATCATGAGGAGTATTTTGACGATTAGACTCAGACACAGACTCAAACGGCTGACAACCCAACGTGCACAATTGAAGAGATTAAGTAGATGAATGAAAATGAGGCCCTTTTGGTCAGAATGTGATCCAGTTTTGCACGGATATGGATTATGTGTTTATGTCTATTCTGGGAATGTTTCATTAATCCAACATCGGGGGATTGTCCCCAGTTTCCTTTGTAATAGAACTCTTCTTCCTCCTTTGTAATCTAAGCATTGCTTGGTGGCCATTCTCTCAACTTGGAGTAAAGCCTTGGAGCAAAACTCAAGTGGGGAAGAATGCTGCTGGTAATGTGAGATATCAATAAAATGTTTTTTCTTAGTTTGTTCTAATGTTGTCTCTTTTAATGTTTGCATGTTTAGCTTAGTTTTGTTCTCTTAATCTTAGTATAATTAGTAGAATGTTTTTTTCCTTAATACAATTGTTAGCTTAAAGAGTAGAGAGTAGATCCACCCCATTTGGGGTGGAGGTAGTATAGATTATGTGATAGTGATGGGTCCTTTTATTTGTGTCATTTCATGTACTTAATGTAGATTTATACTTGTAGCATGCTTAAACTTGTATTAGATGGAATAATGTCTACACTAGGTACTTATCTCATACTAATTTTTGAGTTTATCTTGTTGCTTGTAATGGTTTGATGGAAAGGGCTTGTCATGTATGTATCCATGTTCGGTGCACATTCACATGAATGATTTAGATTGTATGTAGGATTAATTGATGCTCTAATTGTCACCCTAGGTACTTATTTAATGCTTAACAATCTAAAATCAACCTCCACTTTATGTGAGATATGCACGTTCATGGTTTGCCATGTAATGTTGTGTATCATACACTTAGATTCTACACTAGCTTCTACTTGTATGCCACATAAACTACACTTGTAACTAGTTGAAATGAAGACTCACTCACATACCTACACACCTCCACTCCATGGGGGTTTAGTTTAATTGTTAATTCATTCATAGTTTAGTATAATCAAACTTCTTCTCCCCTTATTTTCCACTTGACTTCCGAAAGAACAAGAGTTGACACACCTCCCTGTGACTCGACCCATACTTATCATGTCTTCACCGACGTCGTGCACTTATGGTTATTATAACTAAATCAATCAGTAGGTCTCGTCATCGCTTCCACCAACACACCCACAAAGCGAGGATACGGGTTTCCGTGGACAAGGTGGCCTTACCAAGAAAACATGAAAAATCATTACTAGGCACCAACAGTTGACTGAAAGAGGCAAAGTGGTCGACCGTTCCCCTTTAATCAGGAAGGGGATCACACTACAATCCAATCGGTCGAACAAACATAAGCATAAACGGTCAAACGAAAGATCACGTGTAGTTGACCGTTTAGACAGTCTAGGACAAACTAAACTAAGTCATTCAGTGCAACGGTCGAACGACAAAAAGGGCTCGTTCGACTGAAAATAACATGTGCATTCAACATTCCACCAAAACTACCTCCAGTCAAGCCAAACATACGTCGGTCGAACACTATCAACGTATACCTAAGTTACCGATCGGACAAAATTTATGGGATGTCAACCGTTTGGAATGTTTCATTAATCAAAACAACTGATCGACCGTCAAAAGGCATTGTTCGACCGGTTTTGGGAAAACCCGTGTGTTTACACTATGAACAGTCGACCATAAAAGCATCGGTTGATCGATCCATGATAGACACTTACTTGTCCCTTGTCACCAGCGACACGTCCATCCCCCGGCGATGATCACAACCCCTCACACTCCTTGTGTGAGCACAACTAAAGACTTGGCATACCTTTTGCGATTTGTGTCAACACCGTCTCGCCTCAAAATTGCGTACGATCACCCTGTCACACTGTGCTTCACCTCCACCACCTTGCCGATGTTGTGGTTGCTCGCTGGAGCTCAACTAGGCCAAGCCGTCGGAAAATCAGGGGAGAGAGGAGGGAGTTGTGGTGAAGGAGATGAAGAGGTTGAGAGAAAGGAATAGAGCGAGTGCAAGTTCTCCCTTAAAAACCCCCAACCCAGCAACCCAAGCATGTCCTCCCATGCTTGTACCCCAACCACCACCACGCTCACCTTACCTCCCATGCTTCACCAAAGTCAAAACCCAATTAACCTAATTCTCCCTACTAATCCAATTTAGCCCCCTAAGTAGGGTTAGATATAACAATCCACCCTCCATAAAGAAATTTCATCCTCAAAACTTAAACAAGAAACTCACCGAATAGCTCCGGGTACTGCTTCTGGACTTCCTCCTCAATCTCCCAGGTGGTCTCACGAACATTGTGATACTGCCAACGCACCTTCACCATCGGAATGATCCTCCTCATGAACTGATTCCCCATGTGATACACAATCTTGACTGGCCTCTCCTCGAGCGATAAATCCTGCTGAATCTCTGGAACCTCGATTTCTATAACGTGCACTGGGTCTGTCACATACTTTCTCAGCATCGATACGTGGAAGACATTGTGAAGACCCAAAAATTACAGTGGCAAAGCAATCCGGTAGGTGACCTCTCAAACAAGGTCACGGAACTCGAACGGTCTGGCATAACTCGGGCTGAGCATCCCTTTCTTCTCAAACCTCATTAGTCCTCAGGATGGGAAGATATTTAGAAACACATGGTCGTCGACCTCGAGACTCAACTCCCGCCTACGCTTATCCACGTAGCTTTTCTTCCAGCTCTGAGTTGTTGCTACCCTCTTCCTGATCAAATCAACCTTCTCTACATACATTTGTACCAGCTCAGGCCCAACCAGCTATCTCTCGCCTACATCACTCCAGCAGACCGGTGAACTGCAAAGGTACAACGCCTCATACGGTGTCATCCCATGGAAGTTGTTGTTGTAGGTGATTGACATTATATCATGCATATATGTATGTCTTATATCCTCTATTTTTAACCCAAGCAATGCTACATAATGAGTTTTATGTTTAAGTTTCAGGAATAAAACAAGTGAGAAGAAAAGACACAAAAAGGACCTAAAAGCAAGAAAATGATGGAATTGTGAGACTTACGGACTGATATGCAAGAGGGAATGACCCGGATGTAAACCAAAAGGACCAATAAGCAAATCAAGAAACTCCACACCATCATCAGGAGTATTTTGGCAATTAGATCTGGGCATAAACTTCAATAACATATCCGAGTGCACCCCATGTGAAGAATTAAAGAACTAAAGAACATATCCGAAAATGGGTCGGATCCGGGACAAAATGACCTCGGGGGTGGCAAGTGAACAATGTGGATGAACATGTTCACCATGTCAATGCCATGGTAACCTTAAGGAATGGAAAGCAGGTTGACAATCACATTTCCTTGCCACCACCACCATCTGTGCAACCCCTCGGTGTGAATGATGGTGAGGAAGAGGCTGAGGGTGAGGGTAATACACCAACGCCTCCTTCTCAGGCACCGCAAAAAACCTACCTGCCAAAAGCTCCATGTTCTAGTAGGTTAACCAAAAAGTAGAGTGACATAATGGATAAGATATTAGAGGTCTTCAAGCAAGTGAAGGTTAACATCCCCTTGTTGGATGTCATCCAACAAATACCTCAATATTTCAAAGTGTTGAAGGATCTCTGCACAACCAAGAGGAAGACCAATGTTCCTAAGAAAGCATTCTTAGCTGCAAGTGTAAGCTCACTTTTGTCAAATCCCACATACACAAAGTAGAAGGACAATGGGACACTGGGTGTCCTACTATTCAGTGTACGATTGGGGACACTAGCATGACTAACGTATCGCTTGATTTAGGATTAACGGTCAACCTCCTCCCATTTTCTGTTTATCAACAGTTGAACTTGGGAGAATTAAAATCAACTAAGATCACCCTCCAATTGGCGGATAGATTCATTCGTGTCCCAAAGGGGATTATCGAGGACGTGCTCATCAAAGTTGGAGATTTTATATTTCCGGTAGATTTTGTCGTCCTCGACACAAACCCTGTTGCGAACACCCACTCTCAAATACCTTTGATTTTAGTAGACCATTTCTGGCAACCTCCAATGCCTTAATTAGTTGTAGAAATGGTCTCATGAAGCTCTCATTCAGTAACATGAGTGTTGAGCTTCGTGTGTTCAACTCTGGTAGGCAACAGGAGCCCTTAGACCAACCTTTAAATTTCAACCTCATCCGCCAATTAGAGAAAGCACCACAAAATAAACAAACACCCCAAACACTAATGCAACTCGTTGAGAATGTTTGTGTACCCAGCAAAAACTCATTTCCTATCTTTGCAATGCAACAGAGTGAACTGGCATCAAACATGAATATAGAAAGGGAGTGTTTATTGGACGATTCAGTTGAGACTATTAGTGAGGGGACACACCTCATCATATGCCCATACCATAAGGGTCTCTACCCAATGTCCCATGGCTATTGAGCCCTTTGACCTTCATCTTGACTCCAACAAGGACCCACCTATGACCAAGCTTATTCTTGATAATATAAAGGAGGCTGGGTGGTCCTTGTTGGATGAGTTGGGGAGAAGCCCCATTCTTAGTGAAACTGGTGTACCACATCCTTCGAATGAGCCTGAGGAACTCATTCTGATGCACCCGCCTATTGGTTGAAGGGTTTTGTTCGAGGAGCAACTAAACCCTAGTGAGGCAACACAACTCCACTCATTCATGTTTCCTATGCCCAACCAATATCATGAGGGGTTCGAGCCTTTAAGTTTTGACCTTTCACACCTCATGACACCTCGGAGTACCAATGAAGCAGACCTATCTTGGCAAATCTCTGGTCTGAATGACTCGATGTTCTCCTTCAATGTTCCTTGACCAATGATTATGAGAATATCTTTGTTGATGTATATATATCTTGTTTATAACCCCCCCCCCCCCAAAAAAAAAGAGAGAAAACAAAAGACTCCACAAGTGAGCATTGGTTGTTGTGACCCCAACCCTTGAGTATTTGGACCCCATTTGTTTGACGTATTTGTATTCCCTTTTTAAGTGTCTCATCTCATAGGTTGTGAGGAGAATTCGGGTTTATGTCCATCAACATAACCATGCACTCCCATTTGCGCTTAACGTTGGTGGGATCTTTTCTTTTTCATGCAAAAATCCATGTAGTATCATACTCACATTCATTGAGGATAATGCATGAAGTAAGTGTGGGGGTGCTTTACGTGTGTACATAGTTTTGTGTGTCTTTTGTTTTTGTTTCGCCTTCTTTTGTTTACTTTTCTAGGGTCATGTTACTGTTATGCATTTAATATCGATATATCTGCTTGCCATGACCCTTAGGTGAATTGTCTTCTTTTGTTTGCCATTGTTCTTTCATTTTCCAGTTCTTTCAAAAATCTGATGTGTTTGCGAAAGAAAATGTTTTGTGGGGTTTGTGTATGTGTTTAGCGTATGCAAAACCATTTCGAGGCAATCAAAAGAGAAGCTCCCATAATTGACTTGAACATGATGGATTAGGATATCTAGTATACCGACTTTAGGTCTTATCGAGTCCTAAGGATGCACCCCGGTCTTCCCACGGGGGGTGGGTAATCATAGGGTTTCAGTACTCAAATAATTAAAGAAGTCCACCCTAAACCTAGTGGGTCAAATAATTCATGTCTGTTAGTATAAGGAAGTTTGTCGTAGACAAGGACCCTTAACATCTTGTTGTGAAACTTTAAGTGTGGGGGTTTTGGTTCCCATATAGATAATAAATAACTGGTGTTCTCTCTTCTCGCATGACTCCTATCACTCGAGAAATTAGGTCCGAGGGGACTTAGTGTCTGGTGCTTTTGAGTCATCTGACTTGGGATGCACCAACTGAACTCCTGTTACATTGGTGGTAGGGATCACCCTATGTGAAGATTTGGGTGAAGGTGTACATGATAGTGTAAGTCCTCACAGGCAATGATGCACAAAACCTGACCCTGGGAGAATCAAATACCAACTAGTGTAAATCATAATGCTCCAAAAAGAAAGAAAAAAAGAAAAAAAAGAAAAGACAAATAAGAACCTTAATGGGGTTTACACTTTGTATCACTTGAGGATGTTAAGGTTGCCCATGTATGTCACTTAAGTCCTTAACTAACTTGCACGATTGGTTCATTGGGCTAGATGTGTGGACTGATTACATATATAGAGTCGGGCCATAGAATTACCGTGTCCGATGATCGACGAAAATGAGTCCATTGAGTCGTGTTGATAAGTTGAATAATGCATCTATGTTCAGATTTTGTAGGTATATCCGCAGAAAATCCTAAGGAGACAACACTCATCCTCCTTGGCGATAAGGAGGTTTAACAGCTTGTTGCACATGCTAAGTGCAACCTGATTCATACGAAAGTGAGTTAGGAATTTCCCTGTTTTACGAATGATTTTTCCTTTCCTTCATTTTTCTCTTTCTTTGTTTTGCTCGGGATTAGCAAAAGTTAAGTGTGGGGGTATTTGATTGACATTATATCATGCATATATTTGTGTCTTATATCCTCTACTTTTAACCCAACCCATGCTACGTAACAAGTTTTAGGTTTAAGTTTCAGGAATAAAACAAGTGACAAGAAGAGACACAAAAAGGACCTGAAAGCAAGAAAAAGGACTGAATTGTGAGACTTACGGACTAATATGCAAGAGGACATGACCCGGATGTAAACCAAAAGGACCAATAAGCAAATCAAGAAACTCCACACCATCAGGAGGAGTATTTTGTCAATTAAATCCGAGCCTAAACTTCAATAACATATCTGAGTGCACCTCGTGTGAAGAATTGAAGAACTAAAGAAAATATCCAAAAATGGGTCGGATCTGACACAACGTGACCACCAATTAGCGGTCCGTTCTTTTCAGAATCTGACCCAGTTTCGCCTGGATATGGGTTATGTGTTTATGTCTATTATGGGAATATTTCATTAGTCCCACATCGGGGGGATTGTCTCCGATTACCTTTTTCTATTACTATAAATAGAACTCTTCCTCCTCCCTCGTAAAACTACCCATTGCTTAGTGGTCAATCCCACTACTTAGAGTCAATCCTTGAAGCAAAAAATCAAGTAGGCAGATGCTACTTGTAATGTGAGTCATTTAATAAAAGAATTTTTTTGTTAGTTTAATGTTCTCTTTTATCTTCTTGCATGCTTAGCTTAATTTTGTTTCATTAATCTTAGTAGACTTAGTTAACATGTTTTCCACTCTTAACATAATAGTTAAGTTAATGATTAGTGAGTTGTTTTATCCCCTTTTGAGTAGTGGAGATGATGTACATATATGTTGTGATGTTTGGATTTTTGATGAACTTTTTATTGTGTAAACTTGCATGTTTTTATATTCATTGTGGTTATTTTAATCATCTACGTGTTAGGGGATTTTTTATGGGTTTTGTCATAAGATTTAGACACTTCCCATGCTTAGTTTCCTCATATTTATTGACTGAAATTTCATGTGGAATATGGTACATGTTAGTTAAGTGTTTCTATTTGTAGTTGCTTGATTGATTGATTGAAGAAACTTTGTTTTGATGGATTTTGCCATAAGATTTAGACACCTCCTATGCTTAGCTTTGTTCTTCACATGAGTTTTTGGTTTTTGATGAGTCTTTCCATATCTTTAGACGCTTCTCATGTTGAGCCTAATCTTATGATAATCGAGTAATAATTGCCGATACGTTGTGTGAATGGATTGATAGGTTTTGCCACATCTTTAGACACTTCCTATGCATGAAAACACACACACGACAAACACACATGCATGCTTACATGCATCATTCAACACTTATTTCACTTCATATGTGCACACACTCCACCCCTTAGGGGTTTCTCTTCTAGATTTCCAATCTTTAGTTACTTTCTTTCGCATTTCTTACTTACTAGTTTAGTGTAGTTTAGCTTAGCACAATCAAATTTCTTTCCCTTTTTCGCAACTTGATTTCAGATAAACCAGAGGCTACTCACCTCCTCGTGGATCGACTCGTACTTGTCATCGCTTCATCGCAGTCGTGCACTTGCGGTTATTAAAACGTTTACATATTATAGGAGAAGGTTATCATTGGTAAATGATCATCCCAGTGTCCTGTCCAATTGATTGACATCATCTCTTGCATATATTTGTGTCTTATATCCATTATCTTGAACCTAAACAATGCTACATAATGAGTTTTATGTTTAAGTTTCAGGAATAAACAGGACTGAGGAGAATATGCATAAAAGGACTCAAAAACAAGGAAAATGACTAAGTTGCAAGACTTATGGACTGAGATGAAAGAGAGAAGGACCCGAATGTAAAACCAAAAGGATCAATGGACAAATCAAGAAGCTCCATGTACTCTTGTTGCCTTTACCTTGGTTAATGTCTTGTATGGTTTAATGATTGTCTAAATCTTATTTCATGTCGAGGCATACTGAGGTTTGGTCTTTATACATGAGTTCATTTAGCTTCATTCTAATTATTGTCTTGTATGTTTTAATGATATTGTGTTATCTTATTTCATGTGATGGCAAAGTGGGATTTAGTTTTATGATTTTCATGCACTACATGTTGTGATGATTGAACACACACACATACACATATATTTGTATTCACATTCTTTCTCTACCCCCTATGGGGTTTAGTTTTATTACGTATTTCCAATTCCTTTTGCATTGTAGTGTAGTTTAGATCAGAACTTCTTTCTCTCCTTTCTTTCCCACTCACCTTCGAACAAACTAAAGTCAACACACCTCCCTGTGGATCGACCCGTATTTGCCACTGCTTCAACGTGGATGTGCACTTGCGGTTTATTATAACTGATTCAATCACCAATCCAGAGGAATTATCATTGGTAAATGATAATCCCATTGGTAACTTTCACCGGTTTCCATGTTCAAGTCTATTCGGATTATGCTCGATATTGCCACATTTCATGATTATAAGATATTGCAAATAGATGTCCACACGGCATTCCTTAATGGGAACTTGGAGGAGGATATGTACATGGTACAACCTCAAGGTTTTGAAGATCCAAAGAATAGTGAGAAAGTATGCAAGCTTCAAAGATCCATTTATGGATTGAAGCAAGCATCAAGGAGTTGGAACAAACACTTTGACAAAGAGTCCAAAAGATTCACTTCGTCCAAAGCAAGGAAGAGTCTTGTATATACAAGAAAGTTAGTGGGAGCCACAGTGTTTTTGATCTTATATGTCGATGGGATACTCCTCATGGGAAATCATATACCTTTGCTTGAGCAAACGAAAGTTCATTGAAATCTGAATTTTCAATGAAAGACATGGTTGTGGCTCAATACATCTTAGGAATCAAGATATATAGAGATAGATCCCGTAGTCTCATTGGCCTAAGTCAACGTACATACATTGACAAGGTGTTGGAAAGGTTCTGCATGAACAACTCCAAAAATGGCAATGTGCCAATGAGTATGGGTGTGCAACTCAAGAAGTCTCAACATGCTGAAACACGTAAATACTTGGAGTACATGAAGGATGTTCCTTATGCTTCAGCAATAGGATCAATCATGTACGCCATGACTTACACAAGACCTGATGTCTCGTATGCTGTAAGTGTGACAAGTCGTCACCAATCTAACACAAGTCCTGAGCATTAGACTGCTGTCAAGAATATTCTAAGGTACCTTAACTAGACCAAAGATAAGTTTCTTGTTTATGGAGGACAAAGGGAGCTAATAGCTGAGGGTTATTCGGATGCGAGTTTCATGAGTGATCCCGATGATAGAAAATCGCAATCAGGATATGTCTTCCTTCTGAATAGTGGAGTTGTGAGTTGGCGTAGTTGGAAGAAAACCACTACGGCCGACTCAACCACCGCTTCAGAATTTATGGTTGTTGCTGAAGCGAGCAAGGAAGGAGTGTGGATTAAGAAGTTCCTTGAAGAGCTTGGAGTAGTTCCCTCGAGCGAGGGACCAATAGAGTTATTTTGCGATAATAGTGCATCTATCTCGCAAATCAAGGATCCTAAATCACACCACAAAGTGAAGTACATAGATCGCAAGTACTTTGTCACACGTGACCTAATCAACGAAGGCAAAATAAATTTGTTATGGGTGGACACAAAGAGCAACATAGCTGATCCATTCACCAAACCCTTATCCCAAGCCAAGGGCGAAATGCATTTCGAGACCATGGGTCTGAGGAACCATGTGGATTCACTTGACGAGTGATTAGAGAGGTGTTGAACGTTTTATTTAAACCGCAAGTGCACGGCCGCGATGAAGTGGTGGCAAGTACGGGTCGTCCTCAGGGAGGTGAGTAGCATCTTGCTTGTACGAAATCAAGTGGCAAAAATAGGGGGAGAAAGATGTTTATGCTAACCTACACTACACTACGCTAAGAAGTATGAAATGTGAAAGAAGCAAACAAACGATGAAATAAGAACTAAGCTAAGAACAAAACAAGAATGCTGGAATTTCAGGAATGGAAAAACCCCTAAGGGGTGGAGTGAGTGCACACAAGCAAAGAGGTGGGTGTTGAACACATTCTTTAAGCACAAATAAAGGTGGTGTTATCATGCATAGGAAGTGTCTAAATGTTATGGCAAAACCTATCAATCTATTCACCAACTTAGTTGATTAACATTTACATATGCAAGTTGTTTATTTCAGAACCTAAACAAGCATGAGAGGTGTCTAATCATTTTGGCAAAACTCATCAAGTTATAAATTCTATCCTAAACAAGCAAGCATACATTCATGTTTGATCAACACATCAAAAATAAAGCATTCATCCCATTCTCTAATGCATGTATGTACATCTACTCCACCCCCCAAAGGGGATGGAACTACTCACTAAACATTACACTAATTATTAAACTAAGCAAAGAAAGCATATTAAAACTAAGCTACAAATAAAAGACGATTAAACTAAAACATGCACAAACAATAAAAGCAGCATAAACAAACAATGAAAGAAACACAACTTTATTGATAAAATGACTCACATTTCAAGTAGCATCCTCCTACTTTAGTGTGTGCTTCAAGGCCTCACTTCTAGTAGGAAGAATAGCCGCTTAAAATATGGAGTGATTACAATGGAAGGTGAATAGTTCTATTTATAGCCATGGAAAAAGGCAAACCGAGACAATCCCCCAATGTGGGACTAAACCAATACCAAAAATAGCCTAAACAAACATTAATACACGTCCAGGAGAAAACTTGGCGGATTTGGGCCAAAACAGACCGCCAATTAGCGGTCTTGGACCGCCAATTGGCGGTCAAAAAGGTCCGAATCTATCTGGAATTTGTGCTGGGCTTTTCTTTGTGTATTTGGTAGTCTTGGATGCATCTACTTTGTTTATTGGAGCTCCGACCCGAATCCAATTGCTAAAATACTCCCCATGATGGTGTGGAGTATTCTGTTTTGCTCTTAGGTCCTTCTGTCTTGCGTTCAGGTCCTTCTCCCTTGCATTTTGGTCCCCAGATCTCACAATCCAGTCCTTTTTCCCAGCTTTTGGGTCCTTTTATGTTTCATCTCTTCAAACCTATTTATTCCTGAAAACTAAACATAAAACTCGTAACATAGCATTGTTTAGGTGAAAGATAATGGATATAAGATACAAATATAAGCTTGAAATGATGTCAATCAAGAGGGTTACCCTAGTTATTATTGTTTTATACATTGAGAATGTATGTGAAAGAAAACTTTGATAACAAGTGGGAGATTGAAGGGAATGTGTTCTAAAAGTTTACTTTTATATGTCAATTATTATGAATTGGATGTGAAAACATTTTGTTCCTTGATTAATGTATTCGTCTTTTGAAAGTGGTAAGGAAGAGGCTCTTGGTCCTTAACTGTAGAGATCTAAAAGATAATGGTTTACATAAATCAAAAGTTATTCACAATCATGGTAATTAACATGGAACATTAATTATCGAGATAAGATTGTCGTGTTGGTCATCGATTATTGCAGCTCTATAATATTTGATGACACGAGTATATGAAAGAGGAAAAGATTACTTTTATATATTGAATAGACTTAAAAAGTAAACCATTATAAAATTGTGTTTCGTGTCATTAATGTTTTACTGTGTCTTGGATCCTAAGATATGAGACTTAAATCTTTTCACTTAAGAAGTGTTTGATTTGATTATTGTCAAAAGCTATCAATGAGTATAATGATAAAGGCAATAGTTTTTTGAACATAACTTGTGCTGGAAAAGATAGCTATTCCCTTGAGTTTTTTGAATATCTTATTTTATTAACATGACTCACATTGTAAGTGTCATTCTTCTCCACCTTGAGTTTTTGCTTCAAGGCTTTTACTCCAAGTAGAGAGAATGCCACCAAGCAATGGGTGATTACAAATGAGGAGGAAGAGTTCTATTTATAGCCATAGAAAAAGGTAATCTGGGACAATCCCCCGGTATGGGCCTAAATATATACCGAAAACAGACTAAACACAACCTAATACATGACCCACCAAAGTCTTAGCGGATCTGGACCAAAATCGACCGCCAATCAGCGGTCTTGGACTGCCAGTTGGTGGTCCATATTGTCTGGATCCGTCCTGGTTTTGGTGTGTGGTTGTCTGGCTTCATGTCTTCATGTTTGATGCATCCGGGTAGGTTGTTGGAGCTCAAGACCGAATTGAATTGCCAAAATATTCCTCATGATGGTGTGGAGTTTCTTGATTTACTCCTTGGTCCTTTGGGCTTACATCCGGGTCCTTCCCTCTTGCATCTCAGTCCCCAAGTCTTGCAACTCAGTCATTTTCCTTGCTTCTAGGTCCTTTTATGCATCTTCTCCTCAATCCATTTTATTCCTAGAACTCAAACATAAAACTCGTTATGTAGCATTGTTTAAGTTCAAGATAATGGATATAAGACACAAATAAATGCATGATATGATGTCAATCATTCAACCAGGCGTATGTCTCTCATGATCTTCCTCGGGCAATGGCAGCCATGAGTATAGGTATGTTGACACTGATTGGTTCTCTGATTCTGGGGCCTCAACTCATGTAACAGGTAACTCAGGTATTCTCTCCTCTTTGACTCCCTATAATGGTTCTAATCGCATCATGATAGGAGATGGTACTTTAGTTCCCATTACACACACCGGAAATGCCAAAATCACGCATCATAATTGTGAATTTGTTCTTCAAGATGTTCTGTTAGCTCCTGCATGAAAGTTAATCTCTTGTCTGTTAAGAAATTTACTAAAACCTTTCCTTATAATATAGAATTCTCAGACAAAGAATTTTATGTTAAAGATAGGAAGCATGGCACTGTAATCACCACTGGTGTTTTAAAGGAGCTCTATACAGTCCCCAATAGTGTGCATAAGATCTTCTTCTCTAACAGGCATAGAACAGTAGATGAACAGACATGGCATTGTAGATTGGGACATCGAAATTCTAAAGTCCTAGAACAACTCAATCTTGATGGATGCATCTTTGTTGCATCCAAACCTACAACCTCAATTTCTCCCACCTGCAGTAGCTGCAATCTAGGGAAAGCTATGAAACTTCCTTTCTTTTTGATAAAATTCATTGTGACCTATGGGGTCCTGCGCCTGTAATAAGTAGGAACCATCATAGATTCTATGCATGTTTTGTGGATGATTACATCAAATTTACTTGGATTTTTCCCTTAAAAGCAAAATCCGATTTCTTTGAATGTTATGTGATTTTTGAAAATTTTGTTGAAAGACAATTTGATGGGAAAATCAAAGTCTTCCAGTGTGATGGTGGTGGTGAATTTTCCTCAAAAGCTTTTCAAAATCATTTACTTGCAAATGGTATAAAACTAAAAATGTCTTGCCCTCACACCCCTAAACCAAATGGGGTTGCTGAGTGTAGACATGAACTCATTGTCAATATGGGACGCACTTTAATGATTAACACTGGTGTTACTAAACGCTTGTGGGTGGAAGCGTTTGATACTTCTGTATATTTGCTAGATCGTATTCATGATTCTAATGGTAAAATTACATATGTCACTTTGCTTTCTAAACAACCTGATTACAACTGCCTTAGAGTTTTTGGTTGTCATTGTTTCCCATGTTTGAGTGCATATTCCTCTGATAAACTAGTTGAAAGGTTTGTCCCATGTGTTTTTATTGGGTATAGCATAAGACACAAATGGTACATGTGCCTCAACCCCAACAAACAAGATTTACACCAGTAGACATGTGATTTTTGATGAATATTGCTTTCCCTATAAAAACCCACCAGCAATCTTGCTTCCTATCGACAATGATTGTTTCATTAGTACTTTCCATGACTGGCTTTGTGAAAACAATAAAAGAACCACCAATATAAACGCGGAAGAAAGTCATCACCCTCCTATTCCATGGAGCAGGTTGTTACTTCCCACCCCATATCTCATGAAAACTCATTGAACAATCACTCCCCAATCATAACTGAAGAAGAGGTACAGCAAGACCATGATGTGCACACTAAACCAAACTCAAGTGATGAGTGTTCTGAAGAAAACAATGAACAATGTGATGTGAATCACTCAGAACAGGAAAGTGAAAATGGTGGAGGTGAAGGGGAACATCCCCTTAATGCCATATCTGAGACTACTGCAGAACTTGTATCCCATGATGAGTCATCTGAGGAAGAAGGGAAAACTGAAGAAATAACTTCAACTAACACCTCACAGCATCAGATGACAACTAGATCCAAGGCATGTATTGTCAAACCAAATCCTAAGTATGTCATGTTTCATAACATAAATTCTATGCCTCGGGAATCTGCATCACTTGAAGAGGCAATGCATCACCCAGGCTGGCATAATGCAATGAAGGAGGAAATGAATGCATTGCTCAACAATAAGGGGTGGAGTGTGTGTACAGATGAAATAAGAAGTGATGAATGCATCTTTCTTATTTACTAATGAAAAAGAGCTTTATATGGTTTAAAGCAATCTCCTAGGGCTTGGTATGATAGATTGGCATCCTTCTTATTTACTAAAGTTTTCTTTAGCATCAATTCTGACAATTCTTTGTTCATCTCACATGATTTTGGTCCTCTATTTCTATTATTGTACGTAGATGATATAATAATAACAGGGGCAAATCCCTATGCTATGGACACACTCATTAATGAATTAGCGCATGAACTTTCTATGAAAGACCTTGGAGCCATTCACCATTTCCTTGGCATTGAAGTACGTAGAGACTCAAATGGTTTATTTCTCTCACAACATCATTATGCCTTGAACATGTTAAAGAAACATGATATGCATAACTCTAAATACATTAGTACTCCCATGCATGTTAGTCCGGATAAAGATAGAGATGATACTGCATTTCATAATCCTACACTTTTTCGACACATAGTGGGCTCTCTTCAATATTTGTGCATAACCAGACCAGATATCTCATTTGTTGTTAACTCATTGTGTCAACATATGCATTCACCATCAAACTATCATTTTCAACTAGCAAAACGCATTCTAAGATACATTAATGGCATTTTGCACTATGGCATGACTATACACAGAAGATCTTCTCTTGAGTTGTATGCTTTTTCAGATAGTGATTGGGTAGGTTGTGATATTACGAGAAGATCCACTGGTGGGTTTTGTGTATTTTTGGGATCAAATTGTATTTCCTGGAAATCCAAGAAACAATCAACTGTATCAAGGTCTAGTGCAGAGGCTGAATACAGGGCAATGGTTATGACAACTGTTGAACTCACCTGGATTACCTTCATCTGAAAAGATTTGGGAGTTTTTCTAACTAAACCTCCAACTCTCTTCTGTGATAACATTAGTGCATTGTACTGATCTGTGAATCCTATTTTTCATGCTAGAACAAAACATGTGGAAATGGATTATCATTTTGTACAAGAAAAGGTTGCACTTGGACAACTTATCAGCAAATTCGTGTCCTCCGAACATCAGTTGGCTGACAAGCTTACCAAGGCCATATCCAAAGACCTCTTCCGGTGTTCCCTAAGCAAACTTAACCTCCATCATCGGCTAAGTTTGAAGGGGAGTGATAGAAAGGATGATCATATTGAAGACATCAGATTCTCTGGACAGAGCTTGGTCCAAAAACCCAGTCCTGCAATGTAGAGTCCAGCGTCCAGATTCCTACCATCGTCCAAATCGGATTGAAGACATCAGATTCTCTGGACTGAGCTTGGTCCAGAAACCCAGTCCAGAGTCCAGTGTCAAATTTCCTTCCATCACCCAGATCGGATTGAAGACATCATATTCTCTGGACTGAGCTTGGTCCAGAAATCCAGTCCTGCAGTCCAGTGTCGACATTTTTTCCACAGTCCAGAAGAAGTTAGTTCAGAGTCCAGAACTTGTCCGAGTCTTGATTTATTCGGTTTGTGGACCCGTTTACCGGATTTCATGATCCGACTAAGAGATGTATAAATAAGACGTAAACCCAACAAACCCAGATAAGAAAAGAATCCCATTCTTGTTTCCCGCCGCACTCTATCTCTCAAACCTTAAACCTATTCTGCTTCTCCTTCTTCATCTTCAACCTCAATCCGGAGACCTCTTGTCTCTGATCAAGCGTTGATCTGAGTTTTTGCACATACAACATGTCCACAAAGCCTTCTCCATGTTCCTCATAGTAGCATGAGAGAACCATTAATCGTGAAACATGCTGAATTACAAAGTATAAACCTCCTAAAAAATTCTCATCAACAAAATGAACGTGTTTTCTGATATCAAGCAAGAAGTAATCGATAATCCTCATTTTTATCATATGGGCAATGACATCACAGTCATTGCCTCTCCTAAATTTGTGATTTGGAAAGCTCTTTCTCAAACCCCACAAAAGCATCTAAACACGGATTGAATCTCCTCGAAGAAGAAACAAAGAGATTATAGCAAACAATAAGCTAATCAACCACTTGGTAACGCATACATAGTACCCACAAAATGATCTCCAGAAAACTAAGAGCAAGAGATTGGGAAAAAAACCTAACGGAACTAACTAATTTTCACTAAGAACTCTCACCGAAACCAAAGATTCACAGATCCACGCACAGAATCCACACAAAACTCAATGAAAACAAAAAATCCATGCCATAAAAATGAAGAAACAACCATCGATTATGGTTTCCTGTGCCTCGCAGACAACACATGGGTGGCGAGGAGCTCTTCTGACTCCACCTCCGAATGGCGACGGACGTAACTCCCCTCCTGGCATCCTTGAGGTCATGGAACTCGGGAAGGCCGCAGGCGGGACGATGACCATCCGGGGGAGGCAGAGGCGGAGAGGTTTTGGAGAATTGAAACATGGGTTTGGTTCGAGAGAAAAGGATTAGTTTGATTTCCAATTTTACCCTTTTGGTGAGTAAAATAAAAGATCTCGTATCCACCTTTAGATTTGTTTTGGATGGTGGATGTTTAGGGGATTCACTTAAGCTTAAATGAACCATGGGCTCATTCTATATATATATATATATATATATATATATATATATATATAAACTTTATCAACCCTAATGACGAAGCCGTACATGGCAATCAAATGCTTGGGGACAATCATTTACGTACGAGGACGAGAGGGCCTTTGTCAAGGACAATCATTTGCTCGGGGAGTTCATGCTAGCTCGACGGGATCACACTGTTGGTAATGCCACCATTGAACTTAATTATCTTCAACATTGATGTGGACGTTATCTTGACCGCGAGGTACAGCTGAAGACGTTCGTAGCTAGGTTGATCAAGGAGGAGATATATCAAGCAGATGATAGAGGACGATCGAGTTAAGGTGGAGATCGAGCTTACGATGTGGGACAAGAGATCCAGTTTTGCACACCATCTCCCTAGTTTCTTTAGCCCTAACCATCCACGTGTTAGAAGAAGATGTTTTAAAATTTCAATATTTTTTCAGATTCCAAAGTTTATAATCGTGCTGACGTTTATATTTTTGTTGAGTGGCATTTTTATTTGATACTCATATTTGTTTTTGAATTCATTTTAGGTGTATTTGTTTTTTTATTATGTGCATGAAAATGGATCATACTTTTATTTAGTGTTCACATTTTTTTGAAACTTTGTTTCTTATGCGTCTCTGTATTAATAAATGCATTGTACTATTATTTTTATTTCAGGTTCATGTTTTTTGTAACAAATTTATACGATTGTGGTAGTGGTTTAATCATTTTGATGGTGATAGTGTCAATAGTAGTGGTGGGTGTAAAAAATTACCACCAACTTTAATTCTACCACTAAAATAAATGTATATCATTCTAGCAAATACTTTGTGCCAAAATAACAATAAGAATTATGAATCGAATGCGATCTGCGCTTATATCCTACATTTTGCTATTACAATCATCTAATTTTGGTATTTTGCATAGAAGTCTTATTTTCTTAAAAATTGCATGATCATTCTTACTTTGAAGTACAAAAGAATAAGATCCAAATCAAGTGTCATAATTTTGTTATTACAATCGCATGTGTATTGGCCACACTAACAATTTACAAAGTCCCGAGTATTAGTGTCATAGTTTATCTACTTGCATATAAATATTTTCTTGTTTGTACGCTATATAGGATCCATTATAGTACATATATTAACAATTTTGATTTATATTAATTGATACATGGGACATTTTATGATTCACATATTTTTTTATTTCAAAATATCCGATTCATCATACCAAATATGATTCATCATGCTGAATTTAATTCATAAAAGTGATTATTACACATCATTCATCCAACCCAAAAATGGTGTTTTGGTTTCAAATATGATAGTAGATATGCTTCATACTATCACAAACCAAAAATGGATACTATTAAAAACATGTTCTAATTTCAAATGTGATTCATAGTAAATATGATTTATAACCCAAAATTTGGTATTCGTTGTCTTATTGGTTATAACTAAAGTTGTAATTCCGAACCAAATATTTATAACTGTAAAACTAAATTTCGTAGAAAAACAAAATTGTTGGTGGTGGTAATACCTCTAGATGCAAGTCTCTTATTTTTATAAAAAATCATTATAAATTGTACAAAACGTCCTCATAAAAATGGTACATACTCACTTAACTTTTTTTTGTAGGAAAACAAATGTTGCTGGTAGTAATGATTAAAGTGTCCTCATGTTGACAACGGAAGTACACTAATCAACACCGATCTCAAAAAATCACGATACCAAACTAGTGTTAGAGGTGTAAATTTTCTTTTTAGATGATTTTTTTCCATAAAAGACAAGTCAACTTTTAAAACGAATATACACTCCAATTAACACAATATCATCACCGGTGTAGAATAGGGAATAAGCGTCACCCAATACACGTCGGTCCCCCGTAAATACGACTAGGGGTGAGCAAAACTGGTGATTGAACGTTTTAATTAACCGCAAATGCACGGCCGCGTGGAAGCGGTGGCAAATACGGGTCGATCCACAGGGAGGTGTGTCGACTTTGGTTAGTTCGAAGGCGAGTGGGAAACAAAGGGGAGAAGAGATTGATTAAACTAAACTACACTAAACTAGTAGCAACAAGGAAGGAAATTAAAGCACAAAACGAACTAAAACTAAGCGACTAATAGAAACGATAGAAATCGGGAATGGAAACCTCTAAGGGGTGGAGTGTGTGTACACATGAAATAAGAAGTGATGAATGCATATAATAAGCTCAAGTGTAGTTAGTGTTTGTAATGCAAAAGAAGTACCTCATGGCAAGACCTATCATTCAAAGCACTAACCTAAATGATTAATATGAGCATGACAAGTTTGATATTAAGAACCTAAGCAGCCATGGAATGTACCTAAATATTATGGCAGAAACCATCAAGTTAAGTGTTCTCATTAATTCAAACAAGCATACTAACATTTCTCACATGCATACAACAATGTTTAGCATTCATTCCATCTACATAACATGTATAAACATCTACTCCACCCCCAAAGGGGATGAAACTACTCACTAATCATTACACTACAAACTACATTAACAAAACAAAACATTCTAATGAAAGACAATTAAACTAAGCAAACAAGAAATATTAAAGAAGCTAAATGAAAGGAAATTAAACTAAAGAAGCATGCAAGAATTAAAGACAAGACAATATTAAAAGAAACTAAGAAAATTTATTTTATTAACATGACTCACATTGTAAGTTGCATTCTTCTCCATCTTAAGTTTTTGCTTCAAGGCTTTTACTCCAAGTAGAGAGAATGCCACCAATCAATGGGTGAATACAAAAGGAGAAGAAGAGTTATATATATAGGCATGGAAAAAGGTAATCTGGGACAATCCCCCGGTATGGTACTAAAACGCATACCATAAATGGACTAAATACAACCTAATTCAACCCCAACTGAATCACGTGTAATTTGGTACAAAATGGACCGCCAATTGGCGGTCTGATGTGCTTGATCGGGTCTGGTTTCGGGTGGCTTGATTTTGGCTTGATTTCTTGGTGTTAGATGAACCCGATTTGGTTGTTGATGGTTAGACCCAGATTTAATTGCCAAAATACTCCTCATTAAGGTGTGGAGCTTCTTGATTTGCCCATTGATCCTTTTGGTTTTACATCCGGGCCCTTCTCTCTTTCATCTCAGTCCATAAGTCTTGCAAATTAGTCATTTTCCTTGTTTTTGGGTCCTTTTATGCCTCTTCTCCTCAATCATGTTTATTCCTGAAACTCAAATATAAACTCGTTACGTTGCATTGTTTAGGTTCAAGATAATAGATATAAGACACAAATATATGCATGATATGATGTCAATCAACCGGATATCTGAATTTTCGAATACCCAAAATCCGGATATCCAATTTACCAGATCACCAAAATATCATTCCGGATCCGATCCGGATTAAACTGCATATCTGAATTTCGGGTATCCGAAAATTCGGATATCCGGTTATTGTTCTCATAAATACCTGCATAAATTTTCACACATTATCTAAGCTTTCCGATCCAAATTCCAGTCCAAAATAATAATAATAATTACTGTATCAATAATTATGCGGGGATAAAAAATCATTATCACCAAAACATTCACAAAACTGATTCTCCACCATAAACACGAAAAGACAAATGATTCGTAACAAATAAAAATCACAAAGTCAATTTGGAATTCAGGAATCAAATACAAAGTCAATGTTCTTATAGTAATGCCAGAGTTGGAGAGGAAAGAGACAATGGACTGGACAGGTTAGGGTTCGGTCAGATGAAGAGGGATTCGTGGGAATACGGTTATTCGGATTTGACAAGCATTCATAATTCGGATATCCGAATTCTCATAAGGCTTGATCTGAATCCGATTAAAAAAAGGGTAGAAAATCGGATTGGATACCCGATCTAGATTATTAGGGTCGGATATCCGAATAATCGAATGTCATAAATCGGATACCGGATCGGAAAATCGGGTATCTGAATTTTCGGATTTTTCTGCTCACCCCTAAATACGACGTGTATAGGTATACGTCGTGTTTACTAGTAGCCGACATCTCACATCTAGACGCTGGTTTTTAATAACCGACGTCTATACCTCGTTTAAAATTTGTTAAAAAATAAAAAAAAGAATCAAGATTTTAAAATTACAAACTTTCAAAGTTGAAACTCATTTAAACTAACATAACTCATGTAATTGTAACTCCAATCCAAAATTTAAACATAATAGGCGTCGATTGTTCCAATTGGGCGACGTCTATTCCCCATAAAGGAGTATACGCTTCAGTTTTTAAATTATCTGACGCCTATAGTATAGACGTCATGCGGTCTTTATGCCGACATCTATATCCTTATAAAGGAGTATAGACGTAGCGTCAGCTCTGTAGTCGACGTCTATTGGTCTAATATGAAACCATTCAGACGTAAACTGTTTCATTAATCTATTATAACCCGACAAATCCATAGCGCCAAACCCTAGCCATCGTGACAAATCTCCAACCAAGCCCTAGCCACCGCAGCCACTGCGACCTCGACTGACCTCCGCCACTGAAGCCACCGTTGCCACCTCCGCGACCTCGACAGCCACGACCCTCCATGACAACCATGACAGTATGTATTGTCTCTTGTGTTGCATTGTCTCTTTTGCTTCTTATTTTGCTTCAAGACATGGTTTGATGGTTGAGTTTGGTGGGCTTATATGGATGGAGGCAGTGATGTAGGATTACCAGCATTTCAGATGAATAAATATACTGTATTTTTAGCTTTGGCCATCAATTTTTAGCAAGGTCTGTTATCCAAAAAACCCAATAAAAAATAAAACTTGTGAACTAACCATAAGTAGAATTATTTACTGGTTTTTAAAAAAAATATCCTTGTATAGTAACAGAAACATTTCAAAAAAAGTTCAAGTGAACTTAGTTCTAGAAAATGCGTATATAGATGGGAGGTTGCTGACAATGGCATATTTCAATTCTCAAACTTTAATTTGTTTGTTCGATGATGTCCTCAAATGTTCTAGAATTGAATAGCATACTTAATTTGTTGTGTGTTTAGTCTATTACCTTGAGGTTTTATTTTTGTGTGTCCCCGTAGTGTTGGTTCCGGTAAAGGGAGATAATGCGAGAGAATTTTGAACTATTTTCTTGTATACATTTTTGTTCGTGTACATACGTCTTAAGTTTGGTAGTTTCAAATGAGTGTTTTGCCTACTTCTCCAACCTATCGTAGGACCGCTTCTTTCCTGGTGACCACTCCTCCGGTGCGGCCAATGGTCAACCTCATCTGACTATCTGATTTCGCGGCTCATTCTCGAGATTTGGCCCTCGTAGGCGGGCCGTCGCTTGGTAACTTTGAGGATGGCAGTAGATGTCATATATTTGTTGAAGAGCCTGAGAGAAGATTGGTGGGACACGGAACTGTTTATAACCTCTCTAAACGCCACTTCAAAGATGTGGAAGAGGGAGTCGTGAAGGTTGCCATAGGAAATTGTTTAGATGTTGATGTTTTGGTGTCAATTCCCAAAGAAGAGGTTGTTACCCTAGGCGAAGCATGCGGTGGGTTCCTGAGGTGGCCTCGTCATTTAATAAATTACCATTTTGTTAATAATTGTATTTCTAATGTTTATATATATCGGTAAGTTTCAGGCCCCCGGAGTAAAGGATCAAACAACCAACATCCAATCAACATTAATTTGCTACCAAATAGGTGCAAAATGTTGTATCAATTAATGCTAGTTAGGGAATCACAATCCTTAACTACTTGGCATTTGGAGGAGGAGGTTAAATGTTTGCCGTCGGATTTATATGTCGTCAAAGAGGATATTTTGCAATTCTTGGCGATGGATTAGTTGTGCATGTCAATTATAGACATGCAGTTGAAGTGTTTTCTTGTGTATAAGATGAAATGTATTGAATGATTTTATCATAATTATAACATAATATATGTTGAACGTTTTATTTAAAACCGCAAGTGCACGGCCGCGATGAAGCGGTGGCAAGTACGGGTCGTCCTCAGGGAAGTGAGCAGCCTCGTGTTTATCAGAAATCAAGTGGCACAAAGAGGTGGAAGAAAGTTGTTTATGCTAATCTAAACTATGCTAACTACGAAGAAGCAAATGCAAAAGAAAGAGATTAACAAATACCTCAACTAAGCTAGAGAAACTTGATACTATGCAGGAATCAGTAAGAGAGACCCCTTAAGGGGTGGAGTGACTACACATACACAATAAGGAGGCAAGAATATCTTCCTATAGGCACAAGTGTAGGTAGTGTTTGCATGTATGGGAGGTGTCTACTTATCATGGCAAAACCCATCAATTAAATCACTAACCTATTTTGATTAACATTCATAAACACAAGCTGGTTATTTAAGAAACTAAACAAGCATGGGAGGTGTCTTAAAACTTGTAGCAAAACCCATCTAGTGAAGTGTTCTATTCTAACAAGCAAGCATGCATTCATATTAATCAACACATTTCAAAATAAACATCCTTCCTTCCTTAATTGCATATATGATAATCATCTCCACCCCCCAAAAGGGGAGTGGTTTTACTCACTACACATTACACTAACTATTACACTAAGATAAGAAGACATATTAACTAAGCTAGATTTAATAAAAGACAATTAAACTAAAACATGCACCAACACTAAAAGAAGCACAAAACAAAGGAAACTTTATTGATTGAAGACTCACAATACCAGTAGCATCTCCCCCATTGAGTTTCTTGCTTCAAGGCTTTCACTTCAATTAGGGAGAATGGCCACAAGCATGGAGTGATTACAATAGGAGGTGAAGAGTTATATTTATAGCCATGGAAAAAGCTAATCCGGGACAATCCCCCGATGTGGGACTAAACCAATACCAAAAATAGCCTAAACAAACATTAATACAAGTCCAGGAGAAATTTGGGCGGATCCTGAGTAATATGGACCGCCAATTAGCGGTCCATAAACTTCGGATCGCGTTGGAATTTGTTGTGGGCTTTTCTTTCTGGTATTGTTGGTCTTTGATGCGGTTACTTGACTTGTTGGAGCTCCGACCCGAATCGAATTGGTAAAATACTCCCCATGATGGTGTGGAGTATTCTGTTTTGCTCTTAGGTCCTTCTGTCTTGCAATCAGGTCCTTCTTCCTTGCATCTTGGTCCCCAGATCTCACAATTCAGTCCTTTTTCCCAGCTTTTGGGTCCTTTTATGCTTCATCTCTTCAAACCTATTTATTCCTGAAAACTAAACATAAAACTCGTGACATAGCATTGTTTAGGTGAAAGATAATGGATATAAGATGTAAATATAAGCATGAAATGATGTCAATCAATATAATTTTTACTCTTGTGGACACATTTAAGATGTGAGAAGGTCAGTCTTTCTCGATGATAAAGTTTTTGGATTTCTGTGTTCATCTACTTTTATTAAATACGGGAATGACGATAAATCGGGTGACCTTGCGAAAATTATGAAAGAACAGGGCAAAAAATATTATATGGCCCTTATCATGAGAGGTAACTTTGTTAATTGAAAGTTATTAGAATTTATTTTGTAATAAACTTCTAATTATATATAATCATAGCTCATTGGATGCTTGTCGTTCTATGTCCCGAAGCAAATTCTGCATAATTGTTTGATCCTTTGGGGTCGACTACACCAAGGGCATCCTTAAAGAAACTTAATTCACTATAAGTCCGCTTTAATCATCGTATTTATAATTTGTGTTTTCATTAGTATTATCGACTTTATATTGAATAACCTGTGCTGCTCAGAACAATGAAGATGTTGGGTGGAACAGACTACCAAAAATACGGGTGTAACCTGGCATGCAATGGAAGTAAGTTTCTCCTTTTTTGTAAATTTTGTTAAGTACTTGAACGTATATTTAACGAATTTATATCTTTGTAGTACCGCAAGTAGACTGGAAGTACCGAATGTGGGTGCCAAATAATGAGATACATGCAGGAAATCGTCGACATTGCACTTGAAAACATAGAGTTATTTGAGGTAATATAAATCATTTTCAGTGGTATAATTATAATTTGATTGTTTACATATTTATATTATGTACTTGTATTTTCATAGGTCTTCTAAAAGAATAGTGATCCTTATTCGCAACATGAGCTCAATAATACTCGCGAGCGATGGGCACGCAACTTTATTACCAACATGTTATTGAACTAACATGTTCTAATGTTATGAATGCAATTTTATTGAACCACATTATTTGTATTACCAACATGTTATTGAACTAACATTATTTGACTACAATTTTTATTTTAATATGATCAAACTTCTCTGTGAATGATTATGTTTATGAATTTGTGAAATATATATGTGGCTGAATGAAATTTGGGCAGGATGAATGTGTTGTGGTGCAGGATGAATGATTGTAAATGAAAATTGTGCAGGATGATGATGTTGATTGCATTCAGCATTTATTTTTTTATTTTGGGAAGGATATAGACGTCGGTTGTGAGCATGAACAACACTAAGGGTGCACAAGGGTCGGGTTGAATCCGAAAACTAACCCGAACCAGACTAGTCGAGTCGGGTTGGGTCGAGATGGGTAGGGGTTCGGGTCAGGTTGGGTTGGTAAAGCTGAAACCTGAATTTTTCGGGTCGGGTTCGAGTCGAAGGGTCGGGTTGACCCAACCCAACCCGAATCCGAAGATTTTTTTAATAAATTTATCCCTGAATAATATGGACCATCCATCTCCATCTCATAAAACCACTTATTCCTAAGTCATAACCCTAAACCAAACCCATTCCAAATCCTCTCCCCCATTCCTTAAATCCTCGCCCCCTTTCCTCGCGGTCGCTCTGTCGATCCCTCCCCAAGTTCCTCTGTTGATCCCTCCTCATCTTAGTCACGGGAGATCCTCCCCGACGCCTCATTTACGACATTGGATCCCACGAACGCGGCGTTCGATAGCCTCCTGGAGACTGTCGTGGGAGTCAGTGGGATGACTTGTCTTCACGGCTGAGAAGATTAGGGGGAACATCGTCGAGGCGACGAAGCTCGTGGCGTAGTTTGTAAAGATTATTATTTCATACTAAAAGGTTCCATTTTGTTGTTATTGAACTATATGTACTCTTGTATCTTTGTAACCACAATATATATGAGATTTCTACAAGTCATTTCAACAACCGTACTTGCATTATCATAATCATAATTTTGTTTACCAACATCGTAACTTTGCATTCTTATGAATTCTTATGAATCCTTATCATAATCATAAGTCGTTTTGGTAACATCACAGCTTTGAAGCCCTATTGTTTTGCGGTAGGATTGTTAGTAGAAGAATGAGGCTAAGAGTTGGTGGTAAAAGGTGAGATTTCAATAATGTAATATCATTAGTTTAATTTAGAGGTTTAGTTGTATTGTTTCTTCCTCCCATTAATCAACATTCTTGTCTTCTGTATTGAAATGATTGGATGGTTTTATTGTTATTGTTAGACTTGCATTTATGCATGCAAAGAGTCTAAACTTCTAATTGCAATGGTTAGTGTTGGTGTTACTCTGATTTGTGGTTTTTAGCTTTAGCTCAATTTTATGTGGTTGTTCGTGGGTGATTTTCGGAGAGATTAGTGGCATGGAAAGTGACGGAAAGTGATTTTCGGAGTCAACCGGAAAGTAAAGGAAACCAGAATCTAGTGGAAAACAGTTTCCCTTTGACTGAATTTTGTTGTTTGTGCATGTGTCGGAAAGTGATTTGGGGAATGGGGTATTCTATTGTTTGTTCATACTTCTTATGCCCACTGCGACGTGTCGGTCGGGGGTCTCCTTCGCCGATGTGCGAGCGGCATTCCACCCGTAAAACCAAGCACAATGTAAAAATTCCAACTATTTGGATAAGGAAAACGGACAACCGAACTAGTTTCGGTCAACCCAAATGAGACTTCTCAGAGTGAACATAAACGGAAGACCGAACTAAGTTCGGTCGTCCGTTATAATCATTTCGGTGAACCGAATGGTTGACGTTTGATTGACATCATTTCATGCATATCTTTGTGTCTTATATCCATTATCTTTACCCAAACAATGCTATGTAACGAGTTTAATGTTTAGTTTTCAGGAATAAGTAGGTTTGAGAAGGAGAGACTATAAATGGACCTAATTGCATGGAAAAGGACTGAGTTGAGAGACTCGAGGACTAAGATGCAAGATCGAAGGACCTCAATGTAAGATCGAAGGACCAATGAGCAAACAAGAATACTCCACACCATCATGGGGAGTATTTTGGCAATTCTATTCAGGTCGGAGCTCCAGCAATAGAAGTAGATGCATCAAAGACCAAGAAAGACATCCAGAAAAGCCCACACGAAACAACGGTCGGATCCAAACAATATAGACCCCCAATTGGCGGTCCAAGACAATTGATTGGTGGTCTGTTTTGATCCGGATCCGCTAAGATTTCGTATGGTCGCGTATTAGTGTGTATTTAGTCTATTTCTGGTATTTGTTTATTCCCATACCGGGGGATTGTCCCGGATTACCTTTTTCTGTGGCTATAAATAGAACTCTCCCTCCTCTCTTATACCCCATCTCTCTCTTGGTGGTCATCCCCTCTACTAGGAGTAAAAGCCTTGAAGCGAAAACCCCTGGTGGAGAGAGGCTACTTGTAATTGAGTGAGTAATAATAGATGTTTTCCTTTAGTTATGTTGTTTCTTTCTTAGTTTAAGTTTCTTTCATATGTTTGCATGCTTCTTTAGTTTTATGTCCTTTTAGCTTCTTTAATATTTCTTGCTTGCTTAGGTTAATTTCATTTCAGTATAATGTTTCATTTTAATGTATGTTGTAGTGTAATGATTAGTGAGTAGTTTCATCCCCATTTGGGGGTGGAGAAATATGTGATATGATTATGTGATGTAGTAGGTGTGTGTTATCTTAATCCCTTGAGCGTTATATGATTTCCATAACCATCTAATGGGATTTTACTCTTGTTTTTGATATGCTAATGCTCTTGAATGAAGCTTAGCTTATGCTTAGATTAGTGGACCTATTTTATGGGGAATGATAAGGTGAGGATATGGATGGAATTGATGAAGGAAACATGACTTGTAGTTGCATGTGCTCTTGTTGCCCTTTACCTTGGTTAATGCCTTGTATGTTTTAATGATAATGTGCTATCTTATTTCATGTGGAGGCATAGTGGGGTTTGGTCTTTATACATGAGTTCATTTAGCTTCATTCCAATTATTGTCTTGTATGTTTTAATGATATTGGGTTATCTTATTTTATGTTGAGGCAAAGTTGGATTTAGTTTTATGATTTTCATGCACTACATGTTGTGATGAGCATAATAGAACACACACACACATCTGGGTGCTTGCTCCTCTTACCCCGTGGCCCTTGAGCCACTTGAAAGTAACTCTGAATCTGACAAGGACCCACCTCCGGTCGAGCTTGAACCACTCCCCGATAACCTGAAATACATCTTTTTAGGGGATAATGAGACCTTGCCACTCATTATTGCTTCTGATCTTGCACAAGATCAAGAGGATGCCCTCCAAAAAAGTGCTCTTTGAAAACAAAGAGGCTATCGGGTGGTCCTTGAAGGATATCAAGGGAATTGGCCCTGGTATTGTTCAGCATCGGATCCTTGTGGAAAAGGATTCTAGGCCCCGTTGGGACCCACAACGAAGATGAATCTTGTACTGAAAGGAGGTTCTTAAGTGCTTGGATCATGGCATAATCCATCCTATCTCTAATAGTTCATGGGTGAGTCTTGTTCATGTGGTTCCAAAGAACTCAGGTGTGACGGTTGTTGAGAATGGCATAATGAGCTTATCCCGACACACCTGCAAATTGGCATGCGAGTTTGCGTTGATTATCGCAAGCTCAATGCGGCAACGCGGAAAGATCATTTCCCGTTGTCATTCATTGATCAGATGTTGGAAAGGTTGGCCGGACATGAGTATTATTGTTTTCTTGATGGATACTCCGGTTACAACCAAATTCTCATCGCCCCCGAGGATCAAGAGAAAACCACCTTTACGTGTACCTTTGGCATGTTTGCCTACCGTCGCATGCCCTTTGGGTTATGTAATGCGCCGGCAACGTTTCAAAGGTGTATGATCAGCATCTTCTCCAATATGGTAGAGTGTTTCCTTGAGATTTTCATGGACGACATTTCCATATTTAGTGCTTCCTTTGATGAGTGCCTTCGTATTTGTATTCACATTCTTTCTCTACCCCCTATGGGGTTTAGTTTTATTGTGTATTTCCAATTCCTTTTGCATTGTAGTGTAGTTTAGATCAGAACTCCTTTTCTCTCCTTTCTTTCCCACTCGCCTTCGAACAAACTAAAGTCAACACACCTCCATGTGGGTCAACCCGTATTTTCCACCGCTTCGACGCGGCCGTGAATTTGCGGTTAATAAAAACGTATCAATCAAGTTTTTGACGCCGTTGTCGGTGAGGTGCTCTGTCCAGACATTGGTTTGGACGATTCGAGTGGTTCTAATTTTTTGTTTTTAGTTTTGTTTCTTTCATAAGGCTTCAACGATCAAGAGACGTCTCCAGGAGAAGATGGGAGAAAATCAGAAGCAAACAGACCGCCAATCAGCGGCTCTGGACCGCCAATTGGTAGCCTTGTGAGGTCCAATTTCTCTCCCATTTTTTCTGGTCGTTTCTACTTTCACTAGGTTGTCTGGGAGTTTAATTTTTCATGTTTTCACTTGTAGTTTCCTCCCAGATTAACAATCAAGTCCCTTTAATCAACTTGGACCTTACAACTCAAAGCAAAAGAATAGATTGATTGTCATCTAGGTCATGCATCATTTGTAGACCTTGCACGCATTTGTCTTTTCTTTGCTTTACATTTTTGTTATTGATTGCTGGCGTGAGGTACGTGCACCCAATTCTCTCATTCATGCATGTTTCGATCATGCATTAGTTAGTAAGGTGCATCGGGATAAGAGTGAGTTGAGTGTTTGATTGGAGAGTTGATTGCTAGATTTAGGATCAAAACACTACTAAGGAGGGGTTGTCCCATAAAAGTTAAGGTGGGAGATTTCATCACCCTTTCCTTGGCCCTAAAAATCACTCTTAATAAAAGCCTCAATTCTAAAAGCAAGTAGACATTGACCCTAAGGATTTCGGACGCACTAGGAGAGTAATCTAGTCGAGACCGTCATGACCTGATCGGCGTCGCTTGCCTTGTCGATAGTAGGAGGTACTGGATCTCCGGATTTGTTATCACTTGCTGGGCATTGTGGTCATCGTTGTAGGGAGGTGAGTCGTGTCGAGACTAGTGACCTCGAAGTTAGGCGTCGTCTAGCCTAATGACTCATAGCCTTAAGTTGTTTGAGTCGTGCTTGCTAGATTAGGCTTCTACCTTCACCCACTACCCACGCTAGCTCATAGGATTCTTCCCTCCTTATCTGAGTCCTCTCCTCATCTATTTTCTACGAGTAGTCTCCTCCTCTTAGTACACCTTCTGTTGTGTGTTATTTTAGAGTCGAGTCGAGCATTTTATGCGAGGTTTGGCTCGTTCTAGTGAGAGCGCTCGACTTGAGAGAGTGCATTTTTCTGAGATGGACGGTATTGGTGATCGGCCATCCCAACTCGTGCTCCTTTGGAGTGTGAGGCCGAGTCTTCTTGTGGTGACGGGGGAGACCGGGTTCCATACATGGAATACCACGGTCCGCTCCCACCACCACGTAGACCTCCTTCTCCTCCTCCTCTGACTCGAAAGGAAGAGGGATTCGGTCAGGATCGAGTTCTTTGTGCACCACCATCTTTAGCTCGACAAGATAGACCGATGACTTTGTGGGAGTGGACACATCCTGTTCGGGCCACGCAACCTTCTTGCATAGTTCTTCTCCCAGCTCGCGGGAACAACTATGAGCTGAAACCTCAGTATGTGAGCATGCTTCCTACCTTCACTGCCAATAAAGAGGATCCGTATATTTTTATACGTGAATTCGATGAAGTATGCTCCATGTTCAAGCTTCAACAACTTGATGAGGATTCAGTCCGGTTGAGGATGATTTCTTTCGCGTTGAAAGATAACGTGAAGAAATGGATGTACAACCTCCCGACGAGCTCTATTCAGTCTTGTTCGTGTGGTTCCCAAGAAGTCAGGTGTGACGGTTGTTGAGAATGGCATAATGAGCTTATCCCGACACACTTGCAAATTGGCATGCGAGTTTGCATTGATTATCGCAAGCTCAATGCGGCAACACGGAAAGATCATTTCCCGTTGCCATTCATTGATCAGATGTTGGAAAGGTTGGCCGGACATGAGTATTATTGTTTTCTTGATGGATACTCTGGTTACAACCAAATTCTCATCGCCCCCGAGGATCAAGAGAAAACCACCTTTACGTGTACCTTTGGCATGTTTGCCTACCGTCGCATGCCCTTTGGGTTATGTAATGCGCCGGCAACGTTTCAAAGGTGTATGATCAGCATCTTCTCCAATATGGTAGAGCGTTTCCTTGAGATTTTCATGGACGACATTTCCATATTTAGCGCTTCCTTTGATGAGTGCCTTCGTCACTTGAGCCTTGTCCTCAAACGATGTCGTGAGAAGAACCTCGCTCTCAATTGGGAGAAATGTCTCTTCATGGTGAAGCGAGGGATTGTACTTGGACATGTTGTCTCAAGTAGGGGAATTGAGGTCGATCCCGCCAAAGTGGGTCTTATTGCTAATCTCCCACTGCCACGTAATGCGAAGGATATCCGTGCCTTTTTGGGGCATGCTGGATTCCATCAGCGGTTCATTCGGGGTTTTAGCAAAATTGCTCAACCTCTCACCGCCTTGTTGGCTAAGGATGTCATTTTTGAGTTCACACCGGATTGCCACCATGCATTTTTGACCTTGAAGAAAGAGTTGGCTTCAGCTCCCATAATTAAGGCACCGGTGTGGACTGAACTCTTTGAGTTAATGTGCGATGCATCTGACTTCGTTGTGGGAGCAGTGCTTGGGAAACGATTGGACAAATTGCCTCATATGATCTACTATGCCAGTAGAACACTCAATGAAGCCCAATTGAACTACACTGTGACCGAGAATGAATTCTTAGCGATCATATTTGCTTAGGAGAAATTCCGGTCGTACTTGATTGGCTCCCACGTGATTTTCTATTCTGATCACACAGCCATCAAGCACCTCATGGGGAAGAAAGATGCAAAATCCCGAGCCTTGAGATGGATCTTGTTGTTACAAGAATTCGATCTTGAGATTCGAGACAAAAAAAGGGTGTAAAAATGTTGTGGTAGACCACCTGTCTCGTCTAGAGATGACCAACCCATAGGACCAAATTATTAATGACAAATTTCGTGACGAGCAATTGTTCACGATCGAAGATAACCCTTGGTTTGCCGACATTGTGAACTACCTCGTGATGGATCAATTTCCTGTGGGTTGGTCAAAATCTGACCAAACCAAATTTAGATCTTATGTCAAATTCTTCCACTGGGACGACCCCTACCTATTCAAATACTGCTCTGACCAAATTTTCAGACGGTGCGTCCCAGAGAACGAGTTCCAAAGTGTGCTCCATTTCTTCCACTCTAAAGCATGTGGAGGACATTTTGGAGCAAAGAAAATTGCCGCCAAGGTGCTCCAATCTGGATTCTACTGGCCTTCTTTTTTCAAAGATGCTTACGACTTTTGTAAGCAATGTGATAGGTGTCAGCGCCTTGGCAGGATTAGTCGACGTGACATGATGCCTTTGCAAAATGTCCTTGTTGTCAACATCTTCGATGTGTGGGGCATCGACTTTATGAGTCCCTTCTCGAATTTGTTCAGGAATGTTTATATTCTAGTGGTCGTTGATTACGTGTCTAAGTGGGTTGAGGCTATCCCCACAAATACCAATGACAACAAGGTGGTCACCAAATTCTTAAGGGACATTTTTGCGCGATTTGGTACTCCTCGTACCATAATCAGCGATAGGGGTACCCACTTCTGTAATCGCTCATTTGAAGCGCTTATGAGGAAATATTCGATCACCCACAAGCTTGCGACCCCATATCATCCGCAAACTAGTGGGCAGGTCGAAGTCTCTAACGGTCAATTAAAGCAAATCCTTGAGAAGACGGTTAATTCCTCGAGGAAGGATTGGTCAACTAAGTTGAATGACGCGTTGTGGGCCTTCCGCACCGCGTATAAGACCAAATTGGGTATTTCTCCATATTGGGTAGTGTACGGCAAGGCTAGCCACCTACCCGTCGAGTTTGAGCATCGTGCTTTCTAGGCGATCAAGAACCTGAATATGGATCTTGATCAAGAAGGGGTGCAACGTAAACTCGACATTGTGGAGTTGGAAGAGCTACGCAATGATGAGTATGAAAATGCCAAAATTCATAAGTCCCGAGCCAAGTTGTTTCACGATCGCATGATTATGCGAAAGGTGTTTACGGCCGGGCAGAACGTGTTGCTCTACAATTCCTGGCTTCATCTGTTTGCGGGTAAGCTCCGCAGTCGCTGGTCTGACCCTTTTATTGTCCAAACCTTGTTTCCTCATGGAGCGGTTGACATCCTGAACCTAGGGAATGGGGACGTGTTCAAAGTTAATGGACAACGCCTCAAACCCTACTTGAAGGGAGCACCAACTGAAGTCGAGGAGGTCATGTTCCTTCATGAACCTCCCTCGCACTCACCCATTCATGTTCCTACATGAATGGTTGAGTTTTCATGGTTATATATATCTTTGTGGTTTAAAAAAGTGGAAAAAAAATTTGAAGTGTCGTCTGGTTATTGTCCCTTTTCTTTGTTAAAAACGCGTGATGTCTTGCCCTACTCATTCTCCACCAGAAGCAAAAACGTGTTTTTCCGTTTTGTTCTGCCACCACCCAAATCCCACCCCCAGATCGCACCAACAGACCGCTAATCAGCAGTTTCCCACCGCCAACCAGCGGTCCGTTGTTTCCTGTTCTTCTTTTCTCTTTGTTTGGTTGTGTGTTTTGCGTTCTTCTCTTGGTTCCAGTTGGTAGAGTGCTTGTTTGCTGCTGTACGCGACGTGCGGTGGCCTCCGACCCTCTCGCGCCGTGTTCATCTTCGTCGTCTTGTTTCCCGCCGTTAAAGCTCGCCAAGGTAGGTGAAGGTATGGTCAGCCACCATTTAATTCCAGAACTTAATTTTACCTCTTTGATTAGTGAATTCGGAGAACCCTTCGACGATAGAATCGTAGCCAAAGGGTGGTACAATTTGTTGTATGAGGGTGACGAAACCATGTACGTAGAGCCTCTTGTACATGAGTTCTATACTAAACTCGAATGTGACCAGACCGGTCCACTCGAGTTTAGTGTCACTCTCAAGGGGGTGAAGCACACCGTGACACCCCAATTTATCTCCGACGCGACTGGGATCCCCTTGGTGGATGATCTCACACCCACCCACGATATTAATTTTTACCGATCTATGCTTGGGCACGAGCAACCTATATCATCGCATAGGGGAGTACCTAATGCGCACATTTATTCCAATGTGCACATCGTAGCCAGGTGGGTGTGTAGAAATGTATTGGGCCAAGAACAGACCTCCACATTCTTCACTCCTAGTTTGCGGATCGTGTATAGTCTTATGGATGGTTCACCTCACTACATTTGTCGAACGTTGTTCGACGTTTTGGTGAACTCTAAGGTGAAAGAAATACACTGTTTGCATGCCCTGGTTACCAATTTGTGTGGCATGTTGGATATCCCACGATTTGAGCGCATGCTGAGGCGCCAAGGCACCGACCTCGAGGTAGCGAAGATGACCCCATCATTTCGCCATTGCCTTCCTGAGGCATGTGTGCCTAATTACATGGAGGAGTATGTTAGAGCTTGTTCCTCAAGCTCATCTGTGATCTTAGGAACGCTCTTTAACACTGACATTTCTGAGAAGGCGCTTGAGCAGCAAAACATCATTTTATCCAAACAAAACCGGAAGATCTATAGGAAATTGCCGGATCTTGAGCGAGGTGCCTCTTCGGGAACCTCTGGCCGCCGTCATTAGTCTAGTACACCATATCCATGCGTTGGCACCATTTTTCCATACATTGAGGACAATGCATGGATTAGGTGTGGGGGGTGTGTTTTCACGTGTGTACATAGTTTGTGTGTCTTTTTATTTTTATTTCGTTTTCTTTTGTTGTACTGCTAGGGTCATGTTAGTGTGTTGTATTTAATATTGATATATTTGCTTGTCATGATCCTTGGGTTACTTGTCTTCATTTGCTTGCCTAATGCTTTAAAATTTTCACATTTCTTTCAAAATCTTCATGTGTTTGAGAAAGAAAATGTTTTGTGGGTTTTGCGTGTGTTTAACATGTGCAAAACCGTTGAGAGGCAAAGTAAAAAAGAAAGCTCCCAAAATTGTCTTGAACTTCATGCATTAGGATATCTAGTACAGTGGCTTTAGGACTAATCGAGTTGTTAAGATGCACCCTGGTTTTCCCTCGGGGGGCGAGTAATCATAGGGTTTCAGTACTCAAACATTTAAAGAACTTCACCCTGAACCTAGTGAGTCAATAAATCGTGTCTGTTAATATAAGGAAGTTTGTTGTAGTCAAGGACCCTTTAAATCTTGTTGTGAGACATTAAGTGTAGGGGTTTTGGTTCATGTGTAGATAAGAAATAAGTGAGTAGGTGTTCTCTCTTCTCGCACGGCTCCTTTCACTTGGGAAAGTAGGTCTGAGGGGAATTTGTGCCTGGTGCTTTCGAGTCATCTGACTTGGGATGCGCCGACCGAACTCCCGTTATACGGGTGGTATGGATTGCCCTATGTGGAGATTTAGGGAAATGTGTACATGATAGTGTAAGTCCTCATAGGCAATGATGCACGAAACCTTACCCTGGGAGAATGAAGCTCCAACTAATAAAAAGAAAAAAAATGGTAATGCAAATAAGAACCTTAATGGACTTTACACTTTGTATCACTTGAGGATGTTGAGGTTGTCCATGTCTTTCACTTGAGTCCTTAGTTAACTTGCACGAATGGTTCATTAGGCTAGGTATGTCGACTGATTACATCCATAGAGTCGGCCCGTAAGATTACCACGTCCAATGATCGATAAAAATGAGTCCATCGAGTCGAGTTTCTAGATTCAACAATGCATCTATGTTCGGATTTTGTGGGTATATCCGCTGAAAACCCTCAGGAGACAACACTCCTCCTCCTTGGGGACAAAGAGGTTTAACGACTTGTTGCACGTGCTAAGTGCAACCGTGATTCCTACGAAAGTGAGGTAGGTTTTCCCTATTTTTCATATGCATTTTCCTTTATTTCATTTTTCTCTTTCTTTGTTTTGCTCAGGACTAGCAAAAGTTAGGTGTGGGGGTATTTGATTGACATCATTTCATGCATATCTTTGTGTCTTATATCCATTATCTTTCACCCAAATAATACTATGTAACGATTTTAATGTTTGGTTTTCAGGAATAAGTAGGTTTGAGAATGAGAGACTATAAATGGAACTAATAGCAGGGAAAATGACTGAGTTGAGAGACTTGAGGACTAAGATGCAAGATCGAAGGACCTGAATGTAAGATCGAAGGACCAATGAGCAAACAAGAATACTCCACACCATCAAGGGGAGTATTTTGGCAATTCTATTCGGGTTGGAGCTCCAACAAGAGAAGTAGATGCATCAAAGACCAACAAAGACATCCAGAAAAGCCCACACGAAACAACGGCCGGATCCAAAAATATAGACCGCTAATTGGCGTTCTGTTTTGATCCGGATCCGCTAAGATTTCGTAGGGTCACGTATTAGTGTGTATTTAGTCTATTTCTAGTATTTGTTTAGTCTCATACCGGGGGATTATCCTAGATTATCTTTTTCTATGGCTATAAATAGAACTCTCCCTCCTCTCTTGTACCTCATCTCTCTCTTGGTGGTCATCCTCTCTACTATGAGTAAAAGTCTTGAAGCAAAAACCCCTGCTGGAGAGAGGCTACTTGTAATTGAGTGAGTAATAATAGATGTTTTCCTTTAGTTATGTTGTTTCTTTCTTAGTTTAATTTCCTTTCATATGCTTGCATGCTTCTTTAGTTTTATATCCTTTTAGCTTCTTTAATATTTCTTGCTTGCTTAGGTTAATTTCATTTCAGTAGAATGTTTCATTTTAATGTATGTTGTAGTGTAATGATTAGTGAGTAGTTTCATCCCCATTTGGGGGTGGAGAAATATGTGATATGATTATGTGATGTAGTAGGTGCGTGTTATCTTAATCCCTTGAGCCTTATATGATTTCCATAACCATCTAATGGGATTTCACTTTTGTTTTTGATATGCTAATGCTCTTGAATGAAGCTTAGCTTATGCTTAGATTAGTGGACCTATTTTATGAGGAATGATAAGGTGAGGATATGGATGGAATTGATGAAGGAAACATGACTTGTAGTTGCATGTGCTCTTGTTGCCCTTTACCTTGGTTAATGCCTTGTATGTTTTAATGATAATGTGTTATCTTATTTCATGTGGAGGCATAATGGGGTTTGGTCTTTATACATGAGTTCATTTAGCTTCAATCCAATTATTGTCTTGTAAGTTTTAATGATATTGGGTTATCTTATTTTATGTTGAGGCAAAGTTGGATTTAGTTTTATGATTTTCATGCACTACATGTTGTGATGAGCATAATTGAACACACACATACACATATCTTTGTATTCACACTCTTTCTCTACCCCATATGGGGTCTAGTTTTATTGCTTATCTTCCATTTTCTTTTTGCATTGTAGTGTAGTTTGACCATAACTCCTTTCTCTCCTTTCTTTCCCACTCGCCTTCGAACAAACTAAAGTCGACACACCTCCTTGTGGATCGACCCGTATTTGTCACCGCTTCAACGCGGTCGTGCACTTGCAATTAATTAAAACGTATAAATCAACGATCGACCGAAAAAAATCGATTTCCGTGACTTTCCGACCTCAAAGTGACTGAAAAGTCAAAGAAAATTTTATACATACCACAGAATCTGACGGAATCCATCCCTCCGTGCACAAACAACCTCCTTTTCGGAGTCAACCGGAATCCAAATTCTGTTTCCATCGGATTCCCTCAAAATCCGACTGCACAAACCCCCCTATGTTTTTGTTAACTAAGACTATTTTCTATCGGTTTGATCTTGTTTGTCCCACCGATCAAAAATTCGGGTCCAACCGATCTTGTTTCCCTTCGATCCTCGATCCTCGATCGATGCGCTACAGCGGTGACTTCCTCTTGCACTGGAGATGTAGATTTTACAGAAAATAAACATGCTCCTCACATTCGATAAAACCGACTAGTGCAAGTCCTATGTAAAAACCTCTCATATGCAAATGCAACTATCTAAAAGATGGAAATAGAGAGAATTTTGGCTTTTACATACATAAGCCCCTGTATAATAATAATTACATACATTTGTAGTGTCTGATTTGGAACATATAAACTCACAATCCTGCAAAGCAACTCAAGCATCCATGCACGCAATTGCTATAAACTACATAATCTAATTTATCAATCATCCAGAATTGTCAACAATTCTTTGAAAAATATTTTGAAATCCATTAAAAAACATTTTTCATTCATCCATAGTTCAAAACTATTTTTGAACCGCTGTCCATCCAATTTCCAATGGAAAGATGAACTGCAGTTTTTCGGTTTTGTTGATTCTCTTACAAAATAATTGTTTTTAAATAAAACGAAATTATTGTAAGTTGGACTAATGTCTTAATCCTAATTCCAATAATCACATGGCATGTTTTAAAACTCTTAAAACATTCAGACGAATTATTATGGAGAATTATATCAACAAAACATCCATACACCGAAAAACCGGTAAAACCGAATTGTTTAAATCCTAGATGACAAACTAAATTCGTTTACAACCATAAATCATAAGAAAATTGAACCTTAAGCTCTGATACCACTGTAGTATTTCATGTTTAATTATACATATATATTTTTCGAATTTTCATGTATAATAAGGATCTATTACAATTTTCTTCGATTTATTTATGCATGCATCGGTTTGTTTTAACAACTAGTTTCAAAAACTTATTAAAACAAACACAAAGGGACTCCGAAATTCATACCTAGAAGTTCTCAAAAACTTCTTGACGTTTCAGAGACGTTGAGGAAGCCAATCTTCGCTTCTCGTTGCGCCGGATGCCTCCGAGTGTTCACCGAAACCCTAAACAAAGTTGGAGAGAAATGAGCTAGTCAATCGATCTCCAAACAAGCTTAGAATCTAGCTACAAACCCCTTCCTTAGCCTCTGAGATTTCTCCTTCCAAAGACTTAGAAAACTAAGAGAATTTTCGTGGGTTTTAGTAATGAAATAGGAGAGAAAATAATTTCTGAATTGTGTAACCCAATTAGGGAGAATAAGGACTTATTTATAGGTTCCAATCTTACTCTTAATCATGGCTATTCTTAAGCCACGGTTTTATGACAATTTCTCTCACAAACTAATTCCATAATGCATTATATGCACCCACAAAACGTTTGACCAAATTTGGAGCTAATCCAACCATCGATCAAATTAATCTCTTAATAATCAAAGGCAGAAAATCGACCGCTGTTCGGTTTACCGAGTCCCACTCGGTTAACCGAATTTGTCACGATCGTTTAACCGAGTACGTGACGGATGACCGAATCTTAAGGAGAAAAATTCTCCTTAACCGATCGGACCCATTCACATCTAAAACCGAGTGCTATTCGGTTAACCGAAAATTTCGGAACTTGACATTGTTCGGTCGACCGTTTCTGGTTCGGTACACCGTACCAAAGCTCCAGGCACTTTGGTCAAGTTCGGTCAATCAATTACGATTATCCGTTCCACGTTCGGTTGACCGATCCATAGATCCTTCGGTCGACCGAACCATAACGGATTACCGAACTTCTACCCGATTTTGCCTATTTCAAATTTTGGATTTATTTCCAACAAAATTTGAACTTAATGGGGTTTTAGCAAATTCACAACTTATGCAATGTATTATCTTATGCAACAATAAATTATTGCACCCCATAATATATGCATCTCATATGAATTTATCATGACTCTAATTATGTTTGTATACAACATAATTGATTTTACTTGTTCACCACATGTGTCATATTTTCTATGAGAAACCCGACACATCATATGAACCAAAAATCAAGCTTCTTGTTTCACGGTTTTTGCGGTGTGACCTATGGGAGGATCTAAACTAAGTTGGCAGTGATATTAAGAGCTTAATATCACAAGCTATAAGCGGTATCTAGCTACACATTATAGCTCCCAATTAGTTAGATGTCTTAATTCCACTCGAACCAAAACCCGATCCATTTAGTGATGGAGTGCACCACTTGTGTCCGTCCCTTGCCTCATGATATTAAGAATACACACAAAGTAGTATTGTGTCATCTTTGTATTAGTATTCATTTCTTGATCTCTTTAAGCTAGTTATAAATATGTGACTTAACTCAAATCACATTGTGCACATTATAACTTTGCTTTTATCAAGGGGCCCACTAATATCATCACTCAATTAAGAGGGGCAATGATAATCTTTTGACTAACTATCTTCTCCAACGAAAGTTATACTTAACCAACCAATGCCTTTACACTACACTGATCGATAGTTCAAGACACTGATCTAATTAAGTATTCCTTAAGTGATCAGATATAAGTCTCATATCAAAGGACCAAAGACACAGTAAAATATTAATGACACAGAAACACATTTCTATAATATTTTACTTATTAGGTCTATTCAGTATACAAAAGTAATATTTTCCTCTTTTGCATACCCGTGTTGTCACTCACTTGTAGAGCTACAATGATCTATGACCAACACGACAATCTTAACTCGGTAATTAATGTTCCATGTTAATTACCATGATTGCGAATATCTTTTGTTTTATGTAAACCAATATCTTTTAGAGCTCTACGGTTAAGGACCAAGAGCCTCTTCCTTAACACTTCTAAAAGACGAATAACATAAACAAGGAACAAAATGATTTCTCATTCAATTCATAATAATTGACATTTAAAAGTAAAACTTTTAGAACACATTCCCTTCAATAACTAGACAATGAAAAAAAATATGAATTATGTAACTAGATAACTATCATATATGGAAACGTCAATCACTTTATTTATGGCAACAAACAAACAGTATCATTGAAAAAAGGAAAAAAAACATTTTTAACGAGAGAAACAATTGTAGCTACAAAAACCCCGTTTGGATGTCTCCGACTCCAGCTCCCCCCCCCCCCCCCCCCCGAAGCTGCAACACTTCTTCACGTAGGAATCCAAACACCCACATGGATCCTGAGGAGCTATGCTCCTATCACGCAATTCAAGGCAATTTTTACGTTGGAAGGAGAGGTTTGGGTAGAGGAGCTTCTCAGCTCCTCCGTAATTCAGGTTTTATTTGGACCAATTTACCCTCACATCCAAGGGCGGACCCAGGACAAAATTGAAGGGTGGACACCTTATAACTGTAGGTCTCTAACAGCACCCTTAACGTGACTCTTTATCGGGCGTCCGGACGAAACACCCCTTGCGGGAGGGGCTAGGGATGCAAATGCTAACCAATTTATCCGAGTATCTGAATCGAAAATTACAATTTGATTGATATTTGGTAAAAAGTTTTTACTAAATACAATTTATAATTGAAATTGATTTTTATTTTTTACCATTTTCAAATTCAGATACGACTCAAATATACGTCAAACCATATCCGAATATCGGAAAAACTAATTTTGACATCCAATATATGTGATTATTAATATTTGTATTGTGAGTTAATAAAAAAAGTTATTTCTTATGTAAATATAAACATAATAGAAATCCAAAAGAAAATTATAATATAATTCTCTTAAAACAATTTTCCAAAATATTTTCGATTATACAACAAAAGATATATAAAAATATGTTATAAGAATTTGAACATTATCCGAAATCGAATTCGAATTTGAAAATTTCTCAAATCCGGATATGAAATTGATAAGCTGTAAAATTTTGAATTTAAATTCATATTTGGTATGTTTATTTGGAATTCGGATTCAAATTTGGATACAAGTTATATCAAATTCAAAAATATCCATTTGCATCCCTCGGAGGGGCGTGTCGCCCGGGCGTGTGGATGGCACGTCCCCCCATTTTTATTATTTTTTTAATAGTTAATAATGGTAATATATTTATTTTAAAGTTATTTTAAATCTTTTTTTCAATTTTTTCTGAAAATATGTTTTTATTTGTTTTTTACAATTTTTATATTTTTTTATTTATTTTATTTATGATTGAACTTCAAATGAGGTGGAAGGGAGAGAATGTAGGATGTTAGGGGGTTTCATGCCAAGTTAAGAGTGTATATAGAGAGAACGCAGAGTGTTGTTAAAGATGACCTAAAAATGGCATGATGGACACTCTCTTGCGAAAAATAAGGGTGAGCACCCTTCAAGAAAAAGATTCATAACATTGTTAACTTAAAAATCAAAGTGTGGGTACTTGCCTACGCGTGCCCACGCCTCGGTCTGTCCGTCAGTGCCCACATCATTTGGAAATCAATATTGGGTTAAAAAATAAAAAATAATTTTTTTTACAAAATATAACAAATAAAAACATTTTTTCTGAAGAAAAAAATGAAAAAATGATTTAAAACAAATTTAAAATGAGTTTTTAAACATTTTTAACATTTGTAAATAATAATAATAAATTAAATGTTTGTATTACCAAACATTAGGATTGTATTCTCCATAAGTCTGGGGGCAAATTAGGAATTTTCTTTGACAAGACATTATCACTACTAGAAGCCTTCTGTCTATCCAAACAAATTTCAACCTCTAAAGAAGAAGTTGTTCCTGAATCCACTTTCTCAGAAGTTAACTTCGCATCAAAAGCTGACATTTAGAAGCTGCATCCAAACTATGATTTTAGTCTAACAAAAGGAGAGAGTTGGGATCAAGAAGAAGAAAAAAGGGAATAACATTAATTTTGAAAAATACATGCAAATAAACTCTTATACACGTGAACCATATAAGGCATTCAACCCCATGATTAATAAACCTCCCACTGCCGCCTCCAACTCGCTTTCCAATTACATTCGATCACAACTTTAAGCAACGAAGTAACTCGAGTGCTTCTTTGAATTGGAGTTTTGGCTGTGCACATGATTTCGACAGAACCATTGTCATCTGTGTGTGGTTAACATTGATTACAATTAGTAGCCTTTGTAGACTGGGGGCGGGGGTGAGGAGTAGTCGAACCCGGCGGTTGGAGGTAGGACGAAGTCTGACGTCGGGGGCGGTAAATCTATGGGTCCAGGCGGCGGTTGAGGTAAGCTTACTGGTGAGGATGCGGGAGATTGGAATGGCGATGAAGATGGTGATGGTGTTGGAGGTGAGTATGGTGATGGTTGTGGAGAAAATAGTGGAGATGGTGGGTAGACGGGAGAGGGTGATTGGGATGGTGGGTAAACTGAGAAAGGAGAGGGAGATGGTGCCATTGAGTCGAGCGGTGATGGCGGGAACGATGGGGGGTAGAGAGGTGGCAATGATGGTGGATAAATAGGTGACGATCCGTCCGAAGATGGTGGATAGGCTATTGATGGTTCTGGCGATGACACCGACGATGGTGGGTGGGCAGGTAGTGATTCTTCTGATGGTGGGTAGGCGGGTAGTGATTCTTCAAATGTGGGTGATGGCGAAGGCGATGGTGGATAGATTGGTGATGGTGCTTCAGAAGTTGGCGGGTAGGCTATGGACGGTTCGGGTGACCAAGTTGGTGATGATGCTTCTGAAGATGGCGGATAGGCAGGTAATGGCGATGGTGGGTAGGAAGGTGATGATTCTTCTGATGAAGAAGGTGGGTAGGCAATTGATCTTGCCGGCGTCGATGATGGTGGATAGATAGGTGATGGTGACGATGAGGGTGGGTAGGAAGGTGAAGATGTAGGTTGTGATGACGATGGTGGGTACGCAAGCGACGAAGATGTCGGTGGGTAAGCCGGTGATGGTGACGGAGGCGAAGAGCTTCTCTGAGGTGCAGGTGGTGATTCCGTTGGTGGAGGCGGAGAATGTAACTGGGTTCCTGGGCTTGAACCGCTTTCCGGTGGTGGCGGTCCCGGTGGTGGTGGAGAATGTACTTGAATATCAGAGCTTGACTCGCTTTGTGGCGGCGGTGGTGGAGACTTTTCAATAGTATCCGGACTCGACTCACTTTTTGGTGGAGGTGGTGGAGAATATACATTGGTATCGGGGCTTGACTCACTTTGTGTTGGTGGTGGTGATTTAGTTGGTGGTGGTGGTGGAGATTGAGTTGGTGGTGGAGTAGAACGAACATGATTAACTGGGCTATAACTACTTCGTGGTGGTGGTGACGGTGTTGATTTAACTGGAGGAGGGGGAGAATATTTTACCGGAGTTATTGGACTGGATTCAGTTTCAGTTGGTGGAGGGGAGTGTGTCGGAATCACAGGGCTCGATTTGCTTTCTGCTGCTGCTGGTGGTGGAGGTCCCTTAAGAAGAGGTGGTGGAGATTGGATTTGTGGTGATGGTGATGGTGGTGGTGGAGAGCGCACTGGAGTCTCTGGGCTCGATCCACTTTGGGTTGGTGGTTTCTCACTAGGTTCACTTTCCGGTGGGGTTGGCGGTGTCGATGCAACCGAAGATGGTGGAGAGTGTGACTTAGTCCCAGGACTTGATCCAGTACTTTCGGGTGATGGTGATTTGGTCGGTGATTTACTCTTTGGTGGAGAGTGAATCGCATTCGACGGGCTAGATTGGCTCTGAGTTGTTGAAGACGGCGTCGATGTCTTTGATGATAATGGGGTTGAGGGTTTAGACGGTGACTTTGGCGACGACGGAGTGCTTGCCCAACCGCACTTCGACTTGCTGCAATCTACAAGTTTGCTGACCAGCGGAGCACACTCCTTATGGCTCTTTTGTTGCGGCCTCGACCGAAGGCAATTGCTTCGATCATCCAGCACCAAATCTGACCCTGATGAGGGCAAGCAAGAGGTTGCCTCTCCTTTGAAGTAGTTATAGGAGAAGGTGAAGTTTGCAAGTGTGGGCAATCGACAAGCGGCTGTTGTAACCAAGCCAGTGAGCATGTTGTTCGACACATCGAGTTGTTCCACCATCTTCAGCTTGTAAAAGCTCTTTGGCAGAACTCCGATGAGGGAGTTTTGACTAACGTCGATTACCGTGGCGTTAGCGAGCAATCCAAGCTCCAATGGAAGGCATCCACTAATGTTGTTGTTTAGAAACACAACCTCCTCCAATGTATTGTACATTCTCCCAATGCTCCCGGGAATGCAACCAGTTAGAAGATTGTTACCCAGCATAACCACTGAGGCCGTGGAGTTGCCAAAATTCTCCGGTATATTCCCGACGAAGCGATTGTTGTTCAGGAAGATCGTGTCGAGCTCCTTATCGAACAGTTCAGACGGTATTGCGCCATCGAATTCATTGTAACGAATGTCGAGGTACCGCAGCGCCGGCATTGCAACGACAACCTTTGGGAACTCACCCACAAACCGGTTGTTGCTAACGTCGAATTCGGACAACAACGTCATCCTCGACATGCTCTTAGGAATGATCCCACAGAACCGGTTCGTGTTGATGTGGAACATCGAGATGTCAGTAAGGAGGCCGAGCTCAGCAGGGAGGTACCCTGCGATGTCAGCCCCATTGAGGTCAATTCCAACTACAACTTCCAATGACGAGTCGTCCAAAGCCTGTGCACAATAAACACCATCGTAGGAGCAAACGTCTGGGCCAACCCAGGTCCCAGTGATATTTGACGGATCAGAAAATATTGCCTCCTTCCAGGCTTGTAGAGCAATGTAGGCGCGTCGGATGCGTTGGTTTTTGAACGTCATATTGAGCTTGACGTCAAACTCATAGTCGTCAGGTAGGTCACCACCCTCAGGGAGCGATAGAAGTTGACGTCTAGCGATCGAGGCGGTGTCGACATCGGATAGAGCAATTACTCTACACACAAGAACACAAAAAAAGAACAAAGATGATTTGGAGAACCTGGGCCATGCCATGGCTCGGGCCCAAGGGTGGGTACGTACGGAGGAGGAGGAGGAGGAGGAATGGTGGTTGGAGGAGGGGAGAGATAGTTATAGAGGGGGTTGTGATCAATTGACGTCCAAATTTGGAAACTTGTTGGTTATTTTTGGGTGGGTTATGAGTGGTTGGTGGTTGGATGGTTTCCTACATTCGTGGGGGATTCACATGGTAATGCGAGAGTGGATCTTGATTCCAGACCGTCGAATTTTGATACGAGGAATGAGATTGTGTTCAGGCTTTGAGCTTTGTGGTTTTGTTTTGCTCAAACACACATTTTGTATCTACTTCGCCTGATTTGGACCTCAAGAATTTAGGGGTCGTTTGATGGTTGTTGGAGGTTTGAGGGAGGCAGTTGGTAAGAGTTACAAGTTTTCTATGGTTCTGTAACTTCTGTTTGGTAAAGCAATTTTTTTACAAAAATAATTTTCAATTTTTTTTTGACTATTTAGATTTCTTTTTTCAAAGATTACTAAAATACTCTTTCAACCTAAAGCTAGCATTTTATTAAATAATACAATTATGATATTACAATGTTTGGTAAGTAATAATGGTAAAAAAAATCTTATGTTTCTGATATTATTTATATATTCTCAACACAAAAAGTAACAAACTTCAGCATTTAATCACAACATCAATTTTAACAAATTGAAGACATTGGAGATGAGTAATTTTATTAATATCAATGTTTTAGATTAATATTAGATAATATTAATATTCCTTTGTTATATCGTAAATTATCAATATTTAAAATAATATTCTTCTGTAAAAAAAAGTGATGGCAAAAAGTAAATTCAATGGGTAAGAATAAAAAAACAAAAAACAGTCTCAAATTAGCTTTTTAGATGAGAGAAAAATGTATAGGAATTGAGGGTTTTAAAAAGAGTTTTTTTGCTTGCAGGTGCACCTTATAGGTGTCCTAATTGACGATATGTAGCCTAATTTTTACTATTGTCGGATGTGCATATCTAAATTGAACATATTTGTTTATATGCACATCTGCCTTTAGTGGGACTCACTCTGTCACCGTTTTCGTTCAATGTCGTTAGAAAATTTGCAAATTACACCTCGTAAATTTATAATATCCTTAATATGAAAAACAAAAATAAAAAAATAAAAAGACCAAACTCCATTCATCTCCCTCCCTCCCAACATCCCCCTCGATGCCCTCACCCTCCGCCACCTCATCCACACCGTTTCCACCACCTCATCCACTCCCCGTCCCTACTCTTCCGCCTCCCCCTCGCCAGATGCTATTGTTTTTGCAGAAAGAGGGTGAGAGAGGGTGATGGAGGGTAAGGTGAGAGAGGCGAGGGACGGGGAGTGGAGGTGGACGGCAGCATGGATGAAAGGGGTTTTTGCTTCGAAAAATCTCTCCGGTCTTTTTTCGTTTGACAATTACTTTTCAAAATCTCCATGAATTTTTCAAAAATCAACCCAAAAGTCTATATCCAAAGGAACATTATGTTTTGTGAGGTTGACTTAATAAGATATTTAAAAATAGTAGAGATTATTGTGTTAAATTATTATGCCTAAGAATCCTAACATGACTTCGTTTATTTCACTCAACAAATTAAGTTGATAAAATAACGCAAATTTGAATAACTTTTCTCATGCGAACATTATGTCGGTTTTAGTTATCTTAATCGGCATGGAGATTGATTGTTCGAAGAAGGAAGAATGACAATATTTAACCAAATATTCGAGAATGAGATTCGATACGTTGTGCATTTAAATTTGAACGTTTCTCTTGGAATGACCAACTGGGGTCCAATTGCTCAATTGGTAAATCTTGAAAATTGATCAGGTCTCGACATCTTGAGATACATGTTTGGATATAATGAATATAATATGTTTTCAAAAGAACTTTCCGTTAAATAATTTAGTAGAGTAAAACAAAAGGTATGAATATAACATGATACGCTCACGTGTTGTAAGAATAAGAATGTGTCAAGTTGTAGTTCTGTTCTATTGGTTTTTATTATTAGAAATTTTAAAGGAAAAAAAAATTCACTTCTCTGGTTAAGTTTACAAAAACGAAATTTGGAGTATACAAGTAAGATACCATGTGGGATGCATGACTATGTTAGATTTTAGATTCTTGGTAATTAATTAGTTTTCTTTTGTTTTTGTTGGTACTTGGACCTCAATGTCATATATACAGTGTAACATCTCCGAACAGCGGAAAATTTGAACTTTTAAAACCATAGGAATCACAAGGATAAAACCATCAAGAGTGGGGACATTACTGAAAGAAATACATAAATAAGTCTAGTGCACCATAATACAATACGAGTTTGTCAAAAGAGTGATTACATCATAACACAAAACACAAGATACATGTAATCACGACAACCTACAGTAGGCAGACGACAGGTTCCAGTCCCAAAGTGCAATCTCCCTCGGTCACCACCCGCCGGAACCTAACGCGGTCCTGAAAATAATCATAACAACAATGCCTGAGTTTCCATAAGGAAACCCCGTATGACAAGCTCACCTATATGCCCTAACATACTAGTATAGCATGGCATGAAATACAAAGCAGTAAAACAACAATACCACCAAGGGCCAAACCGGACATCCGTCCCGCGATCGTTCCCGCTGCCACATAGGCCCCGCGGTCAACAATCGCCACCGCTGCCACACAGGCCTCACGGTCCGCAACATCGCCGTCGCCACACAGGCCGCACGGTCCACAAACACCGGTACCACACAGGCCACACGGTCCAACCTCACCGCCGCCACACAGGCCGCACGGTCCAAACATCGGGTCTCCGTAGAGACCTACCGTAGGCACATACGGTCTAACGGACAATACGCAACACATCCCCACACGCGACTACACAAGCCAAGGGATCGGTGAGGATGCGTTCGCACTTCCGCGCAAGGTAGAAATCAGATCTGAATACATCGTGGTCCACCACCACCACACCAACGGAGCCGTCGCTCAGGTCGGTCCATCAACCGGCGCCACACAGACCGCACGGGATATCACTCGATAGGTGCCCAATCGAGCTACCTGCCGGAACACATCATCGGCAGTCCATCGCCGCAACCACACAGGCCACGCGCGATCCTCCCTGCCGCCACACAGGCCGCACAGGGGCCCTACCGCCGCCACACAGGCCGCACGGCACGTGCAATAACTGCCATCAAGGCCAGTCGAACATATCCGCCACACACAGGGCCAGACAATCGACAGATCCGAACTGAAGTCCGCAGGGTCAACGAGCTCCACGTGCAACACCAACTCCGGCTCCAAACGAGCAGGGTCGCGACCTCCGTCGCCGTCAATAGGCCGGTACCTCTCTGGACCTCCGTCGCCAATCCTGGCCGGTAGTCTTTGTGCCTCCGTAGCCATCGGCCGGTAGTCACTGCACCCGTCGGCAGTTGCGTGTTGCTGAAGCAATGGGATCCGCAATCCCTCAGGCTGCTACTCTAACGCGAGTCAAACGATCCACCAGATATAGTCACGATCCATACATGGAAGTGACGCGTTCCGGACACCCACACTCTTCCACACGGCGGTCCCTGGGCAGGCACGCATAACGCGCCCACCGTCACCTCCCGGCTCACGCACAAGGCGAGGACACGGGTTTCCGTGGACAGAGTTGGCATCCTAAGTGGAACCAGGAATCATATCCTGTGCAAAACGGTCGACCGAAAGAGACACGATCGACCGTTTTCCTCAAGGGAATTCGGTCAACCGAAGTGACAACCGGTCGACCGCTTCAACAAGGGAATCGGTCGACCGAAAGTGACAACTCGGTCGACCGTTTCCACAAGGGAATCGGTCGACCGAAGCGTCTGTCCCGGTCGAACTATTTGCGCAACACATAAAACCCAACGGTCTACCGAAGGTCTAAAACCGGTCGACCGAACGAGGTCAAAATCCGGAGTCTGGTCAACGCTCAAATCAAATCTATCGGTCGACGGACTCAGGGGTCTCGGTCGACCGAAAACTTACAGGGTCAACCTATTATTCTCTATGTCATCAAACGGTCGACCGAAGCTTACGTATCCTACCGGTACACTCAAGTTCCGGTCGACCGAACGAGGGACGCGGTCGACCGAAACACGACAGACAGTGAAAATACACCACGATCGGTCGACCGTCCAAGGGACCCGGTCGACCGACAGACGTCTTCAACCTCGCGCCAGCCGAGGTTTTGACGTCGAAACTCGTCGCCGGCGAGGCCTCCGACCTCGCGCGACCGACCCCAACCTCACCCCAACGTGGGTGATCAACTAAGGCCTCTAATGCAAGAACTTGGCATACCTCTTCGCAAGAACGACGACTTCGACGGAGAACTCCGGAGCTCACACGACCACGCCTCCGACAGCAACTTCACTCACGTCCTCCTCGCACCGCACCACGCCCAGCACTTCTTGCTTCACGCGCACCTTCTCCACCAACTCAGCAGCCACCAAGGAAGAGGAAGGAATGGGTGGAGAGGAGGAAATGAAGAAAGGAAGAAGGAAGGAAAGAGAGGAGAAGAAAACGTTAGAGAGAGAGAGATGGGTGTGGTTTCTCCAAGCAACAACCCATCACTCCCCACCATCACCTACACCCTAACACCATGCCATCCACTGTTCACCCCATGCCTTCCCATCACATCACCAACACTCCTCCTTTCCCATGCAAACCTCCACCATTAGCCACCTAAATGCCAATTAATCCCTAAGCTAAGTTAGGGTCATTACATATAGGACATGTCTTACAATAATAATGCAAATCATTTAGCCATATATGACCCAAAGATTTTCACATGAACAGTAACATATGCATATGCCGACTGTGGTAGAATAATGTAGATTAAAAGTATTTTTAAAGGACTCGTAATTAGCTTTTTTTTTCTAAAACATAACTTGTTTTTGAAATGCGTAAGGAGAAATAGGAATAGGAAAAATATTGCTTTTACTATTTCCACACTTTTGGTTCTTCCAATCTGAATTAGGACTTTCCATTAAAAACACCATCCATCTTATATTATAAAGGAGATCAGTCTCCTAATTATTTGACCTCATTTATTGTATTTAGAAAAATTGGCGTTGTTTGTGATTAGAGGGTCATCGATCTCGAGTTGTGAGAGGACAAATCGAGCAATACGAGGGTGTTTGCAAGGCTCGTGTTGTGAAGACGTTGATCTCAACTCGGGATAAAAATCGGATAGTGGATACTCGAGTAGGGAACAAAAGATCGATCAGAACTTAAGAAGATGACTAGATCACGGTGGTTATGATCAAACCTCTATAAAAATCCAATGTTGATTTTGTGGTTTGATTGTTCTAACTATATCTTTATTTTAATTCCTCATTTACTTTGTGATTAAAAGGTCATCGATTATAACAATTGGTATCATAACATAAAGTTGTTAATTCCATCTACTTAATCGTAGTTTAGCATGACATCCAACTCTAATCATTGTGAGAGATTATCCACGACTAGACCGCCACATTTGTTTAATGACTCAAATTATGGATATTGGAAGAAAAGAATGAGAAATGAGAAAAAAATGAAAAGAAAAGAAGAAGAAGAAGAAGAAGAAGAAGAAGAAGAAGAAGAAGACTCTCAAATTAACTTGGGATGAATCCACATCTTCATCATCAAATGAAGGCGAAATCACCAGAATGTGTTTCATGGCAATAGAAGATGAAGAAAGTAAGGTATCTTCTAGCTCAAATCATGATTCTAACTCTTATGGTGAACTTCAAATTGCATTCTATGAGGTACTTGAAAATTTTGAACAAATTTGTCAAAAGAACAAACCGGCTAAGGAGAAAATTAATGAACTACAATGTCAAATTGAATCAATCATGAATGACAAAAATGATTTGCTTACTAGTCATGATAGAATTGCATTAGAGAACTCTAATTTGATTGATAAAATTGCAACTCTAAATATAAAACGTTCATGTAGTGATACACAATATCTCATTGCTAAAATTATTCAATTACGAGAAGATCTTGAAAGATTTACTGAAGGAAATAAAATGATTGATATACTTATTGGTAGTCAAAGACAATCTTTAGGTAAGCATGGTTTAGACTACAATGTTAATAACAACAAAAATAATGTTATTCATACTACTTTGATTGGAAAGTATTTCTTCTTAAACCAAAGTTTCTCAAGTATTTGGCTACCAAAAATTAATGTCAAAGAACTCATGGTTGTTTGAGTACTAAAATCTTCACTTGTAGTTACTTAGAAGGAGGAGGGTCGGCTCAAGCAAGAACTCACACCAGATTGGATACAAAAAAGTTCATATTTATGCATGAGCAAATTATCGCAATTTCTTTCATTCTACTAGAATCATCATGATGCATTTCAAGTTTATTCCATATACTATTTGCACTTTATAAACTCTAACTCTATTATATTCTCCCTCGTTTAAGTCACAATACAATATGTTCATGATGTGGGAATTTATCTCTGTTTTCTTAATTTTAGCCCTAGTTAGGAACATAATTTCTTCATCATTAGGAGGTGTGTATGAGGTTAAAAGGAATATCCAATACATCAAATCAATGAATTGTAAATAAATTCTCATTCTTTTCTTCCAATATCCATAATTTGAGTCATTAAACAATGGTGGTCTAGTTGTGGATAATCTCTCACACTGACTAGAGTTGGATGAGATGCTAAACTACGATTAAGTATATGAAATTAGCAACTTAATGTTCTAATACCAATTGTTAGAATCGATGACCCTCTAATCATAGACTAAATGCTGAATAAAAATAAAAATAAAGTTAGAACAATCAAACCACAAAATCGTCATCGAATTTTTATAAAGGTTTGATCACAACCACTGTGATTTAGTTATCTCCTCGAGTTCTGATCGATCATCTAATCCCCACTTGAGTATCCACTATCCGATATTTGTTCCGGGCCGAGATCAACGCCTTTACAACACGAGCCTTCAAACACCCTCGCCTTGCCTTATTTGTCCTCTTACAACCCGAGAGGGAGATTCCACGAAGTTTACAAAATTTGTGATTCTTGGATATGGAATTAGAATCACAAACAAACACTTTAAACTTAAGCACACTTCGATATTGGAATTGATCACAAGTTCTAAAGATTAGGTTTTGAGTATTGGGAATAGGAGCTTGAAGATGTTTGAAATTTGTACACAAATGAAAGGAGTATAGAGAGGTATCTTGATGTATAAAATGTTTGAATGAACTCAATACTATAAGGTTTCAAGCTCTACTAGCCATTTGGGAGAGTTAGACCAAAAAATATATAATTTGACTTAAGCTCGGACAACAATTTCCACAAATTCAGTCGACCATTTGAAGAACGGTTGTCCGAAACACAAAGGTTGCCTTGGTAAGAATAATGGGTTCGGATGACCAAACAAGGTCCGGTAACAGATCACCAACTTTCAGTAATTTTTCCAATTTTGATCAATTAAATTTTGGTTCACCGAACATGATTCAACTAGTCATTCCAAGGTGGACAATTGGTCGAGCTCTGATCAAACAATTTCGGTCATCTAGGACCAATTCAATCGTCTGGATCAATAGTTTGTCTTTTAGCACCAATGGTTGGAAATGAATATCCATTATGATTCCAATGACTATATTGACACGTGGAAAGAGTCATTGTGCATGAGAGGTCAAGAAGTAAATGGTTGATCGATAGGAGATTGGTTGTCCTAAAATGGACAAGGCAAATGGACTCTAAGACAAAATACAAATGTGACTGTTGTAGTAAAATCCAAAACCGGTTCAAGGAGATTCCTTCGACGAAATGACAATTGGTCGTTCGAGTGGACAATTCCATAGTGGATTCTAACGACTACTGATATGATAATTTCAGTCATCCGTCAGATGTTCGGATGTCTGAACACGACTGAGACAAAATCCTAGTGCTCAAGTTTACATTTGATCATTTGGACTCAATAAATTGAAAATTGCAAGCCTTAGTCAAAACTTTGTTACAACCAATGCTTCTCCTCTTAATGATATTGATCAACCTATTAAGATGTTGTAAGTATATATGTAATGCATGTAATTATGTTTGTCAACTTTGATTGACTAGATTAATTGATTAAGATAATTTTATGTGATTAATAATCAAAATTAGCATATATTAAGGCCTAAAAATAAACATGTTTTACTGGTAGGAAAAGAGACAACAAGGAGAAGGATATCTATGTCTTGTTTGATCTAATCAAGGTCGAGCATCCTACTTTATTTTGTGGATTAAGTATCAAATACTCAAATAGTGTTAGTCTAGTCTTCTTCGCCAAATGTTTAAGAGTGTTTAATTTCTTCTAAAAATTAACATTTCCAACATGGAACATATACGACGTGTATTGAAGTATTCGTTAATTCATGAGGCCATTCTTCGCAACTATTTTGCTTTGATTTAATCAATAACAATGCGTAACATTTTTATTCCAATCAGATTTACATGCACACATATGTTGTGGAGGTTAGCTACACATATTTTGCTCCAAATTAGATGGTGATTATTTCTACTACGAGTGTTGATACTATATGCCCACTCGGGATCCCAATAATCTCAATTTTAGTTCATTCCAGATGATTTTTTTCTTTTTCTTGGGTTTTAATTTTAGAATGGATGATGTCATATTAGGAGCATATGAAATCTTGATTGATGGCTGTATAATTTTGTCATTGTTACTTTAATTTTGCTGAAATTAAGATACGAAATTGTTATGTGCATTTTTGTCAGGTTATCATATGTCGTCCATTTGCATTATCCTTTTAGCATGGATTATTTTAAATCCTAATATATAATTTTTTTCTTCTGGCAGCTTTTCACTAAAAAATTCCATGGATACAAAGTTGAGGTAGGAATAATTTTGAGCATACAACAATTCTTTTTAGGAAAATGATTTTTAACTGCTCTCCGGGACGTCCTTCGGGGACGCTGCTCACCTGGACAAGTCCAGCTCATCAAAATATTTAGGTTTTTTTATCGGTAATCTTTGCTCTCTGCCCAAGAAACCTTGCATTTAATGATTGTCACTAAAAACTTCTCAAATCAAACTTTTCATACATTTTGGCGCTTTATCCTGAGAACGTTTCATCTTCCCATAGCCCTCTATCCTACGATAATCCACAGAATGTCAACCTTTTGTCTTCCTCTCTATTTCGTTCCTTCCTTTTTCTTTTTTATCGAACTTTTCTCTCTTCCGTCTACTCCAATGGAAATGGTAAGGATGTCTACCCAAGAAGACATGTCGTTAAACATTCCTGAGGAGAAGATTTTTTTCGTTCTTTCGAAGAAGCAAGAACCTTTTACAATGACTATGCAGATGCTTGTGGTTTTTGTGTTAAGCTAAGACATACTCATTACCAAGGTGGTGGTGTTACCCGGGCTACGCTTACTTGTTCCAAGGAGGGAAAGACACCAACAGACCAAGGACAAGGAATATTGAAGCCTCGTTTATCGAGTAGAGTCGAGTGCACGACTCGCATCAAGGTTTTCGGAAATCAAGCAAGGGGTTACCAGATTAACTTTGTCGATCTTAAATATAACCACGAAATGCTTCATGAGGAGCAGATGTGTTTTCTAAGACAGAAACGATTTGTACCTCAGTCCACGATTGCATGAATAGCGTGCAATGATGCTTCTGGGATCTCGGCTGCTAAGACCATGCAATCGTTTATCGTCGAGGCTAGGGGGCATGACAAACTGACTTTCAATGAGAGGGACATAAGGTTTGTGTTTTTTCAGACGTCAGTGTGTTAGAAATAATCTCCGTCATTCATAACTCTTTTGTGCGTACGAATATTATAACCGAAGTCTGAAATTTGAAAATAGGACCCGGCAATGCACAAGCTCTTTAGAACTATTTCATTAAGATGCAGAAGATTGATTCAATATTTTTCTATATCATGGATATGGAAGACGAAGGAAGACTATGAACGTTTTCTAGGTCGTCTGTCGTTCGAGAGGTGCCTATTCCTTCTTCGGGGATGTTATATTTTTCAACACTACCTACCTGACTAACAAATACGGCATTCCGTTTGAACCATTTGTAGGAGTTAATCACCATTTCGAGTCTGTGTTGCTCGGTTGCACTTTGTTGTCTTGTGAGACCACTGAAAAGTATATTTGGTTGTTCCAGACATGGTTGTCGTTCATGGGTTGTACGTTTGAAGAGATTGTTTTTTTCGTACTAAAGGTCTTGGGCATGTACTTTTTATGAAAAAAGATTGTCTTTTTTACCTTATGATTTTGTCCTTTTTAATATGTTGGGTTGTCCTTTTTAAATTTGCGTATTGTGTAGATGGTCTTATCATATTAAGTTTCTTGGGCTTGTCCTTTTTAACCTATGGTCCCCCTTTTTTAAGGGATAGGATTGTCCTTTTTATGAATGGGAGTATCCTTTTTAACCTATGGTCGGGTTTTTTATGGGACATGATTGATTTTTTTATGAATGAGCGTGTCATTTTTAAGAATAATATTGTCATTTTTAACATATGGTTAGTCCTTTTTAAGGGATATGATTGTCTTTTTTATGAATGGGTGTGTCCTTTTTAATATGTTTGTTTGGCCTTGTTAATTTTTCCTATTTGTGCATATATCCATCGACCAACGATCATAATGGACCAATGTGGCGTCATTACTGCGGTTGTAAGGAATGTCTTCCCAAATGCCAGGCACATATTTTGCATATGACACGTAATGAACAAAGCTTCGGTGAAGTTGCCGATGCAGTATCGCAAGCACATGTTATTTGATCTAAAATTGATTGTGTGCGACTCAAAAAACTCATCTGAATTTTAGCGGAATTGGTAGGGTTTCCTACCAAATTTTGAGCTTCAAAACCATAGATGGCACCAATCCATTTATGCTATCTATGATTCTTGGGTACCTACTTTTTTAGGTGACTGCTTTTTCACGAGAATGACTTCTACCCAAAGAAGCAAAAGTATGAATGTGTTCTTTGACAAGTACCTAACTTCTAAGACCACCTTTAAGCAATTCGTTCAACAATACGAACTCACTTTCCGTTACAAGTACGAGAAAGAAGCTCAATCCGATTTCGATTGCTGCATAAGAACCCCCAATTCGTTTCAATATATCCATTCGAGAGGCAAATAAGCGAGTTGTATACCGTAGGGGTTTTCAACAAAGTCCAGTTAGAAATTGGGAAGATGTTATACTACGACCTAACTGAGGAGTTCCAATCAAACGAGGTGGTGCATTACAAAGTACTGAACATGTACTGACTAGTGAGCAGCTATTATCGAAACATTTCCGTGTACAAAACACAAGTCCGAACTTCACATGTAATCGTAGAATATTTCAGCACGTTGGTCTTCTTTGTTGCCACGTGTTGGTTGTATTTGCACGCGTAGATCCTAATGCATTACTCCCGTCATCTTACATCAAATTAATCGATGGCAGAAGGATATTCGTCGGAGCTATCGAGACAAGATGTATCAAGACGATTACGTGATGGAGAAGGATACATTGTGTCATCACACTGACATAATGGGTCGTGCTCTTTGGATCGCACATGAAGCATTCATTTCCCACGAAAGGTATCTTAAGGCCGTGGAGTGTATGGTATGGCTGAGGTCACGTATGAACATTACTCAGGACCCTACTATAGTTGATGAAGCTGTGACCGCGGGTACATCTGTGTGCAATCCAGATAAAGTCACTCGTCCAGGAAGACCGCCTTCTAGACGTCGGGTTTCTTTAGCTGAGAAGCTTATTCAAAGAAGCCAAAAAAGTACCTCACAGAAGAGTAAAGCAAGTATTGAAGGAATGACAAATCTCCCCTGCATTACATCGCGTCTACACCAGGTGATCCAGATTTTGGCGATTGGGACATGAAGTTGTATTACGAGCAACGAGCTCCTTATGTTTGTATTGTTAACTTTCAAAAGTTCATGTAAAAAGAAGTAACATTTCGAAAAGGATTTGTCATTTTTTACTCTTATGTTGTTTTTTAATGTCTACTCATTTGTAATATCAACGTTTGTCCTTTTTATGTTAAGGTTTGCCCTGACGATGGTTCAACTTGTCTGAGCTAAGACATGAGTTTGGCTCTTTTATCTTGAGGTATGTCCTTTTTATCTTGAGGGTTATCCTTTTTAAGGAGGGCTTTGTCCTGACGATGGTTCAGCTTGTCTGAGTAAGACATGAGATTGTCCATTTTAACTGGAGATTTGTCCTTTTTATCTTGAAGCTCGTCCTTTTTAAGTAGCGATTTGTCCTTTTTATGTTGAGATTTGTCCTTTTTATCTTGAGGGTTGTCATTTTTAAGTAGCAGTTTGTCCTTTTTATGATAAGGGTTGTCTTTTTTAAGATCATGGGTTTTTCCTGATGATGGGTCAGCTTGTCCGAGCTAAGAGATGAGTTTGTCCTTTTTAAGTAGGGGGTTGTCCTTTTTATGTTGAGGTTTGTCCTTTTTAAGATATGGGTTTGTCCTGACGCATGGATGAACTTACATGCATATATACATTCTTAGTATGAAAACTACAAATTCTATTTACGAATCTATAAGTGTATGAAAGAATCTCCACACGAATACTAGAAATCAAAAGTCAACACAGGCACGGGAGTCCCTCAGTAAATTCACGACCAATTCACCCTGACTGAATGACGTGTCTTGGGGCCTTCTCTTCCGTCGGCGAAACCTTTTGCATGAGACACATTATCCAATACAACACAAAAACACTGCAGTCGTTGCTCCCTGGCATTTGACGTTGGCACGTGTTCCTCAAGTATCTCACTAGTCAATCCACCTTAAGTCGGTTCCTCCAGTATTCACTCGTGTCTTTGGCCAAGCATTCATGTACGCCTACCACACTGTCGGGATCCTCATCTGGAATTAGCTCCCTAGAGAAACTATTGAAATGCAGGATCTCCTCGGACGGGCCGTTAACAACTACCATAGTCCAATGTTCGGTCAGTATCATTGGTTGTGTGATGATGGCCCTTCGAGGATCGACGCCTTGTAGTCGAGGGGCGAGCAACTCTTCAATGGTCTGGGCTTCGCCATTCACAATGCTCTCTGAACAAAAGCTTGAAATACAAATGATCTCTTGGGGGTAGTTTCTTTTTTTGGCGCTCTTCCAGTACAAAAAGTAGATTATCCATCATCTCGTTGGTCATATCCATCCCCTTCGTGATAAGCTCCTTCAGGTCAGAACGTGTGACACAACCCAAATCACCTCTCCAGATCACCTCTTTATGATTGTGTGTGGGTGCGGTCAATTCAGTAAAAGGTTCACATCATCAATGCTCAACGTGGCCAACGCATCCATGTCTACGTCTTGCCTTGTCTCTCACGAGCGAGGAGCCAACCTGAATTCATCTTCTCTCATCTTTCTCTTTTTGTTTAGGCTCCTCTGGAGCCTTCTTTCTTCCCTTTTGCGCTCCTCTTCCTCGTCCTTCTTCTTCTTGTCGTTCTCTTCATCTTCTTGTCTTTTGGCCATTGAGCGATGTCATTTGCCCTCTTGGCCTTCTTTTTTCCTCCTTTTTTATTTTCTCCTCTTTTTTTTCTTTCTGTCTCCCTCATCCTGTGCTCCTCCGCCTCCTTTTTCTTCTTCCTCTTTCCTTTTTCTTCCTTCGTACTCTCCTCTTCTCTTCTCTCTCCCTCTGTTTTTCCTTCTCCTCCTCTCTCTTCTTCTCTTCTCTCTCCCTCGCCTTTTCATTCTCCTCTTCTCCTCCTCCTCCTCCTCCTCTCTCTTCTTCTCTTCTCTCTCCCTTGCCTTTTCATTCTCCTCATCTCTCTTCTTTTGTTCTCTCACCCTCTGTCTTTCCTTCTCCTCCTCTCTCTTCTTCTCTTCTCTCAGCCTCTCTCTTTGCTTCTCGGCCTCCCTCTTCCTCTTCTCGGCCTCCCTCTTCCTCTTCTCCTCTTCTTTTCTCTTCTCTCCTCTCACCCTCTCTCTTTCATTCTCCCATGGTTGATGTAACTAAGAGAAATTTACAAGAGATGAGAGATCATGGATGAGATTCTCACATGGAGAAAGTCACTTCATTTATGGCTAAATTTGACATGGAGATTCTGAATATGGAGGTAAAATATGTTGTTATGGGAAGAAGGATGTATCGAGGTAGTAGCTCACATGTGACAAATCATCATTTTCGAGATGAAGTTTTTCTAAGTGTCATTGATCTACAATTGCAAGAACTTGAAAATCGGTTTAATGAGGTAATCAATGAATTACTTGTTTGTATATCTTGCTTCAATCCCCCTAACCGAAATTTTTTCTTCTTTTGACAAAAGGAAATTGGTCAGACTTGCTCAATTCTCTCCTAATGAATTTTCAAGTGCCCAATTGATATTCTTTGAATATTCACTTGACATTTTCATTGTTAACGTTTGAAATGATGAGAGATTTTGGAATGTGAAGAATCTTAATGAGCTTTCCGTGAAACTTATTGAGACAAACAATCATGAAACTCATTCAAAAGTCTACTTACTATTGAAGTCGGTGTTACTTCTTCCCGTGGCAACGACAAGTGTTGAAAGAGTATTTTCCGGAATGACTCTAGTGAAAAATAAGTTGCGTAATAGCATGTGAGATCAAATGTTGAATGATTGTTTGATTACTTATGTAGAAAAAAAAGTTTTTGGGTATTAGTATTGATGCTATTATAAATCGGTTCCAAAGTATGAAAACACGTCGAGAACAATTGTAATAATTTTAAAGTACTATTAAGTGTAATTTGAATTATTACGACATTTTGCTTCTAACTTTTTATGAAATAATAATACTTTTGGTTTGTATGTTATTTTTTGGTTGTCAATTGATACGCTAGTGCGTGGTGTCCTACCATACTTGGATTCCTTGATCCACCACTGGTCATGGTGTGCCACTTGGTTTCGAGGTGGGCATGACACTCATACACCTTATTTTTTTTCTTTGGTGGCACTTTCACTCGAGCTCACCTTCCCTTATCCAAGTTATAGTTGTTGATTGCACAAGTCAGGGCCATGTTTGAGACATGCTGAGCTAGTTCGTAGTTTTTCAAAGAAGGAAAAAATGCATTTAGCTTAAAGGTGTTCAGTTTTAAGTGAATGCACATAAATATCTCCTATTTTTCTGAAAAATTAAAAAAATACAAATGCATGTGAATAAAGTTCTAAATACAAATAACGGAGGTAATGACTTAAGCGCGGAACTTCTTGACGTAATATGCATTGACGGGTTCTACATGTTGATTTCGTCCATCTCGGTTAATAGTAGATTCCGTTGGACAACACTTCCCGATGACGAAGGGACCCTTCCAAACTACTTCAAAGAAAATAACATTTGTTTCATGTTATATATGAATATTGAAGTGTGAAACATCATTTTCTTGTGATGCCATCATATTCAAAGTAATAACATGTGATGCATTGTTAAGCTAAGGTGAAACTCAACAATTAAGCTCGCGAAAATGTATGTAATCACTATTTCTAAATATGACAACAAAGAAATATTAGTTGCATATCAAGTGTGACTGGGTTTGGATGAAGCTTCCAGAAATGAACTTCTAGTGGGAAGTCAGCTTCTGGGAATGTGGATCTAGGAGCAGTTTTTTCCCCAGAGGTTGAGGGTTATTTGGATGGGCAGAACTTTTGGGAGTGAGTGATGTATTGTTGAAGAAAATTCTTAAATTACTCTCAGACTTTAATTAAATAAAAACTTATGCAGGTATATGTTAAAAATAAATATGGATAAAAACGTTACAAAAATTCAACAAGTAGATAAACTACAAGAAGCTCGCCTCCACAACTTTTTCGTACAATACAAATTGGTACCTTTGATATCCGTACTAAGAGGTGATTCTCAGCTCCCACGTAAATGTTTGTTTGGATAGCCTTTTTACTGCCACTCACCCGAGCACTAAGACAATGTTACCCTGGAACACGAAACACCGTGTTAGCATCGATCTTACCACAACATCGTACCAGTGTTTGTAGCGCATTTAGGGGACACGTATGGGTTAGTGTTGGTTTTTGCTAGGAGAAATGAAATATTGTTTCTGAAGGGGAAGGTTATATTTTGTGCTTAGTTAAGAGATCAAGGAATATAGTTTGGATATCAGTATGTTCGTTGAAAACAAAAGGATGGAGAAGAGGGTTTTGTTGATGGATTGTTCATAAAATTTCAAGATTATTAAATAAGGTGAGGGTCTGGAAATTAGAACATGAAATATTGTAAAATTAAAAAGGAAAGTATATGAAAGTGCAATTTGAATGGACAAAAGAAGCGGTCCAAATGTGTGTAAACAAAAAAGATGGTCCAAATATACAAAATAGAAAATAATATTGTTATTCATTTTTTAGCAATATTAGTAAACTCACGCGCTACGTATGTTGGCAGATGTTAGTTAATAACGCAAGCAATTGCATTTAGGTTGTTGTAAATTTATCCTCTTTGAACTGCCACAACAATATGCTATGGTTGTATTGTATCAACATGAATGCAACTTGCGTAGCAGTACATAGTCTCGGTCTTTTAAAATGATCCTGTTGATATTGAGCTGATTTTCAACCCAAAACGGTTGTGTTATTTTGATTGTATGTACATTAGACCGAAAAGTAATATACAATCGAATACATAACAATATGTCATGCGAAGCGGCCGAGTGCTGATTTGTAGTGACTTATTTAGAATTTAATATACATCACATGTAATTATTTAGTAAAATTTAATAGGAGAGAAAGATATGTTAATTAACAAACCATAACATGATAAAGGTAAAACTAATACCTGCATGTCGAATAAAGGTAAAACTTATACCTCCACGGATCCCGTTTTATTAAGTAAAATCGACATCTCCAATCCCGTTTTTAAACGACATCCGAGATGCCGTTTTTACCCAAGTTAAAAACGACATCCGAGATGTCGTTTTTACCCAAGATAAAAACGGCATCCAAGATGTCGTTTTTAACCTAGGGTTAAAAACGGCACCAAGACTCCTTTTTCTCCAATCTTCCAAATTCGTTTTGTGTTTTTTCCTCTCTCTCTCTCCTGCGATTTCAGGTATTTTTAGATTATTTTTTGTTAAGGTTTTGCTTTATTAGTTTGTATTTATGTGCATTGTTTGATTTGGTTTGGTTTGGTTTGTGTGGATTGTTTGATTTGAATTGGATTCGATTAATTGATATTTGATTGATGAGTTTACCCTACTTTGGTTAATTAATCTTGTGTGTTTGTTGTTATATTGTTATGATTATTAATCTTGTGCGGATTTGATGATTTGATTAATGGATCAATTAATCTCCAAAGTCCCAATTTAATAAGTTTACATTGTTTGGTGAGTTTGACATTGTGTGGATTTGTGTTAAACCAATTAAATTTAATTATCAATGTTCTAGTTGTTGAAATTAGATTGATTGTGGATAATGTATTGAATTTGTTTGGATTGTATTATTTTAACCGAATAGTATGTAATTTATTTTTTTGTTAATTATGTTTTACAGTTTCCAAAATGTCGACTTCACACGATTGCCACAGTTTTGCTGACCTTTTAGTGTTAGTACTACAGAAAGATCATAGATCATCTTCGATTCTTGAAAATGTAAGTGTTTTGATTTTTAATTTTTAATTTTTGTGTATCGGTATTGATTTTTATTTGACGTAAAATAATTAATTTTATTTTTCAGGAGCTTTTGACGGATATTAAATGCGTCGAGCACGCTATTCAGTTCAACACGTGGAATGTGCAAGATGAAAGGATGTGGGATTTGTTAGTGATTGCGGGATTTGACATTGTGTCTCGATTGCAACTGAATTGGAATCTGATTTGTGCTGTTGTAGAGAGGTAGAGGCCTGAGACACACACCTTCCATTTTAGACACGGGGAGATGACCATCACGCTACAAGACGTAGCTATGATCAGTGGTCTTCGTGTTGACTGTTTGGTAGTGTGTGCAACATTAGATGACGATTGGACTCAGGTTTGCATGAATCTGTTGGGTGTTGAAGAAGAAGAAGCGAGAACTGCAGTGAAAGGTGGATACGTGTCATTGCAGTGGTTGCAGCAAAATTTTCAGGTTGTTGAGCAAGATCCAACAGATGAGCAGGTTATGCAGCACACGAGAGCGTACATTTTGTTTCAGTTAAGATCCAGGATAGTAGGCGATAAGAGTGGAAACAAAGTCCACCTTAGATATTTATTGTTGTTGGAAAACATCACCATCCATCTGACCATCTGCCTCATCATCATCTGTCTCATCACTATCTGCATCTTCAACCTGTCTTCCTTGAGAATGTGATTGAACTACGTCTGCTTCATAATTACCAATATTCATTGGTGTGTGCTGATACGATCCAAAATAGGACTGAGGAATTGCCGACGAAAGACCTGCTTCATATTGGCTATATGTTTGTGTCATTTGTTGATAATCCTCATTCAACTGACTGTGGTGGACACTAGTATAGTGCTTGGGTTGTTTCTCAACAAACAATACAACCGTATTCATGAAGTTAAATAGAGATAGCATTGTAGCCGTGCTCTGATCATCAAAAACTTCAGCATATGTATATTTTTCATACGGTGGTCATTTGCAGGTTAACTTTAGATCAAACTCTCCTTCTTGGAAACCACAAACTTGACAAACTGATTCACAGAGATCATCATATCGCATTTGTGTATTAACATTAAGCATTCGTCTGTAACCACCTTCATATTCTGGTACCCCATCTATGAATGTAACAATTCCATCGAAAAAACCCATAACCAATCTGGTACTGGAGCTCATTACTTCGAGTGTAGAAAATCTACATTTCATACATACATGAAAATAATAACAAATACATTAACTATACATGCATTGTATTTCATGTCAAAATAAAATAAAATAAAATAAAAACCAAACCTCAAAAGTGTTGCTGGTCGGAGAGAGGGACTAATGGGGAGTGGGGGGAAATTCGGGAGTGGGAGAATAAAGATGATGGTTGGACATGCAACTTAAAACCCTAAGTAAAAAAACGACATCTCGGATGTCGTTTTTATCTAGGGTAAAAATGACATCTCGGATGTCATTTTTAACTTGGTTAAAAACGGTACTTGTGGTACCGTTTTTTACTTAGTTTAAAAACGGCATTGGAGGTGCCGATTTTACTTAATAAAAACGGGATCTGTGGTGTCGTTTTTCAATGTGCATATTTTGCCAAATAAGTTTCTGAAGTGCATATTTTTCCAATTTTTTATTTTTTCTTTATTATTTTGATTTTTTTCCTTTTTTTTATTCATGATTCTATGTTCTGACATCGAAGAAAAAATTGACGTTTTTTCTCATATAAGTCACATTTTCATTGCAAATTTTAATCTCTTAAATATTCATAAATATATATGCTCAACAAATGCAAACATCTAATATTGCTCGCGAAAAAACAAACATCTAACTCAAGTTCCCGCATGGAAGTTGAGTGAAGTTTGTGGCTATCATGGTCTCATGAAGCACATCAATGGGAGTCAAACTAAAAGTATTTATCACTACTAGAAAAACAACTTACAACACAGATATCAATGAAACATATGGGAAGGAAGAGGCCTTGTGGTGCTATGCTGGTGTCGGTGGTTGTGTCTGCAGACATGACTATTGTGGTGGTGGATGCTAGGTGTAGGCTGGACAAGGGGGCAAAGGTTTTCAGAGGGGTTCTGGATTTTGATGGTGTTGAAGAAAATCCATATAGGGTCATCATTGGTTTGGTTACGTGGTGAGATAGGTCCGTTTGGATGCTATGGTGCCCAGCTTCTAAAACGCATGGGAGCTCTTACACTGTCTTCCGTGCATGCAAACATGGGAATGGGTCCCCAGGAGTTGGGCTCCCGGTACGACCCCCAAGACATGTTTTGTATTGGGATGAAGAAGCTCATGGGAGGAGATTCTGGTAGCTCCTCCACTTGTTGAATTTTGTGACGATTTTACTTCCGTTAATTCCAACATATACTTGCATAAGTTTTTATTTAATTAAAGTCTGTGGGCAATTTGGAGATTTACTTCGACAAGACATTTAAGACTCCCAGAAGCTTTCTCTCAATCTAAACAACTCCCAACATTTGGGAAAGAAGCTGCTCTTGTATCCACATTCCCAGAAGTTGACTTCCCGCCAGAAGCTCATACATGGGAGCTCCATCCAAACCAAGCCACTAGTGGTTTGGGAGTTTTGCATTGAAAACTCCGAAATTGGGACGAAGGGAAAGTGGAAGGGTGGTAGGAGGGATTTTACAATTCTATAGGAGTATTATGACAAATAAAATGTCATAGGAAGAAGTTGGAGGACGAGTGTGTTATTTTCTAGGTACGATAGATAAACATAATACAAAATGAATTATTGAAATGTAGAAAACTAGAACGAGTACACGAGTTGCATTGAAAATAGGTCTACGACGTATGTTGTGTACTTTTTGCGTCTATCAATTACATATTTAGTGTATGATACATTTACCCTAGTTTGAAAGAGATACACCTTATTGAGAGTGTAGTAGCCAAATATCATGACATATTGATACTTTACATTTTTAAGATGTTTAATCAATCATTTTTCAGTAAAAAACCGATTAGATTACGAAAATGCGCAAATTACTAGTTTCGTATTAATTATGATTTTTATTATTTAATTGTAGTTTTTTTGTGTCATATTGTGTATTTTTATTTCACATTATTCATTTAAAAGTTATCTTTACTAACCAAAGACATTACAAAAAATTATGATTAATCATATACTAATTACATGTCTTACCGTTTCGGAGTGGATACGTTTTAAAACGAAAAAAATTGAAATTTTTTTTTTATTTTTTTCGAAATTAGACATATTTGGAAAATATTTTCCAAACTATACTCGTTGCCACCACGTCACGACATGTGGTGGCGACGAGTCTTTTTTTAGTGTATATAGAACTCAACGTCTCAGATGTCGGGTTCTGTAGAATTAAATTTCTTTAGAGAACTCGACGTTCCAAGTGTCGTGTTTCTGTACAAATAAATTTCGAACTCGACATCTGAATTGTCGATTCCTAACACTTAGAAATTTTTACGCACACCTAGAGAGTACAATGCGAGTTTGGAGTCCCAAATGAACTCGACACTTTGCTTCCCGAGTTCTGTAACAATGAATTTGGCAACCAACGTTCCGAGTTCTATAAAATGAATTTTGCAACCAAAGTGCCGAATTATATATGGAAATTTTAACCGGACATTGGAACGTGCACAAACAGTTCCCAGTGTGAGGAATCATAGTGAACATGACGTTTGAGACACCGAGTTCCTAAGGCAGAACTCGACATCCCTAACGCCGAGTTCATTTTAAAAAAAGTGAACTCAACGTCCCGTCGAGCTATAAAGCCCGCCTGACAGAACCCCCTCCTCCTTAATTCCGATTCCGCTAATTGTAAGGTTAGAACTTCCAACCCCAACCCTATTTTTATTGGGTGAGTGTCTAGAGGACATAGGTTGTAAGGGTTCGATCACTCTGGGTTGGTAGCAAGATCAGTTTCAAGTGTTGTCGGAAGATCCAGACGACGACACTGTCATACGCCACACCATTGTTAGTTCTGTGTTCTAAAAGTTATCTTTTGTTGATTACTTTTACAAGTTATGTATATGAATTGAATGTTATATATAACTATATATATACATTTTGTTCTATTAGTTTGATGTTTTATAGAAGTGTTCAGGAAGATGCCTTTGGTCTTGAACCATAGAACTCTATATGATAACAAACATGAAACTCTAAAGTGTTCACAATCTTGGTAATTAGCATGTAACATTAATACCATGAAAATATTGTTCTGTTGATTAAAGTACGTTGTAGTTCTACAAATATTGATAAAAGATTGTCATTTAATAACATGAGTGTATGAGATATTTCATACATTAAACAAGACCTAACGAGTGAAAACTTTATAAGGATTATGTTTGGGTCATTAATGTTTTCACTGGATTGTGCGGGAAAGAATTTTAGGTCAACAATATCATTGTCCCTCATTTATAATGAGTAATGATGTCACTGGGCCCTTTGGTAGAGTAGAATTGTAAATGCATGTGATATAGTTCAAGTGATACCAATTATATATTTATAATTAACTCAAGAGATGTCAAGAAACAAATATAATGCAAAGGTGATACAACCTTACTTTGTATGTTATTCATGATGTCATGCGGCAAAGAATAGACACAAGTATTGTTATTTATAACATTGCTACATGGTCGTGTTTTGTAAAATGGTTATATTTCATCTGTGTTGAATGAGTGGCTATAATGTATAACTAGATTACCACTTGTAGTTTATGACAATAAAATGTTTTATGTCATTACCAATCAAACCCATATCCTCGATAAAGGTCACACCAACTGAACGAGAAACAAGATAAGTATTTTACACGTTTTATATGATGTGTTATATTTCATATTATATGAAATTAAATGCATGTGATAAGATGATAAAATAGAGTGTTACATGTTGTAACATTTAATGAGTTTACGAGATGTGTGCATAATATTATTTGGAGAAGTGTAATGTATATTACATAACATAATATTTATGACACATAAATATGATAGTGGATGTCACATTGTCATGACATGAATTTATAAAAGTTGAACTCTTTAATCGGTCAATTAGGAATGAAATATGCAAATAATGGGTCATGGGCCCATTAAGCCCATCTTATGGCTAGACTTTGCCCTAACTTGCACCTATTTAAAGAGAAGAGAAATGTGTTTTTTAGCAACCCTTTCTTCCCTCTCTCAAGATTTGTGGGTGCATATTTCTCATTATAAAGTGATTGTTAAATGAAAGACTCGTAGATCTCTAGCACGATCTTGAACTAGTCCTTGTTTTGTTCAAAGTGAACCTTAGAGGCAAAGGTGTGAAGATTCTTCAAGAGTTCTAGAGAAATTCGTTTGCACTAGGCAAATGTATGAAATCTAAATCCTGAATCTCGATTTAGATGTATTTGCATAAGTGTAGATTATAGTTTTAATCTTGTATGCAAAGTGTTTGATTAATTATTTGTTTAAAGTTATCAATAGTGATGATCCATTCTGACGATTAAAGGGGACCAAAAAAATTACCTCTATAATCCTCATGAAATCCCAACAACCAGAGCGTACATGCTGTTCTAGCTTGGTTGCAATACTTTGTCTGATGAGCGACACCATTATTCACTTGAAATACCAACTTTGCTGAGAGATTTGGTTGTGACATCATAATACAATTGGGGAAGTAAGGCTCTGACCCACTTGTATCAAAATTTGGACGATGCTTGCTTGATACCAACCAGACATCTGTACTGTTTTCTAACATTTCTGCAATGTGGTGTTGAGAACATTTACACATTAGCAGACCATCTAATTGGCCCTAAGATTGCTCTAGGGGGAGTGAATAGACTAATTGAGTTCTTTAAAAATTAATCAAGAATGTGCTAAAATATGAACAATATTAAGAAATAGAGAACAAGAGATGTAAACCACAATACCGATTAGGGGCGGTCGACCGCTTACAGAGTTTTGGCTAGGATAAAGGTGAATCGATCGAACACAAAGGAAAGGTTCGTTCGGCCAAAAATAACAGACACTTTTGGGCACAAAAATAGTGTTCATCCGGTTGACCATTTTCAGGTCAACGTTCGACCGGTGGCCAAATATATTTTAGGGGTTAAGTAGAAAATACGAATACGACCGTTGTATAACGTGACAAGGTTAACAGTCATCCGAAAATTACGGGTCAATCGGTCGACCAGAAGGTCAAAGTCGGTCGATCGGTGGAGCAAGGTGAAATCACTATTTGTTAACCGAATAACTCATAGAAATGGCGAATGGAAAATAGGTTTCGGTCGACCATTTTGCACATGCATTTTAGGTGTTAGCTTTGAGTGATTTACCGATCTAGGTTTGAGTGATCTATTGAAGTCCAATTGATGTGAGATTTTGTGTGTGACTTCTACAAGGAACCTAATATTGAACAAATGAGTTAACGGTCGAACAAGATAAGTATCCAGTTCGACCGAAAATAACAGGGGTTTTGGAGCTTGAATTGTTCTTGATCCGGTCGACCGCCGTTATGGTACAGTTCGACTGATGGCCAAAAATACGAATTGGGTTAGTTGAAGTATGTGTATACGACCATTGTATAATACGACAAGTATAACAGTCGTATTTAAAACAAATACGAAGTGTCAAACGGTCGAACCAGAATCGAATTTCGGTTGACCAGTTTGCACACTAACCGTGACACGTGTCAAAAGATAACTGATGAAGTAAAGGTGAATAAGTTTAAGGCATGTATTATTTATTCAAGGATAACAGTCGAACTAGGGTAAAAACTCGAACCGGTCAACTATCATTCGACTGTTCTAGGTAAGGAATTAGAGTATGTTGAAATCGATCAAACCAGATGGTCAACTGGTCAACCGTTCTCTGTTGGAACTCTAATCCAAGAGGAATTTTTATGTGTATAGGGTCACCTAAAAGAGTCAGTTTAATATGGAATTTTATATGTGTCTTCTATAGGTTTTCTTTGGATCAATGCAATTCATTTCAACAAGAATTCAAGTTACATTTGATCCTAAGAACAAGAAACAAAAATCTCATCTATTCTTCAACTTGATTTCTTGTCTTGTGTACATGTGAGGTAATGATAGATATACATGTGTTTATTGATATGTTAATTAATCTTCAAAATGGATTAATGAGTATTAGCCAAAACGCCAACAGTAAGAGCATACCGTTAGTATGCTCGGAGGACGAGATGACACGATCGTTCCAGGGAAGTATCAAGACGTCGACACTAGATTTTATCAGAATGAGCTTGACACGCAGGAAGACGACCAGGTCACTTGGGATCGTTATGAACATTTGGATCTTAATCAGTTTCCACCCCTATGTACAGAAGGTTCATAGATATGGATGAGTCGAACATAACATATGAATTTTGGGGAGGTGGTCATGCATTGTCCAGACTGAGTGATGAAGCAGCTTGGTCTACAACAACACATTCCAGAGCCGATAGATAGACATGTGGTGAAATCGACTCAAGGGAGAGCGTGCGTGAATTGGTTGGTGGAAAATTCACAATTCATTCATCTAATGTTTGAGCGTTCATTCCCACGTGTCACTCCTTAAGAGAGCAAATAGTTGTATATGGAATGGTACTAGAACGCCACAATACGCTAGATTGTTCAACACAGCTCGGTTCCAAAACTGAACTTGTATCGACCCCGAGTGGGTAGAGAGCGAGAGATGATAAGATCTCAATTTACAATTCATCCCTTATGATGTTTTAAAATGTGTTTCATGTTTGCCTAACGTTTAAATTGTCTATATTTTCATAAAGTTTACGAGTTCCACGAGGATCTCTCAAGATCCATGAGGTCATCAAAGATCATAAGGAGGTTCCTCAATGATTGCAAAGTTGAAGGAATAAATAAAGACTTTCCTGATGTGTTTTGTTGCTTAAGAGCCCACACTACCGGTGAGTCAAGATCGCGTCGAAGAAGGAGAGGGAGAAGATGATACTACTGTTCCACATACATAAGATAGTGAGGATGACAGTTTGACTCAAGATATAGAAGATGTCGGAAATGCGGCACGAGGTGGGGCCACGACCGTGGGAGAGGACGTGCTCATGCACATCCTAAGAAGAAGAAGAGATTGAGGGGTTACTCAGGTTAAATTGAGTGAAATAATTTGTTGAAATGCAACTCTTTTCTTTATTGCTAGAATATTGAACTATAGTACTGTGATGATAGTTTGATGTATGGTTTGGAAATGTTTCATATGTTTGATGTTTCTTGTGTAGATGAAATTTTGGTTTTACTATTTTGGTTTTTATTTGAAGGATGTCTTTGAAATGTTGTAAGAGGAAATGACTTATCACAAAATGAATAATCGGAATTCCAAACATGTCTAAACAGAACTCGAGTTGCCGAATTCTGTAATAATGAACTCGACACTTGAGTTGCCGAGTTCCGTAACAATGGTCTCAACACTTTGGTTGCCGAGTTCAAGTTTATAGAACTCGACACTTTGGTTGCTGTTGAACGTTTTAATTAAACCGCAAGTGCACGGCCGCGTTGAAGCGGTGACAAATACGGGTCGTCCTCAGGGAGGTGAGCAATCTCTTGTTTATCAAAAATCAAGTGGCACAAAAAGGGGGAAGAAAGTTGTTTATGCTAATCTAGACTACACTACACTAAGAAGTACGAAATGCAAAAGAAAGAAACAAACGATGAAATACGAACTAAGCTAAGAACGAAATGCTGGAATTCAGGAATGAGAAAAGCCCTAAGGGGTGGAGTGAGTGCACACATGCAAAGAGGTGGGTGTTGAACACATTCTTTAAGCACAAATGAATGTGGTGTTATCATGCATAGGAAGTGTCTAATTGTTATGGCAAAACCTATCAATCCATTCACCAACCTAGTTCATTAACATTTACATATGCAAGTTGTTTATTTCAGAACCTAAACAAGCATAGAAAAAGGTAATCCGGGACAATCCCCTGATGTGGGACTAAACAAATACCATAAATAGCATAAACACGCTCTAATACACAAGCCACAAAAAGTTAAGCGGATTCGGGGCCACCTGGACCGCCAATTAGCGGTCCCAGACCGCCAATTGGCGGTCTACAGGATCTGGATTAATCTGGGCTTTCTTGGAGGCTTTCTCGGATGGTATTGTTGGTCTTTGATGCATCTACTTGGTTTGGTGGAGCTCCGACCCGAATCGAATTGCTAAAATACTCTCCATGATGGTGTCGAGTATTCTGTTTTGCTCTTAGGACCTTCGGTCTTACATTCAGGTCCTTCTCCCTTGCATCTTAGTCCCCATATCTCACAATTCAGTCATTTTTCCCAGCTTTTGGGTCCTTTTATGCTTCATCTCTTCAAACATATTTATTCCTGAAAACTAAACATAAAACTCGTAACATAGCATTGTTTAGGTGAAAGATAATGGATATAAGATACAAATATAAGCATGAAATGATATCAATCAAATACCCCCACACCTAACTTTTGCTAGTCCCGAGCAAAACAAAGAAAGAGAAAAGCATACGAAAAACAAGAAATCCTAACTCACTTTCGTAGGAATCACGGTTGCACTTAGCACGTGCAACAAGCCGTTAAACCTCCTTGTTGCCAAGGAGGAGGAGTGTTGTCTCCTGAGGGTTTTCAGCGGTTATACCCACAAAATCCGAACAAGATGCATTAATCAATCTAGCTACATGACTCGTTGGAATTATTTTGTCAATCATGGGACGCGGTAATACTACGGGTCGACTCTATATATGTAATCCGTCCACACACCTAGCCTAATGAGTTATTTGTGAAAGTTAGTCAAGGACTTAAGTGAAAGACATGGGCAATCTTAACTTCTGAATGTGATACAATGTGTAAAGTCCATTTTGGTTCTTATTTGACTTTTTCTTTTCTTTTTTTTCCTTTTTCTTTTTTTTGTTTTTCTTTGGAGCATTTTATTGGTTGGTGTTTGATTCTCCCAGGGTCAGGTTTCGTGCATCATTGCCTATGAGGACTTACACTATCACGTACACTTTCCCCCAGATCTCCACATAGGGCGATCCCTACCACCCGTGTAACGAGAGTTCGGCCGGTGCTTCCCAAGTCAGATGACTCGAAAGCACCAGGCACAAAGTCCCCTCAGACATACTTTCCCGAGTGATAGTAGTCGTGCGAGAAGAGAGAACACCACTTATTTATTTATCTACATGGGAACCAAAACCCCTACACATAAGTTTCACAAAAAAGAGATTAAGGGCCCTTGACTACGACAAACTTCCCTATACGAACAGACACGAATTATTTGACTCACTAGGTTCAGGGTGGACTTCTTTAAATGTTTGAGTGCTGAAACCCTATGATTACACCCCCGAAGGAAAACCGGGGTGCATCCTAACGACTCGATAAGACCTAAAGTCAGTAAACTAGATATCTTAATGCATCAAGTTCAAGACCATTTTGGGAGCTTTTTTTTTACTTTGCCTCTCAACGGTTTTGCACATGTTAAACACACACAAAACCTACAAAAACATTTTCTTTCGCAAACACATGAAGATTTTGAAAGAAATGTGAAAATTTTAAAGCACTAGGCAAGCAAAAGAAGACAAGTCACCCAAGGATCATGACAAGCAGATATATCGATGTTAAATGCAGCACACTAACACGACCCTAACAATGCACACAAAAGAAAACAAAAATCAAAAGAAAAGACTCGACTATGTACACACGTAAAGCACCCCCCACACCTACTTCATGCATTGTCCCCAATGAATGTGAGCATCATACTACATGGATTTATGCATGAAGAAAGATAGATCTCACCAACATTAAGCGCAACAGGAAGTTCATGGTTATAGTGATGGACACAAACCCGAATTCCCTCAACACCTGTGAGATACTGAAGAGGGGAGACAAATACGTGAAGAAATTGGGCCCAAGTACACAAGGGTTGGGGCCCACAACAATCAATGCTCGCTCATGGAGTCTTTTATTACACACTTTTTTTCTTTTTTTCTTTTGTTCTTTTTTTTCGATTTTTTTACATGATATATACGGCAACAACGATATTCTCATAATCATTTGGTCAAGGAACATCAAACGAGAACATCAAGCCATGAGGACCAGAGACTTGCTGAGATGGGCAAACTTCACCGGTACTCTGAGGTGTCATGAGGGGTGAAATGTCAAAGCTGAAAGGCTCGAACCCCTCATGATATTGGTTGGGTGTGGGCAACAAAGAATGAAGTTGTGTTGCCTTACTAGGGTTTAGTTGCTCATCGAACAAAACCCTCCAACCGATAGGCGGGTGCATCGGAATGAGTTCCTCAAGCTCATTCGATGGATGCAGCAGACCTGTATCACTAAGAATGAGGCTTCTGTTGGCTTTTTAGCCTTAATCTTTATTTAGTTTTGATGATTAAGTAATCTAATCTTAATCTATATTTAATCAATCAACCTAGACAATCAAAGTAAGCAAACATGAATACATGCATTGCATATATATTCGTGTACTTGCGATATTCTTAATAGGTTGATGAAGAATCAAGCTAAGGAGCTTGGGGACAAGAAGATAAAGACTCAAGACATGTAATCAAGCTTTGGACCAATATGTAATGTAGTATAATTTGAGTCCTAAGGATTAATGTAAACTTGAGCACATTAGGATTCTGTCCCGTATCCCCACGGTTAACCGAACCCTTCTCGGTAAACCGAATCTTGTAGAGTTCGGTCCACCGAACACCTTGCGGTCAACCGTGTAGAATCCTTTAGGTGTTCCCTGGTATAACCACCTCGGTATACCGAACCGCCTTCGGTAGACCGAATTAGCCTGGACCGGTTTTGGACTTTGCTCCAACGGTCGTATTTAAATCTTGACCTAAAGCCAAATTGACTTATCCATATTCGGTACACCAAACTTCATTCGATCAACCGAATCATATTGCTTTAGGAGACCAACGGCTATTTAACTTGACCGTTATTGGTAAACCAATCTCCCACGCTTTGTCAGCGCAATTCCCGCGCTACTTCGGTCTACCGAAGTATACACGGTCAACCGAACTTGAGTAGATCAAAGCCCAATCAATTCTACTGTCCACCTTGGAACGGTGAACCGAATGGACTTCGGTGAACCGAATTTAATTAGGGCTAAATAGATAAAAGCTACTGGAGGTTGGTGAACGGTGATCCGATACATAATCGGTCAACCGAGTTCTTTGTTCAGACCAATGTTTCGGACTACCGTGTGGATAACGGTCGACCGAATCTGTCTCGATTTCTGGCCGAGCTTAAGTCACATCTTGCTTTCTCATTGGTCCATTCCCCACCAACTCCCAAACGGCTAGATGAGCTCTAAGGCTTATAAATAGGACCTCATTTGGTTGCTTTGAAGATCTTGAACACTTCCTATCTATCCAATACTCAAAGCCAAATCCTCTCCATCTTCAAGCTCTCAATCCACAATACTCAAGCCTAAACTTCACCACTTGCATATCCAATTCCATATCATATCCAAGTGTGCTCAAGTATAGAGTGTTAGTTAGATTGTGATTCCAATTCCTTATTCAAGAATCACCAAGTTGTAAAGCCTCGAGGAAGCTCCCTCTCGGGTTGTGAGAGGAGACACGAGCGAGGCGAGGTTGTTCGCGAGGCTCGGTGTTGTAAACGGTGTTGGTCTCGGCCCGGAACGGAGATCGGTTAGTGGAACCGTAAGCGAGGCTCGGGAGATCGAGCGAGGCTTGCGAGGAGGACTAGGACCCGGGTGTGGGTGCCGAACCTCTCTAAACTCCGGTGTCGACGAATTTGTGGTTTGCAATTGTCTCTTCCTTAATCCTTCGATTAGTATTTTTAATTCCGCATTTTTCTATCGATTAGAGGGCCATAGATCCTAACAGCTTCTCCCCAAGTCATCCAACAAGGACCTCCCACCATCATTTAGATCATCAAGCATAAGCTCGGTCATAGGTGAGTCCTTGTTCAGGGCCGTCTCGGAAATTTTTGAGGCCCTGTGCGAAAATAAACAACGAGGTTCCTAAATTTGAAAAAAATTGTCCTCCTAGTTTAAATAATAAAAATTTCACTAACTTAATGCAATATTAATTGATTTTTTTTGTCTTCTTAGCAATATTTGAGACAAATTTATCAATGTTTATGTGTTATTCATGTGTTAACACTAATTTTATTTGCAACCCAATAAGCCCATGTCCAAATATATTTTTTTGAGGCCCCTTCAAAATGAGGCCCGGAATGAGGCCCGGAGCAGGAGCTCACCCTGCTCCTGCTATTGGGCCGGGCCTGTCCTTGTTGGAGTCAATATGAAGCTCACATGGCTCAATGGCCATGGGACATGAGGTAGAGACACCTTCTGGTATAGGCATATGATGAGGTGTCTCACTCTCACTAGTACTCTCAACTGAATCATGCAACGAACACTCTTTTTGGACATTTATGTTTGATGCCAGCTCACTCTGTTGCATTGCAAAGACAGACAATGAGTTTTCGCTGGCCCCACAAACATTCTCAATGGGTGCATTGGGGTTAGGGGTGTTCGTTGATTTTGTGGTGCTTTCTCCAATTGGCGGATGAGATTTAGATTTGAAGGCTGATCCATGGGCTCATGTTGCCTACCAGAGTTGAACAAATGAAACTCGGCACTCATGTTACCGAATGAGAGCTTCATGAGACCATTTCTACAATTAATTAAGGCGTTGGAAGTTTCCAGAAATGGTCTACCCAAAATCAAAGGTATTTGAGAGTGTGTGTTCGCAATAGGATTGGTATCGAGGACAACAAAATCGACTGGAAATATAAAATCTCCAACTTTGATAAGCACGTCCTCTATAATCCCCTTTGGAATACGAATGAATCTATCCGCCAATTGGAGGGTGATCTTAGTTGGTTTCAATTCCCCGAAAATTAACTGTTGATAAACAGAAAATGGGAGGAGGTTGACCGTTGATCCTAATCAAGCAAAACATTACTCATGTTAGTGTCCCATATCGTACACTGAATAGTAGGACACCCAGGGTCCTTGTATTTTGTGTAGGCGGGATTGGACAAAAATGAGCTTACATTTGCAGCCAAGAATGCTTTCTTAGGAACATTGGTCTTCCTCTTGGTTGTGCAGAGATCCTTCAACACTTTGGCATATTGAGGTATTTGTTGGATGACATCCAACAAGGGGATGTTAACCTTCACTTGCTTGAATACCTCTAATATTTTATCCATCGTGTCACTCTGCTTTTTGGTTAACCTACTTGGATAGGGAGCTTTTGGCAGGTAGGTTTTCTGCGGTGCCTGAGAAAGAAGCCTTGGTGTATTACCCTCACCCTCAGCCTCTTCGTCACCATCATTCCCACTGAGGGGCTGCATAGATGGTGGTGGTGGCAAGGAAATGTGATTGTCAACCTGTTTTCCATTCCTTAAGGTCACAATGAAATTGACATGGTGAACAGGTTCCTCCACATGGTTCACTTGCCTCCCTCGAGGTACCACATTCTCATTTTGCATGTGTTGTTGCTGGTACATGCGGGGGTTAGCCTCAGGCTGGCTAGGAAAAGACCCTCTCTCTCTTTCATGTACATACTGAGCCAATTGGCCCATCTGAAGCTCTAGAGATTTGATGGTCTGCTGATTTGAAGTGAGAACTTTACTTGTGGACGACATAAATTTTTTCATAGAGTTCTCATGTCCACGAGTCAAGTTCTCAAGCGAATTAAACCGGGTTTCAAAGTTGTTAGAATTTGGGAAACCAGGTTGGTTGGTGCTTGGAACTTGGGGTTGCTGATATGAATGAGCATGCATGGGAGATTGGTGTGGTTGATTAGGTGGTCGAGAAGAGGTTGAAGGACCACCCGGGGTATTATTTTGGTTCCATGAAAAATTAGGGTGGTTCCTCCATCCATGATTATAAGATGATGAGTATGGGTCATTCCTAGCTCTGTCATAGATGGCGTTGACACATTCCATCTCAGGAGGAATGGACGCACACTCGCTTTCTATATGACCTATTCTACCACATGAATGACAGGGAACTCGACCAGAAGTGGACATGTAAGGTGCACTTTTTTTGTTTTGGAGCTCAATCAAATCCCTACGGCGCATTAAAGCCGCCATGCGTGCCTCGGTGGCCGTAGTGGCAACGACAGCAAATGCGGCACCCGATCTAGTCGAGTTTGCATTTGCGATCCTTGCTCCTATACTAGATGATGCAAGTGGTTCCCTTACACTCTCCCATTGCATTGTTTTCTCAGCAAGGTCTTCTAGGAAAGCCCATGCCTCCCTTTCATCCTTTCCCAAGAACTCTCCTTGACACATGGACTCAAGAGCGTTCGGGACGGGATGTGAAGACCCTCGTAAATAATCTGACAAAGACGCCACAACTCAATGCCATGGTGAGGTCATGAGGATAGTAGCTCCTTGAACCTCTCTAGATATGCATGAAATGTCTCGGTCTCAAGTTGATAGAACGAATTGATTTCGTTCCTCAATTTTTGAGTCCGATGATTTGGGAAGTATTTCTTGAGGAATGCAGATTGAAACTCATCCCAAGTCCTAAAGGCATTCGCCTGATTGCTGTACAACCACTTCTTGGCGTCATCCTTCAGCGTAAAGGGGACAAGCCTAAGATAGATGGAGTATGTGCTAAGTTGTTGCAGCTTGAACATAGCACATACCTCCTCAAATTCCCTGAGAAAGATATAGGGGTCACCTTTACCAGTGAAGTGAGGGAGCATGGAAATAAACTGAGGCTTAACCTCAAAATGGTTCCCATTTGCCTCTGGCAATACGATGCATGAGGGTAGAGCGGTACGGCTCGGGTAGCATCGATCACGGAGAGGTATGGGAACGACAACTGGAAGAACAGGTCGAACAGGTGGGTCCAGCAACTGCTCCTCCTCACGGAAATTAGCAACCATTGAACCCGGACTGTGTGCGACACGAGAGGAGGAAGGCATCGAGAAATCGATTACCGAAGCCGGATTGACAACGCTCCTCGTCAAACGACCCTTCTCGTCTCGTGTCCACGAAAGCATGCACAAAGGTGCACACACGCAAACCAAAACATTTTTTAACAAAGAATGTGCATAGAGGAGAAGACGGGGGGAACACAGGAGAGAAAGAATGACTCAGGAGAGAAGAGAAGAAGTCCTTATGCTACGGCGGATGAGTACAGGTAGAAGCACACAAGCAAACAAGGCTTAAGCAATCCTAAGGTCGCTAGGTCCTTACAGCTAGACGACGCCTAACTGCGAGGTCACACGGCCTCAACACGCCTCACCTCCCTACGACGAGGACCACAAAGCCCAGCAAGTGAGCAAAGATTCGGGATCTCGTCTCTCCTACTATCGACAAAGTGGGCAACCCCGATCAGGTCATGATGGTCGGGACCGGATCACTCTCCTAATGCGCCCGAAATCCTTAGGGCCAATGTCTACTTGATTTTAAAAATTAGGCTCTTAATTAGTGTGGTTTGTGGGGCGAAGGAAAGGGTGATGAAATCCCCCACCTTATCTTTTGTGGGACATCCCCTCCTTAGTAGCGTTTTGGAGTCTAAATCTTGCAATCAACTCTCCAAACAAACGCTCAACTCATACTTGTTTCAATGCACTTCCTACTAACTAATGCTTGTGATGAGAATTTAATTTATACTGCAAGTGCACGGCGTCAATGAAGACGCGACAAGTACGGGTCGAACACAAGGAGGGAGAGATATTGTTATTTTTGTGATTTTCGATTAAGGAAAGAAAGAAAGAGAAAATAAGGTTGGTTTGAGATTTTTGGATTTTTAATTTCTAAAGCAAGAACAACAAAAACAAATTAAAAATAAAGCAAAGATGGATGAGAGTCCAGCGGGTGGGGGTTTAGATATCGGGTTTTGTTTAGAGAAATCTGAAACTTATAATAAATCACATTAGTTATAAAGCATTACATGATAAATGATTCAACATAAACTCAAGTAATCAAAATATACTAACACGAAATTAAAATAATAACATCATTCTTCTTCTCATCACCCTAGATCCGTCACCCCCACCCTTTGGAGAGAGTTAGAAACTCATGGATGGAGGGAAGGAGAAGGGGTCCTAGAGAAACTACAAAAGAAAACTAAAAACACAAAATAAACCAAGAGAATTTTATTACTAAAGCATGGAATAAAACAAGTTCCCCTTTTCAATACATGATTTGGCATTATTTATAGCCTCAACCGGGGATCCCAATACATAAAAGAAAAGTACACGCGTCAATACAGCATTGGTAAAAATTTGAGCGCACGGATCGACATTTGTGCGGCTAATCCGCCGCATTTTGTACATGGGGTGCGGCGGAATCGCCACCTTTTTGGCTCAGATTCGATCCAGATTTTCCCTGTGTGTTTATGGTACGTTTTAATTGTCCTTTGCGCGTCTGGATTGATTTCTTTCCTTTCTTTTGAGCTCCGAATTAATTTCTTCATATATTTGGAGATCCAAATTGATTTTTATTTAGACTTCTCCAAAATAATATTTTGGTACTCGAAATTTGCAGTCGGGTCCTCGGTTTTTTGCAATTAAGTCCTTGACCTTTTTGTAATTAGGTCTTTGAATGCTTTTGTGCTTGGATGTACTTCAATTTGAACCCCGATAATCTTGAACTTGGTTTTTATGATAGAAATGAGTCTCTTGCATGCGTTTATGCTCGAGATATGGGTAATTTGCATTCAGGTCCCTGTATTCTGTAAATAAGACTAAACACATACCTTAGTAGCATTTATTATATAAAATTAATCTAAATGAACGACATATGATGCAATATATGCAATACGTCAAATACCCCCACACCTTGATTTTGCTAGTCCCTTGCAAAACAAAATATAAGAAAAATGAAAATAGGGAAATCCTAACTCAGTTTCGTAGGAATCACGGTTGCACTTAGCATGAGCAACAAGCCTTTAAACCCCCAAGTTTCCTTAGAGGACGAGTTTTGTCTCGTGAGGGTTTTCAGTTGACACACCCACAAAGTCTTAATTCAATATTTTATTAATAACTCTCAATATCTCCACCTCAACCTTATACATCTCACTTAGAATTCTTGCATGCTCATTATATAAATCTAACTCATAAAAAATCTGACTTGGTCGTCATTCCTCCAATATTCACACCACTAACCCTTCTACACATGTTATCACTTAAATTATTTTGCACGCCTCCTCTGGTGGTGAAGTATCATTCGGATCAACCATGACATGGATCATTCTTTTAGCTTTGGGCCTTGAGTATCTTAAAGTATTTTTTTCCATGATTCAACACATTTGCTTTTTTGACACTTTTACCATTTTTGCATTCGTGTAGCAAGTTTGATCGATAATCCCGAGCTGACAGACTCAAGTTACCGAGTTTCAAGATACCCCTACAGACCAGTGACTCGAAGGCTTGGGCTTTTGTAATCATTTTGCAAGATGTGCTTTCCTCACTTTTATTCCCCTTTTATTTTCCTCAAGGCTTAATTGCTATCAGAAGTCCACACTTCCCGGTATATTTTCCACAACCTCTGCTTTTTATCAACTACTTCAAAGATTTGATTCATCCAATTTAAGTGCATACATGTCTTAAAGGGTAATGGGTTATTTCTTTGTAACTTCGATTTATGTAATAATTTCTACAAGCAGAACTATATAATAAGGAACAAAAACTCAATGCATTTTGTACACGGGTTTTGGCAATTCAATCTTAAGCTATGTCATGGAACATTGAATAATTTTTTTTAAACAAACAGAATATATAGATAGATAAACACCCCCCACACTTAAATCATGCATTGTCCTCAACGAATGTGAGCAAGATACTACATAGATTTATGCATGAAAAAGGAAAGATCTCACCAACGTGAAGTACAAAGGAAAGTTCATGGCTATGTTGATGGACAAAAACCCGAATTCCCTCAAAACCTGTGAGATGCTAAAGAAGTGATTCAAATACGGGAAAGAAATGAGGCCCAAATACTCTTGGGGCCACACAAACGATGCTCACCGAAGGAGTCTTTTATTGTATTTTTTTTATTTTTTTAAAATATAATTATGTACAAACATAAGTTCCCATCTTCATTTGTCAAAAGGTATCAAATGGGAACCTCAAAAGTGGGTCAATGCACTTGGAAATGGAACATGACACAACGCGGGGCCAGAATACGCATGTGTGGCCCCCGTCACAAAGAGCACCTGATGAAATGAGAGGTTCATGAATTGGACGCAAAGGCGTCTCATTCAAAGGATTAAACTGAAAGAGCTTGAACCTCTCGAGAGTTTGGGAAATAAGGGGCAACGGAAGAAGAGTTTCTCCCGTTGCGGTGCTGAAGTTATGATCGTTAATCCAAACTCTCCAACCAACTGGTTGATGCGTCGGAACGAGGTCAAGAACCTCGTTAGGCAAGTCCGACTCACCAGGCGAACAAAAAGTGGGTCTCATACCCAAAGTATCCTCCAATGAACTCCTAATACCCTCATGAGCAATGTAGTTGTTTGATGTTCCATCATTTCCAAGATGATCAGTAACAATAGTGAGAGGCAAACTCTCATCATGTTGTTTGAAATTGAGGGTGCTAGGGAGCTCTTGCTCCACCAAAGGTGAGTCCTTAAGAGGCACAACATGAAGATCATGTGGCTCAAGGGCCACGAGACAAAAAGATAAGGCACAATCCTGTGCTGACTCATGATGAAATTGGTCCATGTTATTCTCAACTTGAATTGAATCCTCCACCAAGTGATCGTGAATTGAAACCCCAAGTCCCTCAGACTAACTAGGAGTTTGACTTTGAAAGATTGTGCTTTGAATTTGTATATGTGGTGGTGGTTCGATATCAAAAGATGCATCCTCATGTTGACAAGAAAAGTTACTCTCCTCACGTTTACGTAATTGCTGCGACATTTGACTCACATGCAGTGTTATATTTTGTACGGACTGTTGAGTGGTTTTCATGAACGTAAGGAAAGTTTGTTTCAAGGAATCAGGTATGCGGTCAACTATGAGGTCCAAGTCAGAGCTTGGGAAATTTTGAGGTTGGGTGTTGATGGGCTGAGAATGGGTCCAATGATTTGAAGTGGGGTGTTGGTAGAATTCTGGGTATTCGGGAGGAGGATACTGGGGTGAAAATGAAGTATAAGAATTTGGATATGAATTGTCTCCCCACGAATCCATCACTCTCTGGTTGTACGCGGATGCGTAATTGTCATATTGAGCATTTTGGGAAAATGTATGCTCAAACTCAGGCTCTGGGGGAACATAAGGACATTCCCTGATAACATGACCACTCAACCCACAACAGTCGCACGGTACGGCTACTGGAGCCACCGGTGCACTCATGTCGTCTGCCATATGCATAAAGGAGGCCAAAGTTTGTTGTAATGTCTCAGTTTGTTGACCAGCATATGATCCAACATAACTAGATTGTGGTCTAGCAGTCGGTGCCTTTCTCATGTTACCCCAATATGAAGATTGCTCAGCCACACAATTAGGATTGTCCCAACCATATGGGGTGTTAGTCTGAGCCACCCCAGGTTGCATGGGTCCAGAATACCATGAAGAAATGTCCTGGTCCCAACAATGATATGGATGGTCGCACATGTAACCATCCATCTCAACAAAACACTCTCGAGTCGACCACTCTCACCATCACGAGGCTAAGCAAGCAAAAGTGCTCGACTCGACCCTAAAACGCTAACAGAGAGTGTAAAGGGAAGGAGACTAGAACATAGAAGTAGGTGAGAAGAAGATGACTCAGAGGAGAAGGGAAACTTAGCTCTAAAAGATAGATGAGAGGGTTGGTCAGAAGTTTCCTAAACAAGCACGGTTCAAACAATCCTACACCTAATGTCGCTTAAATCTAGACAACTCCTAACTGGTTGAGTCGAATTGGTTCGCTTGATTCACCTCCCTCACTAATCAAACCAAATTGGCCAGGCAGTCTATAGCTAGTGGGGGCGCTTCCGACAGAGTCGGTGCCAATTAGACAACCACTTTGCTTGGAAGACTTACGTCAACACAAAAACACTTTCTAGACACCAAATTAAATTCGATCAGCTTCAAGTCATAGCAAGTCAAACCAATCTTCTCCTTAATTGAGTCCGAGTCCTTAGGGGCCAATGTCTAATTGATTTTAATTCAAGGCTTGGGTGACACTTTAAGATTGTGATTTGTGGGCCATGGAAGGGTGATGAAATCCCCACCGTATCTTTTCCTACGGAGTTGCCCTTAAGATACTTTAACTTAAATCTAGCAAAGATAGTCAAACATTGGTCTTTAGTGGGGGGCAATTGCAAGGTTGTATGCAAACTAGATTATATGCTTAAATGCAATCGATAAAAAACCGCGCACGTACCTTGCCTCCAGCACTCTTCAACAAGAATTAATTTGCAAGAATTTAGCAAGAATAATGCAAACAAAACACTATATGATGCATGCACTAAGTCCTTCTAATTATGCCCATTTTTAGGTCAGAGTTGAATTATTGCCAATTATGGAATTTGAGCCTAACACGTGCAATTCTACTAAAAAGGAAATTTTCCGAAACTAGAAATTACGAGGAAAAATGCAACAAAGGTTACCTACGCACGCTCAGTCGGGTTCACCGCCCGCTCTCGAGAATTTCTAGTTGCTCTACGCGTCCACCTAGAGATGGAGACGACCCCAGAAAAGTTTGAAGCCCAGATGCTCCAAACGTGCGGCGAATCCGCCGCATGTTCTTCTTTGGATGCGGCGATTTCGCCGCCCTTCTTGCTCCGAATGTGCCTGGATTTCGCCGCGCACTCTGTTGTCTCCTGAAACGCAAACCCAAATAGTTAGATCGCGCACACGATAAACAGAATAGAATCGAAATCACTAAAAATAAACAAAATCTTCGTCGCCTCCCCGACAACGGTGCCAAAAACTTGATGAGAATTTAAGTTATACCGCAAGTGCACGTCGTCAATGAAGACGCGGCAAGTACGGGTCGAACACAAGGAGGGAGAGATATTGTTATTTTTGTGATTTTCGATTAAGGAAAGAAAGAAAGAGAAAATAAGGTTGGTTTGAGATTTTTGGATTTTTAATTTCTAAAGCAAGGACAACAAAAACAAATTAAAAATAAAGCAAAGATGGATGAGAGTCTAGCAGGTGGGGATTTAGATATCGGGTTTTGTTTAGAGAAATCTGAAACTTATAATAAATCACATTAGTTATAAAGCATAAATGATAAATGATTCAACATAAACTCAAGTAATCAAAATATACTAACACGAAATTAAAATAATAACATCATTCTTCTTCTCATCACCCTAGATCCGTCACCCCCACCCTTTGGAGAGAGTTAGAAACTCATGGATGGAGGGAGGGAGAATGGGTCCTACAGAAACTACAAAAGAAAACTAAAAACACAAAATAAACCAACATAAATTTATTACTAAAGCATGGAATAAAACAAGTTACCCTTTTCAATACATGATTCGGCCTTATTTATAGCATCAACCGGGGATCCCAATACATAAAAGAAAAGTACACGCGTCAATACATCATTGGTAAAAATTTGAGCGCACGGATCGACATTTGTGCGGCTAATCCGCCGCATTTTGTACATGGGGTGCGGTGGAATCACCACCTTTTTGGCTCAGATTCGATCCGGATTTTTCTTGTGTGTTTATGGTATGTTTTAACTGTCATTTGCGCGTCTGGATTGATTTATTTCCTTTCTTTTGAGCTCTGAATTAATTTCTTCATATATTTGGAGGTCCAAATTGATTTTTCTTTAGACTTCTCCAAAATAATATTTTGGTACTCGAAATTTGCAGTCGGGTCCTCGGCTTTTTGCAATTAAGTCCCTGACCTTTTTGTAATTAGGTCTTTGAATGCTTTTGTGCTTGGATGTACTTCAATTTGAACCCCGATAATCTTGAACTTGGTTTTTATGATAGAAATGAGTCTCTTGCATGCGTTTATGCTGGGGATATGGGTAATTTGCATTCAGGTCCTTGTATTCTGTAAATAAGACTAAACACATACCTTAGTAGCATTTATTGATATAAAATTAATCTAAATGAACGACATATGATGCAATGTATGCAATGCATCAGCATGTTCATACGAAATGCATGAATGAGAGTAGAAGGTGCGTACCTCACACCAGCACTCAGCAACTGAAAATAAAGCTAAAATGAAAGACAATCTAGATGCCTAAGTCACATACATGAGGCATGACCTAAACAAAAAAGAATGCATAATCTTTTGCTTTGGGTTTTAGGGTCCAAGTTGCTTAAAGGAGGTTTGATTATTGATCTGGGAACAAACTATAAGTCAAAACATGCCAAATCAAGTCCCAGATCACTACATCAATTATGTAAACACGCCACAGAAATAAGAGAGTAAAATGAGCTCACCAGGCCGCTGATTGGCGGTCTACAGTGCCCAGAATGCCTCCAAATTTCTCCAGGTGTTCCTCCTGGCGACTCCAAGTCTCCTGAAACAAAGAAAAACTACAAAACACAAATTAAATCCACTCGAATCGTCCAAACAAGAGTCTGGACTGACACCTCCCCGGTAAAAGGCGCCAAAAACTTATTGAACGTTTTAATTAAACCGCAAGTGCACGGCCATGTTGAAGCGGTGGCAAATACGGGTCGTCCTCAGGGAGGTGAGCAGTCTCTTGTTTATCCAAAATCAAGTGGCACAAAAAGGGGGAAGAAAGTTGTTTATGCTAATCTAGACTACACTACACCAAGAAGTACAAAATGCGAAAGAAAGAAACAAACGATGAAATACCAACTAAGCTAAGAACGAAATGCTGGAATTCAGGAATGGGAAACCCCCTAAGGGGTGGAGTGAGTGCACACATGCAAAGAGGTGGGTGTTGAACACATTCTTTAAGCACAAATGAATGTGGTGTTATCATGCATAGGAAGTGTCTAAATGTTATGGCAAAACCTATCAATCCATTCACCAACCTAGTTGATTAACATTTACATATGCAAATTGTTTATTTCAGAACCTAAACAAGCACGAGAGGTATCTAATCATTTTGGCAAAACTCATCAAGTTATAATTTTATCCTAAACAAGCAAGCATACATTCATGTTTTATCAACACATTGGAAATAAAGCATTCACTCCATTCTCTGATGCATGTATGAACATCTACTCCACCCCCCAAAGGGGATGAAACTACTCACTACACATTACACTAATTATTAAACTAAGCAAGGAAAGCATATTAACTAAGCTACTAAAACTAATGAAAAGAAATTAAACAAAGTAAAGCAAGAAATATGAAACAAACAACATAATAAAGAAACTTTTATTAACAAATGACTCACATTTCAAGTAGCGTCCTCCTACTTTAGTGTGTGCTTCAAGGCCTCACTTCTAGTAGGAAGAATAGTCACTCAAAATATGGAGTGATTACAATAGAAGGTGAAGAGTTCTATTTATAGCCATAGAAAAAGGTAATCCGGGACAATCCCTCGATGTGGGACTAAACAAATACCATAAATAGCATAAACACGCTCTAATACACAAGCCACAAAAAGTTAAGCGGATTCGGAGCCACCTGGACCACCAATTAGCGGTCCCAGACCGCCAATTGGCGGTCTACCGGATCCAGATTAATCTGGCTTTCTTGGAGGCTTTCTCGGATGGTATTGTTGGTCTTTGATGCATCTACTTGGTTTGGTGGAGCTCCGACCCGAATCGAATTGCTAAAATACTCTCCATGATGGTGTGGAGTATTCTGTTTTGCTCTTAGGTCCTTCTGTCTTGCATTCAGGTCCTTCTCCCTTGCATCTTCGTCCCCATATCTCACAATTCAGTCATTTTTCCCAGCTTTTGGGTCCTTTTATGCTTCATTTCTTCAAACCTATTTATTCCTGAAAACTAAACATAAAACTCGTAACATAACATTGTTTAGGTGAAAGATAATGGATATAAGATACAAATATAAGCATGAAATGATGTCAATCAGTTGCCAAGTTCATTTTTATAGAACTTGACACTTTGGTTGCCGAGTTCATTTTTATAGAACTCGGTACTTTGGTTGCCAAATATATTGTGTATAGAACCGAATTCAAGTTTATAGAACTCGACACTTTGGTTTCCGATTTCATTGTTACAGAACTCGGTAACTCAACGATAGCAAAGTATCGAGCTCATTTGGGACTCCAAACTAGCATTGCAACATACTGGGTGTGCGTAAAATTTTCTAAGTGTTAGAACTAGGGATGTCTACGGATCGAATACGGATCAGATCTGCCAACATCCGTATCCGAATCCGGGATTTTTTTTGACATCTGTATCCGGATCCATATCCGACCAGATCTTTTTAATTACATCCGAATCAATATCCGGAGGATCCGGATATTATCCGTATCCGAACAAAAACATCTAGATTTGAAAATCCGTATCTGAACAAACACCCGGATGAAAACATCCGGATTCGAAAATTCGTATCCAAATTTCTACTTTAAGATGATGATAATAATAATAATCAAAACCTTAAATTTGCTTGAATTCCATAATTCAAATGTTTGATCTGAAAATCCACCAACAATACATACAAGGTTACAAGCATAAATTACAAACATTAGAACAATACAAACATATGAAAACACATAAGAACCGCATAACAAACAACTAAGCAACAAACAAACTAACCAAGTAATTTGATGTAGAACTAAAAGCAAGACTTGTTGTAGTGCGAGCAACTGGACAAGAAGCACCACCATCTACAACGGGTAAATTCTCTTCCATGCTGCAAAAAATGTGAGAAATTGCAAACAATTATTGGAGTGTTTCAAACTACATATCCAAACTACAAAACATATATTGAAAGCTTCATAAATATCCAGAAGTGTGACCAATCGAATCAGAAGTACTAGACCTTTGAGAAGTTTAACAATTTGCTTCCTCAATGCTTTTACTGGAACAAAAACTCTGGTGGCCAAATTTAGCTGCAAGTTTACATTGGAAAGTGAAACATAATAACATGTTTGCAAAATAAAACAAAACAAAAAAGGTAATACCTTCGAACGTGGGCGGTGTATATGGAGGAGTGGAAGAAGAAGGCGGCAACGACAACGACAATGGTTCGATTATGAGGAAACTATAGCAGAATGAATATCTTGCTCATGTTCAATGGCAAGGGCTTTCAGTATGCGAACGCCTACGTGATGTATGTTTGTTAACAAATTTTGGGATTCAAAATTCGTCAAACAAAAGAAAATCTATCTATAAATCTGAAAGGAAAGGAAATGAAATGAAACAATTGGTACAAATTGAAGAAAGAAAGAAAGCACTCCACCTTTTCACCACTCTAAAACCAAATTCCCGAAGCAAAACTCCAATCTGACTCCGATCTCACTCAACGATTTTATACGGTATCCACAGTCTCTTTTAATTTGTAATCCAATACATAAATCAATGGATTCCGTTAGATTAACTATATGTTGTGTAGTGTCAATTATTTCCACGGAAGGCAGTGAGATGATATCTTGAGCAGTTACACATTTTGGACCTTTGACGCAAATGTATGCGTCTCGAACTCCATACAGATTACTTCTCAATACAATTTCTTTCAAGTTCATTAAAATTTCATGTACTGATTCTTCAACATCCGTACTTTTTCATATTGCAACTCAATAAGATAAATCAATAAAATTAACTCATCCACTTATTAAGTTACAATTGATTAGCAACTACATACAAATTATAAAAATTTAATATATATATATATATGTTATGTACGATATTAAACGGATACAGATACATATACGAATATTGATACGAATACGGATCTTATAATACATATATTCAATCTCAGATCATATGTTATTCAGATCAGATGTATCAATATCCATATTTGCTCCGCCAGTTCCCAGATATTAAGTTTCAGATACGAATACAAATTCACGGATGAAGGATTCTCGGATAAAACGAATACGGACGCGGACGGATTCTCGAATTTCGAACATTCACTGACACTCCTAGTTAGAACTTGACAATTCAGATGCCGATTTCGAAATCTATTTGTACACAAAACTCGGCACTTGAAACACTGAGTTTTCTAAAGAAATTTAATTCTACAGAACTCGACATTTGAGACGTCGAGTTTTGTATACACTAAACAACAATACCCGCCGCCACCATCACATATCGCGACGTGATGACAACTGGTCTAGTTTGGAAAATATTTTCCAAACATGTCTATTTTGAAATTTTTTTAAAATAATTTTATTTCGAAAAGACGCTGAGTTATCTATAAACTTAAAAAACCTCGTCATCACCACGTACCGCGACGTGATAGTAACATGTCTAATTTGAAAAATATTTACCAAGCACGTCTAATTTGGAGTTGTTTTTAAAAATAATTTTTATCTCGAATTTGTTTTAAAACCCTAATAGCGAGTCATGACAACGACACGTAGTCGGATCAAAACAAGACCAATTACACGACACACAATCGGATCTTCCGACGTCAAGTGAAGTGGCGAAACCCCTCTTCCGATCTTCTTAAATCTCTCCTTCCCTCACCTCCAAACTCTCGTTCGGAACCTCTCTCGACGGGCGATCGGCGACGAAGATGAGCATGTGGAACTACGTCGTGACGGCGCACAAGCCGACCAACGTCACGCACTCCTGCGTCGGCAACTTCACCGGCCCGCAGGAGCTCAACCTCGTTATTGCGTGAGCACGCCCCAACCATAGCTAGCCTCCTTCTGGAACTTTTTTTGCGGTTTTCTTTTGTTGCCTTTTAGGGTTAGGGTTTGCTTTTTCCCGTGGGGGGTGTCGGCGTCTAGGGTTTGGTTAATGTCGTGGTTTTTGATTTGGTGTTTGTGTGCTTTTCTTTTATGTCGTGTGGAATCGATAGATTAGGGTAATGTATTAGAAGTCACCCAAGTTGAACATAAGTCAAACTCGTTACTTAATGGTAAGTCGAACTTGTTACTTAATGGTAAGGCGACTCAAGCTGAACGCAAGATTAATATTTGAGGAACTTGACTTGGAGTCGTTGCACGTCTAGGGTTTTGATGAATGTCGTGGTTTGTGGTGGTTATTGGTTGTTTGGTGATTGTGCGCTTCTCATTTTGTGTGTGGAATATGTAGATTACGGTAATGTATTTGAAGTTGTTTGAGTTGAGCAACTTGAATGTAAGTCGAACTCGTTACATAGGGGGTGTTAGTGGCGTGAAAAGTGATGGAAAATGACTTTCGGAGTCAACCAGAAAGTAAAGGAAAAAAAATCCAATGGAAAACAATTTCCCTTTGACAGATTTTTGTTGTTTCTGCATGTGTCGGAAAGTAATTTGGGGAAGGGGAATTCTGTTTTTTTGCTCATACTTCTTATGCCCACTACGACGGGTCAGTCGGGGGTCTCACTTCCTGATGAGCGAGCGACGTTCCACCTCGCCGGTAAGGTGGTTGAGGTTGCAATGTAAAAATTCCAAATAGTTTGGATAAGAAAAACGGACGACCGAACTAGTTTCGGTTGACCGAAATGAAACTTCTCAGAGTGAATGTAAATGGAAGACCGAACTAAGTTTGGTTGTCCGAACGGGTCATTCTAGTTACGAATTCGGTGGACCGAAATATGTTCGATCGTCCGTTACAATCATTTCGGTGGACCGAATGTTTGACGGTCGACCGAAAAAATTCGGTTTCCGTGGCTTTCCGACCTCAAAGTGACGGAAAACTCAAAGAAAATTTTATACATACCACAGAATCCGACGGAATCCATGTCTTCGTGCACAAACAATCCCCTTTCCGGAGTCAACCGTAATCTAAATTCCGTTTCCGTCGGATTCCCTTGGAATCCGAATGCACAAACCCCCCCTTAATTGTAAGCGGACTCGTTACTTAATGCTAAGTCAATACAAGTTGCCAAGTTGAACACAAGATTAATATTTGAGGTACTTGACTTGGAGACGTTGCAAATCTGGGGTTTTGATGAATATCCTGGTTTGAATTATTTAAGCAAAAAAGGATGCTCTTATTTTCAAATTAACCTTGAGTACATAGAACATGTGTATCCTAACTGATTTGAAGTCTAGTTGGAAGGGCGTGAGACGAAAGTTCGATCCTCACTCTGTAACAACTCATGGCCGGTGAGATCCAGTTATGCAATCTATCTGAATAATTAAATTATCCCTATCACTTACCAAATAGAAGAAAAAACCGTTCAAAAAAAAATATTCGAGTACATTAAGCATAAATAAATCCTTCAAACAATACCTTTTCCCGACAACTTCATATTCCGGCTCATATAAACTTTTTCCCTTGAGACATCTCCACCCGTACTCTTTTTAAGTACATACAAACATAAGATTAACTCTTGTTGAGCAAATGAAAAACTTATGGTTTGTCCTAAAACACATTTTGAACTTTTGTTTATGTTGAGATTATAAGAAACTCAAATCTGTACACATCTATGCTTGCATTGTTATTTAGCTATTGGCCGCTTATTGCAATGTCAAGTTGACAAACAACTGTGTTTTGTGTCTAGAACCTAGAGCTCTAGGAAGCACAAACACTTCTAAACGGTTTTCGTGTCCGAGTCGTGGCCGTGTCAGACACCAACACTCCTCGGACACGCCTTGGACACGTGTCAGACACGTCAAGTGGCGTGTCCGGGGCAGTTACACGGCTAGGACACGGAGGCACTCCTTGGACACGGTGTCCAAATCTGGACACTGCCGCCAACGACCCCAGCAACACCCCAACTCCCCAAGCAACACTCCATTGTACTGAAAATGAACATGATCCACCAACACCAACCCGGGAGAGGGAGAAGGCGAAGGCGAGGAGGAGGTCAGAGAGGATTACAGAGAGGCGGAGGAAGAGGAGGGAGGAAGAGAAGAGATGAGGAGGAGTGTCCAGTAGTGGAGGTGAGAGGGAAACTGTCACCTTCACCGGTGTGGTGGTGGGGCGGAAGAGGCGGAGACTGTTTCTGTGAGACCGTCACCTTTGGTCTTCATGCTGTTGGCGAGGATTTCGGTTTCTGATTCGATTCTTCTTCCCGCTTTTGCCCATTGCAGAATGGATTGGAATCTTCCTTCGATGGGATGCAGTTGATTGAATCTCTTTGCTTTCCTTTTGCTTTTTTAGGGTACCGTTTGTTATTTATTATTGATTACGGAAGGGCGACAAGGGCTGTTGTGGGCCGTCTTGGGTCTTTCTCCTGGCCCACCAATCTTATGGCTTGACCATTTCATTCGAGCCCACTAGATTCTTTATGGCCAACAAACCCCTCCTGTTATAATTATAAAATTGATTGTTATACCAAAAAGTGAATAAACCATTGGTTATTAGCCTCATGATTTGAGGTCCCACTGCTGGTTACTAGCCATCCCAAACAAAACAATAACCCAATGATAAAAAGAAGATAATTTACGAGTAATTATTTTTTTACAAGTATATTATTATTTTTATATATATTATAGTTTTTAATTATAATTTTAATGCCGTGTCCGTGTCTTACTTTTTAGAAAAATGCCATATCCCCGTGTCCGTGTCCCGTGTCTGTTTCCATCTCCGTGCTTCTTAGCTAGAGCTCAAACTACTTGGTTTGTTGCACGGTTCAGGAATCTAGCTGATGACAAAGAAAATTGATGTATTTTACTAACTTTTTACTCTTGACGCCTTTCATTCATTTTCTTGTTTAAACCTTTGACAAGAATTATTTCTTAGAAAACTGAACAACCATGTATAACTAGATTAGTAATTAGTAATTGTTTGTTTAAATTTATTTGGCCACTTAAAAGGTAGAATGAACATTTATAGGCAAAAAATGTTCCCATTCATTTGATTTCGCCTAACACATGCAGTTCTGCAGACTTTTCTTCTAAAACAATAACAACAAAACCTTTATTTCCAAACAAGTTGGGGTAGACTAGAAATGAAAATTGCGTTTCCAGCACATGAATTGCGTTTTCCATCCTATCTAATGCCAAATCTTTGGACATGTTCCATTCTTTCAAGCACCCTTTGACTGTATCTTCCAACATTAATCTTGGTCTACCTGTGCTCTCTTTGCACCTTCATCGCAGCTCAAAACACCCCTCCTCATTGGTGCCTCCTTAGGTCTTCATTGGATATGTCCAAACCGTCTCAAGCAATGATGTATGAGCTTCTCTTTTATTGGAGTTACTTCGACTCTTTCTCGAATAACTTCATTTCTGATATCGTCCAAACCGTGTCCGCACATCCACCGTAACATCCTCATTTTTGCAACACTCAACTTTTGCACATGTCTTTTTGTAGCCCAACATTTCCACTCCATATAACATAACCGGTCTTATAGTTATATTTTAAAATTTACATTTTAACTTCAGTAGGATCTTCCTATCGCACAAGACACTTGATGCTTGCTTGCTTTTCATCCACCCCGCTCTTATCCTATGACTGACATCTTCATCAATCTCACCATCTTTTTGGAATACTGACCCTAAGTATCTAAAGATATCTTTCCTTCACTACCTGACGACACATTCTCACCCCTCCCTTTATTTTGGCGCCACTAAAACTGCACCTTAAAATTGAAAATAAATTCAAAGAAGTGGTAAGTGAACAAATAGACCAAGGAATCAAGGAAAGTAGTAAATAATGTTAATCACAATGACCTATCTCATCTATGCGGTATTGTAACACAATTGCTTCCTTTTTTTGGTGCCAAAGAATTTGTTTGTCTTATATTTTGCATTGATCTCCTATTGGTTTTTATTATTTATTTCTTAGATCGGAATCATATGAGTGTTTGATAATGTTTTCCATTTTACTTTCAGGAAATGTACTCGGATTGAAATTCATTTGCTTACTCCTCACGGTTTACAGGTATTTGAAATTGAAATCGCTGTTATATATCAATGAAAAAAGAGAAACAACTGCTACTTGTGGAAGCCAAGTTTCAGTCAATTGATCCTCAGAATTGCAATCCTTGATAGAACGTTTTGTTTTGTAATGGGTAGTTGTCAGCACCTTAGGCCGAATCACCCTTGCCATGATCTACATCCTCAGACTACCCGTTCCGTCATCTGGCACCATCTATTCATGTTATTTCTACTTTTTTTGTCTTCGTTAAAATGGTTAGGGTATCACTACTTGCATTGGTGGTCATAGGAATATGATATAAGGGGCATCACTGTTAGGGTTGTATATTACTGTTTTCTTGTGAGGGTAATTTTGATAGAATATCTTTTAACTCATATTAATGTTTGTTTTCTTCTTTTAATCATTGTTAAGGTAAACCATGGCATAGTTTTGAAAGGAATCAACGAACAAGTAGATCTATTGTTTTCTAAAATTTCATATCAATTGAACTTCCTTGATAAGCTTTTAATTTGGTTAGTGTAAATCCATTAAAGATCTTGGTTAATTGTCTGACTGCAGTGCCAAGTATATTACAATATATCATTAGCATTGGTATATACGACTGATAAAAAACATTGGTATACTTTCATGGTGTCTACATACTAGAATTCTATTTGAGATTTTTCGTTGGCAAAACTCTTTTTAATTTAAATCCATCTTTAAATCCATCTGTTGTTGGACAATATGGTATAACCCTCTTCTTTGGTAGCCTTTGCTTGACGTTCCGATATTTGGAAGAATCGCAACCCTTGAGCTTTTTCGTCCTCATGTAAGCATCATCATCTTTTTTTACATTTTATCATTATTGAATAATGTAATTACATTCATTTCTAAATGGTTATGTCAATTTCTTTTCCTTTGCTTGCTAGGGTGAGACACAGGATTTTCTCTTTATTGCTACAGAAAGATACAAATTCTGTGTTCTTCAATGGGATAGTGATGCAGCAGAGCTCATAACAAGGTGGATATCCTAATTGGAGCCTTCTCTTGCGTGATTTTTTTTAACTTTGAGGACGCCAAATACTTCATTTGCCTAGTTTATTTTTTCTTATTTAGTATTTCACAATAAATCCTAATAAGGGATTGTGAAAATTAAGCATGAATTGTACTATCATAGTGGAAGCCTAATGACATGTTTCATTTTGTATTATGAAAATTTAGCATAAGCTTTTGTTCTTAAATATTACTTGTACCTAATAACCATTTATTTATATATAATTATATACCTTTTCTCCAGAGCAATGGGTGATGTTTCCGATCGTATAGGCCGGCCTACAGACAATGGACAGGTTTTTATTTACGATTTCTTTTTAATCTATTGAAAAGGGTTGTGCGGTTTCACGAGAAAGATCATTTTCATATTATCTTTTATTTCCAACTTCCAATAATTATGCAATCTCCAGTTGGAATTTCCCCCCCTATAACTATATACATATTCATAATATTTATAACCTTTATTCAATCATCTATAGCATCAAAATTCCAATCCCCGTTGTCATTGGGCTTCTAGCTTATGTTTATCAGAATTGTCAATTTGTTTCCTGTGAGAATACTCCTTTTCAAATTCCTTTCTCCTTGGGTGGAGGCATCTTGAAGGCAACGAAATTACCCAGTACATTAAATGTTTCAAAGTATTGTTTTCTTTACTCTTTTAGCAAAGTTACAATTACATGATCGAATTTCATTTTGTTGAATAGTAGTAAACAATGCAACTTCTGAAATTCTGAATTAGTTCAACCCAAAAATAGAACCATTTTGTTTCTCAACCTATATATGTTCTTATTTGATGTTCATTATTCATGGTCATTACATGGATATTAAATCTTCTTGGTCTTTACTGTTTAAGCAAACAATATTTATCTGCTACAACGAAATTGCATTGTTTACTACTATTCAACAAAATGAAATTCGATCATGTAATTGTAACTTTGCTAAAAGAGTAAAGAAAACAATACTTTGAAACATTTAATGTACTGGGTAATATTCTTACTCGTGTCCTCAATTAATATACAATATCAATGTAGGATCTGAAGCTCCAAATTAATCATTTCAGATTTCTCAACTTTCATTTTGTGATGATTTTTGGTCGTCGGAATAATGTAAATACTGTCAATCACTACAAATTTCGATCAATTCAAATTTTAACATTTAGAATCTAAATTGTCAAATTGACCAACGCATTACTGATAATAAAACTGATCAGCACATTTTCTCCATCTTGAGATCCTTTTGATGGCTTGTAAGTACATTGACCTTTCATCCATGTAATACCGTCATCCTATATATCTTGCCTGTTGTTAAAATTAAAATTATTGCTTTATTATTGCCGTACTTTTTACTGTCATTACTAGATGATGGAGCCGATTCCCGAAGTTGCCAGCTAGATTGATCATTTTGGTAGTTGAAGGAACATTTGATATCGTAGTTGAATGTGCTAATGATAATTTTTTTTGTAGTTCTTATTTTCTTGCTTGCAGTAATTTGTTATAAACTAATGATCAGATTTTTTTTGTTATAAACTATTTTGGGTAATGAGATAATCAAATGTAAGAACTAACAAAATTGAATACTTATTTATCTTCTGTGTTGCTTTAACATTGTTTTTTAGTAAGACTTCTCTTGTGTTTGCATTTGCAGATTGGTATAATAGATCCTGATTGTAGATTAATAGGTCTTCATCTTTACGATGGTTTATTCAAGGTGAGTTTCCCCCCATTATCGTAAGGTATTAAGGTGATTTATTATACAATTGTCCATTTGGCAAAGTATTTTGTCACATGGAATGAATCTGAGAATTGAATGCCTCTTCAATTTTGTGTTCTATTTTAGTTTCAATAACTACTATTAACTTGATATATTCTGTAGACCTTTTGATAGTCTTATTGTTGTGTTTGGTTTTTGTTAGGTCATACCCTTTGATAATAAAGGACAATTGAAGGAAGCATTTAACATCAGGTATTTTTCTCACAATTTCAACACATCAAATTCCTGTTGGTTACTTCTTGTAAGTTGTAATAGAGCTTTGATCACATCAACATCAACAACATTACCCTAGTGCCTCAAAAGCCCCACCTAGACGGGGGTGGGTGGCAAGTGCAACTGACCATCTGTGATTTCACAATAGATAAGAAATGCAAATCATTTAGATAGCCATTTGATATAGTCCATGATGCTCTAAATGCCAAAAAATAACTTTGTTTTTGACACAATGGAAATAGAAACAAGAAATTACCCCATAAATAGAATTTGCAAATTACCTTCTGAAATAAAGGAAAACTCACAATGTAGCGTTGCTAATCATCAAGTATTCAAGTGCATAATTAAATAGTCAATGTCTTCTTTGAAACTTAAATGATATTTTATTTCGTTGTTTCACTAATATACATACAGTTCAACAAACACCCATCATGCGTCTTAAATTCCATTTGTTCTAAAAAAATTACTTCATTCTATAAAAATTCTATTCCAACACATATTTCTGTGATTATCTCACCAATGTGTCAGCTAATGATGTTCTAATATAGATACAGTTGCACACAGACCAATTGTGCGTCTTGAATTTCATTTATAATAAAACATTTACATCATACCATAAAATTTCTATTCCAACACATTTCCATGATTTAGCCCATCTAGGTCTACAATGTGTCAGCTAATGCTGTTCATTGACCAATGACTTGGTTCACATAAATTCACTTCTTTTTCTCCTTTTGATTGCAGACTTGAAGAGCTTCAAGTTTTGGACATCAAGTTTCTCTACGGTTGTTCAAAACCAACTATTGTAGTCCTTTACCAGGTTTTGCAACTCAATACATAATAGTTATTTATTACGAGTGGAAAAGGTTTCTTATTGATGTGACTTTTCACTGTCTATATGTCTGTCCATATTGTCCCTTTTCCTGATAGAAGTTGATTCTTTCCTATTCCTTTTGTATACTATTCTGTCCATCCAAATTGCTTTTGTACTTATATAAGATCTGCAGATCTTTTTTTGTCACTGAATGAATGCTTGATACTGGCTGAGTTCCAATATCTTTTTCTTACGGATTGCTAGTTTAGTTTGGCTGAATGATGGTCATATATGTCGGAGGAAAGATGTTAGTGCTCCACTTATACATTCCCTTGAGCAGTTGAACCTATTAATAGTTCTCTTACATTTTTTTAAAATTATTCTGAAGAATCAATCCCTAATGTGTACAGGCTGGTAATCAGGTAACGTATTATGCTACCAGGTTGCATATTGACATTGATAGTATACATTTATATTTTTCTTTTTGCTTATGTATACAAATATAAATCTCAAAGTATGATTGGATAGAAGTAAGAAGGTATAGTTCTGCATTGATAAGAGAGTATAGGTCTGTAATGATGAGATGAAAGCCTATGATGCTCCTATTTCGACAATTATTTTATCATTTGTTTAGACTATTAAGTATTCATGTAAGATGACAGAAATATAAACATAATAACCTGTACCTCTTATATACCTCATCCATTGCTCACTTCTTTAGTACACAATAGGTGTGAGCTTGATAACTGCACTTTATGGTTTTTGTTTTGTTAGGAAAATCCTTAAGTGTTCTTTGACACCACAAGATTCAGAAAGGGGCAAAATAATAATAACCATAATTTGGATCACCCAATATCATAAAATGGCAAATGATGGAAGGGCGTACATGGCCATTGTGACTGAAGATGTCTAGAGGACACCGGAATTTCCTGCTAAATCAAATTTAGCATGTATTACTCTAGCAGCTCAGGCTTTAAAGGCTGTGGTTAAGGTATTTTTAGCCTTGGGAGCTTGCAGTGAGTAGGTTTGTATTCTACTCTGAATTATGGAAAGATTAGTTTTTACTTAAATTTTTGTGCATGTCTTCTTACATCGTTAATTAATGATTTTTGAGACACATTGTCACATGAACACCCGTCTATGTTCTGTTTGGCTATAACATGTAACGTTTACACGATCGTTTTTTAGGCGGAGGTTATTGATTATTTTTATATTTTAAGTGGGTTTTCATCTTAAAAATATCACGTGCATTAAAAATTTAATTGTTTTTTGTCTTACAAGTTTGTATGCCTACAATATTTCATGTTGATTGCATTTGCTTGTGCGATTGATCTCAGAATTATGTTTATGTTATTGCACAAGAGACAGTTGGAAGTATCAGGCAATTATTCTTGAAGCTTTGGTCATATGGCCACCACCACATGTTGCTGTTTTAGTCTTATATTTATTCTGGAAATGGAAAGTGCCAGCTCATTTGATTGGTAAACTCCATCTTTTATGTCCATTTCACAGGACAATAAAGATGCCCGCCATGTCAAGACCTATGAGGTTGCTCTTAAGGATAAGGATTTCATTGAGGGTCCATGGTCACAGAATAACCTGGATAATGGAGCTGGCCTTTTAATACCAGTACCTGTGCCACTTGGTGGTGTTATCATTATTGGTGAGGAGACAATTGTTTATTGCAGTGCTAATGCATTTAAAGCTATTCCCTCCAAACCTGTAAGTATTTCTTTCATATGGTCAATGTTATTCGTGACTTTTGCCTTTTTATTGGATATTGATTATGAATTCAATTTGATGTTATTGATATTTTATAGTTACTGTTTCTGAAATATTTATTGGGTGCTTTCAGTCGATCACAAAAGCTTATGGAAGAGTTGATGCTGATGGCTCTAGGTACTTGCTTGGTGATAATTCGGGTTTCCTGCATTTGCTTGTAATCACTCATGAAAGGGAAAGGTAATGACACTTGATGCGATTTATACCATTCTGCCGTTAAAAAATCAGTTTATGTTCTGTTCTTTTGTTGTTTTTTCTTCTCAAGTTTGAGGTGACTCATGTTAAAGATAAATTTCCTGTTAGGGTTACTGGGCTCAAAATTGAATTGCTTGGGGAGACCTCCGTTGCGTCAACTATATCATACCTTGATAATGCAGTGGTTTATATTGGTTCAAGCTTTGGAGATTCACAGGTAAAGAATCAAGGAATGGTAATTCAAGATATATCAACACAATCTAAGTGTACATATCCATTTATAGGACTATAACTTCTTTGGATTTGGAACATCAATATCTATTATTTATTACTTGCTTTGGCATGATTTTATGACAGCTGCTTCAGATTGCATATGCCAATATTACTTCCTAATTTTAATGGACAAATTATATTCTGCCATTTGTTTTCGAGATGATTTTTATGTGCTATAGGTCAAGTTAATGCTGCTCATTCTTTTCCTCTGAAAAACTAAAAAGTGTAGATTTTTTTGCTCCCTTGTACTCATTTGTCATGCTATCGATATATCTGTTCACATGTAGCATTTTTAACATTCACGTTCTGACTTCTAACAGCTCATCAAACTCAACATGCAACCTGATGTTAAAGGTTCATACGTGGAGGTACTTGAACGCTATGTTAATCTTGGGCCTATTGTGGATTTCTGTGTTGTTGACCTTGAGAGGCAAGGCCAAGGTCAGGTTGTCACATGTTCAGGTGCCTATAAAGATGGCACACTTCGTGTTGTGAGAAATGGCATTGGAATAAATGAACAGGTGCTCCTCATTCATATTCCCAGAGAGTTTCGATATGTTTTGTCATTTTCATTTGTGGATAAGTTTAGTAACACATGATATTTTCGTTCTTTTGTTTTTAAGGCATCTGTGGAGCTTCAAGGCATCAAGGGTCTATGGGCATTGCGTTCTTCAACTAATGATCCTCATGACACCTTCTTGGTTGTTAGCTTCATTAGTGAGACACGCATACTTGCGATGAACTCCGATGATGAACTAGAGGAAACAGAAATAGATGGGTTTTTTGCACAAGCACAAACTTTGTTCTGTGAGAACACCCTTCACGATCAACTTGTACAGGTGACTTGTCAATATTTTTCTGGCAGAGGTCACTTTGCGATCTACTTTGCTCTGTTTAAGATGTCTATTTTACTTTTCTTGCAGTTCTTGGCGAAGAAAATTACTTTCACTTCAAGTTCTCTCTGTGCTAGTCTTGTTTTAGTAATTAAAGATTAAATTCGATAAATGCAAACTTACAATAGGCTTTCTATTTCTCTATTTGTTGGAAGTTATCATGCTTTCTCATTAGTAAAATGAGACATTTCTTTTGCTCCATTCTGGACAATATAAGTTCTGATCAAGTGGCTCACCGGCTCCCTAGTTGTAAATCACCCTTTCTCCAATTACATCAGTATTTGTTGACCTTTTGGTGCTCCTTTTGTCTTGGTTCCTCTGATCCTTTCATATGAACCTCCATTAAAAATTTCCTTGGGAACCCTGCAGGTGGGTAACTTCAGTTGAAACTCAAGTTAGTGTATGTAGCTTCTTTTGTTTAGACGTGAAGACTATTCTGCTTTTCATAATGATGAATTTCACTTTGCGTTTCCCATATTCCATCACCTGTTTCACTTACACCACGAAGGGCAGTCAGGGCCCCAATGGTTCTCGTTAAAGCTTGCTTTGAATTAATGACATATTTCTAGAATCAATTACTATATTTGTCGTGAAACGATTCTGTATAATATCTCTTAGCTTTCAAATGACAGATAACAGCCAGTTCTGTGCGACTTGTCAACTCTCGGACTATGGAGTTGCTGGACATATGGAATGCTCCTCAGGGGTTTTCTATCAATGTTGCCACTGCAAATGCCACTCAGGTTCTTTCTGCTATACAATGACAAATTATATTACTACATTTTAAGCAGAGCTATTTTTCAATTTTGTAAACTATCTGACACATTCATTGGTTTTTAGTCACTATGTTTATATGGTAATAATGACCAAAATCCATTCACTAATGGTTGAAATCTCATAGTTTCAAGGTTAACATGCCATTTTTGGTTATCTCCGAACTCCTGCAAAGCTTAATCACTATTTGATTATTGGTAATCGTTTTATCTGATGGTTTGCTTTATGTCAAGTCCTTAGAAACCAAGCTTAACACAGAAAGCCATTTATGGAATAAAATAGCAATATAAATAGAAGTACTGAAACAAAGAAAATGGAGGAAGAAGTTTTTAGGAGAAATTTCTTTTCTTTAATGATTTTCTATCTGTTTTTTTTGGTTCAGAAATCTGGTATTTTTTACATCGTCTGTCTCAAGCCAGTAGTCTCGGGCATTCAATCTTTTTTATTTACCACCCATTTTGTTTTTATGCTAGAATGGTTCCTCCATTCAAGCTAAATTATGCATTGCAATACATAGACATCAGTTTATTTCTGATAATCTGCGTTGTTAGTATGACAGTAGAAACTCCTTGTAGAGCTGTTGCATTTAAATGTTTCTCATGCATGATGCCATCGTAGTTGTTTCCTCAGTGCAACATTATAGCTGCAAAAGCTGAACTTATCCATCCACTAGCCAACAACAAGCCCGTTTAATGTTAAGCCTCAGTTGTAAAAATACCAAATAAATACTACGAATGGACTATTGGTTATTTAGCTTTATAAGTCTTGTATGAACTAACCATTTTAAGAGAGCATCAAAATCTACGTTTCAAGGCTCAAGCACAAGCATTAGGTAGTGCGTACTCTGTCAGTAAATTAACAGTAAAAATAGCCAATCTTGTCAGTTGTCACCAATGCATTGCATAGCTAGTCTGGCTGGCAGCTGGTGTGCCTGCTTTTCCCCCCTAAACATTTTATTTGAGATGATAGTTATAAGCCCCTTTAAAGTTTAGACTTCGAAGGCCCGGTTGCTTTTTGTTGGTTTACCTAAAACAATGTTGTGGCAATTCTGACGTAAGGTAAGACAACTCCGTGCTCACAGACTGGCTTATGGTGGGAGAAGGGAATCTATCACTTGATGCTGCTTATGTTGCTGGATGGCTCTCGGGGGAATTTCAGAGCCTATTTCGTCATACATGTTGCATGACCCTTCATTTAATTGTGTTTTTTATTTCAGGTGCTGTTGGCCTTTGGTGGTGGTCATTTAGTTTACATTGAGATTGGGATTGGGAAGTTGACAGAAGTACAACACATTCAGCTGGAATATGAAATATCATGCCTTGACATAAATCCTATAGGAGAAGACCCCAACAATAGTAAGATTGCAGCTGTTGGTATGTGGACGGATATAAGTGTCAGAATTTTCTCACTTCCGAGCTTGGATCTGATCACAAAAGAGTATCTTGGTGGGGAGATCATCCCTCGTTCTGTTCTCTTATGTACATTTGAAGGGGTATGGTAGTGTTCCTTTTTATGTTTTGAGCTCTCTGGACATGTTAATTATGCCATGAAAGTTCTTTCATGTTGATGTTTGATGCCCTTTTGATAATGAACTTGTTCTTTCATCCACTTAGGTTGCCTACTTGTTATGTGGTCTGGGAGATGGACACCTATTTAATTTCTTGTTAAACATGAATACGTGGGAGTTATCTGACAGAAAGAAGGTTTCTCTTGGCACACAGCCTATAACTCTCCATACCTTTAGTTCCAAAGACACCATCCACGTCTTCGCTGCTTCAGATAGGCCTACTGTCATCTATAGCAGCAATAAAAAATTACTGTACAGTAATGTGAATTTGAAAGAAGTAAGCCACATGTGTCCTTTTAATTCGGCTGCATTCCCAGATAGGTACCTTCTTCCACTCTTTTCTTTAACATGTATAACTGGCATTAGGGGTGAGCAAAGTTCGGTCCGGTCCGGGTTTTTGGACCAGACCAAACTTTTCGGTCCGGCCTTCCCGAAAATTCGGTCTTCGGTCCGGTCCCGGACCGAAGCTCACCCCTATCTGGCATGTCTTATTTTCCTGTAGTGACATTGCTCAAATAACATTTGCTCGAAAAGGCGTATGAAAGATATAGTGATCTTTTTTCATTTTCATATAGAAGAAGTGTTAGAGTGTGCCAGGTTGGTTTAATTTGAACTTTGAATCAAAAAGAGAATGTGATGACCTATGTCAGCGTCATACTTTTATGGTTAGAAAAAAATGATGTCCTGTAATCTGAGATGGTTGTGTATTTCTTTCTGAGTAATAAGTGATATTGGTTTTTAATATTCTGTTTTTTTAACTTAACAGTAATTTATTTATTAAAGAGCGACCTAAAAACATTTCTTTTATTAGCCAACCTACTGCTTCATTGTAAGTAGTTGATCATTCTCCATTTTTTTCTAAAGACTTGACATGGTAGTGTTGATTCTCGTGTTACGTGTATGCCAATGTTGCTCCATAAGATCTTACACATGCTGTACTCTTTAGCAATTTGTTTCTGCTGGAAGCTGATCTTACTGTAAACTTGTCTTATCCTTTAAACAGTCTTGCTATTGCCAAAGAAGGTGAACTTTCAATTGGTACAATTGATGATATACAAAAGCTCCACATTCGAACCATTCCTCTTGGTGAGCATGCACGCCGTATTTGTCACCAGGAACAGTCTAGAACATTTGCTATTTGTAGCCTGAAGAGTTGCCAGACAAGTACTGAGGAAACTGAAATGCACTTTGTGCGTCTGTTGGATGATCAGACCTTTGAGTTTACATCTGCATATGCACTTGATGCTTTTGAATATGGCTGCTCTATCCTTAGTTGCTCCTTTGCTGAGGACAGTAATGTATACTACTGCGTTGGAACTGCTTATGTCCTCCCTGAAGAGAATGAGCCTACTAAGGTACATTGTACACTTCACTCATTTAGAACATGCAAATTGACTATGGTTCCTCTTAACACTATAAAGTTCCTGGTTTAAGAAAAATATTTGTCTCTTTTGAAAAATAGTTGATATCTTCTGTTCACTATAGGGCCGAATTCTGATTTTTGTTGTTGAAGAAGGAAAATTGCAACTAATTTCAGAAAAGGAAACCAAAGGGGCTGTTTACTCATTGAATGCGTTCAATGGAAAGTTGTTGGCTGCAATTAACCAGAAAATTCAGTTATACAAGTGGACTCTTAGAGATGATGGTTCCCGGGAGTTGCAATCAGAATCTGGGCATCATGGACATATTCTTGCATTATATGTTCAAACACGGGGTGATTTCATTGTAGTGGGCGATTTGATGAAATCTATTTCCTTGCTGTTATACAAGGTAATTTCAGCTTTGTATTTACATTTTAAACTGCTGGTTTGGTGACCTACTTGTCTTTGTCAGCATCAAGGACCTCTTTATTTTATCTGCTGCATGACGTTGAGGTCATTATTTTTTTGTGGGATAATTCCAATGGGTGCAAGTAAAATTTTACTGTAATGTTTGTTAAAATGACTAGTTATGTATTTTAGATTTTGCAAGATACCTTATTTCTGTTATAGATTCCATTATTATGAGATATTTTTATAGATTAGTTAATGGCCAATGAAGTTGGTAGTGCACTTTTCATTCCTGGTGGCCGGAACGACAATGGTTTTCTCACCATGATCCATAATGTAATTTGTTCCACTTTCTTTGCTTTTATACTGCGATACTACACATCCATGCTGTGCAAATCATGTTTTTGTTATAGTTATAGATTTTGTTCTTTAAGGAATTCTTGACGTGAACAAGGTGGTCATTGATTTTTTTGAACTCATGTATGAGATAGTAGATTCTTCCGAACGTTGGTCTAGAAGGTTTCCTGATCTTTTCAAGGACATTCTTTTCATGTCTACATACTCTTTTTATTATTTTCAAATTTTGAAGTTTCACATTTTTCTATCATGTAGTCAGTGCCATTTTCTACATCGTCATTTACCATTAGAATAGCTACTATTATTTCCTCTGTTATAATTCCGTTTGACGTATTTCTGGATGTTTGAGCAGCATGAAGAGGGAGCTATCGAAGAGAGAGCACGTGACTACAATGCAAACTGGATGACATCAGTTGAGATCCTCGATGATGATGTTTATCTTGGAGCAGAGAACAACTTCAATCTTTTCACAGTACGCAAAAATAGTGATGGGGCTACAGACGAGGAGAGAAGTCGTCTAGAGGTTGTGGGTGAATACCACCTTGGTGAGTTTGTGAACCGGTTCCGACATGGTTCGCTTGTCATGCGGCTCCCTGATTCCGAAGTTGGCAACATCCCCACTGTCATTTTTGGAACCGTGAATGGTGTGATTGGAGTGGTCGCTTCCCTCCCTCATGATCAGTACGTGTTCTTGGAGAAGCTGCAATCCAATTTAGTGAAGGTCATAAAGGGTGTCGGCGGATTAAGCCATGAACAGTGGCGCTCATTCAACAATGAGAAGAAAACATCAGAAGCAAGGAATTTCCTAGATGGAGACTTGATCGAGTCATTCCTTGATCTCAACCGGAACAGGATGGAGGAGATCTCCAAGTCAATGAGTGTCTCAGTGGAAGACTTGTGCAAAAAGGTGGAGGAGCTCACAAGATTGCATTGAGCAACAGAATCCGTGTAAATTTAGTGATGCCAGTAGAGGTACAAAGTCTGAAAACGTATCGACACCATGCTATAATCTTATGATGTCATTTCCACGAACTTGTTTTCTTGATCTAGTGTTGATGGCATCAGAAGAAGGCTTTGGAAGGTGAAAACAGTCCAAAGTTGTATTGTGGGCTATTCCTTTACTTCTGTCACATATCGTAGCCCCAGAATGAATTTTGTAAAAGTTTTAGTGCTATCCGTTGGCATGCGCAATAGGGTAAAAATGTTAACGTTGTCGTGGCTTGCAAGTTGTGCGAGTCCGACAAGTTGTTGACTATTTACGTTTTTGTTTTATTTGGCCATATCTATGTTAATCACTATTTATGGATGACTTCTTTTTGTAGTGGTATGGATGTTGTACGATAATGTTAACGCGATTAAGATATTTTTTGAGTTTAGTTCCGCGGGTGCAAATTAACGATGATGAAGCTTTGGCACGAGTAAGGGTTTTTTTTATTTATAAAATTGTCAGTCACGTATGACGGTCGATTCCTCAATGGGGATGGCACCAACTTTGGGTTTGCCGGTGGACGTGACCGTCATCCCAAGTAACCGCACATTTTAATTATTGATGTTGATATTAACAATGTTAAGCTTTGGGAGAATTTAAAATTTTGACAAGCTTATGGAGCTCAGAGTTAATATCCATTTGTGAATGTAAAGATAGTCTCACTCCTATACTAGGCGACCCTACCTAGGGCTACCAATTAATAAATTGAATTCGCCATAACATAATTATCTAGGAAATTGAATTTGCCATGACAATTTATTGAAACTAAATTACTATAAAATTGACTGAAAATTCTAGCCGTCGAAAACTCTCTTATGATTATATTGTCGTCTTGGTGCACAGTCTCTCTAGGATTATCGGAGGCAACGAGGGGGTGAGTAGATGGTCTCCGTTATAAATTATAATGGGCGTTTGGATTCATTATTTGTAAATTTTGCGAGATTTTTCAGACGTGATCAGTGATCTTGATAGCTAAGATATATAAATGTCCATTTCTATTTACCACGTCTGGATGAATACGTCACTTTCATCAATACACTAATTTAAACGACTCATGACATGTTATTAGTAACAACTTTCCATTTCATACGTAATTTAAAATTATGTCCAACTAATGAAAACACATGACAATGTGCCTATGATCACTTTGAAAGTAAAACTTGTACTTTGTATTGATTTGAAAGAATAGTGTTTATAGTAAAATCACGTGAAATTTTCGAATTGCAACACTCTCTACGCAGAATATGTTTTTGACAAGTTTTGTACAAATGGGCTGTTATTTTAAGGATTTTTTTCAACATAACATTTTTCTTCTTCAAAATAAACATCATTTAAAAGTATTTTCCACACTAGAACCCGGTGCCGTCACGTGACGGATCTTGCCTTTTAGTGTTTACAGAACCCAGCATCTCAGACACCAGAGTTTTATAAAAAATATTCTTTGAAGAACTCGGCGTTGGCAACGCCGAGTTCTATACGAGGATACTTGCACCAATTTCTACTAAATCGAACTCGCACCACTAGTGTCGAGTGCAAATTTAATTTTTATTCATTTTACCATCTCAAAGGAGAGATCGTTCATGGTCGGTTTTATTGAACCAGTTTTTTAAGTAAACACGACATCTAGGATGCCGAGTTCTAAAGGCAGAACCCGACATCCTAAACGACGAGTTCAGTCGGGCTATAAAAGTAGTCTGACACCTCCCCTCCCCCCACGCCGAGTTCTCGCAATTTTAGGTTAATGTTTTCATTTTTCTTCGTTTTCCACCATTTTCCCCTATTTTATGTATTAGGATGATATACATTGTTGTTTTAGGTATGATTGTAGTATTTTTGTTGATTTAGGAAGCCATTTAGGTGCAAACCCGATTCCAATTTTGGGTTTTTAGGCCAAACTAATATTTTCTTGCTTCTTAATAGATTATTGAACTCTGCCTATGTACGTGTACATAGCATGTCCCAAGCCAGGATAAATGAGGAGGGTTGCGATAGGTGTTGCGAGCCAGCGTAAAATCCTAGCTACTCCCATGGAAATGAAACTTAAAAGAGAATCATGTTTGGGGAGTTACCCTCTTAGCGACGCGCTACATTGGGCCCCGGATGTAGTGATTCAAAGTGAGCAAGGGTCTACACATCATTCTCGAGGGGTGCGAGCGATAAGGAAGCTAGTCGAGGGACGCCACCACCTTATGTAGTGCACAAGGAGTTAGGGTCCTCGTACTTTACTCAACGGGTGTGAGGGCTAAGGAAGCTAGTTGAGGATAGTAGGATACACATAGGTAGTTGGAATGTTGGATCTTTAACTGGGAAGTTGAGAGAGTTAGTGGATGTGATCAACAGGAGAAAAGTCAATATTCTTTGTGTTCAGAAGACCAAATGGGTAGGTGAAAAAACTAAAGAAGTTGAAAATACAGGGTTTAAGTTATAGTATAGTGGAAAAGATAGAAACAAAAATGTAGTAAGGATCTTAGTAGATAAAAGACTAAGAGATGAGGTGGTAGAGGTTAAAAGCAAGGTGATCGAATAATTTTGATTAAGTTAGTTACTGGAAAACTGATTTTGAATGTCATTAGCGCCTATGTCTCACAAGTAGGTTTAAGCGAAACAGTGAAGAAACAGTTTTGGGAGGACCTTGACATTATGGTGAGAAGGATTCCTAGTAGTGAGAAACTTTGTATTTGAGGAGATTTTAACGGCCATGTTGGTAAAGATAGCGAATGGTTTGAACGTATCTATGGAGGGTTTGGGTTTCGTGTTAGGAACCAAGAAGGAGAAGATTTTCTGAATTTCGCTGTAACATATGACCTCATGGTAGCAAATACTTTCGTAGTTACTCAACATAAGTTGGTAGTAGTGAACTTTCGCTTTCGTATTGGTGTTGTACGAAATAAGTGTAATAAAGATGTGAAGATTAAGTGGTGGAATCTTGAAGGAGAAAAATATATTAGATTTGAGGATAGACTTATGGAAGAGGGACCTTGGGATGTTGTAGGAGACACTAATAGTATGTGGGAGGGTATGTCATCTTACATTTGACGAGTGGCTAAAGAAGTTTGTGGGGGAGAGTAGAGGAGGTAGATTAGATTCGAGAGACGTGGTGGTGGAATGATGATGTACAACAGACAATTAAAACTAAGAAAAAAATATTATACGATGTGGTTTAAAGATAAAAATGAAACTAACTTAGAAGAGTATAGGTTGACTAATAAAAAAGCTAAGAAAGCCGTAAGAGAGGCTAGAAGGGTTGTTTATAAGAATTTATACCAAAAATTGGGATCAAAGGAGGGAGAGGTTGGAACATATAAGTTGGCTAAAATAAGAGAGAAGAAAACTAGAGACCTTAATGAAGTTAAATGCATTAAAGATGATAATAATAACCTTTTAGTTAAGGCGGAGGATTCAAGGAAATGTGGAGAGAGTATTTTGATAAGTTGTTCAATGGAGAAAATGATAGAGATACTTTTGAAGTGGAGGATACAATTGAGGAATCTAATACACGATTTGTACGGAGGATAAGAGAAGTTGAGGTTAAGGAAACCTTAAAAAGGATGAAAGTTGGTAAGGCTTTAGGACCAGACGAGATCCCGATTGAGGTGTGGAAATGTCTTGGGGATAAAGCAGTAACGTGGTTAATTAAATTGTTTAGTAGTATCTTTGAGAAACATAAAATACCAAATGAGTGGAGAAGAAGTACTTTGGTGCCAATTTACAAGAATAAATGAGATATTCAAAGTTGCACTAACTATAGAGGTATCAAACTCATGTGTCATACGATGAAATTGTAGGAAAAAGTAATTGAGCACCGTCTAAGGAAAGAGACATGTGTTAGAGATAATCAATTTGGTTTCATGCCTGGAAGGTCAACGGTAGATGCCATATTTCTTATTAGACAACTTGTGGAGAGGTATAGAGAACAAAAGAAAGATCTACACATGATTTTTATTGATTTAGAAAAGACATATGATAAAGTTCCAAGAAATATTATGTGGTGGACTCTAGAGAAGAAGAAGGTATCAACAAAATATGTGAATTTAATTAAAGATATGTATGAAGGAGTTGAAACTAGCATTAGAATTTGTGATGGTGTGACTAAAGCTTTTCCGATTAAGATTGGAATTCATCAGGGTTCATCTTTAAGTTCATAACTCTTTGCTTTAGTAATGGACGAGTTGAAAAAAGACATACAATGTGAGGTTCCATGGTGTATGCTTCTTGCAGATGATGTAGTATTAATTGACGAGAGTAGGGTAGGTGTGGAGAGAAAACTAGAGTTGTGGAGAAATACTTTAGAAACAAAAGGTTTTAAACTAAGTAGATCTAAAACTGAATATGTGAAGTGTTATTTTAGTATTGTTAATACCGAGGAAGAGGAGATTATATTAGATGGGCAAGTGGTGCGTAGAAAATATATTTTTAGATATCTTGGATCAATACTTCAAAAAGATGGGGAGATCGATGAAGATGTTAACCATAGGATTAAAGCAGGATGGATGAAATGGCGACAAACCTCAGGTGTCTTCTGTGACAAGAAAATTCTACTTAAGTTAAAAGGAAAATTTTATAGAACTGCAATAAGACCTGCAATGTTATATGGTGCAGAATGTTGGGCAACTAAAAGACATGTACAAAAGATGAGTGTATCTGAAATGAGGATCTTGAGGTGAATGTGTGGCCATACGCGAATGGATTGGATTAGAAATGAAGACATTGGTGAGAGAGTTGGAGTTGCTTCAATGGAAGAGAAAGTTATACAACACAGACTGAGATGGTTTGGACATGTACAAAGAAGACCTATGGAGACACCTATAAGAAGATGAGTATTGAATCAGATCGAAGACACAAAAAGAGGAAGAGGTAGACCACGATTGACTTGGGAGGAAGCGGTCAAAAGAGATCTAAAAAATTGGAATGTTCCTCGGGAATTTGCATTGATAGAAACGCGTGAAAGAAGGCGATTCACGTGCATGAACCGTGACTCCTTAGAGTTTCATTTCTAGCCTACCCCAACTAGTTTGAGATTAAAAACTTTGTTGTTGTTGTTGTTTGTCTTAATAGATTATTGATTTAGTTTTTGTTGATTTTAGGTTTACAGGGGTAATCTTAAAAATTATGGAATTTAAGTTTGATTATTGTGATTGAAATTCTGTTGTTGTTAAAAGTTAATATTTTGCCTTATTTTAATTATTTTCCCAAATTTTTGTTGATTGTGATATTACATATGATAATGTTATGAATGATTTGTGGTTGTTTTTAATAAGAAACAAAATGTGATGAGTAATGAATGTATGTGGGTTTTAATGGAAAAAATGTGTTGAAGTTGAGAAATATGTGCGTGAAATATGTTGTGATTTGCATGTTATTTGAATGTATGTAACTTGAAGTTGTGAAATATGTTGTTATTTAGATGTTTGGAAGTTGAGAATGTTGTTTCTATTATTGTTAGTTCATTTTACAATGTAGGTTTTTTAAAATTTTCGAATATGATAATATAGGGGAAGTTCTGTCAATATTTTAATTTTTTTGACATTATTCGTAACGTTGTTTATTGTAGTAGATTTTGTTGGAGTGATTGCTCAACGTTTACAACCGTTTGTTACTACACCCGACTGAGGTAATTTCTAAATCATTTGAGTATGTTCAAATTGTAAATTAATTAGGAATAGAAGAACAACCATTTCACTTGAATACATTTTCAAATTTAATTAATATAGGTTAGGAATGGATAAAGATAATGATCTTTGTTGGTCATGTATGATGGGAAATTAGAATGTAAGAGAGATGTGACAGAATATACAGGATCTGAGCGCAAATTAATAGTAATTCCGTTCAACATCAAATATGGGATTTAGTGGATGTCATAAGATCTGAATGTTGTTATCCAGAAAGTATGTTTGATGTCAAGTTGACGGCAAAATTTCCATTAAACAATGATTGGACATACGCTCCATTAACCAATGATAAATGGTTTATGGAATGATGCGTTTGTTTAAACGGATGTCTGTGGTTGAAGTGTATGTAGAAGCTGAACCTAAAGTGCCCGACCCTACGCTGACAACCAACACTCATTCGCCGGAGTATGATATAGTAAGGTCGACCGATTGGGACTGCGGAATAGATTTGAATACGAGTCTAAATCCTACAATCGAAGTTCCAGCCTACCATCAAATCTCAATTTTCCAATCGCAGAACTTCGAAACAGGCAGTGAATGACCATAAAATGTAGGTGACTTTCCTTCAAGTAATGCAAATCCCTATCTTCGTCTGTTGCAAATTGAAACCATACATTATAGCCATGATGAGTTTGCTGGTAGGACTGGACCGTCAACCTCATATCCCTCCCTTTGTCTTGGTTTGTCGTCAGTTGACCCGATTCATTTCAGTCGACCAGAACTTCGACGCCTGGAAGATACACACAGTGATAAAGATGATGAGACCGAAGAATTAGGAGATTACAACACACCACTAGTGCAGAATAGGCTTTACTCGTCGCCCAATAGACGTCGACCTTTATAACCACCGACGTCTAGTGGGGAGAGGACAGAATGGACGTCGGTCTTCATTGAGGCCGTCGTCTATGTAGTACTATAGACGTCGGGTTTGGGAATAACACGTTTAGCCGACGTCTATAGGGTATAGACGTCTCCATATAGACGTCGGCCGTTTGTGTACCTTGTGAATCCGACGTATATACTCCATCCATATAGACGTCGAGGTATGGCGTTATATAACATCCGACGTCTATATGTCTTAAAGAAATCGGGCAGACGCGTTTTCTTTCATTCATTTCAGACGAAACCCACCCAAACCTTAGCAGTCCCGCGACCGAACTCTCCTTCGCGACCGATCTCCGACCGATCCGCACCGTCTCCGGTACCGCAGCGAGCTCCCAAGCTCTCCTCCACTTCTCCGGCCCTCTTCTCCTTCTTCCTCCGTCTTCCTCCGTCTTCCTCCGTCTCTCTCCACATGTAAGTTTTAAGTTCATTTTTGGTTGTTTTAAGTTCGTCTTCCTCCGTTTTTCTCCACATATTCTTTCTAAGTTAGCCTTCATCTCGTGTCGTTTACAGCCGCCACCGCACCACCTCCGCGACATCTTCGGGAACCACAAAGACCTCCTCCGGCATCACAACTTTTCCCTCCTCTGGTTCATGCTCAATTTTAGATCCTTAATTTAGGATTAGTTTAGACCAAGAATCCAACGCCAACATACATGTATGTTGATTACTTGTTGAGATTTAATTGAAATAATATGTAATATTTCGTGGAAAAACAAACTTGAAAACCTACAGAAAGCCCTGAGTTTAAATTCACCTTAGGATTGAAAATCAACTTTTTTTGCAACGAAACTGACACCGGTAGGTTAGTATATCTAGTGTGTTATGTGTTGATATTTGATAAACATATCCAACTAATGCAGCACTATTCTTCTCATGGCCGAACCTACGTTAAATATGTTAAAAGACCTACCCTAGTAACCCTACCCTTATACATGTATTCTCCATTCAATCATGCCTCAACATAATTTTTTAATTTGGGAGTTTGATAAGTTTATTGGTGAATGGAGTGTGATCATTGTGTGAATGTTTAATTCATTTGATTTGACTCATTCATTGGATTAATTTGGTTTGGATTGAGTTGGGTTGGTTGGATGATTTAACCAAACTTTGTTTTCATGTGATTGATTTGGTTTGGATTATGTTAAGAATTTGGTTTGGATTGAGTAGAGAAATACATGATGTGAATGTGAGTAGATAACTAGATATACATTTTTCTTGTTGATTTCAGCATTTGAAGAATTTTACATATCAAATTTTAAGTGGAGGTTCTGCCAAAATTTCAATAAAATTTTATTCCCAATTATTATTAATAACATGATAGTTTGTGTTTAAAATGTTTTTTTGTTAATTCAAGTAATTAGTTTTAATACTTGTTTTAATATTTTAAATGTTTATTGCCTTAATTTATTGAATTTTTAATATTATGATAATAACTCATTGCCCCCCTTAAACAACTTGGCCTTTAATAACCCAAAGCAAAAAATTAGACAATATTTGCTAAGTCATTCATCATATAGGATTTGCATGCATTGAATTTTTCTATTATTTACGATTTCTGTCGTAGATTGCTGGCGTAAGGTACGTACTATCTTTCACTCATCATTCATTTGAAAGCACGCATTAGTTAGTAGGACTTATATTGGAACAATAGTGAGGTGAGTGTTTGTTTAGTGTGTTGTTTGTTAGATTAAGGTATGAAAAACACTTAGGGGGCAGTCACCTATAGGAGATGAGGTGGGGGATTTCATCACCCTTTCCTTAGCCCAGAAACCACTTAATAAAAGAGCCTTAATAAAATCAATTAGACGTTGGCCCCTAGGATTTTTGGACGCATTAAGGAGAGGAAACCGTTTAAGACCGTTATGGCTTGAATGTCGTTGCCCATCTAGTCTCCCTGAGATTTTAGGAACCTCCGGGTTCTTGATTTCCTATAGATTAGTGGTCCTCAATGTTTAAGACCGTTTCGGCCTGAACGTTGTTGCCCATCTAGTCTCCCTGAGATATTAGGGACCTCCGGGTTCTTGATTTCCTACAGAATAGTGGTCCTCGGTGGGACCTCGAAGTTAGGCGTCGTCTATTACTAAGGACCTATAGTGGACTTTAGGTTTGTTTTGGCCTTGATTGCTTAGTTAGTTTTCTAACCTTCCTTATTTCACGCTAGATTAAGGACTTCATCTCTTCTCCACTGAGTCATTCTTTTCTCATCTTAATGTCTCCGAATCTTCTCATCTACGAACACATTCTTTTAAATTGAAATTTTATTTATTTTCTGTAATAATAACTATCATTTTTGCCTCTGTTTAGATTGAAATGGATTAAGAGTGGATTTTTTCAAACAGATTGAGTGATGAATATGAGAACGGAGTGAATATGTTCTTAGAGGTTGCCAAAAACATTCTAAGAAAATGAAAGACAACGACATGGCGTATTGTCCGTGCAGTAAGTGTCATAATATGTCAGTGTTGAGTTTTCGGAAAATGAAAGATCATTTGTTTGAGAAAGGTTTCGACCCAAATTACAGACGGTGGATATGGCACGGTGAAAATGAATCATTTAGTCGTTCCAAGAATGATGGAGAAGATGTCAGTGTGGAAGATCACTTAGAGGAAATGGTTCAGGATATGGCTGAAAAGTTTTCGCCCAACCCCGATTTACTTGGTAATTTGTTGAGTGACAATGAGAAGCCGTTGTATAAGAATTGTACCAAATTCACTAGATTGTCAGCGGTGTTGAAGTTGTACAATTTAAAAGCTGGAAATGGTTGGTCCGATGTGAGTTTCACATCAATGTTGAAGTTAGTGAAAGAGATGCTTCCAGATGATAATGAGTTGCCAGATAGAACTTATGATGCAAAGAAAGTGTTGTGTCCTATGGGAATGGAATATAGGAAGATACACGCATTTCATTCTTATATTTGTATCTTATATCCATTATCTTTCACCTAAGCAATGCTACACGAGTTTTATGTATGAATTTCATAAATAAATAGGTTTGAAGAGAAGAGGCATAAAAAGACCTAAAAGCATGAAAATGGACTGAGTTGAGAGACTCAAGGACTAAGATGCAAGATCGAAGTGTAGGATCGTGTGGGTCTATGGGTCCACAAACTAATCACGATTAAGCCTTAATTAACTACTCGGTCGATAGATCAAAGATGTGCAGCGGAAATTAAAAACAAATCAAACACGAGTAGGAAAGTAATGCAAACCACAAGAAGACACGTCGGTTTTATAGAGGTTCGGCCGCGCCTACGTCCTCTCTTGCAAGCACCTCTCGAATCTCCGTTCGAGCCCCTCTCGCGTCTTCACTATGCCTCCCCGTTCCGGGCCGGGAGCAACGCCTTTTACACGTCTTCAAGCTCGCGAACAACCCTCGTCGAGCTTGGCACCTCCTCTCACAAACCGAGAGAATCACTTCGGGCTTTCACCGAAATCCTTGCTTCTTTGTCTTGGGCTTTCACCAAGACCCTTGCTCACTTTGACAACAATGGTGACTGAGTGGAACTCACTCTCTAATTGAGCACAACAAATGCTAGTATGAATGTATGATGAAGGATGTGGAAATTAGGCTTTGGAATCACTAATTGGGAGCTTTGAGGTTGTGGAAAATCTCACTATAAGTTTGACACTTTGGAGTTGTGAAATCTTGTGGAAAACTAAGTGTGAACCTCTATTTATAAGGTCTAAGAGATTCCTAGCCGTTGGGGAAAGATTTGATTGATTTGTGTAAGAGATACACAAAACAGAATTCAAATTCAGCAAAAACTGTCTCCAACCGGTCGACCTAAAGTTGAACCGGTCGAACAAAACCTTACAAAAACTAATGGATCGGTTGAACAAATGGATGGTTCGGTCGAACAAAATGGTCATGTAAAAACTCTAAATCTACTGAAACCGGTCGAACAAAAGGTCCAATCGGTCGAACGTTTTCGGACAGGATTTAAGGTTTAGTTTTAGTGATTTTCCGACTATGTTTTGGATGACCTATCGAAGTCCGATTGATCTGAAATTTTGTGTGTGACTTCTCTAAGGAACCTAGTGTGTGAATGCATGGATATTATCTTAAGTTATGCTCAATTCACATTTGTTCCTAAGACTCAAAGAAAAGTAAAATACATGTCTTCAATCCAGCTTGATTACATGTCTTGACTTGATTTTTCTTCTTTCTTGAGTCTTGATCACCTGTAGATGTTAGCACAATACAACATATATACCATTATACTACATGTGCTAATCTACATGTCCTAATTAAGATTAGGTTGAATTACATCATCAAAATATGGATTAAGGCCAAAAAGCCAACAATCTCCCCCTTTTTGATGATGACAACCTATATCTTAAACTAACTTAATACCTGAAATATATTATGCAAACTATGCTTCAAAATGTTTCTTTAAATTTATTGCATAGTTTTTCTTGACAATTTCATGCATATTTCAAGTTACCCTAATCTATTACTTCTCCCCCTTTGACATCCATCAAAAACAATAATCAATGTAAGATATGAAATGAAATTTCTCCCTCATTGACAATTATATAACTATTCAAGTTCAAATAGGATGTCATTGTAATGAAGTTGCTCCCCCTAAATTTTGCACTTCATTACTCTAATAAAAGATATAACATTTAAGCTCCCCCTATCAATAAGGCTAATGGAAACAATGAATATGATAAAAGTTAAAATCATTTAAGTTTCTACTTAAGCCTTATTCTAACATCCATTTTAAAATATGACATTTATAATCAATGGATGTGGTAAATGATTTGCAATGAATAGGGTTAATGATTTTCAATGAATTGAACTCTAAGGATATGACAATTAAGCATATTAACTAGATTAGAGCTATTTTTCAGAAATTTTAGAGATAGAAATTTTTATACCAAACTTGAATCTTGAATAGCTCCAATCTTGATTTGGTGATGCAACCGGATTCGAATTCGACGCTTTGGCTCACCCGGTCACCACCAATCTCTTCCTCAAGCTCCTACAAGTGTAGATTTTGGTACCCATTTTTGCTTGGGTCCATTAAGTTTAGCTTTTGGTACCCAAATCCAAGTTGATTTTGGTACCTCTACACTTACTTTCTTTTTCATGGCAAAATTATGTTTAACATTAATTTGAATAGGAAAGTTTTTAACATAAAAATTGTTTTTATTGCCATGTGTGAACTTATGCAATTTATTTGACAAATTTTCATTTAAGACATTAAGTTCACTGTTTTTAGTTGCTAGAGATTCATTTAAGCAATTTAGATTTTTAATCATAGAATTATGCTTTTCATTCATGTTAAGCATGTGAATCTCTAAATTTGCAACTTTTTCATTCATGCAATTTAAGTCATTTAAAGTTTGCTTGCTTTCAAGATATGATTTATCTAGTTTCTTTAGCAAGTCAATTTTGTCATTTTCAAGCATATGACTTTCAATTGCATTTGATGAGGTAGTTTTAACATTAAAATTGTCATTCCTCAAGCATGCATTTTCAGAAGTTAGAACTTCAATTTTAGCAAGCAAAACAATTTTATCATCTAAGATAAATGCATTTTGACATTTAAGCTCATCTATTTGCTTATTTGCTAACTTATTAGACTCATGAAGTTCTTTAGATTTTTCTAAAAGTTTTAGAAATGCATTTTGTAGTTTATATGAATGTGATGATTTTTCACTTGAACTACAACTTGAAGAATGACTAGAAGATACCTCATCTTCACTTTCTCCATCGGATGAGCTTGATGATGATGAAGATGTTGAGTTAATCTCCATTTTCTTTGCTCGAGCTACATCCTTCGGAGTGGTTGCTCCTTTCTCCCCGGTTGGAGATTTTCCATCACCGAAATTCCTTTCTAAAGTTTGCCATATAGAATGAGCACTATCACATGAGCAAACAAGATTAAAAAATTCATCTCCTAATGCACAAAATATGACATTCATAGCCTTAGCATTTAGGGATGCATTTTTCTCATCTTCTAAACTCCATTTACTAATATGACATCTAGGTGTTTCATATGGAGTTTGAATCATAAACCACAAGTTAGCATTCATGGATTTAATAAATGATGACATTTTAGATTTCCATGAAACAAAATTATTTCCATCAAAATATGGTGGTTTACAAGATTCTAGAGGTGTGGATGCATTAAGAGTCATGTTAATTTATCGGTTAAGAACAAAATTAACGAACGAGGCTCTGATACCAATTGTAGGATCGTGTGGGTCTATGGGTCCACAAACTAATCACGATTAAGCCTTAATTAACTACTCGGTCGATAGATCAAAGATGTGCAGCGGAAATTAAAAACAAATCAAACACGAGTAGGAAAGTAATGCAAACCACAAGAAGACACGTCGGTTTTATAGAGGTTCGGCCGCGCCTACGTCCTCTCTTGCAAGCACCTCTCGAATCTCCGTTCGAGCCCCTCTCGCGTCTTCACTATGCCTCCCCGTTCCGGGCCGGGAGCAACGCCTTTTACACGTCTTCAAGCTCGCGAACAACCCTCGTCGAGCTTGGCACCTCCTCTCACAAACCGAGAGAATCACTTCGGGCTTTCACCGAAATCCTTGCTTCTTTGTCTTGGGCTTTCACCAAGACCCTTGCTCACTTTGACAACAATGGTGACTGAGTGGAACTCACTCTCTAATTGAGCACAACAAATGCTAGTATGAATGTATGATGAAGGATGTGGAAATTAGGCTTTGGAATCACTAATTGGGAGCTTTGAGGTTGTGGAAAATCTCACTATAAGTTTGACACTTTGGAGTTGTGAAATCTTGTGGAAAACTAAGTGTGAACCTCTATTTATAAGGTCTAAGAGATTCCTAGCCGTTGGGGAAAGATTTGATTGATTTGTGTAAGAGATACACAAAACAGAATTCAAATTCAGCAAAAACTGTCTCCAACCGGTCGACCTAAAGTTGAACCGGTCGAACAAAACCTTACAAAAACTAATGGATCGGTTGAACAAATGGATGGTTCGGTCGAACAAAATGGTCATGTAAAAACTCTAAATCTACTGAAACCGGTCGAACAAAAGGTCCAATCGGTCGAACGTTTTCGGACAGGATTTAAGGTTTAGTTTTAGTGATTTTCCGACTATGTTTTGGATGACCTATCGAAGTCCGATTGATCTGAAATTTTGTGTGTGACTTCTCTAAGGAACCTAGTGTGTGAATGCATGGATATTATCTTAAGTTATGCTCAATTCACATTTGTTCCTAAGACTCAAAGAAAAGTAAAATACATGTCTTCAATCCAGCTTGATTACATGTCTTGACTTGATTTTTCTTCTTTCTTGAGTCTTGATCACCTGTAGATGTTAGCACAATACAACATATATACCATTATACTACATGTGCTAATCTACATGTCCTAATTAAGATTAGGTTGAATTACATCATCAAAATATGGATTAAGGCCAAAAAGCCAACACGAAGGATCCGAACGTAAGATCGAAGGACCAATGAGCAAACAAGAATATTTCACACCATCATGGGGAGTATTTAGGCAATTCTATTCGGGTCGGAGCTCCAACAAGCGAAGTAGATGCATCAAAGACAAACCAAGTCATTCAGAAAAGCCCAGAAGAAAATCCAGAGTGATCCGACACTAGTGCAGAATTGGCTTTACTCGTCGCCAAATAGACGTCGGCCGTTACAACCACCGACGTCTGGTGTGGAGAGGACCGAATAGACGTCGGTCGTCATGGCAGACGACGTCTATGTGACACTATAGACGTCGGGTGTGGGAATAACACGTTTAGCCGACGTCTATAGTGTATAGACGTCGACCTATAGACGTCGGTGGTTTAGTACTTTGTGAATCCGACGTCTATAGGGTATAGACGTCGAACTATAGACGTCAGACTTAATGTAAGACCGACGTCTATACTCCAACCATATAGACGTCGAGGTATAGACGTCGGTGTTAGGGAACATCCGACGTATATATGTCTTAAAGAAATCGGACAAACGCGTTTTCTTTCATTCATTTCAGTCGAAACCCACCCAAACCCTAGCCGTCCCGCGACCGAACTATCCTCCGCGACCATCCTCCGACCGATCCGCACCGTCTCCGGCACCACAGCGAGCTCCCAAGCTCTCCTCCACTTCTCCGGCCCTCTTCTCCTTCTTCCTCCGTCTCTCTCCACATGTAGGTTTTAAGTTCGTTTTTGGTTGTTTTAAATTCGTCTTTCTCCACATATTCTTTCTAACTTAGCCTCCTCCGCATGTAGCTTCCTCGTGTCATTTACAGCCGTCTCCTCCGCAACGTCTTCGGGACCCACAAAGACCTCCTCCGGCATCACAACTTTTCCCTCCTCTGGTTCGTGCTCAATTTTAGATCCTTAATTTAGGATTAGTTTAGACCAAGAATCCAACGCCAAATTAGGATTAGTTCAAAATAATAGCGTATTGATGCAAATATTGGTTAATGTGATAATCATTATTGGTTAATGTGATAATCTAAGTGTATTGATGCAAATATCAACATTTAGAATTCCTTTTATTTTCCAAGTTATTTAATGATTCAATTTGTTGGTGTGTAGCAAATGGTTTCCAAAGTAGAAAAAAAGAAATCAAAATTATGGATTGATGTTGTGTAATGGCATGAGTTGTATGGTCTTGATGTGGATGTACACTCTTTACGTTATGTGTGTGTTATATGTGTTGATATTTGATAAACAACTTCATTGGATTGATTTGGTTTGGATTGAGTTGGGTTGGTTGGATGATTTAACCAAACTTTGTTTTCATTGGATTGATTTGGTTTGGATTATGTTAAGAATTTGGTTTGGATTGAGTAGACAAATACATGATGTGAATGTGAGTAGATAACTAGATATACATTTTTCTTGTTGATTTCAGCATTTGAAGAATTTTACATATCAAATTTTAAGTGGAGGTTCTGCCAAAATTTCAATAAAATTTTATTTCCAATTATTATTAATAACATGATAGTTTGTGTTTAAAATGTTTTTCTGTAAATTCAAGTAATTATTTTTAATACTTGCTTTTAATATTTTAAATGTTTATTGCCTTAATTTTTTGAATTTTTAATATTATGATAATAACTCATTGCCCCCCTTAAACAACTTGGCCTTTAATAACCCAAAGCAAAAGATTAGACAATATTTGCTAAGTCATTCATCATATAGGATTTGCATGCATTGTATTTTTCTATTATTTACGATTTCTGTCGTAGATTGCTGGCGTAAGGTACGTACTATCTTTCACTCATCATTCATTAGAAAGCACGCATTAGTTAGTAGGACTTGCATTGGAACAAGAGTGAGGTGAGTGTTTGTTTGGTGTGTTGTTTGTTAGATTAAGGTATGAAAAACACTTAGGGGGCAGTCACCTATAGGAGATGAGGTGTGGGATTTCATCACCCTTTCCTTGGCCCAGAAACCACTTAATAAAAGAGCCTTAATAAAATCAATTAGACGTTGGCCCCTAGGATTTTCGGACGCATTAAGGAGAGGAAACCGTTTAAGACCGTTATGGCCTGAATGTCGTTGCCCATCTAGTCTCCCTGAGATTTTAAGAACCTCCGGGTTCTTGATTTCCTATAGATTAGTGGTCCTCGATGTTTAAGACCGTTTCGGCCTGAACGTCGTTGCCCAACTAGTCTCCCTGAGATATTAGGGACCTCCGGGTTCTTGATTTCCTACAGACTAGTGGTCCTCGGTGGGACCTCGAAGTTAGGCGTCGTCTATTACTAAGGACCTATAGTGGACTTTAGGTTTGTTTTGGCCTTGATTGTTTAGTTAGATTTCTAACCTTCCTTATTCCACGCTAGATTAAGGACTTCATCTCTTCTCCTCTGAGTCATTCTTTTCTCATCTTAATGTCTCCGAATCTTCTCATCTATGAACACATTCTTTTAAATTGAAATTTTATTTATTTTCTGCAATAATAACTATCATTTTTGCCTCTGTTTAGATTGAAATGGATCGAGAGTGGATTGTTTCAAACAAATTGAGTGATGAGTATGAGAACGGAGTGAATATGTTCTTAGAGGTTGCCAAAAAACATTCTAAGAAAATGAAAGACAACGACATGGCGTATTGTCCGTGCAATAAGTGTCATAATATGTCAGTGTTGACTTTTCGGAAAATGAAAGATCATTTGTTTGAGAAAGGTTTCGACCCAAATTACAGACGGTGGATAGGCACGGCGAAAATGAATCATGTAGTCGTTCCAAGAATGATGGAGAAGATGTTAGTGTGGAAGATCACTTAGAGGAAATGGTTCAGGATATGGCTGAAAGGTTTTCGTCCAACCCCGATTTACTTGGTAATTTGTTGAGTGACAATGAGAAGCCGTTGTATAAGAATTGTACCAAATTCACTAGATTGTCAGCGGTGTTGAAGTTGTACAATTTAAAAGCTGGAAATGGTTGGTCCGATGTGAGTTTCACATCAATGTTGAAGTTAGTGAAAGAGATGCTTCTAGATGATAATGAGTTGCCAGATAGAACTTATGATGCAAAGAAAGTGTTGTGCCCTATGGGAATGGAATATAGGAAGATACACGCATGCCCGAACGATTGTATATTGTATAGGGGTGAGTTTGAAAACTTACATTCCTGTCCCAGGTGTAATGTTTCAAGATACAAAATGAAACGTAGTGGACCAAACCACAATGAAGAGGCTGATGAGATGAAAATCAAAGGACCTCCTGCTAAGATTTTGTGGTATCTTCCGATAATACCAAGGCTTAAACGTTTGTTTGTGGGTAAAGAGGATTCCAAGAACATGACATGGCATGCTGATCGTGAGAAACCAAATGATCAGTTGCTACGTCACCCTGCAGATTCACCTCAGTGGAAAAAAATAAATGTCGACTTCCCTGTGTTTGGTGAAGAATCGAGGAATGTAAGACTTGGGCTCTGTACTAACGGAATGAATCCTTTCGATAGTTTGAGTAGCATTCACAGTTCTTGGTCTGTTCTGCTTGTAATTTACAATCTGCCCCCGTGGTTATGCATGAAACGCAAATATATCATGTTGTCCTTAATGATTTCTGGTCCGAAACAACGTGGAAACGACATCGATGTGTATTTAAGACCTTTAATTGATGACCTAAAGAGATTGTGGAATGACGGAGAGTCAGTTTTTGATTCTTACCGTCAGGAGTCGTTCGTAATACGGGCAATGATATTTTGCATGATTAATGACTTTCCAGCTTATGGTAATTTGTCTGGATATTTAGTCAAATGTCATAAAGCTTGTCCAATTTGCGAGGAAAATACATGTTCTTTGCAACTAGTTAATGGTTCTAAGAGTGTCTATCTCGGTCATCGGAGATTTTTGCCGAACTCTCATCCTTCTCGTAGGTTGAAGAAGGCATTTAACGGAAAATAGGAGTTTCAGAATCCGCCAGTTGAAATCAGCGTCGAAAAGGTGTATGAACGTGTAAGGAACATTGAATATGAATTTGGAAAACCGTACAAACGAGCAAACGACAAAAGTAGTTGGAAAAAAAGATCCATATTTTTTGATCTCCCTTACTGGAAAACTTTAGAAGTTAGACATTGTATTGACGTGATGCACGTAGAGAAAAATGTTTGTGATAGTCTTGTTGGCACTCTGTTGAACATACCTGGTAAAACCAAATATGGATATAATGCAAGACTTGATCTTGTTGATATTGGTATACGAGCAATGTTGGCACCAGAAAAGAAAGGAGATCGGAATTACTTACCTCCAGCTAGTTATACATTGTCTAGAAAGGAGAAAAGAATTCTCTGTCAGTGTTTGCACGATGTAAGGGTTCCACAAGGTTATTCTTCAAATATCAGTAGTCTTGTTGTTATGAAGGATTTGAAACTTGTGGGGATGAAGTCTCACGATTGTCACACTTTAATGTAGCAGTTGTTACCTGTAGCACTGAGATCCATATTACCGAAAGATGTTAGACAAGCAATAATAAAGTTGTGTTCCTTTTCCAATAAGATTTGCAGTAAAGTGGTCGATCCTGTGCAGTTAGATAAGTTACAGAATGAAATTGTGGTCACATTATGTCAGTTGGAGATGTTTCCCCCCCTGCTTTTTTCGACATTATGATTCATCTTGTTATTTATTTGGTTAGAGAAGTTAAATTGTGCGGACTAGTTTTTTTAAGGTGGATGTATTCTTTCGAGCGTTATATGAAAGTGTTGAAAGGTTATTGCAAAAATCGTCAAAGACCAGATGCTAGTATTGTTGAGGATACATAGCTGAGGAGGTTATCGAGTTTTGCACTGGATACCTAGCAAACACCAAAACTGGGTGACTTCCGAAGAATCGTCATGATAAACGTGCCGATGGTAAAGGGACACGTGGGATGAAAATGTTAAATCCAAATGGCGATGACTTAATGACAGCATATTTTTATGTGTTGTGCAATTCGAATGAAGTTCAACCATACCTAAATGAACACATGAAGTTTCTAAAGGAAAGAAATCCTTTGTGGAGTGATCAACAAGTAATTAATAGTCACAATAAGAATTTCATCTCTTGGTTCAAAAATCTAGCATACAAGCGTGATGTTTCTGAGACAATACAATGGTTGGCTTACGGTCCGCATTCTGTTGTTATAAGTTACAATGGTTATGATATCAATGGATATTCTTTCTACACAGTTTGTGAAGATACGAAAAGTGCTGTTCAGAACAGTGGCGTCACCTTAATAGCAGAGTCTTTGCATGTGTCTAGTTCTAAAGACAAGAATCCTGTATACGCCGTCATGTCCTATTATGGTGTAATTGAAGATATATGGGAGCTAGACTTTGTTAAATTCAAAGTACCTATATTTAGATGCAAGTGGGCTGATAATAAAAATGGAGTTCGAGTGGATGACTATGGCTTCACTTTAATTGATTTTTCAAAAGAAGGGTATAAAGGAGAACCTTTTATTCTAGCTTCCCAAGCGAAACAAGTCTTCTATGTGGCTGATCCATGTGATAAGAAATGGGCAGTAATTTTGGAAGGGAAGAAAAAAATTGTATCAGATAATAGCCTGATCGAGATGAAGAAATAAATGTTGAGACTTGTATGTTTAGAGATGACCACGGTGAAGGTATATGGATTGAAAACCCATTAAGGAAAAAACCCAGTAAAGGTGCAAATTTTCTGTTGTAACATATTGTAATAGACATTTAATGTCTTTACCTTATTTAGTTACTTGAATTTATCTTTTATAGTATAATGGCTCCGAAAAAGAAACCCACTTCCTCCGAGTCTGAAGGCTCGAAGACATATAGTACACGAGGTCCTTGTCTCATGAAAGAATTCGTGGGCAGAAGAAATAGAGACGGTAGAGTTCCAATCCAGTTTGATGACCGTCTTGAGCCGTTAGACATGCTGTCTGATAATTGGAAAAGTTTTCTGGGTAGCTTAGCGAGGGCCAAAGTTGACATTTGTTTATCCAGTTGGGCTGATGTAGATGAGAAGTTTAAGGACACAATATGGAATAATGTGCAGGTAATGATTCCATTATAGATTTCAATAGTTTTAGTCGAACTTTTGATATATATAAAGTTAACGTGTTGTAGGAATCTTTTGAGTTCCAATCCACTGACAAGTTGAAGAAAAAGTGGATGACGTACATGTCAGTTCGTTGGAGGGATTTCAAAACAAATTTAACGAACAAATACATATTCGGAGACTACCAGGATAGAAATCCATGCGATGTCTATAACTTTATCACTCCGAATCAATGGGAGCTATTCAGAAAATCCAGAGATAGCCCGGAGTTTGAGGTAATTGAGTTTAATTTATAATATAGTAACTGAGTTTCAAAACAAACTTGTTAGTTATTGATTTTAGTGACAATCTAATAAACTTGATTTTAGGCCATCCGAGCAAAAAACCAAAAGATTTGATCTTCTAACAAGTATACCCATCGTATGTCTCGAGCGGGGTACCAAAAGTTAGAAGCACAAATGATGGCTGAAAAAATTGCTCAGAAGAAACAGGAGGCAATTGACTCCGGTATGAGTGAGGAGCAAGCAAATAACCTATCTCCTCCTTCTCCCGTAGCTCGTTGTGATTCTTGGAAGAGAGCGAGAGTAAACTCCAGAGGGGAGTACGTCACAGACGAGTCGCAAGAGACCGGCTCGAAGATAGTAAGTTGCATCACTTATATATATGTTATTAATTCAGAATCATTAATTTTATATTTTTCAAATGTTAGTAAATATTGTTTTAAACTTAGGACTCTTTGAAGTTGAGAGAATCTCAAGGTGAATTTGCTTCCGATGGTCGGAATGATATTCTACGCGAGGCCTTGGGAAACGACGAACACCCCGGTCATGTGCGAGGGGTAGGGAGTAGAGTTGGACTTCGACAATATTATGGGAAGACTCAACGGTCTACTTCGTCGACTGGTCATACCAAATGCCAGCAAGAGATCACAGATTTGAAGAATACGTTGCAACAAGTTTTGGAGAGATTGGATCGTTTGCCTACTTCTCCTACCCGTCGTAAGACCGGTTCTTCCACGGAGACTACTCCAGTTCCGCCAGTGTTCCACCCTGATCAACAAGATGATTTCGTGTCTCATTCTCGAGAATTTGCCCTCGTCGACGGTCCCTCGTTTGGAAAGTTCGCGGATGGATCTAGATGTGCTTTGTTTGTCGAAGACCCTGATCGAAGATTGGTGGGACACGGGAAAGTTTATAACATCTCCAGACACTATTTCACAGAGGTAGGAGAGGGAGAATTGAAGGTTGCAGTTGAGCGTTGCTTAGATCCTGGTGCTTTTGTGCCATTTCCGGAAGAAGAGATTGTTACTCTCGGCGATGCTATCGGTGGGTTCGTGCGGTGACCTAGTTATTTAGTAGAGCTAAACGACAAACATGAGGTATAGTTTAACTTTGAAAGACTTCAAACTTCAAATTTGTTAACAATTGTATTTTAACGGTTGTATACATATCTGTAAGGTGTCAAGCCCCCAGAGCAAAGGGTCAAACAACCAATCTCCGATCAACATTAATTCGCTTCCAAGTAGGTGCAAAATGTTGTATCAATGTATGGTAGGTAGGGAAGCACGATCCTTAAGTACTTGGGAGTTGGAGGGGGATAAAGGGTTGCCTCCCGCTTTGTACGTCACCAAAGAGGATATCATGCAGTTCATGGCGATGGATTCGTTGTGTATCATGATTATCGACGTGCAAGTGAAGTAAGTGTTTTTTTGTATACAATGAAAAGTATTGAATAATTTTATCAAAAGTATAATAAATTATAATTTTTATACTTGTAGACATCTTTACGACGCCAGAAGGTCAATCTTTCCCGAGGATCAAGTATTTGGATTTATCAGTCCATCTACATATATATACGGGAATGACGATAAATCGGGTCAACTTGGGACATTCTTTAAAGAAGAAGACAAAAGATATTATCTGCTCCCTTATCATGAGAGGTAAACTTTGTAATTCAAAGTGAAATTTTATTTTGTAATAAGCTTCTAATTATATATATAACACAGGGCTCATTGGATGCTTGTCGTTGTATGCCCCACGACTAATTCGGCATATTGGTTTGATCCGTTGGGGTCGAATAAACCAAGGGACTCAATAAAGAAACTTCTAAATATGTAAGTTCGTTTAGTCATGAATAAAGTAACTCGTGGATTTTTATTAGTATTATTGAATGATATTTTAACTTGTGCTACTCAGGGCAATTAAGGTTTACAGAGCTTTAGGTGGTAGGAGAACAACCACAAAAGCAGGAATAACATGGCATGGAATGAGAGTACATTCTATCCCATTTTTGTTAATTAAGTTAGGAACAAATATTTAGCGAATTCCTATGTTTGTAGTACCGGAAGAAGGTTGGAAATACGGAATGCGGTTACTACGTGATGAGATACATGGAGGAAATCCTCGATGTGGTAACTCAAGATGTATGTCTAACCGAGGTAATGTAGATCGTTATTCAATTGTATAGTTGTGTAGTTTCAATATTTAGTTATTAATATTCAACACACTTGTATTTTTTTGATAGGTTTTCCCAAAAAAGTAGTGATCCCTTCTCGCAACAGGAGCTCGATGAAACTCGCGACCGATGGACTCGCTATTTCATCAGAAACATGCTGACGAACTAAGAGGTTCTCCTGCCAATTGTATTTTTTGTAATTTAGTTAACAAGTGCACTTGTATTACAAATCTACACTTTATGCCTTAATATAATCGCCTTAATTTTAGAATGAATTAATTGCAAGTGTGTTGAATGTCAATTGTGTATGCTTTGTATGTTTGTGCATGTATGATATGTTTGTGTTTGTGCATGTATGCTTGTTTGTTTGTGCTTGTATGTATATGTGGATGAAATTGTGAGTATTATGAACAAATTTATAGGTGAACGAATTTGGTGCAGTTGTATGTACACGAATACGATGACTAAAAACAATTTCGCCGGATGCTATTTTTTTTGGGTCCAAGTTTAGGAATAGACGACGGCTGTTATTATTATCCGACGTCTATTCCTCTGAAGAAAGGAATAGACGTCGGCTTTCTATGGAATCCGACGTATATTCATTACGAATGAACGTCGCATGTTAGTTCACCGACGTCTATCCCTAAAGAATATACGTCGTCTGTGACATAACCGACGTCTACTCTAAATCATATACGTCGTCTATTATATGACCGACGTCTATACCTAAAGCATAGACGTCAGTTTTTGTCTAGGCCGACGTCTATGCGTTAACGAATACACGTCAGCTTCTACGTATAACCGACGTCTATTCTTTAGGTTTAGACGTCGGTCATATAATAGACGACGTCTATGTATAGACGACGCACACATAGACGTCGGATCGGGGAGTGCTTATATCCGACGTTTATAGCCCGATACATCCGACGTATATTCCCTTTTCTGTAGTAGTGCACCATTTGCTGTAGAAGATGAACCTGAAGGTGTTCCTGCTAATGAAGTAGTTCCAGAGACGCAGAATGCCATATATGCGATGGGTCAATCCATAAACTGGGAAGACAACGACGTTGTTGATGATGCAGTTGCTAATAACAACATGATTCCAACTCTTAATGAACTTCTTGATATCTTCGACGATGACAATTGGATAGAGAACTCTGTCATTAAACACTCATTCTTCGATGCTGCGAAAAATTTATCACGAAGTGATTGACGGACGGAAGATGGTCGTTCTTTCTGGGATACACGAATTTTCCCATTGAAAGATGATTTGGTTCATTCTCTGCAGTCGTGACACATAATTTTTTTTTGTTTAGTATTTAGTTGCGGTTTCTTCAACAAAACACTACACTGTTCGTTGTCTTCGTCGTGATGAGGATAACTGCAAATGGTGTCTACATGCGTCTATCCCAAAAGGTTGTAGATATTTTAAGGTTAAAACGTACAACGCCGAGCACACTTGTTCAAATTCGATGTTGATGAACGACAATCAACAATGCATGGATAATTTTATTTGCGACTTGATAATGTCTTATGTTAGAACCAATTTCACAATCAGTCGTGCTGAAATAATGGAAAGGGTGAAAACCAAATACTCACTTGAAATTGGTTACGCTAAAGCATGTCATGCCAGGCAAAAGAGTTGAACCAAATTTATGGTACTGAAGAACACAATTTTAAGGAATTGCGAAGGTTCCTCACCATTCTGTGTCAGAACAATCCAAGATCTGTTGTCGAAATAGAGTCTATACGGGTAAATTTAGACGATGAGATGTTTCAGGGTGTGTTTTGGGCGTTTGGACATTCAATTAGTGAATTTGAATTTTGTAGACCCGTTGTCAGTGTGGATGGAACACACCTCTATAGCAAATATAGAGGATTATTGTTAATTGTTATGGTCACGGATGCAAGCAACATAATTTTCCCTTTTTGACATTTGCTATTGTAGATAGCGAGAAGACAGAGTCGTGGACGTTGTTCCTCCAATTGCTGGCCAGTAGAGTGACCAGGCGATAAGGTAGCAGGAAGGCATGGGAATAAAGGTATTATTTCCAAAGTTTTGCCTAGACTGGATATGCCCCATTTGCAAGATAGAATGCCAGTTGATGGTCTTCAATCCATTAGGAGTACCCACACGAATGAATGTGGGACAAATATTTGAATGCTCGCTCGGGTTAGCGGGGGATCTACTAAACATACATTATAGAATAGTGCCTTTTGAAGAGAGATACGAGCAAGAGGCTTCAAGAAAACTAGTGTTTTCCGAATTATATGAAGCCAGTAAGCAAACAAAAAATCCATGGGTATTTGAACCCGAGTATCCGGGAAAAAGCAGAATATTTGATGGAAGAACATGGGATCCCTTCAAACAACCTGTTTTAATAGGAAAATCTTATATCCTTAAATTAATTCACCAAGTTGATGATAAAATTCATGGGCATTCCAGTGGGCATTACGTACTTGTTACACAGCAACCCCTTAAGGGAAGAGCCAAGCAGGGAGGGCAACGAGTGGGAGAAATGGAAGTTTGGGGTTTAGAGGGATTTGGTGTTGCTCATATTTTACAAGAGATGCTTACTTATAAATCATATAATATTAGAGCTCGTCAGGAAGTACTTGGTACTACAATCATTGGAGGAACAATACCTAGTCATGAGGATGCTCCATAATCTTTTCGATTGCTCGTTCGAGAACTACGATCTTTGGCTCTGGCAGGCTTTGACACAGTCACTTGGTTAGGCCGAGTACAATTAGATCATACCTTGTCGGGGGAGATGGTGGAGCGTTGGAGACTAGAGATTCATACATTTCACCTGCAACATGGTGAGATCACTTACAGCTTGCGTGCCATTTCCTTGATGGCGGGCTTACGGGTAAATGGTTTGCTAGTATGTGAGTCCCAACATTTACGATTGGTCAGATGTCTGCATGAATTTATTGGGTTAGTGTCTGGATGACTTGGGTGGTAAAGGTTTGGTAACTTTGGGTTGGTTGCAAAGGAAGTTTCAGGAGTTGCCTTTCGATGCTGATGAGGTTACGGTTACACGACACACTATAGCCTTTATTCTGTTCCAGCTGGGATGCAGTATTTTGGCTGATAAGAGCGGTACAATGGTTCACTTGTGTTACCTTCTTTTTCTTAGAGATTTGGTTGTCGCATCAGAGTATAGTTGGGGTAGTGCAGCTCTGGCCTACTTATATCACAGTTTGGGCGAAGCTTCATTGATCACGACCAAACATATGCGAGGTTTTCTTACGTTTCTCTTACGTTTCTGCAGTTGTGTGCTGGGAACATTTCCACATTGGGAATCCTTTGAAGAGCAAACCGTTACTATATCCGGGGGACGACAAAACACCATTAGGTGCCCGTTGGAGACTACCAAGATCATTCAAGGGTAGTGGCAAGACGACAACACTTAATTTTGATCAGAATGAGCTTGACGTGCAGGAGGTCGACTGATTTACATCATATCATGCATATATTTGTGTCTTATATCCTTTGTTCTTAGCCTAAGTAATGCTACGTAACGAGTTTTATGTTTAAGTTTCAGGAATAAACATGTTTGAGAAGAAGAGACTATAAAAAGACTTAAAAGCAAGAAAAAAGACTGAATTGCACGACTTATGGACTGAGATGCAAGAGAGAAGAACCCAGATGTAAACCCAAAGAATCAATGAGCAAATAAAGAAGCTCCACACCATCATGAGGATTATTTTGGCAATTAGATCCGGGCCCAAACATCAACAACCAGATCGGGTTCATAAAACATCAAGAAATCAAGCCTGAAACGAATCAAAAAAATCTAGACTCAATCCAAGACATATGGACCATCAATTGGTAGTTGTAGTGTTGTGTATTCTACACTTAGATTCTACACTAGCTTCTACTTGTATACTACACAAACTACACTTATTTCTAATTGAAAAGAAGACTCACTCACACATACATACCTACACACCTCCACTCCATGGGGTTTAGTTTTATTGTTTATTCATTCATAGTTTTGTTTAGTGTAATCACATTTTCTCCCACCTTGCTTCCCACTCGCCTTCGAGCTAACCAAAGTCGACACACCTTCCTGTGGATCGACCCGTATTTGCGACCACTTCAACACGACCGTGCACTTGCGGTTTATTTTAACTGATTTAATCAAGTTTTTGGCGCCGTTTCTGGGAGGTGCTTTGTCCCGACTTTGGTTTGGACGATTTGAGTTGGTTTAATTTTTATTTTTAGTTTTGGTTTGTTTCAGGGATCCTAAGGGTAAAAGGGAGGCAACTGGAGAAATTGGAGGAAGCAAGACACTGAAGTGACCGCCAACTGGCGGCCTGGTGAGCTTCGTTCGCCCCAATTTTTGTTCTGGTTGTTTGCTTGTTCATTTTAGTTGTCTGGGAGTTCAATTTTGTATGCTTTAACCTATAGTTAGCTCCCAGATCAATCAATTCCCCTTTTAAGACAACTTGGGCCATAAAACTTAAAGCAAAAAAATAGATTAATTGCCATCTAGGTCATGCATCATTTGTAGACCTTGCACGCACTCATCTTTCTTTTATTTACATTCTTGTTGTTGATTGTTGGCATGAGGTACGTGCACCCATTCTCTCATTCGTGCATGGTTAAAGCATGCATTAGTTAGTAATGTGCATCGAGACAAGAGTGAGGTGAGCGTTTGTTTGGAGAGTTGATTGCTAGATTAAGACTCAAAATGCTACTAAGTAGGGGCTGTCCCATACAAGATAAGGTGGGGGATTTCATCACCCTTTCCTTTGCCCCAAAAATCACTCGTAATCGAAGTGTTAATTCTAAAAGCAAGTAGACGTTGGCCCTAAGGATTTTGGACGCACTAGGAGAGTGATCGAGTTGCGACCGTCATGATCTGATCGGCGTTGCCTGCCCTGTCGATAGTAGGAAGTACTGGATCTCCGGATATGGTATCACTTTCTGGGCATTGTGGTCTTCGTTGTAGGGAGGTAAGGCATGTCGAGACTAGTGTTCTCCTAGTTAGGCGTTGTCTAGCCTAAGAACAAGATACCCATGCCACCAAAGGTTACAGAGATTAATTGCAGCAGCCGAAGAAGATGGAGGTTTTTGTGTGTGTATGGAAGAGGTGTTCTCAATTAGAAAACATATTTTGAAAAAAAATATATATTAAAAAAAGATAAAAAATGATTTAAAAAAATCAAAACATAAAACACAAACTAAAACTTAAAAATGATTCTAAAAATATCAAAACATAAAACACTAAAACTAAAACTAAAAAATAATTTTAAAAACATCAAAACATGAAACACTAAAACTAAAACTAAAAAATGATTTTAAAAAAATCAAAACATAAAACACTAAAACTAAAACTAAAAAATGATTCTTTTAAAATCATTTTTATCAGTTTTTTAATATATATTTTTCAAACTATGTTTTCTAATTGTTATTATTTTTTAAATTTTTTAAAATTTGTTTTCAATGTTTTGCTAAATCGACCTCAAAAAATGTTTGTAAACCCTACTGATTTTTGACAACGTCACCAATTTTTTTGTTTCAATTATTTTAGTGTTTCTTAAATATTTAATTGTAAATAATTTATTATTCTGGATACGAGAATTTATTTTTTTATTATATAAAATAACCTAACTTTTCAATACGCTCAATTATCGACGTAATTTGAAGGTCGATTATGGCAAAAATTAATTTTTTATAGAAAATAATAACAATTAGAAAACATATTTTGAAAAAAAATGATTTAAGAAAATTTCGAAGAAATAAAAATAGGAAAAAAAGAAGTCACGGATCACGATTCACACCCGCGATCTGTGCATTTTTTTTAATTTAAAAAAAGTGACGGATCGCGGTTTACACCCGCAATCCGTGCCTCCACGGATCAAGGGTGTGAACCGCAATCCTAGTAGAATTCGAATTTTTATTTTTTTATTCCTATATTTATAATTTTGATTTTTTTATATTATATATATAAATTACGGAAATATATGTCGTGCATGTAGTCGTCATTGTAGATCATCAAATAAAAAATAGTTAAATATAGATTTCCAACAATGGCACATTTATTAACAAGCGTGGCACATTTAATGAAAATTGAGTTCTCTCTCGCCAGCCCTTTGCATTCTCTCTCATTCATTTTTTATTTTGAAATTTGAATTCTCATTTTTAATTTTATCAAAAAATTGTTATTCGACACATAAAAAATATGACAAATGCACTCAAGTATCTTTTTTAGCATTATTAGCTCGAGTTGCTGTTGGTAATTTTAACATAAATTATTTTAATAAGTGTTTGATAATAGATAACGAATGCTCGTCATTTTATTTTTGAACTTCACAAAATACCAATGTTATGATATTATGAATAATCGTTAAATGTATAGTCCACTAATGTTAATTTTTTTAAGAGCATGCTTATGGTCAATGGTTTCTTATAATTTTCAACCAAAAATAATTCCCTCAGAAGATTTTTGTGCTTCCAATAATTTTATACTGCTATTATGACTGAGAAATTAGATATGTGATATTTCGAAGTGATGTAGATTTTTACTTTTTTAAGCTGTTGTCTTTCTTTTCTGTTAATTTGAAATGTTTTTTCATACATTAGAAAGTGATTTCCTTGTTATTTTAGCTTATCATATTCATACGGTAATGGCTTTGGCGTATAACCTTGATTTATCAGAATTTGATGTTACTGTCGAATAAACTGATTATTCTAGTAGAGTGTTGAATGGTGATTTTTAAATTTAAATTATCATAAGTCTGATTTTTAAGGGGAACTATCACAATATATATCAATTGGAGAAGAAATAATACGTCAACAAGAATTTGGAAGCTACAGTGGAAGGAGAATTGTTTGCTTCTCGGAGTAAGTATGCATTTTTGACTAACCACAGATATGCAAAATCACAATTTTCATATATTAAAAGTATGATATGCTATACTTCATGCGCAATTAAAGAATTGTATATGGTTTTACGTTTGTTAAGAAAATCAAACAGTTCAATGAACAGTTCAATCACAATTCTTGACACGATAACATGTCAAGAATTTGATATCAAGAAACATTTGAAAATCGGATTTGATATCACGAAACAAATTAAAATCATTGATTTTTGCTCACCAAAGTCTACCATGTTAAGACGCAAGTATAATCTTTTTCCTCGCTGATTGTATGATGTGATCGACTTGTCCAAAATTAATTATTTTCTTTAAGTTTCGGATTGGAGAGATGGGTTTGATAAAAATGACGTGAAGTAATATCAAGTTTCCGATCTTCTGATGTGTAATTGTGAATGAGTTTGACAAAAATTGAAATAATTAGAATAAGTTTAATTTGGATAGTTTGAAATAAAGCAAGATGTGTGAGAGAGAGTGTGGTGGTTACTAACACAAAAAATAAAGTGTTGTGCATGTATCAAAGAAAAGAACATTGGTAGATGTGTTGGAAGTAATTCAAGAGAGGATGCTTTTTGTTATGTGTTTTGTTATTGGGGACCACGTATTTAATGAGATGCAAATACGAATAAGCAAAAGTCAATACATCAACCATTTTCTATAGAAAAAGTAAGACCTACAAAGTGGGACTACATGGAGGACCTCCATCAACCATTCTCCTTAATACAACCTCCTTAGTTTTAATAAACGATTATAATTTAAATATAGTAATGCAGTTTGACCCAAATATTCGAATCCCCCATATCAAAGAAGTCAAATACTTTCAAATAAAACGACCAGATGACCACGTTTCGGTATAGTCTTCCGCTTTTGAGCATTGAAAATTACAAAGTCCATGAGCGGTCAATCAATATGGGACGTTGGAATTCTAGCTAGAGCCCTAGACCAGTTGATCAATCCATACGGTAAATTATCTAGTCGAAGGATCCAAGAAAAAAATCATTTAGTTTTGAGGTTTGACAAACCGCAACAACCATCCAAACCTCAAAACGCAACCATCTTAATGGACGCAAAGCCAATTGGATTAGCAAGTAAAAAAATTATAAAAAAAGAAACTTTTAACAATTTGTAGAAATTTTCTAGAAATAGTTTCCCAGTTTATAATAATCTTCTCAAGGAGTTCCTAATCGTCGAATTAGCAAAATGGCCAATTAATTTTTTTTCTTGGGAAATTTAAACCGTCAGACAATATTGAAGGGAAAAAGGTTCCGTAGATGGTCATACTTTTTTACTTTCCAATTCCAAAACGTCTCACTCAAGAGTAGATTCATCCTCCAGCAACAACGTTAAGTGCGTTTTGCTTCGGGGGTTCAACGTTGACCGAATTGCCCTCCGAGGAGCTCCGATTCGTGCGCCTCATCACCATCTACAACTACAACCGGAGGTCGTTTGAGAGACCTCCGATCTCCAATAACAAACCGCAGTGTGGGACTGCACCAAACTCAAGAAACGAGAACCCAACAATAATCATGGTCATTACGCCATTTCATTTCACTGTTTACAGGGGTTTTGTTACAAGAGTGTACACGTGGCAATTCAATTAAAAAAATTTCAGCTCAATTTCTAAAATCGAAATAACAGAATTACACAACTAAGGTTTTTCGGCTCCGCTAGGTCAGGAATTCAGGGAAGAAACCAGGGCTCTCGCTCGTCCTGGGATTTTAATCTCAGTCGTCCGATTCATCTTCTATCAACCTTTGGATCTTCCACTGTCATAATGAGCTCCTCTATCATGAAATCCCAACTCCTGGATCAACTTAAGTCACACTTCACGAGCCATATGATCTTCTCCCATCCGAATCTGCTCGTACCCTTTCGATTAGCCAAATACGGAACCCAATTAAGCCACTTATCAATCCCCAACCGGTCCGACCCGTACCGGACCGAACCCCAAACCGAAAACCGGACCGTTCCGGTCCAAAACTGATTTTTTTACCTTAATTTTTAAAACAAAAATTTCAGACCGGTCCAGACCGGACCGGAACCGAATTGGCTCCAGATCTCGGACCAAAACCTGGACCGACCGTTCCGGTCCAGTCCAAAAGCTCGGAACGGACCGGTTGTTGATGACCCCTACTCCTAACACACCCACCCCTTCAAATAAACCTTGTCCTCAAGGTTCAAAGTGGGGAAATCGGGTCAGAAATTCTGCATACGGCTCCCACGTCGCATCCTCCACCCCCGTACCCTTCCAATGCAGCAACACCTGGGTCTAAGGCACATTATTACACTTAACTCCATACCTGCCCAAAATGTTAAAGGGTTAAGCAGATAAGGGGTTTGAATGAGTCGAGAACTGGAAGCACGTCATGCTCAACCTTGCGTAAAATGTTAAAGGGTTCAGCAGATAAGGGGTCTGAATGAGTCGAGAAGGGACCAATCTGGATGTGTGTTATTCCATGTTTTCTCTTAAGTTGAGAAACATGGAAAACATAAGGTAGTCATCCACCTTGTAACTCATCTTCAACTGGGTCCTTGTAATTTAAATAACTCTTTCAAAATTGACTAGTGAAGATGGCATCTCTATCACTAACAATTGACTTTGGTACACCGTGGAGTTTGACAATTCCTTCAGCAAATACCTTAGCAACTTGTACTGCTATGTAGGGGTGGTGAAGAGGTAAAATGTGTCCATATCTGGAGAGCCTGCCTACTACAACTAAGATGGTGGTTTTGGATTGGGAGGGAGGTAAGGAATCAATGATTTTCATGGAAATTTCTTCCCAAATTCTCGCAGGTATTGGGAGGGGTTGCAACAAAACAAGGGTAGCTAGGGACCCATATTTGCATTGCTGGCATGTCATGCATTCTTTAATGTAAGTTTTACTTCAGTAATCATTCGCTTCCAATAAAAATCCATTTTAATTCTTGAGAGGGTCTTATGAAACCGTGAATGCCCACCTGAAGGGGAAGAGTGTAATTCAAACATTATTCTTTGTGTTAATTCAGTATGAGCTATTAATACCACCATGCTACCCTGAAACAAGATGTCATTCTTTATTGAATTCTTTGTGGAGCTCTACTGGCCTTGATGGATTCTCTCTAAAACATATCACTGCTCATTAACATAAGCATGTTGCACATCTTGGATCCAATCTGAGATGGGAGTGGTGAGAGCTTGCAATGATTGTTCTGAAGTTACAAGTTCTCCATCTTTAGTTCCTACTTCCTCATCTTTCCTTGAAAGAGCATCTGCAACTCTATTTTGAAACCCAAATTTGTATTCCACATTGAAATTGTATCCCATCAGCTTGATTAACCATCAATGTTGAGTTGGAGTGTGCATCCTTTGTCCTAAGAGAAATCTCAGAATTTGGTGGTCTGTTCTAATCACAAAGGGTTTATACATTAACTAAGGCCTCCACATCTCAACTGTCATGATAATAGCGTCCATTTCCTTCTCATAGGTTGACACACCTGAAAGGAATGTGTTCTAAAAGTTTTACTTTTAAATGTCAATTATTAAGAATTGAATGAGAAATCATTTTGTTCATTGTTTATGTTATTCGTTTTTTAGAAGTGTTAAGGAAGAGACTCTTGGTCCTTAACCGTAGAGCTCTAAAATATATTGGTTTACATAAAACAAAAGATATTCGTAATCATGGTAATTAACATGGGACATTAATTACCGAGTTAAGATTGTCGTGTTGGTCATAGATCATTGTAGCTCTACAAGTGAGTGACAATACGGGTACACAAAAGAGGAAAATACTACTTTTGTATACTGAATAGACCTAATAAGTAAAACATTATAGAATTGTGTTTTCTGTGTCATTAATGTTTTACTGTGTCTTTGGTCCTTTGATATGAGACTTATATCCGATCACTTAAGAATTGCTTAATTAGACTAGTATCTTGAGCTATCGATGAGTGTAGTGTAAAGACATTAGTTGATTAAGTATGACTTTCGTTTGAGAAGATAGTTAGTCAAAAGATTATCATTGCCCCTCTTAATTGAGTAATGATATTAGTGAGCTCCTTAATAAAGCAAAGTTATAATGTGCACAATGTGATTTGAGTTAAGTCACATATTTGTAACTAGCTCAAAGAGATCAAGAAATGAATACTAATACAAAGATGACACAATACTACTTTGTGTGTATTCTTAATATCATGAGGCAATGGACGGACACAAGTGGTGCACTCCATCACTAAATGGATCGAGTTTTGGTTCGAGTGGAATTAAGACATCTAACTAATTGGGAGCTATAATGTGTAGCTAGATACCGCTTATAGCTTGTGATATTAAGCTCTTAATATCACTGCCAACATAGTTTAGATCATCCCATAGGTCACACCACAAAACTGGGAAACAAGAAATGAGGATTTTGAGTTCATAAGATGTGTCGGGTTTCATGTAGAAAATATGACACATGGGGTGAACAAACAAAATCAAAATTATGTTGTGATTAATAACATAATTAGAATCTAAATTAAATTCATATGTGATGTAAATATTATGGGGTGTAATGATTTATCATTACATAGGATAATATGTTACATAAGTTGTGAACTTACTACTAATCCCGAAATGTCAAATTTTGTAGGGGTTAAACCGAAATTTGACAAGTCAGCAGTACTGTGCAAAAACGGTCGACCGCTAAACGCTAAACGTTCGACCGAATGTTGCACCGATAACATGAATTTCGTATGTCCGTTTTCGGTCGACCGAGTATAATCGGTCGGTCGACCGAACATTGCGATGAAATATTTTTTGTTACGAACGGTCGACCGAGTTATTAACGGTCGACCAAAACTTGGTCTAAACGGTCGACCGGTCGAGATGGTTTTATGGAGAATTAATTTAAGAATTAATTAGATCATGCATGAAATTAGTCCATAACTGATTTAATTCGTGGCTAATATTATTTGTTAGCAAATAATGGATGGTTAGATGGAAGTTTGCATGAAATCATGGGCAAGAGGTTGCACATGAATAGGTAATTTGGAGAGAACTTATAAATACAAGTTTATCTCATTACCTTATTAATTAATTCATTATCTTCTTGTGCAAACATCTCTCTCCATAATTCTCCACGAATTTCCATTAATTCTCGAGTTTAGTTTTAGTTTTTCAGAGATCTTCTTCTCAAGGGAACTAAAAAGGGGTTAGTAGTTAGATTCTAAACCCTATTGGAGATTGAGAGGCTAGCTCTTCTCTCTCCAATCTTGTTTAGAGTTTGGTGAATACACGGAGGCATCCGGCGCAGCGACAAGCATCCTCAACGTCTCCGGATCATCAAGAAGTTTTTGAGAACTTCTAGGTATGAAATTCGGAGCCCATATTTGTTTTAATAAAGTTTTGAAACTAGTTATTGAAACAAACCGATGCATGTATGAAACAAATCATAGAAAATTATAATTGATCCTTATTGTGCATAAAAATTTCGAAAATATATATGTGCAATTAAACTAGAAATCCTTCAACACCCAGTCGTTTCCCTTTAAATGCCTTACTTACGAAAGCTACAAACGTTTTTTCTAGTAGCAGTACACACCCATCCCTAACCCACTTGCATCACTTTCCACAACAAAGTGTTTGTCATAGTTGGGGAGAATAAGTACTGGAGCCATAGTCATTGCCTGCCTTAACTTCTGGAATGCTTCTTCAGTTGTATTATTGCACTTAAAATGGTTGGACTTTTGGTCTTAATCCGTATTTTGATGATTCAATCAACCTAATCTTAATCACAATCAAATATAGTGTAGCACATATAATGCATAGAAGATATATTGTATTGTGCTGACATCTACAGGTGATCAAGACTCAAGAAGAATGGATTTGAAGTCCATACATGTAATCAAAGCTATTTGAAGATATGTAATTTTACTTTATTTTGAGTCTTAAGAAAATGTGTAATTTTGAGCATACAAGAGTTAAAACTTACTGACATACACACTAGGTTCCTTGTAAAAGTCACACACAAAATTTCACAACAATTGGACTTCAATAGATCACCAAAACATAGATCGGAAAATCACCTAAACTCAAACCTAGTTTTCCTGTGCTAAACGGTCGACCGAACTAGTTTTTTTTATTTGCAAAGCAAAAGGGAGGCTTAGTATCTAATTTGATTAACTAAAAATATGTTTACAACCTACAAAATGGATGTTTTGTCCGTGGGTGTATGCTACATGCATACCCAGCCTCTACACTACATGCTACGTAATACATCAATATATGCTTTGTAGTTGGATGTTACATGACTAATGTATCAGCTACACCGTCTCACCACTTTGTCAAGTCAGCTTCCTCATGCTTGTGAAATGCGTGTAGCCTCGCCTTCTAGGGACCTTGCAAACTGAGGGTTTAGCTGCATGAGATTAATGAGTGTTGTTCATACCTCCTTTATGTATGTGCACCCCAAAAGAGATTCTCCATGTCTTCCTCCTCCCCCTCACAAAGGCTGCATATCGGGTCATGCTTTTCTCCTCGTTCATTGATGAGCCTCTTGGTGAGGAGCCCCCCCCTTAATGCTCTCCAAACCGTGAGTGGATTATTCAGGTCGTGGATTATGTTATTTTAATTCCATTTATAGTATGTGTTTAGTCCCATACCAGGGGATTGCCCCGAGTTACCTTTTTCTATGACTATAAATAGAACTCTTCCTCCTCCTTTGTAAAACATCTTCTCATTTGGTGGTCATTTTCTCTACTAGGAGTAAAGCCTTGAAGTAAAACTCCGGTGGAGAGAGGCTACTTGTAATGTGAGTGAGCAATAAAAATATTTTTGTTAGTTTCTTTGTGTTTCTTTTAAGTCTTGCATGTTTAGTTAATTTTGTTTGTTTTAATCTTCGTAGAAATAATTAGCATGTTTTCTTTCCTTAATATGAATGTTAGCTTAATAATGTGTGAGTAGTTTCATGCCCCTTTGGGGGGTGGAGATGATGTACATATATGTTGTGAAGTTTAGATGTTTGATGAGTTTTTGATTTGTAGACTTGCATGTTTATATGTTCATCGTGGGTATTTTAATCATCTACATGTTGGGAGATTTTTGACGGGTTTTACCATAATATTTAGAAACTTCCCATGCTTAGTTTCCTCATGTTTATTGACTGAAATTTGATGTTGAATATGATACATGTTAGTTATGTGTTTGTATTTGTGTTTGCTCGCTTGATTGATTGAAGAAACATTGCCTTGATGGGTTTTGTCATAACATTTAGACACTTCCCGTGCTTAGCTTTGTTCTTGACATGAGTTTCTAGTTTTTGATGAGTCTTGCCATAACATTTAGACACCTCTCATCCTAAGCCTAGTCTTATGCTAATCAAGTAATAATTGTCGATACATTGTGTGAATGGATTGATAGGTTTTGCCACATCTTTAGGCACTTCCTATGCGTGAAGACACACACATGACACACACACATACATACTTACATGCGTCATTCATCACTTATTTCACTTCATATGTGCACACACTCCACCCCTTAGGGGTTTCCATTCCCGAATTCTAGTTTGTTGTCTTAGTTAGTTTAGTTTCATTATTGCGTGCTTTCATTTCCTTATTTGTGCTTACTAGTGTAGTTTATTCTAGTTTAGCGTAATCAACTTCTTCTCCCCTTTGTTTCCCAATTTCCTTTGAACGAACCAGAGTCGACACACCTCTCTGTGGATCGACCTGACTTTGGCACATATACCTGACTTTAGTCATGCATCATATACCTGACTTTGGCACATAGTTTATCTTTTACTTTAGCTTTACTTTCAGTTATTGAGCGCTGGCGTGAGGTACACATTTCTTACTCATTCATGCATTTTGTATGACCTTACATTAGTTAGTAGGAATTGCATTGCAACAAGTGTGAGTTGAGGGTTTGTTTGGAGAGTTGATTTCTCAATTAAGACTCCAAAACACTTCTAAGGAGGGTCTGTCCCATACAAGATAAGGTGGGGGATTTCATCATCCTTTCCTTAGCCCCAAAAATCACACTAATCAAAGCCTAATATCTAAAAGCAAGTAGACATTAGGCCTAAGGATTTTGGACGCGCTAGGAGAGTGATCAAGTTGAGACCGTTATGACCTGATTGACGTCGCCTGCCTTATCGATAGTAGGAGGTACTGGATCTCCAATTTGGTATCACGTGCTGGGCATTGTGGTCTTCGTTGTAGGGAGGTGAGGCGTGTCGAGACTAGTGATCTCGAAGTTAGGCGTCGTTTAGCCTAAGGATTTATAGGCATAAGCTGTTTGAGCATTGTTTGCTTGTGTGCTTCTACCTTCTTCCACTACCCACACAAGCTATAGAGCTTCTTCCTTTCTCATTTGAGTCTTCTCCTCACCTATATTCTTCGTTATAGTCTCATCCTCTAATTACACCTTCTGTTGTGTGTTGTTTTTGAGTTGAGTTGAGCGTTTTATGCGAGGTTGGGCTCATTTTGGTGAGAGCGCTTGACTTGAGAGAGTGTATTTTCTGAGATGGACGGTCTAGGTGATCGCCCATCTCCGCCTGGTGCTCCTTTGGAGCATGAGGCAGAGTTGTCTCATGGATATGGGAGAGATCGGGTTCCATACATGGATTACCTCGGTCCACTCCCACCCCCACGTTGACCTCCTCCTCCTCCTCCTCTGACTGTAGAGGAAGATGGTCTCGGTTAGGATCGAGCTCTGGGTGCACCACCACCTTTAGCTAGACAGGATAGGCCGATGACTTTGTGGGAGCGGACCCATCCTATTCGGCCCGTGCAACCTTCTTGCATAGTTCTCCCACCTGCTCGCGGGAATAACTATGAGCTGAAACCTCAATATGTGAGCATGCTTCCTACCTTCACTGCTAATAAAGAGGATCCATATATCGTTTTACGTGAATTCGAGTAGCTATGCTCCATGTTCAAGCTTCAACAACTTGAGGAGGATTCTGTCCGGTTGAGGATGATTTCTTTCGCGTTTAAGGATAACGTGACGAAATAGATGTATAGCCTCCCGGTAAACTCAATTTGGTCTTGGGATGCCTTTGTGACCATCTTTCCGAAGAGATTTTTCCCTTAAAGGAAGACTCAACAGATACGGCACCAGATACATCAAATGTATCAGACTGAGACCGAATCGTTTCATCTTTCTTTGAGAGGTTCAAACACCTTCTCCAGCAGTGACCTCATCATGGAATTGAGTTGTGGCAGTTGTGCCAAATTGTTTATGAGAGCCTCTACTACAACACCCGTACATTGTTGGAGTCGATGTGTCAGGGTGATTTCCAAATGAAAACCATCGATGAGGCATGAGACACTTTTGAATTAATGCCTGAACGTACCTTTGAGTGGGACACCATGAGAGAGCCACCAGCCGACAGGTCTTCTGGTCGAGCTGGATCATATGAAGTTGAGTCAACTATCACGTCTGAGGTAAAATTGGCTGCTGTCATGCATAGGATTGAGAGTTTAGAGTTGGACTGAGCTCCTATAGCTCAGGTTGTTACTCCCACGTGTAGTAGGTGTGGACTTATAGGACAGAGTGACTTGGAGTGTGCTTACGCTCCAAGCGATACTGAGCATGCAAATGCAATGTATCAACAGAGGCCCCGTAATGACCCGTATAGCCACTCCTACAACTCGGGATGACGTAACCATCCTAACTTCTCTCGTGGGTTTAGTGGGGGCGATGGTCAGAGCTCGCACGCTCAACCTCAACCTCCACCTTATCAACCTCCACGCCCATCGACGACCTACCAACCCCCACATCAAAGGTCTCAACACCATAATTACCAACCTCCTTAGGACTCACCGTCAAGTTATTCTAACCAAACTCCACTACCTCAGCGGGTGGACCCAAAGGACCCCTCCAGTGATCGGACCCTTCAAGCGTTCATGCAGAGCATGCAAAGTACAATCAAAGCTTTGGAAATGTAAGTTAGCCAGTTGTCTCATCAACTCCATGAACCTGAGAAGGGTCAGTTGCCGAGTCAACCCGAGGAGAGTCCTTAGGGTACACATTCTCAAGGGAGGCCACTTGTACCTCAAGCTACCTCTGAACTGACCCATCATCTTAATGTGATTCATACTTTGAGGTCCGGTAAGGTGGTTGACAACCACATTGGGTTGCCTTCCTTGCAATCACCATCTCTTGGTGTAACCAGACCTGCGGTGATACCTTCATCTACGAGGGGGCCAAACCCTGAGGTCCCCTTGTCTCATCTTGGGTCGAAGGAATCAGATTCTGAGGTTCCCATTCATGTTTCTGTGGACCAGAATTCTGAGGTTCCTTTGAAAGACCCTTATGCCCCAAATGTGCAATTCCCTGAGTGCCTCAAAAAGAAAACTTCAGATCAGCATGACAAAATGCTTGAGATCTTTTGGCAAGTTAAGGTAAACATCCCTCGGTTGGAGGTGATTCAGCAAATGCCACCTTATGCCAAAGTTCTCAAGGACTTATACACCAAGAAAAGAAAAACCCATGTTCCCAAGAAACCTTTTCTTGCGGCTGACGTCCAACGCAAGTCAAATACAAGGACCCTGGTTGTCCTACTCTTTCTTGTATGATTAGTGATGTACCCATACATCGAGCTTTATTGGACCTAGGTGCATCTGTCAATCTTTTGTCGTACTCTGTCTACGTCTACTTTGGTCTTGGAGACCTGAAACAAACAAGAACCATTCTTCTGCTAGCTGATAGGTCAATGAAGAAACCGAGGGGCGTGGTGGAAGATATTCTGATCAAAGTGGGTGAGTTCATTTATTTAGTCGATTTGTTTGTTTTGGATACTAAACCAGTGCCAAACCCACTTTGACAAATTTGTGTTATTTTGGGGCGACCATTTTTAGTGAGTTCCAATGGCTTGATCAATTGTCGTAATGGTCTTATACGCTTGACTTATGGTAGTCAATGTGCTGATTTCCTTATCTTCACCATCAAGAAAAGCCAAGTGCCTTCGATAACCTTGTTGAGGTCAATCTTATCCAGGACATGGATGAGAACGAACTTGAAGGCACCTTCAAGTATCTCAGAGAATTGTTCGATGGAGATCCTGATGGTGGTGAAGATGTTCCGTTTGGGCTGGCACAAGAAGGTGCCTTATCTTGTGATCATGTGGGCTTTGAGCCACATCCTTT